>JAOBAS010000072.1:28648309-28668758 GCA_025311575.1 Elanoides forficatus
TTCTGTTCTATTAAACTGTTCTTATCTCAACCCACAAGTTTTGCTTCTTTTCCCGATTTCCTCCCCCATCTTGCTGGAGGCGGGGGGGAACGGAGTGAGCGGCTGCATGGTGCTTGGTTGCTGGCTGGGGTTAAACCACGACAACAGGCTAGACGTTTCTTTAGAAATAACATGCAATTCACATTTCTGTGTTGCTTTTCACCATGTAGCCACTATGCCTATGGAAGATAGGAGTTTTTCAGCAGCAGTCCTTCTCCCTGTCTTGTACTCTCTATGGGGAATGCTAGCAGGTGGCGAAAAGAAGATAAGAGTACATCTCTTCTGGCTAAAAGGACATGTCATCTGCCTTTGTTAAATCATGTATGGCAGCTGTTCTGGCTACATGAGTCTACTGTCTCAGTCTGCCATATATGTTGTTCCTGTAGGCAACTTCTTCCCCACTATGTATCACAGGGCAATTAAGTCTGGAGGGAGGCCTCTATCCACTTCCCCTTCTTCTCTGCCTCCTTCCCCCAACCCAAGTAAGGCCATGTTCAAAGTTAGTTACAGGCAGAGAAGATAACTCCTCCCTGGATAATTCTCACTGAACTTAAACCTCCAGCTACCAGGGAAACAGTTGCATATTTTGTCTTGGTTTTAATAAACTCACTTTTGCTCACATCTAGATATCCCTTGCAATACCATCTTGAATGTATAAATATAGATAAATATTTATACTCACTGAAAATCTTTTTGATCAGTGCTTATCTCATTCAGTGCTTTTGAGTAAGCTTTCGTTAAGCAGAGACTCTCACAGGCAGACAAGATTCAAGAAAATATCTTCCTTCTGTGTAAGCGTTGAATGGCATTTATATTATGAATGGATGGTTCTTCCACTCCTTTGCCCTTTCAAGGTGATTCCTGTGAAGGGGTGAGACTGTGTGCCTGAAGAGAGCTGGCAAGGGCATTGTGAGCATCAGTAGCAGCCATGAGTAGCAAGACTGATCAAACTGCAGGAAATGGTAGTCAGATTTGCTACAAGCTTCTTCATCCTGACACTGGAGAGTGTCAGCTTGTTTAAAATAGCCACCACTTTGGTGTTAGAATGCCTTTCAAGGAGAATTGATTCTGCTTGTGCTAATCTTAGAACAAATTTTTTGGGACGCTGTAGTTTGCGTCGTGGGCTGGTGAGAACAATTGTGCTCACAGATGTACATGAAAATGCCTGCACTGCACTCTTTCCAAGATGGCTTCCATTCCCACTTACCACAAGGAATGAATCCTCTTTTACACAGCTTAGAAGCTTCAGAGTATGGAATGAGAATCACGGATTTTGATTGAGCTGAAGTCTCTGCTTTGCATTGTTGCCACTAGAATTGCTCCATTTAGCCTATGGAACAATGATCCTTGAATCCCAAAGGTCAGTGCTGCTTATCAGAAAGGTCAAGAAAACCTACAAGCAAACCATGGATTTAGTATTATGATGCAACTATGGCTGTAACAACATATGAAGTTGGCTATTGGCCAAGCAGCAGTAAATGTACAGAATCTTGTGGAGGTTTTTTGGGTTCTTTTTAGCCTCACCTAAATAAAAAGAGCATTCTTACTCCTCTTCTGTGTCTTTCTGAGAAGTGTGTAAGGATTAAGCAGCTAAGCAGCATCGAAACACCTCTGCAGAAGTAAAGTCTGCAGAAATTATTAATTTTAAGATGGCAGTTAAAATGTTTAATCATGGCTTATTTAACAGAAAATTAGGTGTTGAGGGGGAAGGCTTTGTGGAATAAACTTCTTCCTTCAGGGAACTGAAGAAATTTATTTTTTTGTTTCTTTGTCTCTGCCATAAAAGAAATACATCTCCAAGGACAGTTTTCATGTCCTTTGGAAGCAGTACTGCTGTTCTTCCAATCCACCATGATTTAGGTTTTCTTCCCATGTGTTTTGTTTTTTTAATCAGCCTCCCTCAACTCCACCAACGCCTACGCCTCCTGTTTGCTGCTCCTTGCCACCCCCAAATAAAAATGTGTACTTCCTGTCTTCTTCAGCAGGATATGCTTGCTTGGCTGTTTTATTTCAGTACATATGTTCTGTGGAAGATATTAATGGGTTTTGTTGCTCGTTTATTGATACTTATCATAAACAGACTTCTTCCCTCCTACCCTTGCTCTGACTGGCCTAATACTTTCTCGGGATTGTTGGAATGTAAAGGTGCTTTAAGTGCTTCTTCCTGGGGTAATGAGTCATACTTGGATTTCAGTAGGATTTCCATCATGATGCAGGCTGTTTCAAGACATAGCTTTTCACATCAAGAGGTTGTGCCAAGCTCTCACACCAAGGCAGGGGAACAAATATCTGTTGTTCATTCCTGGAAAGCGGCACACTACTGAGTCACTTGGCTTCTGTTCAAAGGAAAATGAGGGAAGATCTTCTCATATCCATCTTTTCCTGCAGCAAAATCTGGAATCATGAGCATTGGGAGGCAGCTGCTGCAGTCTCAAAGCAAAACAGCCCTCCCTCCCATTGGAATGTTATTGGTGGTGTCTTGTGTCCCAGCAGTTGGAGGCATCCAGCTGGACCTGGAAGCAGAGCAGAAAGCAGTTTGACTTCTGGTGGCCTGAAGTGAAATTTGAGCAGAGGTAAAACTTAGCTTCTATGGTGAATAGACTTTGCACTAATACAATGAGAATTCTGCAGCATGAGTTCTAAAATGTTTCCAGATTAACTTGCCAAGATGGGTGTGAAAAGAAGCATTAGCGGTGAGGCTTGGAATAAGTAAGCAGTTGGCTAAGTATTTCTGACCTGTTTATGGAAAGGGAGAGGAAATGGATTCAATGGGAGCAAATGTTCTAGTGTCAGGGTGATCTCTGCATTAGCATCTGTCTTATGCGTCTGGCAAACTGGCAAGTTATCGGTTGATGTGTAACCTACCCATACACCTGGTGCAAACAGCTCACTGCCCTTTAGTGCGATTACATGCCAGTTCAGTGGCTCTCCATTGGAAGCCTCAAGAGCAGACCATGTGGAGGGCAGAGGTTTGGGCCAATTCAGCAAGACCTGTTCCCTGATAGAGAGCAAGAAGAACTCCAGATGAGACTTGGCTTTCTGGGTTCAGACCTGGCTCTGATGTGGCCTTCACTTGCTAGAGACAACCAGGCTGTCAGTATAATGTCTGGGGAGCTGCATCATGTATTCACCAGTACCTCTCAACGTGAGCCTGCACCTTCCCAAGTTTCTTTCTACTCCCACTGATAACTTCAGGTTTTCAGTGACAGGTGAGAACACAAGGAATATGAGTGGCTGTTGTCCACAAACAGGCCTTCTTCTTGAGTTATGTTCTCAGGTAAATTTTTTTTTTTTTTTTTTTTTTTTTTTAGTATGGTGCTTTTTTAGTTGTCCCAGGCTTATCTGTGGGAAGGTAGTGTGCTACAGCAAATACTCCAAAGTATTTTGCGGACTGCTATTCTGGGGCTCTTGAATATAAAATATTTGAATCCACATTTTAGAAGTTGTGCTGCTCATAACTCTACTCTGACTACCCTAGTTGAAGACAGGTTAGCCTGTTTCCTAACTGCTGAAACATTCCCTCTCCCTGCAGGGCATTTTGTTTATACAGGAGAGCCAGATGTAAAGAGTGGACGCTAGCAAGGGATTGTTGTTTGCCTTCTTGCTTTAATTAAACATCCAGATCTTTCTGATGATAAATGTTTAGTTTGTCTGCATGCCTTGAAAACTTCATACCAGAAACATCTGTGATTTCCAGATAAAGTTGCTTCAATGCTAAGATTCGTGCAGCTGGAATGATCCAGTAGATTTGAGTCATGCAAATGTAATGAGAATAGCATCACAGTACTATTCACTCCAGGTTGGCTATAGTTTTGTGTGTTGTGTAGTTGATAGCAGGTTGCATTTTTCATGTGATTAGCAGGAAACTAAATCCGGATCACTAGAATTGAAGCTGTTTAAATGCTGACTTCTGGGAAGAGGGTATAAGTGAAGCAACCATCTGGAGGAGACCTGTAGTCTGAATCCAGAGGTACAGGGGCGGAAATTCTTAAAGCTGACAGCTGTGCTCTGTACATTTCTATTCCAGCACAGTGGTTACATGTTAATCTGTGTTAAACGAATAAACAATCTGCTGGACTTCCTTCAAATAGCTGTATATCTGAACAAAGTTAAGTGCACGCACAGATGACCTTGAAAAATCATTGTACTTTTATTCAAGGGCTTCTATCAACAGCCATTTGGGGGGGTTAGGAGCATTGCCAAGTATTTTGCCCCATGCTTTAGGAAATAGGGTGAAGCTTTATCAACCAGTATGACCAGTTTAAATGCTATTTTGAGCTCTGTACTGTTGAATGGAGATGGGTGCTGTGTAAAATCCCAGCAGCAGAATTCTGTCATCTAGCCTGAGTTCTGCTCTTAGGTTTGTCAGGTACAAAGGATGTTGGTAGCCCTTGTACTTTACTTAAAAGTCAATTTCAGTGCTACCTTTTCAAAAGTTGGCCTTGCATGGCAGTACTGTTTCCACATGTTACCTTCATAGTCAGATTTGGCTCAGTAGGATAGGGCTTTGGTGGTAGAGGAAGCAGCTGAGGAGCTGGTAGGACTGTCATTTTAAATTCTGCAGCAGTCCTGACATCTGTAGCTGAAGTTGAGATGGGTCTGTTTTATCACAGCTGCACCTGATATGTGTGAGTCAGTACGCTTTGGAATCTGACATACTGGTGAGTCAAAACAGCTTTGTTGTGCTCTAGTCAATTAGTCTGTAAGTTAATGTGTCTGTATCTAGTTACATTATAAATCTCTTTCTCAGTGGGGCATGCATAAATTACTGTTTCCTGTCAGAGTGATAAGGAAGCTCATGCCTGTGTTACCATAGGTGCTGTGAAATCCTTGCATGTAAAAAGTTTAAAAGCTTTCCCAATAGAACAATAGAGGTTGAAAAAATCAGGGAATTTATATGACTTAGTGCTTTGTCTCTTGTGGGCTAAGACTCTTTCTGCAGGTTGGATGTGGGCAAGAAAGTTGTGTTCCTACTATGATGCAGGAACCTGCCTTTACTTCTCAACCTGCCCAACAGTCTATAGCTCATTCTTTTTCGCCAGACAGGAAAACAGAAACTTTCTTACAAGTGCTTAACTTTGGGGAATCTTTCTGTGTCTGACATTCCTTACAGAACTGTTGGAAGAGGACTCTTACATTTTTTTCATATTATCATATTTCATCCAAAGAAAAGTTACAAAGGGGCTGTAAAATGGTGTTGAGTTTATTACTGCCTGGTGACATTTACAGGTGTGCTTGATTTGGGAAAAGGGTTTTTTTATATTATCAGAACCTTTTTTTTTTTTAAGAGTGCAGCTACATTGTTTGACCTCTTGTTACTGCATGCTGTAGTTTGAGATGAAGAAAATACCTGTTGGCATCTGTACATTGTAGAAGATTGCATCCTCCTGGAAGGAAAGCTGTAGAAGCTCACTTACTGGGTTCTGTAAGCAAGTAGTACTGTCTTCAAAGTTTCTTTTTGTTGGCTTTATAGCTATTCTGTTTTCTTGATGATATATCCCCTAACTCTCTCCAAACTCACCTCAGGAGTACGGTGCATCTAGGAGCAATGCTGTTGAATTATTTAAGACTGTTAAGAGGTTTAGTGTGGCTGCTGGAAAGGTTACCATGAGGTATCTGCTTGTCCTGTGGAGCTTTGTCTGTTCTTTGTGTAGTGTTTGTCAGACTTGTTCACTAAATAGGAAGAAGAATGTCAAGTTCAGTCTTGTATCTCATAATCTTGTGTTCCCAGGTGTCTCGGTTTCTGTACCTTGCTGGTCAGGTTCTTGGTTTTACACAGGAGTCAAAACTCCTAGAGCCTGATTCTGTTATAACTGCTAATTTGTGAGAATAAGAATTATTTGTGGGGGTCTTCCAGCCTGCTAGCAAAATAAGTTAATTCAAAACTTTGGTTGTTTCTTCTTCCAGTAGCTAATTAACCTAATGAGCATAATTCTATAAAAATGTACTTTTCTTTATCAGCAGTAAGAGTTCAAAGGATAATATTAATAAAAGTGAAAAAATCAAAAAAGTGAAATTAACACAGTTTTGGACTCCCTGGACATTCCAGTAACTATTTTAGCACTTGGAGCTATCATTGTTAGGGATTGTGTGAAAACCATGGACATTAGTTGAATGCTCTAAAATTATTGACTTTAATAATGATAAGGCATGGTTAGTAGTGATGCTGATGCAATTTTCTTTCTTGCCAACAGAGTTTCAGAAGCAGGAAGGCATGAAGTCCCATCAGAACAACCTGCAGCTCTATGACACACCCTATGAACCAGAAGGCAGTAGTGTGGAATCCAATTCTGAAAGTGTGGCGAGTCACCATTTACGAGAAAACAAATTGCCCCAGGATGATGACAGGCCTGCAGATGAGTATGATCAGCCATGGGAGTGGAACAAAGTCACCATCCCAGCACTCGCAGGTAGGATTCCTAGATCGGAACCAGGAAATCCTCTCACACTCATAGCATATGTACTTGCCTCTGGGAGAATTCAAGTATTTCTGCTCTTTTGATGTGTCTGTGGGGAGAAATCTCTGAAAAGCAAATGTGGGTAGTCTCAAATCTTCACCTGCTGTGGAAATGTGGAACATTGCACTTCTTGTCTAGTGCTTCAGCTGATCTGTTGTCAACCATCTCAGCACTTGGTTCGTGTTAGTAAAACTTCTGTTTCTTCCACTCCTTGCCCCTACCCCCATTTCAATTGTTGTAATGTAGATAGTGTTTATTGTTGAGTGGCTCTATGATGAGGGAGTTGCTTTGCAAAGTCTTTAAATTGTGGGACAGTTCTTAAAGGGGCAGGATAAAAAATAGCTGTGTAATGTGCATGCAGTAACATGCTTCTACTCAGTGATGAGTTTCTTGGTATTTGGAGTATTTTCATTATAATTGCAAGCATTTCTATGGATATGTGGAACTTGTTTTTGGATTAATCCTTTTGAACTGCTGAATTTCTCCCACAACAGAACTTGTCAGTCAGGGAGATCTGGTTTTCTGTCTCTGAATGTCTATGCTTGGTGTTGGTTACGCTGCTCCTTCTTTTTCCTTTCTGTTGCTTTGTGGAAATGGCCGAGGGGGGCTTCATTCAGTGAGGATGTGATTCTAAAGGCCAAGGCTTTTTCTTTTGTACAGCTTCTGTGTGCCCAGCAAAGCCCAGTTATATCAGCTGGTGCAACCACATTCCAGAATGCTCTTGTGGGGTGCTAGGTTCATACGCGCTCTGTGATTTTTTTCCCCTCAATGGCATGTTCTAGTGAAAAGCTGTGTCTAGGAGCAGGGTTGTTCCCCTTCCTTTTTAGGAGTCAGCTTGGAAGAAAGCTTGGAAAGGAGAGTTGTGTCTGGTGATGATTGCGGGGATGAGGAGGGAAGAAAAAAGATGTGGCTCTAGGATGGAGCATGGAAGAAGCCTGAGAGCAATGATTAGTACTCAGGGTGCATTTACCCTGTGTAAATCCTGCTTGACAAACCTGTTTGCTTTCTCTGTTGAAACTACTAGATCTGTTAATGGAAGGAGAGCAGTAGGTGTCATCTATTCAGCATGCTGTGCTGTGGCATCAGCTGTGTTACCTGATTTGGAATGCTAGATGTTAGATGGGTGGACTACTGAAAACCTGTCAGGGTCATTGACCTCAAAGGGTAGTGCTTAGTGATTCATACTCTTCCCAGAGTCTGGTTACAAGTGTGATTCCTCAGAGAATCTGTTCTGGAACCCCTCATGTTTAGCATCTTTATCAGTAATCCAGAAGAGGAGGAGGGGAAATGCATCTCATCAAGTCTGGATTGATATCAAATGGCAGGGAGGGAGTGTGTATGCAGAGCTGCCATTCACAGGGACCGCCATTCAGAGGGACCTGAACAGGCTGGAGAAATGGGCTGACAAGAATCTTACAAAATCCCATCAGGACAAACTCAAAGACCTGCATCTGGAGCAGACTAACCCCCTGCAATGATATGGACTGAGGACTGGCTGACTTGCTGGGTTACAGCTTTGCTGGAAGGGGCTTAAGGAGTCCTGACGGAAAGTGGACTAAATGTGGCAAGCAGTGCTCCCCAACATTGATGAAGGCTAGCAGCATCCTGGCCTGTGTGAACAAGAGCATAGCAGTAGATCAAGCAAAGTGACTGTTCCTCTTTACATTTCTTGGACAACATGCATAATGCTGTGTCCAATACTCTAATGCACAAAGGATGTTGATAATGTTGCTGTCGACAGAGAGCCACTAAAATGACAGGAAACTGCAGCACATGACTTGTGAGGAGATGCTGAAAGAACTGGGCTTGCTTTGCCTGGAGAAGAGAAAGCTTTGAGGGGGATGTAATAGCAACTTCCCAATGCCTGTGAGGAGATCTTCAAGAGGATGGAGCCGGGTTCTTCACAAATGAGCAGGTGTGTGATGGGAAGATGAGATATAAGTTGAATCAGGGGAGGTTCTGACTCAATATGAGGAAATTTTTTCTCTGCAAGGACAGTCAAGCATTGGAACCAATTGTCCAGGGACCTCTTGCAGTCTCCATCTTTAGACTTTTGTGTGAAGGGATGACTGGATAAAGTTCTGAACAACCTGATCTGATCACATAGCAGACCCTGCCTTGAGCAGATTGGACTAGACACCTCCCACGGTCCCTTTCCACCTGAATTATTCTATGATTTTGCAATTCTGTGTGCCATGATACTGCCACACTATAGAAAAGAGAAGTGACTTCTCTCCACAGCTATACAGGGCTACTGTTCTGTAAACAGAGCCTGTTGGGAAAATACCCTTCTTGGGTGTTTCTGACCTGATCCACAAATAGGTAGATGGACATGGGTGACAGAAATGTGTTTCTCTTCTAGCACTGTGGAGTAGAGCAGTGGTGATCTGTTTGAGAGTGATTCTGCCTCTCTGCTTCATTTGTTCTTACATCTTTAGGTTGTGGTTGATTTGGGTTTGTCTCCAAGCCAAGCTGATGTCTACAGTATCCATCCTGTGAAATGTGTCTCTCGCTCCCACCCACATGGATGAATCTGAAGCAGCTGCTTAAAAAGAAACCTCTTGCTTAGCATCCCCTTTCCTTTTGTTGGGCTCCTATGGAACAGAAGAGGAGGTTAAAGAAAACTGATTTCTACTTCCTAGCAGCATGATCTGCTCTGGTATGTGAGCTGTTAATAACCTTACAGAATTCCAGGCTCAGTTGCTTTCCTGATTAAGCTTATGCTGATGGTTCTTTTGAGCCTGGATCTAAACCAGCATTCAGTTCTGCTGGATGCTGTGCAGGTAAAGTAGTCTCTTTCCCTAAAGAGCATGAACTCCAACACAAAAGTCTAACCTGCTTCTGTGGCTTCTAGTAGGATATACAGTTCTGCTGCTGAGCTCTGCCTGGTGGAAGCAGGCTTTAGTTCAGGCTTGCCTGACCTGACTCATCCCCTTTGCTGGACCAATTAAAATGTTTGCAAGACTTGTGCTGGGAGATTTCCTGGCTGTGAGATCTTGGCTATGATTTGGGATATCTATTGTGTGTCAGGATAGGCTAGTCAACAAAGACATGTATCACTAGGTGTCCAGCGCCACAATGGCTATTCTGCAGACGCTGAATGTCATCCTGGTGTATGTGTGTAAAGCCTTCTGCTTTGGGCTTATGCTATGGCATTGGTGTCTGCCCCAGTTCAGCAGATATTTCCATGCCTTTTCACGTGTCCTTATGATGGCAGCAATGTTGCCTTTGCGTAGAGCATATGTGCAGCCTCCATCTCCTGACAGGTTAGTCTTATTACACAGCAGCATGGTCCACAGTAACTCTGTTGTAGAGGTGGGGTGTGTGCTACCTGGAAGGATCCACAAGCTACCCACAGCACATGTAGGGGCAGCGCAGAGCCACAAGCAGTGAATTTGCAGTGGGTCTTTGGCTGCTCTCTGCATTCTTTTCCAGGGAATTTCTCCATTCTTCATTCTAGATTCTGGAGGGTTTTGCATCATTTCCCCTCTGCCACCACATCTGCTCCTTGCTTCCTCCTTTCTTTTGTTTGTGGTCTTCTTTTTGCCTTTCTTTTGTCCCACAGAGCTGCATCTATGTCTAGACTCTCATTTATCCTCCTACCTGACACCTGGTCCCACTGTTACCTTCTTAGATCTCCTTGGGATTTTTCTTCTCCCACCTTCAGATATCTGCTCCCTACCACTCAAGACCCTCACCTATTAGCTGTGTGTGCATTTCTACCCATGAGGAAGAAGGATGATGTGCTTCCTCATTCATCCCCATCCTTCTAGCCCTCTGGGCTAGGCCAGATGCCATGGGAATGTCTGGGCTACAGTGACTACAGATTGCTGTTGAAGACCTCCTGCAAGGAAGCTGAACAGTTAATTCTTGCTGACTGTGTTAGCTGAAAAGCTTCCAGTTATTTTTTGCCAACCCAGCCAGCGTTTGCTTGGCTCAAGGCATGTTCAGCCATTCTTGCCTGTGCTCTTGGACAGTTTGGGTTTAGAGCTCCTTTTGAGCACAGAATATTTTGTTTGAAGGGGACAGAGAGTAAGTAAAGCCGTGGACTGCATAAAAGAGCGGAGAGGAACAAATGCTTGAGCAGGTGACACTTAAGTCTTCAAAGGTGGAATTATTTAGAGCTCTATCTCTCTGCAGTTTGTTTCTGTGGTTTAGCATAGCAGAGGGATTCTGTGAGTTGAGTTTTTCCTTACATACTAGTTTTGATAATTTTCCAAAGGCTAAGAGTAGCATCAGAGTTACTGTGAGCTTCCCACACAAGGATGGTGATTGTATGCTACCCAGAAGTAATTTTTCTTTCAAAGTATGCAAAATACCTAAACCAGAAACTTCATCATTTAGCAACACTGAGATACAAGCTGTGGTACCAGTACACATCTGTCTGCAGTGAGATCACACTTTACAGATTTCTCAATTAGTACTACAGCAGCCACAGAAATGGGATTATTAATTTTAAAAGTTATTGTCTTAAGAGTCATATGTGTGCATATGGATATCTTAGACCTTATTCTTCATGTATTGTCCATATTATATGTAGTGGCTGATTTTTAATTCACTGAATCCAGAGAACAAATTTATTAGTTTATACTGCATACTTTTTTGTGCACAGCTCATTTGGTGTCTGTTAAGTCTTTGAGCTCTGTAATCATCTTTATGCCCACTTTTTTGGTCTTTATCAGGTAAATTCTAAAACAGTGTTTTTGAGTGTTGATTTAAAAAAAAAAAAAGAATCTTATTTTTGTTGATTTTTTTTCTTAATCTGTAGTTTTTAGCTTGTCTACAAGTAACTGTAAATTATTAAGGCACAATCCATCCAGTATGAGATTTTATGATTGGCCTAGGTGTAAATATTCTTCTAAGCACTATGTAGTTAACTCTTATGAAAGCACACTAAATTAAAATACTGCTTTACAAAAGTAACAAACTTAAGTTGTCTAACTAAGAAGAGTTATGATATGGTTGAATTTCTTATGAGTTCAGCACGCAGAGTTGTGTTGTAAAATGCTAAAAGAGTAAACATTTTTGAGATTAATTAGATTTATTTGATTGCATCTATCATTCATTATAACTTTAGTATGTCTTGGGTACATGGTTATTTGTTACAAAGGAGTGCATAAGGATTGGCTGCAAGCATAGATTCAAGCTGCTATCTCACCTGATGTCTTTATCCTTAATCTAACTCTTAGGAATTATAAATGTTTAAAATAAGGAGAGAAAAGGTCCAACTTCTAAGTTTGAAACCGTGGAAAGTTTGCAGTGGAGAAGTATTGACCCTCTGCTGAGATGTGCGAAGTGCTTTTCTGACTAATTGTATACTGCAGTTCTGTAATATAGATAGCTCATGTAGCTAGACCAGGTGGGGTTTTTTCTGTTCTTAGCTGAAGTAGATTTCTCTGAAGAGCACAATGTTGGTCTAAGTGGTATTAGAAATTCTAGCAGTGGGCAAATCGCACTTTAGAGGCCCACAACTACCATCTCCCAACTACTTGGAGTTGTGGAGGCTGTGAACCTGAAGGGACCCTCTGCTGACACTTGCCTATTTGAGAAGTTCATCTGAAGGGAACAACAGCCTTTTGTGATGTGAAGTACAGACACAAAGAGACTTATGCAGCAAATGTTTTAGTTTGACAGGTGATAGGCCTAGAAGACAAACCAAAATGGCAAGCAACATGTCATGGTTTAACCCCAGCTGGCAATTAAGTACCATACAGCCACTTGCTCACTCTTCCCCACACCACCTCTACCCCACCTACGCCCTCCTCACAAATGGCATGGGCGAGAGAATCGGGAAAAAAAGTAAAACTCATGGGTTGAGATAAAGACAGTTTAATAGGACAGAAAAGGAAGGGCATATAACAGCAACAACAATAACAGAATATACAAAACAAGTGATACACAATATAATTGCTCACCACCCACTGATCAATGCCTAGCCAATCCCTGAGCCATGGTGTCCCCTGGCCAACTCCCTCCAATCTATATAGTGGGCATGATGTCATATGGTAAGGAATACCCATTTGGCTCATTTGGGTCAGCTGTCCTTGCTGTGTCCCCTCCCAGGTTCTTCTGCACCCCCAGCCTCTGCTGGCAAGGCAGCGTGAGAAGCTGAAAAGTCCTTGACTTGGTATAAACACTGCTTAGCAACAACTAAAACATCAGTGTGTTATCAACGTTATTGTCATCCTGAATCCAAAGCACAGCACTATACCAGGTACTAGGAAGAAAATTAACTTTATGCCAGCCAAAACCAGGACACAACACTAGAATTACCAAGAAGTTACTCATGCAAGTATTTTAAGGAAAACATTTGTTCCTCTGCCATGATTTCAAGATTTATTGCTGATGCATGGGTAAAACCTGTTTGTCTCCAACATGGAGTTTGAGATGTGCCAGACTGAAAGTGTGCACAAGCTGTGAAGTCTGCTCAGGTTGAGGGGAGCGTGTCTGCACTGTGGCTCCCAAGTATGGGGCTGGGGCTGGTGTCATACTGACATTGTGGAGCAAGCTATGTTTAGCCTTCCCCAGGGACTTCTGCTGTTAGCTGCAGTGCTGAAAGATGTGTTTCTGTGTAGCAGAGCTGGAGTGCAGCATTTTGACTGGTCGCAGCTTGAGTTCTTTGACAAACAAATTTGGTTTTGTTTCATTGGAGGCTGTACAGCTGAAGCTGAAATGAGTTTTTCATGGCTTTTATGGGAAGTGGGCAGCATTTGTTAGACCTTCTGCTGAGCTGGGCAAACTGGTTTGCCCAGAAGAGCTGAGGATGGCAAAGTAACAGGAAAAAAGTAGCTTTCTGGTACATAAGTCTGGCTAGAAAAGGAGATAGCAACATCAGAGACCCCATTCATCAATGTGAGGCTGACACTGGCTCCTATTTGAGTGTGTAAGAAATCAGGCCTTTCCAGGCTGTCATGTGGACATAGCAAACCTTTGGGTAAAGGAAATGCATGTGAACTCTGTAGAACCCATCTCGGTATTGCTTTACAAAATAAGTGGCCCTCTGTTATGAAGAGGGCCATCTGGTAGTCGTTTTCAGCACTGATCATGGACTCCTTGAAGGAGGATCTGTAGATGCCAAACTAGTCACCTCTGCTGGCTGCAACTGCTGTTGCACAGAAAGCTGGTGCCTACGACCCTGGGGGACTTGAAGCAGGGGAGTTCTGGGGTGCCAGCATCAGAGGGGTATGGCACCAGCTACAGGGCAGAGGAAGAGAGGCCACGTGGAGAGTGAGGAAGGGTCAGGTATGTAATCAGTTCCATAATTTTAATGGCTCTGTAAACAGAAGTACCATAGCAATAAAAAACTTTACACTCCCAGCTGCATGGAATTGAGCTTCTGAACCTTCAGTGTATATACTACAGCTTTGGTTAAGAGGGAGTTTATAGCAAATGAAACTCAGTCCTGATAACAACACTGTGTGGGTTGGTGCCTGATGGGGTATCACACTTCTCAGTTTAATCTGCTTGGATATCCCTTTCAGACTGCTTCTGCCTACCAATTTAATTCACACAAAAAAAAAAAAAGAAATAGGGCAGGAGTGCAGAGACATGTCTGAGGTTTTCAGACAGAGAAAACATTCAAAAAGCATCTGAAATTTAAGTTGGTGCTGTTTGGAGAACAGATCCTACTTCTAACCATCATGTTGTAAAGATATTGCTGTTTACAATCAGAACTGAGTTTCATGTTTGTTTTGTGAACTGAATTCATTGGTGTCTGCAAGATGTTGCTTGGTCAGAAGCTGACATTAAGTTCACCAGTTTTCAGAGTTCGCAAATTAAATCTAGGTGTTTTTCTTACAGTTGAAATAATGGTGGTGTTCATATATATCACTGGCAAGTATACACACGCAATGTTTCTCCTTGTTATGCTAATCAGCTTTTATTATCCAGTAATGAGGTTAAATCTGAGTTTCCATTTTAAGAACTAACCAGCATATTTCTGCCATGCATACTTCAGAATATGATTGAATACATTTGACCAATTTTTGTGATGATTTGTGCCTAATTCCTCTGGGTAGAGGGGGAATTTGGGAGTGTCCTAAGCCCCGTGAAGAAAGCATATTAAAATAACAGAAAAAAATACTCCAAAACATTTTCCATATCCAACACATCTCTATTCTGTATGCACTATTTTTTTTGAACATTACAGCTGTCTTGCTGTTGTATAGCATTGCTTTAAAACAGTAAGCACTACCAGCCACATGCCTAACTGGCTATGTGTTAGAATAAGTTGAGTTCTCAATGCATGAGATCTACCACATGCTGTTGTAAGAAGCCCCTTTAATTGTCCTTGTAACATTTTCTCTGATACTGCTGTTGAAACTCACAGAGAATGTGACTGCGCTGTGTATGTTTGTGCACATTGCCTGCTGATACAGTGAAGTTTTTCTGCCTGGTCCCCACTAGGTGACCTTAAAGCAATAAGCCATCTGCGTCTGGGAGTGTTAATTTTTGATGAAGAAGCAAACCACAGAAGGCAGTGAGAGTCAGGAATGTGGTGTGGGTAGCTCCTTTCACTGTTTCTGTCAATACTCTGTCCTTTAATTTTTTGAAATTACAGATATGTACAATCTGTAACTGCAAGTGTAGTAAGTGTAGATTGAGGATGCTGATGCACAATATCTGTGCTTTGCTACAGATGCTGCAGTGCTCTGAGAAATTACAGCTTTACAAAATAAATTGTCTTGCTTTTCTTGGAATAATATAATTTGTGAGAGAAAATAACAAATGCCATTTTCCATTTTCATCACTTGTACTCTAATATTTCAAGACAAAAGCTTTGTGCCAGCATTGTACAAGTGGATACACTTTTAATTCATTGCTGCTTACCAGTCTTTCTGACGTGACTAGATGGGTGTTAGCTGTCTGGATTTGCACCCAGATCACTGTTAGAATGATTCCACATAAACTGAGGCAAGCTGGCTTCTTGATGCTCTCAGTTGTTTGTTATTGTAATTATGGCAGGTGACTGAAAGCCTATCTTTGTTACTGTTACTTGTTTAACAGTATCATCTCTTGGGGAAGAAGGTATCAAATGTTAAGATAAGTGCTAGTTATTGTAACAAGGTTTAGAAGAGTGTGGATTTTGTTACTGGAAGAGCAAGAGAGTTTCAGGACTATTTTGCATAGTTAGAAACACCTTTACATGACACATACAACTTTGTAGATAACAAACCATTACATCTTAATGCTAGTGGGTGCATGTTTATTCTCCCTGGGAAGTGTGAAACCTCTCTAAGTCCTACAACTAATTTGGTCCTTGTTAACCTTGCCTGGAGAGGTAATTATTGTGTATCTTGCAGCCCAATTTAATGGAAGTGAGAAACGGCAAGCATCTCCTTCTCCCTCAAATGACCAGCGCAGGCAGTTAAGAGCACCTGGAGGAGGCTTTAAACCCATCAAACATGGCAGTCCAGAATTTTGTGAGATCCTGGGAGAGAGAATAGATCCAACTATTCAACTGGAAAAACAGATGTAAGTAAGCAGAGTAATTGCTCTCTAGCTCTTTGCCTCCCCACTTACAGGAGCAGCAAGTGTCCCAGATCCTGCTGTCCAGCTGCCACTCCTCAGCATCCCCTGTGTTAGTCCTTACAAAAAAACTTTTCTTATTAATCCTGCAAAGTGTAAGTAAAGTAACTTTTGTGTGGGTCAAAACAGTGTTAAACAGGAAATTCATCTCAGGAACAGTGAGTTTTATCTGCTGAGTATGTGCAGTTATTCCACTTTCAACCATGTTGATTACATTGCACTAGGGAAAACAGGTTTATATCATATATATACAAATTGTGCTTTAAAGATGCACAAATTCCATGTCTTTGTGGCTGCATAGCATGTTTCCAGTACCTCAGATGTGCCTTGCATCTGGCTGTAATAGTGCTCCAGGGAGAGACTGATAAGACCACTCACAGAACTTTCACAAAAGAGACTGTTATTTCTAATCTGGTGGTGTCAAATTTGAGGGTGGTATTTAAAGGCAGTTTTGTAAGCTCCAAACTAAAGTTCTGGGGTAATTCCCTGGAGTGAATGTCTGGTATCCAAAAGGGTGGCCTCTGTCCTGCTTCGTTACCCTTCCTGGAATAATTTGGATGGACTGGCTTATGTGATTGAATGACCCAGTGTCTCCTGTATCATACCAAAGATGCAGCCCCATAGAAGGGGCCAGAATCCCCTGCTACACAAAGAAAGAAAAATCTTCTTGTGGAGCAGTTTACACAAGTTACCCTGATATTTGTGAGCACTGAGAAGCCAATGGATTCACACAGTAAAGTAAGAAAGCTGTGTCTTGAATCCCTGTAGGCAGTCCCACTCCAGACGCTGTCATTCTAAGTTAGAGGCAGAATTTATTTTCACAGGAGAGGGAGAGCATAATTTAGCATGGATGTGAGTGTGCTCTTTGTGAGAATACTTTGTTCCTGAGTGGAAGCGGTATTGAAAGGGTTAGCAATCCTTTTGCACTTCGCATCCTCAGTAGGAGAGAATCCCCTCTGTCAATTCTGTCTGAGAGAAGGTAGTTCCTGAAATTCCTTTTCCTTTGACATTTTATTTTTACGTGCAATATTTTGAAACTTAAGCTTGAAACAGAGAATAATATCATTTGCATGGTGTTATAGTCCATCTAATCAACCTTAGTCTTTGAACCATCTGCTCATTGACAGATTATATACTTATCTCCAACAGAGGAAGTAGCAACCACTGTTGTGAAATCTTTCACTGGTACTGTTAGGTAAATGCCTAAAAGGCTACAAATTTGACTGTAAAATTTGGTCCTCAGATTTGGGTAGTTCCCAACTTCCCCGTTGCGGGGTTGTTCACTGTACCCCAAAAAAATATATTCAAAATACTGCAGGGAGTTGAGCATCTGTTAATTAACTTGACTCATAAATATACTCTTTTAGTGTAACTGCAGTTATATATAACCGCAACTGATAATAACAACTGAAAACTGCAGAGCTAGTTTTGCTTCCTTTAGTTATTCAAGTGTTAATCATGAGATTCATTTTGATTCTTTATTATGCAGGATCAAACCTGAAATGAATGCACAATTAACAATAATGTGTCAGCAAATGGAAGAGTTTAGACTTATTGTACCTTAGAATATTCATAATCATTCAAACTGCTCAAGTTTTAGTAGCATGAGACCTCTCCACAGCACATGCCAAAACATTTCATCTTTCTCTACAGAAATTTAGTTTGTTTTTGTAGAAAAGAGTACAAGATCTAGAGCAAAGGAAGCGTGCAAACTGACAAGTGGATAGATAGGTTAGGAAGTTTCCCAAACAGGCATACATAGCAAGGTGTGATAATATATCAAGAAAATACTTTCAGTTGCTTGTGATTAAGGAACCTCTAACTATGAACTGAGTGAACTCATGGACTCAGAAGAATTAAATGAATTTGTTCCATTTACTCAGTAATAGTGAAAAGAAGAAAGTACATTCTGCTGTTTCCATTGTCTTACTGAAAGTGAATCCCTCCCACCCTTGTATACAAGATCTGGTGACTTCCTGTTTTGCTCTGACCAATTCAGAAACAGAGTAGTGTTGTGCATTATATGAGCTGTAATAACTGATTATACTTACTGTATAATTGATGCAGCTGTCCTGTCTTCAGTGGAGCTGTGGCCACTTAGTGGCTGAAACCTGACCATTGAGAAAGTAAGGGACTTCAGGAAGAACATTCTATAAACCACAACCAGGATGCTTTCAATCCTGGGAGGAGATCCTGATAAAGGTCAAAATGTGTGATTATGCTTGAATTTTGCTTTCAGATTTGGATTGTGTGCTTATGTTTTCCAGGATATCTCAGAAGACATGCATGTCTTCAGGTTTTTATGTCCCATGCTTTTGCTTTGGTATTTTTCACAACTTGTCATTTCACTGTTCTGTGGCCACATCATTGACATTTGAATCTTTGACCTTTCTGCACAAATACCTGTATGTTGACATTTAAAAAATAGACACACCCACAGCAAACAGACCCAACACAGTTGAAACAGCAAATTATTCAGAACTTTAAGCTGATTATGGCACTATGCTTATCTTGCTAGCTAGCTGGAATAGGAACAATCTGAGTGTCTCATTTAAATGGGCATATGATTCACAAGCAATTACGCTTTTGGGTACTGCTGTTTACTCTCAGCTGTAGCCAAAACAACTTCGAGGCATCACTTCTGAATCAGATGTTCTTCCATCAGCAGTTGTCTTCATACTTCACTGTTTTTCTTCCAACTGTTTCAAAAGCAGTTTTTGCTTCCTGGAAGCAGTCCTGCATTCTTTTTCCATGGACCTCCTTGCCAACTGGGGAACACCAGATCTGAAGAATATGTGAAATACTTCCCTCTGAATATCAGAGTCCAGGCTATCTCCCTGGTTTTGGCTAGGTCGTATTTTATTTTGATTTTATTTGGCCCTTTGGGGAGAAAAGAATGAAAAAATATTTCTAGCTAATAGGAATAATTTTTAGACTCTCCCAAATTAATTTTTGGATTTATACTTAGTGTTAATATTTTTCTCTTATGCTCAGAAGACAAGCTAGTCTTTAAATTGCATGTTCAGAAATAGCCTTTAGCAGTAAATATCTAATGTGAGACAGGGAGAACTGCCTGAAAACATTTGCATCTGTGTGTCAATTTTATTTGTGAAGTGATGGAGCTGTCAGGGCCTCCCTTTCTAGTCTGTCTTGAATATACAGTAGTATAACAGTCTTTTTACCTTTCTGCAATGCAACTTTGGTTGTAACCAGGCACAATGAAATTTTAATTTGAGCACCAACTTTTGTTTAGCACCTTCGTCAGATTTGACAAGTGAGCTGACATAAGCACAAGGTAGTTAAGAGCATGACTTCTGTCAAAGGGATCTGTCTGGTCTTTATTCACTTACCTTTTAGCTGGAACATCTCCCTTAGAGTAAGTTCAGCAGAGAAATAAAATGAGAACAAATGGAAGAAAACATTTTTTGCACAAGGCCAGTGACAGCTCCTGGTAATAACGGACAGAGAGCACTTCTGATGTATGCATTATCCTGCTTAGGCAGGCACGTTAGTGTCACATTGTGCTTCAAAGTGCATCTGGTAATTGTAGGAAGAGAGAGATCTTCCTCAGAGATGCGATTGACTTGAGAGGAGGGTCAAAGCATTTACTACTGGACTGTGAGATTTTAATTGCTGATACAGAGCAGCATGTGCTGGGGAGGTTCTTAGTTTGCAGTGGTCAGTTTAGTAAAGGACCCACCTCTCCTCTCCCCATGTCCTTTCTTCCCTGAATTGACCACACCCACTCCACCAGTGATCCACCAGAGATTTACTTAAAGTGCAGAGTTGTCACAGCTGTGCTTAGAACAAGTGTCTTTGATATAGATCTTCACACTTTATCACTTTTCTCCTTTCTCCAAGACTTATTTTAGCAAATCTTTTCCACAATTAACTGTTCATATTATTCAGATGTGATTTTCTTTTTGTTTGCTTTTGTTTGTTTTCTTTTTGTTCTTTTGTATATCAGTTGAAATACTGAAATATCACAGGGATGAAATAGAGTAAATGTGTATATTGTGGATCTCCTGCTTGCAATATAGGGATTATAATCTGTTGCTCTGAGTGGGAATTTCTTACGTAAATATGTACACCAATCCTGTTGCATGCTCTTCTGACCTAAGTTTTTTCCTTCAGCTGACAGGAACTACAGGCCTCCACATGTTGTAAAGTTCAGATAATGGAAGCAATGTGCTTTTTATCCATAATGTGTTAGATCTTAAAGATATTCATGTGTCGTGGTTTAACCCCAGCCAGCAACTAAGCACCATGCAGCCGCTCACTCACTTCCCCCCTCACCCAGTGGGATGGGGGAGAAAATCAGGAAAAGAAGTAAAATTTGTGGGCTGTGATAAGAATGGTTTAATAGAACAGAAAAGAAGAAACTAGTAATGATAATGATAACACTAATAAAATGACAACAGTAA
>JAOBAS010000072.1:28682903-28696363 GCA_025311575.1 Elanoides forficatus
TCCTCAGCTGCTCCTCATAAGACTTGTGCTCCAGGCCCCTCACCAGCTTGGTTGCCCTTCTCTGGACACGCTCCAGCCCTCATCCATGTCATCAATAAAGATATTAAACAGAACAGGGCCCAACACCAAGCCCTGGGGAACACCGCTTGTGGCCTGCCGCCAACTGGATTTCACCCCATTCACCACAACCCTCTGGTCTTGTCTATCCAGCCAGTTTTTCACCCAGCGAAGAGTACGCTTGTCCAAGCCATGAGACACCAGCTTCTCAAGGAGTATGTGATGAGAGACAATGTCAAACTAGGATAGACCTGCATGCAGAACAATAGCTTGTCTACACTCCTGTCTACGTTAACTGCAAGATTTCTCTACAGATAGTTGCAAGGTGATGTCATCCCTGCTGGCTGATTGGTAAAGGGCAAATCCAAACAGCAGGTGAGCAATCTGCCATGCAGCCTGCACCTTGTAGTGTCTGCCATCACGTTGAAATGACTTCTCACTTTCTAGAACCTCTTGTCAAAACTTGTCCCTTTTGCAGGTCTTCCCCTTAATAGTGTTTTGTGCCTAACTCGAAATGGAGGTGTATTTTATTGTGCTTTCTTGTGAAATAGTTGCACAAAAAACCATTTTCATTTTCAGGAAAGTTTTAATTAGGAATCCTGAAATAAAATTTCACAGGTTTCTCTTTTTTGATCTTTTTTCTTTAATAGTAGATTTTTGCAAATGTTTCAAATCAAAATAGTTGAACTAGAAGCTCTACTTAGTGGTTTCTGAAAATATGCAAATGGTAAAGATTAATCATAGACCCCTAGAAAGATCTAGACAGGAATGGATCTCTGGAGTTG
The DNA here is from genome assembly GCA_025311575.1 of Elanoides forficatus. Classification (NCBI taxonomy): domain Eukaryota; kingdom Metazoa; phylum Chordata; class Aves; order Accipitriformes; family Accipitridae; genus Elanoides; species Elanoides forficatus. The sequence continues at coordinate 28,683,746 of JAOBAS010000072.1, forward strand.
TCTAGTCCAACCCCCTGCTCCAAGCAGGACACACTCATAAGGTTGCTGAGTGCTTTGTACAGGCAAATTTGGAAAACTTCTGAGGATGGAGACCCCCTGACCTGTCTGAGCCTGGTCCCAGGACTGCACCACTCTCATGAGGAAGAAGCTTTTCCCTATGTCCAGTGGGAGCTCTCTTTGTTGCCACTTGTACTTGTTGACTCTGAGAAACTTCTGTCTTCTCTGTAACTCTCCCATTTAGGCAATGCATGACTGCAACCTGACACCTTCCATCTCATCTTTTCTTCTCCAGACTGAACAGACATAGTTCCCTCAGCCTGTCCTCGTACATTCCACCCCTAGACCGTGTTTAGCAACCCTGCTCTGGACTTGCTCCAGTACTGGCTTATTTTCTTTGTGGGGGGCCTCACACCAGTTACAGTTACAGATACATATGCTGTCTCATCAGTGCTTTGTAGAGGAAGTAGTCACCTTCTTCCAGCAGCTGGCTACACTTTTGCTCCACAGCCCAGGCTGCAGTAGGCCTTCATGGGCAAACTGTTGAATCATGTTCTGTGTCCTCTCCACCATAGTTCCTTTCCTGGCTGGTCATGACCCAGCTTGCACTGCTGCCTAGGTTTATTCCATCCCAAAGGCAGAAGCTTTCTATATGCCTTGGTTGAATTCCATTAGGCTGCTGTCCATATCTTCTAGGTCTCATTCTTTTTTACTCATCTTCACAGTGTGGCCTCCCGAAACACTGAACTGTCATGATACAGAGGAGATGCTTTTTGTTCATTTGTGAAATTCTGGTAGCCATAGACATCATGTACTGTAAACTCCATGACTGTGTACTACCCAAACCTGAGTATCTACACAGGTCCTTATCAGGGAAGCAACAGCCCTCTGTTGTGAATACATGGCTTTTAGCAGTTTGTTTACATTTTATGTGTTTTCTTTCTGCTTTAAAAAGGGCATGTGTCCTTGCCCTTTCTGCATTAGAGTGCACTTGGCAGATTTTTCTCCAGTTCTTGCTATACTACTGAAATTAGCATGCACCTGTGATTCCATTAATTTATCTGCACACTTTTAAGGCATTTTGTAGCAAAACAGATGCATAGTGAACTGAAGGAAAGGAACAATACATCTGTCCTTATAATAAAGTATTTAAAGATGCCACCCTTGTTTAAAGGAAATAGAGAGCAATTATGATTCAAAAGAGATTCTTTTCTGCTAAGAAGTTGATACTTAAAGCAGGATTTTAAGCATGTAGAGTTATAATTACAGTGCTTGCAGTGGTTTCTGCTCACCAGAAGGCATCACTTCATCACAGAATTGTTGAACACATTTGGAGGATATGTCCTTGATTGTGCTACAAGCACTTCTGGATGGAATGTTGCACCTGCTAAATAGAAAATGGCAGATTTTAGAGAAGCTGCTTTTAACATGGCATGATTTGTTTTCCTGCTCTTTCTGTGTCATCTTAAACTGCGTTTCCTTGCTGACATAGACTGACTCCGATTTTAACACTATTGTCTTTTTCCCTGGATACACTTGGAAGAAGCAATGGTTTGGAGCCAGGAAGTTAGGGAGTGGGACATCAAGCAAGCTGTAAAAACCCTCTAGTCCTTATTAAACATCTTGAAGTGTAGGAGCTGTCCTTTGCTCTTGTTTTGTCCTGGCTAAACTCTATGCTATTAAAATAGCCTGTGTGACATGCTAAAGACAGCAGACATCGAAGGGTTACTGCTGGGAAGAGATGAGGTCAACTCCACCACCTGCTGTACTATACAGCAGTGTGGGTGCTACCTGTCAGAGTGGCATTATGTTTGATGGGTTGCTTTCCAAGAGCAGACAGGACAGTTACCGTGTCACTCTTCTCTTCCCTGTGTAATCATGAGCCTTCCCTCAAAGACACAGCGTACTGGGCAGGCAGGCAGGTAGGTCATCTAGGAATTGAATGCTTCTGGTGTGGAAGTCACAGACTGGCTTCTGCCTGCAGAAAGGCTGCAAGATAGCAGCCTTTGCTCAGTACAGTTCAGGTGAAAGTCTTCATGCCATTCACATTGGGAATGGGCTTTTCTGAGGAATTTTTGCCAGCTGAAGCCACCAGGTTCTGCACATAGCCATGTTCTGGGCACTTGCTGCCAGGGTGGGATGAGTATGGTCTGTCCTGCGGTCTCCAGGGCAGGCCTTGCCTCATCTGAGTGAGGCTCATGGCCTGCCTATGTGTCTATGAAGAGAGCCTCAGGCCTCTGAGAGGCCAAAACCAATGATACCTTTTGGTCTAGAAGTAATGATTGGCTGTAGTGAAAAGTAAATGTTCACAGGAAAACATTGTGGGGGGACAGGAAAGAGGTTGTTCTCTGGCATACCTCTGGATCCATTCCAGGGTAAGACAGCCTTGCACCTGGATCCAGACAGCACAGGTGGTAAAAACAAAATACTAGCTTAGGCTGCCTTTGTGTTGGACTCTCCATGGGGGTTTGCAGCTAGCAGTCACTGTCTGTCAGAGTCTGGCCACTGTTTTGGCCTGTCACCCAACAACTGCTTGCATTTTGTTCTCACACATTCCCCTACATCATGAAGGGTAGTCTGTCATGGTGCTGCTCCCCTCTTCCCTATGCACAAGCATGAACTAACGCTTTGCTTTCCCTGCAGGAGCAGTCAAGGTTTTATGCACATGAAACTGATAAAAACGAAAGAGAAATACATCCTGGGTCAGAACAGCCCTCCCTTCGACAGTGTTCCTGAAGTCATCCACTACTACACCACAAAAAAGCTGCCTATCAGAGGAGCAGAACACTTGTCACTGCTCTACCCTGTGGCTGTACGGACCCTCTAATAACCTAGTCTCACCCCTTCCTGTGGATGGGAGGTGAGAGGTAAGCTGGGTTGCACAGGATTTTTGCAGAAATTCAGTGCTTGAGTCTGTGATGGAAAGTGGCAGCCTTTAGTCTTGGGAATGTGGGCACTCTGCAGAGTTGTGTATGGGTCTGTGTGTATGGTACTCTTATGCTGCAGCATGCCTCTAGAACAGTGCTTCTACATAAGAGAAAGAAAACTTATTTTAGTGCAAGGATAACAGGTAACCTTCCCAGAGCTTCTCTGTGAATGAAAGTACTTCCCAACAAAGGTTCTTCCTCCATGTTTTGAGAAGAATCAACAAGTTCTTCTCAGCAGTAAAACACCAGCAACTTTTATTCTCTTGCTACCCTGAGAAACTTCTCCATGTGAAAGAGTAACCTGCCTCTGAGGGACCCTAAGGTGGTTTTGATGGACCTGAGAAGGAGCTGCTTAGCAGCCAAGTCCCTGCAGCTCTGGTCACGTAGCTTGGTGGGGTTTGATTTTTTTAATGCAATTTCTTGAGGTAGTCAAATGTTGAACTCCTATTAGGCACACGATCTGAAAATAATTTTGTGAGAGCAAATCATGGTCAATTATTTATTGATAGAGAATGTAATTAAAAAGTAGTTTGTTATATATTTTTATCCTTTTTGGTACAATAATCTCTTAAGGATTACTGTCTTCATTTGCAAGTTCCATTCATAGGTGCAGGCAGCCAATTCTGTTTGGGGCACTTACACTGTAATGTTTTAAGTAGTTGAGAATGAGTCATTTTAATATGTGTGTTAATATTTATGCATGAGGGTGATTGTATTGTCTAATCTGGTAAGAATCTCAAGGATGTCCTATATAATGTCATCGGTGATGAATGTTCTGCTTCCTTTTAAGCCTGCCTTGTTCTTTATATGACATCCAACACAGTCTGAACAGGAGTGGATCACATGTATGTGAGGGGCCCAGTGTCATTCTATGCAGCAAAAGTAGTAGGTCAAACTGTCCCTATCTCACCTAGAATTTGAAGCCACATTGGAATAGGTTCTTACTGGTTTTCTGAGAGCAGGGTGGCATGATGGAGTACAAAGAGACAACATTCCTCTCCCAGTGTAACCCAACATCCCCTTTTACATGTACTGACCTGCGTGTGCTATTTATTTCCCTAAAGTCTTTGCAGAACTCTTCATTCTCCTCTTAACATCACCCAATTGGCAAGCACATACAGGCACTTTTAAGCTAGCATATTCTTCTCTCACCAGAATAGGAGTTCATGAAGGTGGCAGAGCTCACAGAGATTAGGAATCAGATTGCATCTGCTGCTGTCTGACTCCTTGCCTGTGGGTGCTCTGGCAACTCCGTCATGCCTCTTGGGACAGAAATATGTCATATTTCTTCTTTTGCATGTTGAAGTGCATTTTTTGAAAATCTGGCATTGTTGCTGTTCTATGGCCTGTTTATCTTCTTCGGTAATGGAAAAGTAAGCCCCTACTCTTTCTAACAGCAATTACCAGTAGAAACCAACAGCATCATTAACCAAGGCCTTGCCAGGCTTCCTTAAGTACATTGTCTTTAGTTCATGGACTGTTGTACCAAGTCTTTCTTGTCATGGGCCTGATCAAAAGTCAGCTGGTGCCACTTTATTGCTGTCTGCAGGTTTGGGGTTGGGATCCCTTGCTTCATACAAATCAGGTCAATGTGCGTCATAGAAATATGTATACAGTTTATTACAGCTTCAAAGATCAGGTCAGGGTTCTTGGTTCAGCAAAAGGAAATCATCTCAGAAAATGTTGGTTATCTGTGGGAAGGTTTTTTTGATTATTTTTTAAAAATACTTTTATAAAATACTCAGTAATTGCAGAATAAATAAAACCACGATTTTGTTTGCACTGTAATGTTGTAATTGTTTATTTAAGTGATTGTATGATATTTTTCCAGTGAAGGAATATTCTTCCCAGACTTTTAATGTACAGTGAAAATGCAGTGTGTTGCAGTGTGTAGCATTACATATAGGTGGAAGATCTCGTAGTGATCATGCCTATATAGCACATTAAAAGTTTATTTTAAAAAAATGATAAAACTCTTCCTTTTCTTCCTCTATCAATGTGTACTCAGATTGTCTTGAACAGCTAATAGCTGAAACAGCCTTTCAGAACAATTTGTGTTTGTGTGTCTTAACTGTGTAGTGAAAGTGATCATTAGGCTATAATCTGGGCTGGAGTCTGGAAAACAATATGGCTCAATTCTGCCCTGAGTAATTCTTTTGACAATGTGCACCTTTGCAAGGGCTGTGCCAAAACAACTCCTGTGCGTGTGTGAATGACATTGCTGTCCAGTTGCTTGAGGTGCTCAAGGAATCCAGTTATTGCTGTTTACAGCATAACACTGATGAATCACTTTTTGCAGACTTTATAAGAAGTGTTAATTAGGCTTCTATTTTGATGAGTATTTCACGATGTGATGAAAGCCCCCAAGGTGTGAACATCTGTATGATGGGTAGGAGAGTTTTAGTGGCCAAGATTACATCTCACGGTTCCTTCCATAATTGGAAAAATTGTTAAGGTTTGTGAAGTATAGTCATCACCATGGGTTCTGTACTTGGTAATAGTTTATTCTCTGACTGAAATTAAGTCTTCAGAGCCAGGATGCAAAGTGCAGGGATCTCTTAAGTGCAAAGATACAAAACACACATTTCCAGCTTCTCAAAGAACATGGCCTGAGTCTGTGCTCTGAGGGAAAGCAGTTCCTGCTTGGAGGATGACACATTTATGTGCTGCTTATTATTATTGCTTATTATTGTGCCCAGTGAGGTTCAGCATTTGCCCTTTCTCTTGCTGTCATAGCTCAAGTTGGCAACACAAACACTGTGTGGCAATGTCTGTGGAGGCTGCAAATGCCATCTTTCATCCAGGCTCTGATTCCATATTCACCCTGCTGCGCTGCTAAGCTACACTCAGGGGAACAAAACAGAAATGAAACAGACCTGTCTGCACTCCTGGTCTGAGCAAGGGGAGAAGGGAGAGAACAGTAGAGAGTGAACTGTTTTTCATGCAAATGATCCCATGTGAAACACTGCAAATTACTTTGGTTTATTACTTCTTGCTGGAGTCCCCAGTAAGAAGGGAGGAAGAAACGAAGGAAGGAAATGGCAGCAGCTGAACAAAGTTGTTGGTCTGAAATGAAGCAAATAGAAGTCCTACTGAAAAAGGAAGTTCATAGGTTGCAAGGGATGGCCACGTACAACCCATTTTCTGCAGCATGTTATTGCCTGTCTCAGGCCTTGAGCTTACTCTGAGAACAATGTACCCACAAATCAGAGTTGCTGTGTTGACCTCAGTGCTCTGGAGCTTGTAGTTAGTTCAGTGACAAGATCAATCCAAACGTTGTCCATGCTTTCTCAAGTGTCTTTCGGGGTCCCTGGATTGCATTTATTGCTGTTGACAGTTCCAAGACAAAAATACAGTAGCTTAACTGCAGCTTTGCAGGGCTCAGTTTTCTTTCTAAGCTTGGTTTGGAGATTGGTATTACTGTGACATTACACTGGATGCAGGTAAAAGTTGAGTGTTGATACCTGCAGTAGTAGTGTAGGAAAAACAAAATTTTGCATTCTATGCCATACTATCAGAGAATTCCTTGGTTCTGGTATTGTCCTGAGTGGCACACAGGGCCATCAATGCCTACCTATAAGCAAAAGTGATGTGGCATTTCTGTCACTGATTTCTGTTTCTGGCATCTATGCAATTACTACAGCATAGCCTACAGCACTATCAAGCCACAGAAAAATCTCAAGTTTCCTTCCATCAGCCACACCACTCAGAGAAGTAATTTTGGGGGACTGATATCACATCTTCCCTATTTTGAGTCAAGCCATTTTGCCACCAGAAAAGGACTGTTTACCTGTCAGCTAAAGGTCAAAGTGTACAAGGCTTGTAGACCAAGAGTTTATTCAAGAGTAAACCCAATTAGTCTCCTGTGTCTGTGTCTTGAACAGACATCCCAGACTGGCTCCATCTGGCAGTCCATATTTTGGAGATGACCATTAGCTGTTGTTAAACTAGAGGGAAACTCAGAGGCAGCTGTATAGAGTGAGCTTGATTGGCACAAGGAATGGACCAGCATGAACCTCCTGGAGTTCCATAAAGGCAGTCCTGCATTGGGATGCACTGACGCCTTGCAAAAGGACAGACGGGAGGGTCACCGGTAGGAAAGGAGTAACAAAGAGCTGAACAGAAGTCAGCAGTCCACCTTTGCAGTCATGAAGACCAACTGTAGTCAGAACTGTGTAGTGGAAGTGTAGCCAGCAGGTGGAAGAAAGTGATTATTTCCTCTATAGAGCACTGATGAGGCTGCATCTGGCTTGGGTGCCTCCAGGTACAAGGAGAGATGTCAACAAACTGAAACAAGTCTAGAGCAGAACTTGTAGGATGGTCTGGGGGTTGGAACACATGATGTATGAGGACCAGCAGTGGGAATCAGGCTGATTTAGCTGGGAGAAGAGAAGCCAAAAGTGGGGGTACCCCAGGGCCTGGATACCCAGCCTACAAGGAGAAGAATGTTGCTGCTACTTCTAATCTGGTGCTTGCATCATCTCAGGCTGCTGATAGCTTGAGCTCTGCCTTCTCTATTGCTCTCTAGTTACCCCACAGGAACTCTGGAAGGTATCATTGGAGCCCACTGATGGTGTTCTGGTGCTGCAAGCTCAGTGGGGGAGATTGAGCAGTAGGGAATTTAGCAGAGCCTTTCTGCCATCAGTCAATCTGATGGAGGGTGGGAGTTTGCTTAGGCCTCTTCTACCACTAGCACTTTCCCCATCTTCATCACTACCATTTGGTTTGAAGTGGCAGCAGGCAGCAGCCTGTCAAAGTGGGTTTGGAGCAAGGCACTGCATTTAGCATTGCGGGGCATATGGAGCGCTACACAGATGGAGCCACAACACATTTGAAAACAAGCTTTGGTTTTTTGGCCAGTGTGGCAGTTGAGCTGGGTTGGGCTTGGCTAAACTTTAGTTACAAGGAAGTAGACAAGAACAGGGGAGTAATCTCAGGGTTTAGTTTAAGAGAAATGCTCCAGCTGCAGTAAGAGTTGGAAGCAGAAGTAGTAAAATCGTATGCCAGCACTGACAGCCAACACGTTCTTTTCTATTCCCATAATGGAAGGGCATAGACTTCAGTTTGCTTTCACCTGGGAAGGAAACCAGTGCATCTGGAATCGATCACCCCAGGGGTGAAAGCACAGTCTCACCATTTGCCGTGGACTGATTCAAGAAACCTTAGAGATGGGCAGTGCCCTTGAATACCAGCAGTACACTCATAACATCATACTCTGGGGACAAACAAAAGATGAAATATTTGATAAAAGGTTAAGCTGTCATTAAAATCCTACTGCAGGCAAGATGTGCCATCAAGAAGTCTGAAGTCCAATATAGAAATACAATTACTAGGGGTAAAATGGGTGGATTGAAGTTGGCATATCCAGTGAAGTGGCAGAAAAGATTAGTGTCTTTCCCAAAGCTACCAACAAAAAGCAAGCTCAAGCATTCCCTTGGAATGGCAGCATTCTGACAAATGCACATTCCTGGATACAGTCAACTAGTGAAACCACTATAAATGGTGGTGTAAGCAAGATTGGGTTATGTGGGGACTCAAGCAACAGCAAGCCTTCCAGTAAGTGAAGCTGGAAGGGGCACAGGAAATAGCCCTGGGCCCTATCCAAACTGGTGATAAGTGCAAGATATCCTATATATCACCTCAGGAGGTATTGTAATCTCCTGCAGTGTGTGGCAGAGAAGCCCCAATGAATCTAAGGCAGACCACTGAGATTTTGGAGGTGTAGCTACCAGGGGTCAGAAGCACACCTTGAGAGAATAAGACCCTTTCCACCTATGAAAGAGTCCAAGCAGCATCTGAAGTACCAGGAACAGAACAACTGCTTACATAAGTGCTCCAATTTGCCTGTACAGCACTGGATGTTCAAAGAAGGAGTGGCAGCCATCCATCATGCTACTGCCCGTATTTGGAACACGTGGACTGCCCTGATGACACAGTGACCACATCTGGGAAATAAAGAACACCCTGCACAGAAAGCAATAGTATGGAGTACACTCACCCATTATGTGGTCACATGGAGTGGAACAGGACAATCCAGTCAGTTTCCAGAAGCCAAGGCTATGCAATTAGCCGTAGAAATACCTAACAGGAAAAGTCTCCCACAGTGTATGTTTACACTGACTCTTTGTTGGTGGCCAATGCTGAGCAGAGATGGATAGAACCAAGGGAAAAAAACAGGGATGGGAAGGCTGAGTTAAACTCATTTGGGCCACCAAGATGTGGCAACAAATTGCCTGCAGCAAAGATGAGTGAGTATTCATACATCATGTGAGTGCACAGATCCCAAACAACTGGGCCACAGAAGAGTGCCAAAATACTAAAGCTAACCAATGTACGAAGGGGGACATCACAGCACTGGTTGCAACAATGAACCTAGACTGACAACACAAAGGTGAATCAGTCATGGCCCAATGGGCCCATGAGATGGCAAGCCATAGAGGCCAAGATGATACCTGCCACTGGGCCAGAGAATGAGGGACAGACCTTCCACTAGCAATGACTACACAGGTCATTCAGGACTGTGAAGTATGTGTTGTAGTAGAGAAGCCTGGCAGGGGAAATTATCTGTTGCCTACACCTGAATGAATATGTGGAAATTTGGTGAAGCTTGTTGGCAAGTTGACTATATTAACCCACTCCCCAAGTCTGCCTCCAAGGAACAATGGTCTTAGCCATGGTATAAATATTGACAGGATTGTTGGAAACCTATTTAGTTGCACAAGCCATGGGAATGTCTGGAACATGCTGATGATTACATGGAATGAATCTGTAGGAAGAATTAAAGGATTGTGTATAGAATAAGGGCTAGATTATGTGGCAGGTGGTATGGGTTGGGCCTGGACGAAATTTAGCTATAAATGAATAGAGAAGAATAAGGAAACAATTTAAGAGTAAACAACCTATTAATTGCTATGAAGGTTGGAAATGTGTCATGGGAGAAGTGTGGAGATACTTTTAGAAAGGGCAGACTGTGACTGCCAGGGAGGCAAGAGCCAAGTGGGAGACATGGAGACAATTTGGATGAGCCAGTCAGGAATCAGACATTCTCTACCAGTCTATAACTGGTATTGTCCAGAGTCGCTCAAGAGAGACCTGGAAGAGAGAGCCCAGAGAGAGAGAATATGGGGAGAGACTGGAGAAACCTGGGGAGAGTCCAGAGACTCAGAAGAGACCTCAAGCAAAACCCTGGAGAGAAAATGGGAAGATTACAGGAATACCTTGGGAGAAACAGAGGGGACCCCACATCCTTATCCCCAGTCTACACACAGTAGGGCTGGAAATGCTACACTGACCCACCTAACTTCTCTCCCAGACCATGTGGTCCCCCACACAGGGCAAGGAAGTTATGTCAGGAACCACTACAGTGACCAGCCCAACTTCTCTCCTGTACTGCACAATCTGTCCTGCAGAACAGGGAAGTTGTGTTACTCGTTGTTAACATCACATATATCCATGACTAGAGTGTACACATATCCATGATTAGACTGTTTTGGTATCTGACTCCATTTAGTCTCTGCACTATCTATTTGGTCTTAAACTGCAACAACCAGCCCTAAGCACCCTGTTCCTTATTAATTCATTATGGTCATTATTGTTAATTATTTCCAAATACAAATGTATGTGATATAATTGTATAAAATCATTATAATAAAAAAGATTCCAGATAGTGACTTCATATGGCCAGGGTGGACTCAGACTTGAAGCTCTGGAAGAAGCTCCCTATTCTGCTGCCGCTGTATTTCAACCTGGGTGTCATAAGTTCTGCAAAAATAAGGGACATTTAAACAATGCCTTTGATTTTTGCTGTTCATTCATAACCTCCTTTCAGCACAAATGAAGTAAACTTTCCTTTGAAATCATCTTATTAATTAGCTCTCTTAATTAGATCCATTAATGGAGAGGATAGCCTATAAGCTTTTGCCATGTTTGTTGTGTCCACACATGGAGAATATTCTTGTTTTCATAGAATCATAAAATCATTTAGGTTGGAAAAGACCCTTAAGATCGTGGAGTCCAACTGTTAACCTAACACTACCAAGTCCACCACTAAACCATGTCCCTAAGCATCACAGCTACATGTCTTTTAAATGCCTCCAGGTATGGTGACTCAACCACTTCCCTGGACAGCCTGTTGCAGTACTTGATAACCCTTTTCAGTAAAGAAATTTTTCCTAATATCTGACCTAAAACTCCCCTGGTGCAACTTGAGGCTGTTTCCTTTTGTCCTGTCACTTGTTACCTGGGAAAAGAGATGGACACCCACCTCGCTACAACTGCCTTTCAGGTAGTTGTAGAGAGTGATAAGGTCTCCCCTCAGCCTCCTTTCCTCCAGACTAAACAGCCCCAGTTCCCTCAGCTGCTCCTCATAGTACTTGTTCTCTGGCCTTCACCAGCTTCATTGCCCTTCTCTGGACATGCTCCAGCACCTCAACGACTTTCTTCTAGTGAGGGGCCCAAAACTGAACACACTATTCAAGGTACTGTCTTACCAGTACCAAGTACAGGGGAACAAACACTTCCCTAGTCCTACTGGCCACACTATTTCTGATACCAGCCAGGACAGTTGGCCGCCTTGGCCACCGGGGCACACTGCTGGCTCCTGTTCAGTTGGCTGTCAACCAGTACCCCCAGGTCTTTCTCTGCTGGGCAGCTTTCCAGCCACTCTTCCCCAAGCCTGTATCACTGCATAAGGTTGTTGTGACCCAAGTGCAGGACTCAACACTTAACCTTGTTGAATCTCATGCAGTTGGCCTCAGCCTGTAAATCCAGACTGTCCAGATCCCTCTGCAGAGCCTTCCTTCTCTCAATCAGAGCAACACTCCAGCCCAACCTGGTGTCATCTGCAAACTTACTGAAGATGCATTTGATCCCCTCATCCAGATCATTGATAAAGATATTAAACAGAACTGGCCCCAGTACTGAGCCCGAGGGAACATCACTTGTGACTGGCTGTCAATTGGATTTAACTCCATTCACCACAACTATTTGGGCTCAGCCATCCAGCCAGTTTTTTACCCAGCAAAGAGTACACCTGTCCAAGCCACAAGCAGCCAGTTCCTCTAGGACAATGCTGTGGGAAATGGTGTCAAAGGCTTTACTAAAGTTCAGGCAAACAACATCCACAGCCTTTCCCTCATCCACTAAGCAGGTCATCTTGTCATAGAATGAGATCAGGTTAGTCAAGCAGGACCTACCTTTCATAAACCCATGCTGACTGGACCTGATCACCTAGTTGTCTTGTAAATGCCCCATGATGGCACTCAAGATGGTCTGCTCCATAACCTTCCCCAGCATTGAGGTCAGACTGAGAGGCCTGTAGTTCCCTGGATCCTTCTTCTGGCCCTTCTTATAGATGAGCATCACATTTGCCAGCCTCCAGTTAGCTGGGACCTCCCTGCTTAGCCAGGACTGCTGGTAAATGATGGAAAATATCTTGGTGAGCACTTCTGTGAGCTCCCTCTGTACGCTTGGGTGGATCCCATCCAGCCCCATAGACTTGTGTATATCTAAGTGGTGTGGCAGATCACTAACCTTTTCCTGTTGAATTATGAGGTCATCATTCTGCTCCCCTGTCGTGGTTTAACCCCAGCCAGCAACTAAGCACCACGCAGCCGCTCACGCACAACCCCTTCCCACGCCCCCCCAGTGGGAGAGGAGAGAAAATCGGGAAAAGAAATAAAACTCATGGGTTGAG
>JAOBAS010000072.1:28724621-28745687 GCA_025311575.1 Elanoides forficatus
CATGAGCTGTAGCTGAAAAGTTCTGTTAACAAACCAACCTCAAGAGCCTTCTACCTTATCTGGGTTTTTCATGACAAGCCAGCATAGCTCACATTTTTAGGAGCCAGTGATTCGGAAATAATTTTTTGATGTAACAGATAACCATGAAGTGCTTGTTGCACACAAGAGTAGATGAATGTATTTGGAATAGTGTGTCTAGCAGGCATTTGGGAGTTGAGTTGCATTGTGTTGGGCTTTGTTTATTGTTGTATTCATGTCAGTGTTGACTATGGCCTCAGCCCTGTTTATACCAACCTTGAAGAACATCCATCAGACAAGGATGAATTATCCTCACCATGACTGAATATAATAGCAAATTTACCTATTCATTTTCACAGAAAACAGACAGTAGAGTGTTTACAAGCATTTATTACCTGCAAGCTAAAAGTTAGGTCTACTAAAATTCACATCAGCATTTTTCCTGATTTCTTACTGAGAACATTCCTTCCCTCCCACATCCCATTTTATATGTGTGATCTCAGAACTGCAGTAAGCCATTTCAACTACCATTGCACAGCAGTGTGATTAAACGCACAGCTTTGAAAAAGCCTTGCTCCTGCCTTTAACCAAAATTGTGCAGGGGTAAGTTTTAGAAAAGCACAGGGAATGATGGTTTCAGAATGAAATAATCTGAGTTGAATCAACAGGCCAGCAGGAGAAATGTGACGGTCAGGACATGCAGTCTGTTTTCACCACTGCTGCAGTAGAAGTTGCTTTTAAACAACAAACAGGAATGGTGTGTACAAACTGAGTGGAAGCAAGTTCTGTTTCCAGAGCATGTGCTATCATTTCAGATCTAATCCAAAGTCTTGATGGCTGGAAGGCTATTGGGTTAATAATGAGGTGATTGTTCCCCCATACAGAGACAGAACATTACAGCTGACTTCTAACAATTCAGAGAACTGGAACTTTTCGAAATGAAAGAGAACACTCTTGGAATGCCTGCTTCAAGCCTGTTCCTCTATGTTAATGATATCTAGAGACTGTGCTGCAACTACTTCATTAGATACACTGGCTCACTGACAGACTGAAGTCTCAGCATTGCCATCTCATGAGATCAGGACTCTCTGCAGAGAACCATCGCCTCCTTGTAATGTGCCTGATCTCTATGGCACATCCAAAAATTCTGAATTCTTTGTGAAGACAGTTATATTTTGCATGGGAGAGAACGCTGAGGCTTATTGTCAGTAGGAACTGTGATTTAGCAGATGGCAAAACATCTAAAAAGTTCTGCCATTCTGTCCCTCCTCCCATCAAACCCCTACAATGCTGCTGCTTTGTCATCTAAGCACTGTTTTCAATCATCTGGTTTTCAATCTAGTTTCCTACATTGTTAATTTGAAGATTTGTATGCCTTTTGAAAGAAAGCACCATGCCATAGTCAAGAGAGTGATATTTCTGTGTTTCTTGTTATGACCACACGTTTACTGTATTATCTGAGGAGATGTGTAACAAAAATGCTGCAAATTTTGCATTCATGGCTAAAAATTATGCAAGTGCTTGCAACTTTTTGTACCTTAATTATGTACGGCAGAGCTCTTGCTTCCAGAACCAAAGCTACATATTTGGTCAAATACATTTTGAAGCGGAGATTTCATAATAGTAAAAATAAAATCCTGTCTGTTAGGAAGGCATGCTTTGCTCAGGATTGACTGATGACAGATTTGTTTTTAAGAAGAAATATTCCCTCAAATGTTTTCCCACATTGGGGAAAGGAGGGGCAGTAGCAATGGGACACAGAAAGATGTTTTCTCATGCATCTGTGACCATGGACAAGTCCACACCACAGCAGGTACACAGCTGAAAAGGACTGTGGCCCGTGGGTAAGGCCACACTGCAGCAAGTACACTCTCAGGAAATAAAGGAACCAAAACTACAGCTTTTTCCCAGAGACATGTTTCACTGGTGTCATTGTTTAACCCCAGTAGACAGCTGAGCCCCACACAGCCACTCACTTACTCCCAGCAGCGGGATGGAGGAGACAATTGGAAAAGGGTCCTGGCTGTATTCCCCCCCAACTTCTTGCACACCCCCAGCCTACATGATGGTGGGGCAGTATGAGAAACAGAAAAGGCCTTGACGCTGTATAAATGCTGTTCAGCAATAGCTGAAACGTTACTGTATTATCAACACTGTTTTTGTCACAAAGCCAAAACATGGCACTACAAGCCCTACTGTGAAGAAAATTGACTGTGTCCCAGTCAGACTCCATACAATCTGCATTTCTTATTCCATACTGTTTACACCATGCTCAGGTCCCACAATACCCAATACATCCTCTTTAACAACCCTTTTACTGTCCTTTCATATATACACAGATATCAGTCCCTTAGTCTATCAGCCACCCCTGTAAAATGTCCATAAAATGTCCATTGAGTTCATGTAGTCCACACTTTGGGCTCCATTTGTTGTAATGCTCATTCAGGACAGGGGAGATGGTGTGTTGTGTGAAGTTATTGGGGCACCAAAGCCAACTCAGGTCAGGTTACTCCTGCACTTGCACTGCTTCTTGTGAGGCTTCTCCTCCACTACTTCTGGTTGTTCCTGCTATATAGTACTTCCTACAACATGTCTTAGAGACATGGGTTCCAACAGTTTAAAATTATATCCATTACTGTCTTGACCCCTGATGCCTTAGGGTTTAACATTGCAATCAATTCCTGCCCTTGCTCCAGTGTGGATTTATCCATAGGCCACAGTACCTTCATCCTGGAGCCTCTCTGAGCAGCAGTCCAAGGGCAGAGCAGGGAACTGGATGACAGGCATCATTTTGGCCAATCCGTAAAGAGCACATGCTCCATGCATTGATCACATGATCATGCCTCATGGCACCTTCTTAACTGATCATTAATTAAGCCCACGAGGCACCTTTCAGCCCTGCTTTATTCTGCCTGTTGATTTCTAATGCTGAGTCCAGAGCTCCTTATTGGATCCAATCCCAATTGGAGGATTGGATTTTGCCTTATTGGCAAAATAAAATTAACATCTTCACACACTTGGCCCTATTCAATGTATTACTGAATCTAGGAGAATATACAGACACAGTGGTATCTTCACAGACAAGGGCTGAGGAATGGGGTCCCCAGTTTTTGCCTTCTTTATTTCACTTCTGAATGAGTTCCACGCAAAAAGGTCCAAGTCTTACCTAGCACAAGTTATGTCAAGATCTGTGGCTATAGCTATTATTTCTGTGTTTCCCAGGCATAGATGATGGAAATGGCAGGGATGTATGCTGAGCTCCACCTCTTCAGTTGGCAGGCAGCATCCCCAGCCACTGTCAAACTTATAGTATGGCTCAGATTTGTCCATACATGTTCTAGTTCCCTTTCCCAATGTATCTTGCTGTCACTTTAAGAGTCTTCTCTCAAACATAATCAATATAAAAAGCTGTGGCCCCAGCCTCTCTGGGAAATCATTCCCTAAACCTCACTGGGGAAAGTGGTTACAGATGCTGCACTGTTGAGAATGTGCAAATATTTTCGCTGTCTGAGTCAGGAGATGGTTCTGAAATGTTGTGGCTTTGTTATAAATCTCAGTGTTTGGTACTTAAGGGATATCTTCTGGGTTGAGGTGAAGGAATGATGTACCCCTGGAAAGGTGCCCGCTAGGAAAAAATTCAACAAGACTGATGTATTCTTCTTAGTGTGTCTGGCCTTGCTGGGTAAATATTGGGCAAGCAATTTCCCTACTGTTTACTGCATTTTCCTTATTGATAGAATGGCAATAAGATATTGTCACAATTATACACTACAGAGATTTTTTGAAGAAAGGTAGATGTCTAGCCAAGTACACATGCACACAGTATACTTCCTCTTTCTCTTTGTTCTAGTCAAAGTAGCTTTACAAATACGATCAAACACACTGGACTACTTATTGTTCTAAGGAAGCCTGCAAAATAACTTTTCAGTCTGTCAGACAAGAATCAGAAGTAATATATGACCATTTCAACTCCCCATAATGAGTATTGTCTGTTGACTAAATTGTTTCCCTTTACTGCCACAAATTCACTCCTTCCCAGTTGTGTTGTCACATCACCCTTCTTTAGACCAGTGGATGCATGTCTTAGCACTTCGCAGCATAAGGACACACTGTTAGGAAAGCTAGTTCTTGAAAAGCAGAAATCTGTAAGGGAGAAGAACAGGTCACACTGCTCCATAACAATATGCTTAAGCAAGCTTTACCTTGTAAAATGTTTCTGATCATTATCTGCATTAGTAATACCATCCAAAAACGTGGAAGTATATTTGTAACAACATTAAATAAACAGATATTTCTTGAAAAAAATGTTAAAAATTGATCAGTGCTTCAGAAAGATGGCCATTAATGTCAAGATCAATATAGGTTTAGGCCTGAAAGAAATTCAGCAAAAACAGAATCCAGTGCAGTTTTAGGAGACTATTTCATTCCTAATTCCCAGGAAACTATAAAGAGCATAGGTTTTTTGCTCAAAAGTGAAATATTCCAGGACTGGACACTACAATCCCCTGAAACTTAACCTAAATACGGAATTTTTTTTTTTTAACTTTGTCAGGGAGATTTTCCTAGATTTCATGATCTACACAATGGAAGTCTTGGAGGACTTGGCCTGCGTGACACCGACAGGCTGGCCCTGTCTGTGTTGTTTTACAAGATAGAGCTTCAAATTAAGGTTTCTTCAATGGCCTCCTTGTTTCCACTGTACTTTCTATGCCCTACTATAAGCCATGCATGTGGGACTGTGCTATATCTAATGGGCAATAGTTTCACAATTTCTGTGGGATAAAGAGCTAATCAGTGGAAGAGAAAGAAAACTCAGGGTATAAGTAGATATATATATATATGGCTCTTGTAGGAAACTGACCCTCAGAACTTTCTCTCTAGAAATCATTCTCCTGAAAATGTTGATATTGTTAGTTTTATTCCTTATGCAGACAAAGCCATATTTGTCATGAAGTGGACAGCAACCTGTTAGTCTGCTGGGAACATTCCATTTACTGTTATGAAGTCACACTGACTTATACTAGTTAAAAATCTGTTTTATCATGGACTTAGTAAATGAGAGCACAATTAGTGATCCAAATAAAAAGCAAATTATACAGAATGCATTACCAGGAAGCTGAAAATTTGAAAAGTGTGTGCAAATACTTGCTCTTGATGATACTAAGAAGCACACAGAGCAATCTAAGCAAATTTTATTTCATCTTATATTTTATGTTAATAGTAAAAAAATATCCCAGCCTGTGGCAAAAGTCAGTATGGAGTATCACTGATCTGCAATTAAAACCATGTATCAAATTGTTTAACAGAAAATGCATACAATGCGCTTGTCCTGCATAGACTTAAAAATGGAAGGCTGTGTGTAGAAGACAACACATTTCAGAAAGTCTCAGTGCTGTTTTTTCATAATTGTTCCTTGTGGACCAAAATTATTTACAGTTTGGGGAAATTAAATACTCATACTGCTGTAAAACAGAATGTGCATTGAGCAATGGCAGTAAGACATGCAGTCTTCATTGTTTTAGCACAATATGTTTAGTGCACCATAAAATACATGGTGCAGCTTAAGCAATGTGTTTCTTGTACTTACCAGTTGAGATGAATGCTTATATTTACTATGGAATACAAGTACTGTACTTACGCACTGCTATCACTTTGTTAAGTAGTGCAGTAGAGATTTGCTTACTGTGCTGAATCTCACCTGCCTAAATGCATGTGCTGTAGTTCTACTGGCAGTAGAACACGGTAATGTCATGGTGTAGTTATACATGTCATACAACAAATCTGTAGTCTGCCTTAAACAGAATTAGTTGTACGTATGTTGCATAAGTTCACTTGCACTCTGACCTGAAAAGGAAAGAAGCATCTGCAAATATGTAAGCATACAATTAGCTCACACAGAACCAGGCACTGCTACTAGAGGGCCCACAGTCCTTTAGACACCTACTAAAGCCAGCATGATTTGCCCATGAATTGGAAAATAGAGCACATTTTAGTGGTAATAGCTTTTCACTTTGTAGTGATGTAATAGCTTTTGTCCTAGTAATAGGAGTGGTCAGCTTGTAAGGTTAAAACTTCATGGTATCTATTGAAATTTTTCTTTTCACACAAAGAAATTTCATCCTCTGTATGATTATCTGTTGGTACAACATGCAGGAAAGAGAGGTTTTCCAGCTCTTTGTGTACATTTCATGCCACTATAAGAAATCTGCATCTGGAGAACTTGTTCCTGATTTCACCTATGCTGGAATTCAGGTCAAAAGAATGGCTCCATGGCAGAAAAGAACCAGTCTGGCATGTGACCATTGTCTATGCAAATGCCTGATGATTCATTTGAATATACGGTTTGTTTGGAATTACAATGTTTCTCAGCATACTACTGACTTTGTCTACAGAAAACCCTGATGTAAGAGAGACCCATAATGACAGCAGACAGTTTAGGACCTGCACTTAGTTTGGCATACATGTCTGTAGCAGACCTGTGCCAAGGTTGGCCCATATTGTCATGATCTTCTCAGAGTAGAAATCTTCCATCTATTCTGTGATATTCATCCTTTACAAACAATTACCTTCTTAACAGCTTTTTTTGCCCTTTTGGAGAAACATGCTTCCTTCAGGTAAACCCAGGATGATGGGAAATACAGCTTATAGACAGAGCATTGAGCTGAAAAGCAAAAGATATTTTAGTACTGGTTCCACAATGAGACCTCAGTCCTTCTCAGTCTGAGTTTTTACATGTACAAAACATGGAGAATCACGCTGTTGTCCTTTACTATAAAGTGTTGTAAGAAAGATACAGGGGAAATGAGATAAGAATGTTTGGACATAAAATACTATTATCAGCTCACCTGCTTTGTGACTTTGGGAAGTGCATTTATCTCCATGTGTTTCTGTTTTAGTTTTTCAGTCTTCTCCACACATTCTGTTAATTCTCCAGGGCAGGCTTTTATTCCTATTGTGCATAAGAAGAGTCCTTTGGACGTTGTAAGTTCTAACACACCAGGAATAACAAAGTCATCTGGTAAACATTTACACTGTTTTCCTGCTGGCACTTCTGAGATGTCTTCTATGCTTCCTACCAAACTTACATGCAAGAAATCTTCCTCTATGGTAAAAGACTCAGCGAGCATCAGGGTAAAGTAGAATTCAACTTCTTGACTACATTCCTGGGAAAGGACTGAAAGTGACAGAATATCTGCCCAGAAGCACGTCTTTTTTGAATTATTTCTGACTGCTCACAAGAAAGGTTCCTCATTAATAAATTAAGGGCTATAGTGCCACAAACATGTACTAAGTTGTCCATGTAAATGTGGAAGATGTGTGCCTACCTCCACAGTTGCTATGGTTTGATGGTTGGTGTGCTGGCATCCAACCGTATTGAACATTTAATCTTCGTGAGGAACTGGACTGTGGTTTGTACGTAGACTTCAGAAAAGTTGACAATAAGGAAACTGAAGTGAGAGAAAGTGATGTAAAGTGACCTAAATGGAGTTCCTTGATGTGTCTACTCTACACTTGTATGATCAATGTTACAGCACTGACCTCACCAAGACGTATGGTAGTTAGTGTGGGTGCAATAAAAACACTGATAACGGTACTCAAGTACCTCCACATGCATCCCATTTTAAATTTTTTTTCTGTAGTCTATATAGTAGTGGTCTATGTGGTCTATATAATGTTGATAGCAAATCCATTGGAAGATTTTTTTCCTGTCCCCTTGCCCTTCCTCTTATAAATGCATGATGTATCACATACTAAAAAAATAAAGTCTTCCCTTCACTTGTTAATTTGCAAGGAATGGTGCAACTGTAATCAGCACAAACCATTCTCCTAACCTTAGGGGAGAGACTGTTCAGAACAAAATGAGTATTTGAGTGTCCTTGGTGAAGTGTTAGTATCTCAGCATATCTCTCAGCAGGAGCTCATTTTCATCATTTCAAACAACTGGAGAACCCAATTTCTCATTGCCTCTCATTCAGTGAGCCATTTGCATCCCAGGGTTTGAATATCAATGCCTCTAAATGGTGATGTTTCCATACCCTCTCTGCAGAGGTGTAAGTAAGTTACAGTACATGTACTCATCAGATTGGTCTTCATGAAGCTGTTATGCCCTTTAACTGGAAGCAATTCATGATATGAATCTCATGACCTGTGGATAGTGCTCACAAATCTTTCCTTCAGCTTGATTAAATACCTAACTTTTTCTATTTCATCACAACACTGTTGCCCAAGCAAGCTGGTTTTCTCATCTGATAGATGTATTTCTATACAAAGTCATATGTGGGGATCTGATCTGTTTAGAGCTAACTAGCCTCCACTGTTACTTGCTTTCTTTGGGGGAACACTTTTTCTTGAGGTTTAGACTGAACAAAAGAGTATCTTCACCTGGACCAGAAATGGAGATCATGTTGTATATGAATCTGTTCACCTTTGCGCTCTTTTATCAGTGGAAGAGACCTCTGGCTGCTGCTGAAGAAACACCTTGATTTGCCTTAGTTCAGCCCTCAGTTCTTAATTTATGCAACAGATTTCTTGACTCTGCCCCTCACCTGAACTGCAGCACAGTTCCACAAGATTTCATTGAAACACTTATATGAATTGACATGTGAAATTGATGTGAAGCCACATGAAAAACTTTGCCGAATTTCTAGATCTGACAAAACAGGGAAAGCACAGAGGGATGTGCTCCTTTCTGAGAGGAATGTAAATGTCTCATATGCTTAGCAGGGTGTTGAACTGAGGTGAAAGAGATAATAGGAAACAAAATCACAATGACAAGCAGTCATTGGCCTATGGGGGGAAGTGATTAAACTCAGCAAGGAACTGATTATCTAGCCAATGGAGAGTCCTTAAATATTTACAATATTGCTTCATAATAACCTGTTATAAGGACTCAAATAAACTGCTACAAAAAGGAAGTATATTTCTGAGGGCACTGTACATTTGTTAATAAAAATGTATAACTGTAGTATGAAGTAAAATAGTCAGATTCACACTGTCTTGCAGAGAATTCTATTGATTTACATTACCTGAGGCATTGCCCTTTTGCATCATGAAGCCATTGAGCCTGTGAATTTACTCATGTTTCACACTAGCAAAATAATGAAAGCCAGCATGAAACCTTCCCCATCCTCTTAGGTCTTGCTTATCTTACTTTAGTTAGCTAACCTCTATCAACCACTATGCAAACTTACTTTGTTATGTTGGTTAATACCCTTCTTGCAGGGTATGTACCACCAAGTGATTTAAATGACAGCAGAATAAATCACTCTTTTAGTGATGCAGGAAGGGTAGCACAGAAGTTCATTCTGTTACCTGATCAGAAAATAACTCCTGAAACATACAAAGTATGTTTAGAGAGGGCACATTGCTTTCTTCTACACGGGGTGCAAGGTGGAAGATTTCCACAAACTGAGCACACCTACTGAGGTTTTCAGTCCATACTTATACACTACAGTTAAAATACCGTGCCTATCTAATACATATATTCTGCCTAACTATTGCATATTCATTATGTTGAGCAAGCAATGATGTGTTGTTCTCTTGAGCAATCATCCCAGAGTCTTCTATACCTGCTCAGCATTCTCTGGTGGTCTTTGTTGGTTGTCTGGGGAAGAATACCCCTATTCCTTTTGTCCTTTTATGGTCATGCATCATCTGAGGACACCAGGGTCTTTGCTTCTCTTGACAATTCTTGGTTTCTCAATGCCAAAGGAGGATGTATGTCCTTAATTAGCAATTCTGTCACTCTGAAATGTCTGCTATCTGGTGCCTTGACTATTATCCAAACACTCCTTAATCATCCTCTGTTGTAAGCAGAATCTTAAACTAGATAAGCTTTACCTTGAGTACACATAATCTAAAAAGTCCTTGAATAGCAAGCATACCACACTTCTCATGTTTTAGTTTTTTTCTTTAAGCTATCACTGCCTTCTTATTTGTTAATCAGTCTTTAGAAGGCTTGAGGCAACAATTCCATTTTTTTTGTTTCAGCATAAATTCATGTCCCCCTCACATGAGTAGAGCTTTCCCCTGCTGAGGAGACCTAGACATATAAATAATTACAGTTAAGAACACAAAGGATGTTTTCCATAGGTTAAGGAAAATAATTGAAAATCACATGCTCAGTTGAATCACCAACATTGTGTGTATAATCATCAGAAAACCAGGATGCACCCCAGCAGTATGAATCAAAGGCAGTGAAGTGGAATCAAAGCCAGGCAGTGGAGAAAGCCTTCTTATCATCATAGCATAAAAGAAGCTCAAACCAGAATTTTAATCATGCTGGAAGCAAACATTAGAGTTGAGACCAAACTAGCCCTTCTCAGGTTCAACACTGCCGTCTTTTATAATGTAAGTTGTGTCTGGTGATAAGTTGTTTCTTAACAGCATCAATGCTCTGACAAAGAGTCAAAGTGAGATTTTAGTTTGTTACTTCAGTAGGAAAGAACAACCCAGAAGGAGAGTGAAAAGGTTCTACTTTCTCTTACAGACTGCTTTTATTCTGAGCTTAGGGAAACTTGCTTGTAGGCATCATCTTTAGATGTGGGCCATGTTTTCACCCCAAACTTTTCTTCTGTGACAGGTGGAGAATCTGTGATGCCAGCACATGTACCAAATATTTAAAACTTTCCCCAGCACTCTGTTCATGACTCTGAATTACTCTGTTCATTCAATTAATCATGCCAGATCTTTCCCCCAGAGACAGCATTAAAAACACAGCAAGAGCTGAAAATTAAGCTAAACCAGAAGCACAAGTAAAAAGGAGGGATTTCTGTTGTCTCTAATAGGTTTTGAATCAGGGACTGTTCTTTAGAAATCAGGACATTTGCATTTATGTTGAAAAATAGCTGAGGAAAAATTGTGCAAATGGTGCCAGAAAACGCTTTCTTAGACACCTGAAAAAGTAGCTCATTAATTCTAACCAGGTTTCTCTATGCATCATAAAAAGGTGAGAACTTAACTCTAGAGTTAGGAGTCCAAATATAAAATGAACAATAGAAAATGTAAAAGAAAAAAGCAGTGACTCACGGGCAAACAGTTTTGCTAAGTCTTACGATTTTGCTGACCTAGACTTAGAGCTTTTCTCAAAGTGCCTGTTCTTGGAGTCTTGAGATTAAAAGAAAAAAAACTTCAGCTGTCATTTAACAGAAATAACTTTCAGAATGTGGTCAAAAGGCTTGAGAGCCTCAGCAATGACACCTGGCTATCTGACCTGCAAATGAATCCACCTGCTGTAGTTGTTATTGTTATTTTCATTCTACCTTATGCCTTTCAAGTCTGTCTCACAGTTTGTAGGTGGTTCATGACCCATTGAATCCGAAAAGCTTGGGCTTGGAAATATTGCAAAAAGCATCTTTGGATTAGTGTTCTAATATTAATCTGAAGTTTGTAGAGTTACTTTTGGGCACTGTGCCTAAAAAACTTGTGACAGTGGGTGCTCCTAGAAAATATCCAGAACTTCCATACTTTAGCATATCTGAAATTCCACAAACAAGATAGCCTAGCTTATTCGTCCTTTTGTCTACTACGTTTTTTAAAAGAAAAAGGTAAATTATGTTGCTCAAGGATGGAAAATACCCATAAAGCAATAGATTCTTTCCTTTTTCATCGAACAGCTGTTCCTTGCTATTAATTTTCTGCTAGAATATTTATTGCAGTTTTAAGTATTGTAATCAGCATGGGGAAAAAATATCAGTGAAAATGTTATTTGCAGTTCAGAGAAAAGTGTTCAGCTTAGAATTTTCTCTCAAAAGAGATGAGTCAGGTTTTATCCAACCCTAATCACTTTTAAAATTGGGAAGGTTGTCTGAATAAAAAATACACATCTGAAAGTGCTAAATAGGAGCAGGATCTCAGGGAAGGACTGTTACAAGCTCTCCCTGTTCGGCAGAGACCTTTGTGAACTTAGGAAGGATCCAGCATAAGATTAGTTTTAAAAAGCAAGCACTAGAATCCACCTGGAAAGCTACAGTAGGTTAGAAAATTGTTAAAGTTGTAAGTAAGGAAAAT
The DNA here is from genome assembly GCA_025311575.1 of Elanoides forficatus. Classification (NCBI taxonomy): domain Eukaryota; kingdom Metazoa; phylum Chordata; class Aves; order Accipitriformes; family Accipitridae; genus Elanoides; species Elanoides forficatus. The sequence goes on from JAOBAS010000072.1 coordinate 28,736,649, forward strand.
GTGAAGAAGCAGGGTTTAATTAAGAATAAACCACATGGCTTCTTCAAAGCAGGTACTGCAATGATGCAAGACAGAGGTTCAGATTTTGTAAGAGCTTCTCAAAATTAGGTGCTTGGAGGAAAACGTCAAAGGTGGGATGTTACAGGACAAGGTGCAAAAAAGTTTGAAAATGAAAGTCAAAAATTACATTCAAGGGAAAGTCATGCAGCATAGCCAAAGGAGAGCTTTTTCTTGGGAGGTTTTCCTCATGGCAGCATGGCCAATACTCTGATTTGAAGGGAATCCCATCCAATTATTTCCGCCTTTGGAATAGCACTCCCAAGCAACTTTTGGTGACTAACTCCTTGTGAGTACATGCATTCAAAAGTGAAAGAGCTCTGTATGAGAACCAACAGATGTAAAATAATGAGCCAGAGAAGAACGCCAAGGAGGCATCTATGTGCTGCTATACATTGAACAAAGACAATGTGATCTGTCATACAGCTAACAATAATGCAAGAAAAAAGCATGACAGTTCAGATAACTTGAGTATGGTATAAATCAGACCAGTGGAAGTATTGCAGCATTCTACAGAGCTACAAATACTTTCTCCTGGGAGCTCATATCTGCCCAATTTAATGTCTATGCAAGTCTGCAGAGCTCATAAAAATCAGCTGCATCCCTACAGACATGAGAACACCTTGGTAATTTTACATCAGTGTAGTTTCATCAAACCCCATTGCACTGCTGGAACTGCACAGACAGGCCGCTAAAGAGAGAGCAGCCGAAGAAGCTAAATAAGCCCACTAGCCATCGAGTTCAGCTATTCTTTCAGGCCCTGTTGTGAGGGAGAAAGGATATGCCTAATCACTGTGCGTGCTTTGGCAGGGAAAGCCCGCTTCGCCTGGGTTTTTCTGCTAATGACACGAATATCACCTAGCTGTTTCACCAGGAATCAACTGCCCATGCGTAATTATCCCTTCCAGAGGGGAAGCACACTCTCAGTGCAGGGAACACTGCTGCTAATTTTTTGTCATGTTCTGGTAAAAACTACCATTGATAGGAAAGTGCATTCATGCCACTATCAGTAGGGTGCAACCTTTGCTTACTGCATCTGCCCTCACAGAACAGTGCTATGTCTGCCTTTTGGGGGGCGTATTTGCATGCCAACAAAGTTCTTGTCAGGTGGGCTTCTCATCTGTTTGCTAAGCTGTGGATTTTTGTTGAAGCTGTTCAGGACACATACTGTCTTCTGAACTGACCTAGACCAGCATGGCCCAGGTAAACTTTCCAGGCAGTACTGTGATGAGGTTGGTGGCAGTTGAGAGTTACCTAAATAACATAATATGTAATTTGGGCTGCTTCAATCATGCATAAGCCACTACACTAATACTAGTAGGAACCAGATCCCCTATAGAAATTCTCATAAACTTTTATTTTCTTCAGTCAGATTAAGCAAATCCCAATTAGGTATAAATCTCCAATCTGATGATCTCACAGGAGTGTTTCAGATTACACTGGCAGGTCTAGGCCAGCAGTGAAAACTGGATCTATTATTAGGCCAAATATCACCTTTACTCATTCAAAATTATTTTCCTTCAATTGCACATAATGTTTTTCCCCTTTGTTGTTAGAATGCTTACTTTGTCTTCCTATAACATGAGTTTCAGATTTCAGTGAGAATCCAGTTGCAAGCGGCATAAAATAAAAGCTTCATCCAAGGACTTTTGAAATATGTTTATAAGTTTCTATTGCCTTCAATTATCTGTGTACCACGATACCGAAAAGCTGGTCAAAGAAACTCTCTAACACTCGTTTTGGAGTTTTAGAAAGCAGGCATTCTTTATTGCAGTGCTGGATGCACAGGGGATAATTCCACCTAGTGTGCATGTCACAGCTTCAGCACGAACAGGTTATATGGAGTAACAATTACATATTAATCAGATTAGGATACATATACATCAAAATTATTGTAACTGGTTATCATAGCACTGCCTACATCCGATCCTGCGCAGTGAAGAATTCATTTGAGTCGAAGAGCTGCTCTTACAACCACCGACCCATTTGAGATTCTGTTGGCTGTCTTTGAAGTTTTTGCTCTTGTCCTTGTTCTTTGATCTTGAAGCTTCATGCAGTTTCAATCCCATGTGGTCAGTTTCAACATTGTTCTCCTCTAGCAAACAGGAACATCTAGTCATAAGAGCAAAGAACTGCAAAACTTATGATTAACTACCTCTACTAGTTAATTGCTTGGCTATACTTTTTTATATTGTTTCAATCATAGTGTTAGTATAAGATTTCTAATAATTATTTACCAAATGTCACTTTTACAGTCATCTAGCAGCAAATCAGTTTCCACAGCTGGTACAAAATATTAAATCATCAAAATATTTAGACATACCATACAGAATGTATCGACATATGCTATCAGCCAGAGTCTAATTTTTTCCAAGGATCTGGGTCATAATTGTATAAATGCAAGCTGAAATTCAGCTCCATGAGGCACAGAGGTCAGCTGCAGCTCATTAGTAATGAATCAGTCTGAGTTCACCTATATTTCCACTGAGATCACATTCTCAGTAAAGAGTGGGTTAGAAAAGGATCATGGAACTTTTAACGAATACAAGTAAGGAAACATCCCAGCACCACATTTCATCAGGAGTCCATGTCTCTTCAGGTTTTTTAACTTAAGGAGATCAAACCATAAAGTATGAGCAATGGTGTATCATCAGAAGCAATGAATCTTTAGGCAGCTACTATAAAAAGTAACATACAACCTCCACCTTGCCCTCAAAGCTCTGTAAAGTATCACAAAATTTGGTACCCTTGTACAGCGTTCAGACACCCCTACAATTAAAAACATAGCACCTTGAGAAAGTATAGAAATTATCTAGCTGGATGAGAGTGAACAGATCTAGATCTTTGTTACATCCACAATTGTGTTCAGCCATAATCTGTAGTCTCTAGTTTGCAATTTACCACTTTCTTTCTCCCAAGACACTGCTATTGCTAGAAAACTTCTTCTGTGAGTCATCAGTACTTTTCCAACTGGGAATGAGGCATATGGCAGTCATTTCAACTCACATTAAGAAGTGACTGACAGACATGCTTTTTTTTGTTGTTTTAATGACATAAAATGCAATGCAACAATGCCTTGGATAGGGCAGGGAAAGCACACAGGCACTTTCTCATTTCTGGACAATAGCTGAGTCTAGTTTGCTATGTCTGCCCGATGAAAAGTAAGTCATGTCAATGCTGGATTTCAGCATAAGATCTCTTATTTAGACTATCTCATTTTCATTTTCTTTCCTATGTCATATTATGCAGCCAGTCTAATTGGCTGTGAAACAGGCAGTATAGGTGCAAATGCATGCACCCACGTCTTTACTAGGGAAAGAAAAGACATGTATTCATCTGGATGAGATTCAGAATAATATTATGACATTGAGAATAAAAGATATGCCCAAAACACTGGAGGCCAAATGGTAGTATTCCATTAAATGTATGAAAGCTGGGAAAGAAATGAACTTCCAGGTAAAATTAGTCATGTTGTTATAGTTGACTGAATAGTTCTATCAACTATCTTCATTTACATGCCCCTCTGCTCCCCCAGAAGCCAGCAATGAGAGAAGGCTTCAGGAAGCATAAGGCTGATTATTTGCATGAATAGCATTTTAACAGGTCCTCTAGCAATAAAATATGAATGTCTTGGTCACAAAGTGTTTTCAAAAAGAGCTATCCTCAGAATCTCCCAGGTTATGAACCACATCCAACATTGTTAAGGCAGTAAGAGAGGTGGTAGGAACAAAGAGTGAAAATAGAGCCACCACCACTGACTGAGCACCTACTTCTACTCAGAACAGCTTCAGCACGGCTTTTGATCTGTCTTTTCCAGCATGGCTTTTTCAATGATTAAAGCTGAGTCTTAGTATGTGGGCTTTGGATTTAAACAATGATTATGCATTTTGCAGAACTGGGTCTTGGATATGAGGTCTGAAGAAGAGTAATTTATTTGACTGATTGCCTTATTTTGTGTTATGGTTGAAAAACTGTTGAGAAATTCCATGCAACTGCTCACATCGTATTTCCTATCACCCAGACAGCAGTGGTAAGAATTTATCCTCTACATTGGCATTTGACATTCAAAGTCCTCTGGACAGTTTTGACTGGATATTTGAAATAACATGGCATATTCTAACATAGATATAAATGTTTTTAATCCACAAATGACTGAGTGGATGCATTTATTTGCTTTTATACGGATTCTAGTAGGAATTGTTACATTCCTGGATTATTTGCTGTTTTGCAGATATTCTTATTTCCTGGTTTTTTTCTGAGTAATTCTAAATGTCAGAGTTTTCACTGGAATTTTTTTTTTTATTAATTCTGGAGGGATGAGTATGCAGATAATTTATTTAAACCTACTTAGAGTATTTCAGAATATTCTGAACATTCTGTTTCATTTTGCCTTGTATCCCTGTTACAATCAAAGGAACCTATGCTCCTAGTTCACTTCCTGCATGCTTCTGGCTCTATCTGCCTAACAAGGTTCACTGATGGACCAATATAATGTCTGCAGTGTGGACATGAACTTTCTGTGATGAAATAATTTCAGTTAGCCAGGTGCAACGTGTAAAGCAGGCATGCTGCCTTGCTGTTTAGAAAAATGAAAACCCATTGTTATAGCAATCTAGTTATAGACTTTCATTCCAAAACCACATTGTTTCCTGACGAATGAAATTAAACAGGGCATGTAGCTGCCCTGTTTTGAGATTTATTAGATCAGTAAACATTTTTACTAAGATAATAAAAATCTGTTCACTTTCATCCAAATGCAAGAAGGTGGCTTTTTTTTTGCTGAAGACATTTCCAGATTCCTTGTTTATCTTTTTTATTATTACTTATTTATGGTAACTTTCTTGAGTGTCTGCACATTACAACCTGAGCAGCTGTGTACAGTGTCCATTCACAGATAAGGATTAGAGAATCAATCACAGCTGCTGCTCAGGAAAGGACTGTCATCTTGGTCATAGATGATCTCTTCATTTCTCTATCTCCTCATAGAGCTTCTGCTGCAATGATCAGACTATTGGTATGTTTGAAAAGTATTGAATTTCGGTCATTAGGGAGCTTGTCTAAAAATCAAGTTGATATTTGGTGCCTTTGTTCTCCCCTCCTGATAAAGTAATATGTGTCTGCAACCCTGGAAGCATCAAAGTGCTTTGTGTGGTTTTTAAGAGTTAGCTGCTCAAAGCCCTGCTCCAGTAAAGCCTCAGAGATGTGATGGAGAGAAATGCTGACTCAGCTAAGACCAAGGTTCATCCAGTACAGTGATGACAGTGTCCAAAAACAGACAGTAAAATGAGTATTATAAAAGAAGAGATCTGCAGCCATATTGTTCCTGCTCTGTCTTTCCAACCTCCAGCAGTTCAGGGATTCTGTATGCCAGAAGTGTTATGTAGATAATTAGTGGACCTCAAAGAAATTTTGCTCCACAGATTTATCTGGTTGTTTGTTGTTTTTTTTTTTAAATCAATTGAACCCAGAGATCAATTGATTTAAAAATTTTAAATCAATTGAACAACAGAGAAACACGCCCCATGGGCAAAATGCCACAGTCAGTGCATTTGTTCCAAGATCTCTACAAAGAACACCTTTCTGCAAAACAAGGCCTTTACCTTGCAGGGAAGTGTGTGTAGGATTAGTGCCCAAATCTCGTCCTCTTTGCTCAACAGAAAATGCAAAGAAAAAGCATGGGTAGTGCTTGACTCTGGTGGCCCTTCCAGAGCTGCTGGGCCAAGGTCCTAAAGTGCTCTTGCCTACCTATTACCCAAACAAGGAGTCAGTCACCTGAACTGGTCAGCTATGACAAATTTTATCCCAAGCAGATTTTTTTTTCTCTAAGTGGTGCTATCCCGACAGCTGTCACCAAGGCAAATGACACGTTCCTTTTAAGGAATAGGCTGTATTGATTGTGAGAGGAAGACCACTGAATGTCGAGGAGTTAGCCATTCACAATACACTTGAGTACGCCCAGGCCTGTGCTGTGCTGCTGTATGGGGCACATAGAGCATGGCCCCCAGGGGGGCCAAATGCCTTGGCTGCAGGGTGAACTCAGTCAGCTCATTGTAACGGAGCCTGCAGCCAGCTCCTGCTCGGCGCTAATGGTTACATCTCCTCTATGGCCTTGCCTTTAACAGTGCAGAAAGGAGTTTTCAAGTGAACTTTGTTACTGGTTTCATTGTAGAAATGGTAGGGCTGTTTCCTTGCAAGAAAAACCTGTAATTGCTTGAAAGACCAAAAAGAGAGAATGTCTGCAATGAACCATGTCTGCATAGCATGCTGTGTTGGAGACTACTTAATCATGAGAACAACTTGCAAAATGAGCAGTCACTAAACTGAAAATTATCTCCTAAGTTATGTGACCAATAGTAAGAAATAATGATTAAGTTACTTGAAAATCAGAATAATTTAGATTTAATTGGAACAAAGACATTCATGACATTTAGAGCCCAGTAAAGTATATTTTATCAGCTGGAATCCCCAGAAACGGATTTGTGCTCTCATATCCATTTCCATTTGTGTAACTTGTTTTGCATATACACTTAAAAATTACATGTTTTGTTCTTAAGGCCTTTTCTTGACTTAAGATAATTTAAACATCAGGAACACAAGAAAGTTTACTGTCTTGTAAATTCAAAACTCTCAGCCAGCCAAGAAGTGTCATGGCCAGCATGAACCAGCACAACTTCAGAGGGGAAAGGGAAAGCAGTGATAATGGGATTTTCTACCCACTAATGATCTCACATAACCAGTTCTTGAAGTACTCAGTGCTTATGATTGAAACTATGTTTTCAATAGATCTCGAATTATGTTTTCCATGCCTAAGTAAAAGACAAATTTATTTTTTTCAAATTACAAACTGCATTAATCAATGTTTTTTGCACATATAAACACTCACCTTATGCTCAATGTGAAAGAGACATCAGCAGAAAAAGTGTGGGCTGAGAGAAGCACAGGCTTCTGTCTTGCCCACTCCAAGCAATTAAGGGGAGTTGCTGATTTACCCCAAGAAAACATGAGGTTTTTTCTTTAGTACTCATTAAATCTCTGTGGGAAAAAAGGTAGCAAATAGACTGGTAAATTAAAACTCAGGTAAGCTTACAAAGAAAGGATAAGAGCTACCAGCTAAAAATTTGGGGTCTTAGTTTGGAAGAGAAAAGAGGCATGGATGGTTGGGTCGTTGTCTTTCTCTGAAGCATTCCACTGTGTTTCTAAAGATTATATGTGTGTGTGTGTGTGTGTGTGTGTGTGTAACAGTGAATACAGGAAAGGTATTAAAAAAATGCATTCTTCTCAGTACCCAGTTCAAAATGTTTTTTCTGGGTCACAAAGCTAGGGCTCAGAATCCACTCTTGGTTTCTGCCTTGAACTTCTTTTCTCCACAAGTGTAGCTTAGTCCTGCCAAAAGCAGTATGCTAGCCAAATAGCATCCCAGACCACAGCAGTTCTTCAGGAGACATCCCTGTGCCTTTTGGTCTTTGGAGTGAAGGGGTTTTTTTTGTTTGTTTTCTGGCCTGTGTCTGTGTAAGAATTGTGTACTCTCACTTTAGACTGCAGCATGTCTTTCTTGGAACCATCATCAAGGAAGGGTGGCATTTATACATAGATTGCAGCATTCCCAGCATACCACTACTTCTCTACTATAATTCTGACCACTTGTAGAGTTTTTGGAAAATTAGGAAAATATAATCCAGGGTGGGAATGAGTCTCTGTGCAAGTTTGCAAGAAAAATGTGAGGTCCTGATGCCCCTGCGCTGATGATTTACCTAACTTGGACCAGCATGCATAAAGAATTATCCTCTTGGTTGCTTGCCTTTCTCCCTAAGTAATGAATGTGGTCCTTCATAGAACATATATAAAATAATGATAGTGGCCCATGAAGAGCAGGTGACAGTGTGCACAGGCTTACATGTGGTTGCAGACTTAAACCACACAGTATCCAATTTTCATTATAGAAAGACATGTATAACAGAAATCATGTCTTATTTTACCTTATTTTGCCATTGAAACAAATTTAAGCACAGACAATGTGCTATTTGTTGTTCTCTGATGGATGTGAAGAACAAGACTTTCCAAGTAGGATGATGTAATTGAAGATACCAATCTAAGCAAGCATGTGGGGAAGCAAAAATAAAACAAGTGTTCTCTGCCACCCTGGCAAAATAATACAGCCTTTAAAAATTGTAATAACAAAAAGACGTAACATTTTTCAAATTTTCTTTGGAAGAGATCTCTGCATATCAGACCCTCCTGGGATCTGTCATGTTGTAACAACTTTAAAAGTTCAGTTACTTATATACTGGTTTTCTTGCTTAAAGGTTCTTGTTTAATCAGATCTGAATTGAATGTGATCCACTTTCAGAAGCCAGAGCATAAACTCAGCAGGTTGAGAGAACAGAGCTTCAGGAACAATTAATTCTCTGCTATTACACTGGCCACATCAATTTCTTCTGGCTTTCTCACATCTCTTATGTTCTAAGCACAAATTTGATCTTAGACTATGCTTGACAATTTGTCAAATTTCCTGCATCTTTCAAAGCATGTACACTTCCACATTCATCTGTTAATTGCACATGGAGCAGTTCTTCAAAGCATAATGCAAAGTAACTTAACAAGAAGGCCAAATTACAAAAATGATCAACACTTAATTCTAATTTTCAACTAACTTTATGTAAAAGTAGGGTGGTCCAATTAGTATCCCAGCAATTATCTGACGGGTTTGAATCTGGTACTACAAAGCCCCCAAATTATTTCAAACCTGCTACAGTGATTGGACCAGCAATAGTTTTTTGATAAACAGATTTTTATGAATTATTTTTGTCTTTGATATTTTAAAAATATTTTCAAAAATTGTTACCTGGTTGTCGTGGTTTAACCCCAGCCAGCAACCAAACACCATGCAGCAGCTCACTCACTTCCTCCCCCCCCCCCAGCAAGATGGGGGAGGAAATCGGGAAAAGAAGCAAAACTTGTGGGTTGAGATAAGAACAGTTTAAT
>JAOBAS010000072.1:28777228-28790642 GCA_025311575.1 Elanoides forficatus
AGCTGCTGGAGTTACAGAGAAGGTATGGCTTCACCTAGGGGTGATGGGGCTGGGCTGAAATCAGGCTCAGAACTTCATTAGGGTTTCAAAAGTAGGAGGTGTAGGGGGTGACAGTGTGGGGGTACTCTGCAGTCAGAAGGAATAATAATAAAGGTATAGACAAAATGGATGTGAGAAGATCCTCATTATCATTGAGTAGAAAATTAGATCGGACACAGAAGGAGAAAGCAAACACTGTGAGGTTTATTGTCCTGTGGGAAGATGCAAATGGTGTGAGGAAAGAACCAGTCCTTAGTATGAAGCCCATGAACAGTGACACAACCTGAACAATGCAAGGGATGAGCTGAGGAGCAAAACCAGGCAATGCCCATTGAACTAGCATGCAGAAAATGAGTGTGCTGAACTTTAGCGGTTACCGCAGGCCTGTTCAATGATCAGAAAACCCTTGGGTGGCTATTGCAGTGCAGGCCCCCTGGACACAAAAGGGTAGACCACCCTGAAAGGGAGTCTGACTAGTGTCTGAATGCAAAGATGGGTTTGGCACAGCTGTGACACAAAGGGGAAGAGGTGTGCTGGGATGGAAATGACAGGCCACTGCAAGCGTCCCATAATGTGGAAGGGGTTTATATCTGCCTTTTGAGATACAGAGGTCTGGGAAAACTCTGGCTCTGCTTGCCGCTGCAGAAAGGATATACAAAGGCAGGAGATGCTGGGAGCAATGTCATTTTGTCCTCACCTTTTACCAAAGTGTTCTTACTGGCCTGCTACCTCTCATCTTTTCCCATCAGGGCTCAGCAGTAAGAGCTAGCCTGCTTACAGAATGTACCCTAAGACCAAGCAGGATGTGCGGGCTGATGGATGTCATTATGTCCCTCTAACAGAGGCCTACCACTGTTCATTCAAGGGATGGTTTTGATCCTGGGCTGGTAGCTGAATGAAGTGGGTGGGCTTCCACTGAGAGCAATGGTGTCTCCTATACAACAGAGTCTGCCTTGCCAGTTGAAGGAGGGACCTATAAAAAGGTGTATGAGTAACTGTGGGAGTTAGTGGTCCCACTAGTAAGCACTAGTCCCTGAGTGGAGGTAATTCCAAACCTAGAAGCACAGGGACTGAAAAGCACTGTTTGTGGACAGGGAGAAGGGCAGGGGAAAAAGTATAGCAGCCTGACCTTCTGGGAAACCAACACTTCATAAATTGTAGTTTTAGCTCCAGCAAACATGCAGCTGACTCTATGCAAGCTGTGAAATTAGAGAATTAACTGTTGGATCCATTAGAGAGATTTGAAGTAAAATGGAGACATCCTGAAAATAGTAAATAAAACCAAATGCAGGCTGTTGATGCAAATACGGCTTCCATCATCAGAAACAAAGCAGAGGAGCCCAGTAACTGCTCCAAAGATGTTGGCAAAAATGATGCAGCTGAAGCCAAGTTATTTTTCTAAAGTATGTTACTGACTTGTTGTCCCCCGAAAATGAGATTTTCCACCAGAATTCTACCTCCAGCCAGGAGCCTTCCCTCAGTACACAGGGAGCAGGCGCTGGTCTTGCCAGGCACCTGGCTGTGAGAGTAATTGAATAGTGCAGCAGAGCAGGTTTGGGACTCACCAGCACTTGAGGCATTTAAAATGAGATTACACAGTTCTTTAGAAAAAAATCAGCTGCGATCTAGCCTCTAAGGAAAATGCTATTGCTGGATGAAAATTTTCTGGGTGTTTAACAGCCAAAGGGGTAGAGCAAACACATCGTCTCTGTACCCAATGTGGTACTGGCAAGCGTTGACCATGTGCTTGGGGACCTGGTGATCACCACGGGTAAGAAATGGAGTTAACTCATTCACGTTCTCCTATTTAAGCTTCCTTAGAGAAGGCTTTAAAGTTTCCAGGTGCGAGAAAGTCAAAGAGCTAGACTTGATAAGGCACTCCTCCATACATACAGAGGTTATCAGTGGTCCTGTACACAGTCACAGAAGACGTGAGCCCTTTCCACTTGGGAAAGGGCAAGTAACTCTCTTTCTTCCCAGTCGCTGAAAGTGACTTGTTGGTAGTATGTTTTGTGCATAAGTCCAGAACTTGGCATCAGCCTTGTGAGTTTGCCTTTTATTTCTGATAAGTCAGGATCAGATAGCTCATTGGAAGAGGAATTACCATGGTAGATGTTGGGGAATTTTTATGGTACCCCTCAAGGTGAATTAAACACATGTTTGTGCTTAAATATAAAAGAAAAATTTAATTAACTGTGCACTGGGCAGAGTCCTACAGCAACCAGCCATTCTACATGGAGTCTGCAAAGGTGCATCACAAGCAGATCGCTTATATACACTTGCACCAGCACCAATCCCAAGAGTGGCTGCATGGGGCACCTCAGCCCAGCTGTGGGTCCATCCCTCAGCCCAGCTCTCTTGCCTGAAGGTGGCTCCTGAGCTTGTCCCTGACTGCTTCCATTCCAGGATGCCTACTAGGCAATGCTGAGGCTGTTTCTTACCTCATCACCAAGGGAAACTTCACTCCCTTGCAAAGAGTGCTTCTGTCTCTGGCATTCCTGCTTCCAGCCAGTTTAACCCCTTCTTGTAGTTGGGCCTTCTTGCGCTGCGTGACACATCATTCTTCAGTCACAAATTACCACTGCTGAGCAGTTACAATTAGATTTTCCTTTGTAGATCAAACTGGCCGATGAAGGGGGCTTGTTAGACTCCTAAAAAATATTCCTGAGTGGCATTTTAAGTAGGGGGACAGAGACTCTGAAATGGGTTTTGTGTCAAGAGAAGAGCCAATGTATGATTCTTTTGATCAGTACTGTTAAGGAGATGGGCTGCAGCCATTCACAATTTCAGGCCTGCTTTGGAAAAGGGGAGCTGAGGCCAGGCTGTTGCAATTGTTTGGGAGGCACTAGACACAGCATGTGCAAATCAGCACATGCACAGACTGGCTGTCACATGTCATGTACCCCCACCTCTGACCCCTGTGGTGTAAAATGGCACTGACATAAGCCTCAGAGAGGCTGTGTGCATTGCCCAAGGTCACACAGGACGTGTGCCTGAGCTGGAAATGGTGTCCTAGTCCCCTGGGACACCACATCTCAACAATACCAGCCTTCCAGCTACCCTTAGCCTGGCTTTTCTCTGCTTAAACACTAGCACATGTTCCCATTTCCCCTGTAATAAATTAGCAAGAAATAATTTATTCTGTGAGAGAAAAACCATCTTTCTCAGCCTGCTGTGTGTTTAGACAACTGTCAGTCTCCTGAATAAATTGATACAATGACTCTGCTGAATTTTTAAATCCTTATGGAAAATAACCATTACAGTTTTTATGTGTGTGCGTATGTCCATTAACTCAACACTTCCCCAAGGAAGATGGGAGCTGTTAGCTCTGAATAGGCACTGGACTTCCAGGCAGTGAAAGACAGGGCTGCTGGTGTCTTGCTAGCTGTCCTGGTTTCAGCTGGGATAGAGTTAATTGTCTTCCTAGTAGCTGGTACGGTGCTATGTTTTCAGTTCAGTGTGCAAGAATGTTGATAACACTGATGTTTTCAGTTGTTGCTACGTAGTGTTTAGTCTAAAATGAAGGACTTTTCAGCTTCTCAAGCCCAGCCAGCAAGAAAGCTGGAGGGGCACAAGAAGTTGGCAAAGAACACAGCCAGGGCAGCTGACTCAAACTGGCCAACGGGGTATTCCATACCATGGGACGTCACATAAACTGGGGGCAGTTGGGGCGGGGAGTTGTTCACCGCTCGGGGACTAACGGGGTGTTGATTGGCGGGTGGTGAGCAATTGCACCGCGCATCATTTGTACATTCCAATCCTTTTATTATTACTGTTGTCATTTTATTAGTGTTATCATTATCATTATTAGTTTCTTCTTTTCTGTTCTATTAAATCGTTCTTATCTCAACCTACGAGTTCTACTTCTTTTCCCAATTTCCTCCCCCATCCCACTCTTGGGGGGGGTGAAGTGAGTGAATGGCTGCGTGGTGCTTAGTTGCTGGCTGAGCTTATACCACAACACCAGTACAGGAGTGCAACTGAAATCACAGAGCCATTGTTAATCTAGAGAAGAAATGGGAAAGCCTGGGGAGAGATTTTTAAGTCCTTTGACCCACAGTGCTTGGGAAATGGATTTCCTCACACAGCTGTAGAACACAGAGTGAAATACAGGAGACCAGAAGGCAGTTATTCAGGGCATAACACAGCAAAGGTGAAGAAATGTCCAGAGGAGCAACTTCACAAACCCTGCAGTCTAGGCACTGGCTGCTACCCCAACCTTGCCCATCACAGCTCTTTGCCAAGGCTCTCAAGGAGGAGCTCAGAAGACGTCAGAAGAGTAAAGAGAGCAAGGACATTTCTGCATGTGGGAGAGGTGCCCAACTGAAAAACATGAGGAATGAGGCTCTTTTGTGCCTAATAGTGCAGCCTTCCCTCTTTCTCCTTGGGCACCAGCTCCTAAAAGCAACTGGACACAGCACTGGCCTGTCATTACTGTAACATTTGAGTACAGTTGGATTTACTGCTTGGCTCCAGAGTCCAAATAGCTGCAGCTCTGGAAATTACAAGCAACAGGTGCTATTCAACAGCTTCTTCTGTTGCTGCTCCATCGTGCCAGGACACTGGCACCATGCTACAATGTCACTGCCATGCAACATGGGTGTCATGGTGACATTTGCGAATTTCACCTAGGAACCCGCAGCCAGACAGTGCCAGTTTGTTGGCACTTGCTGTCTGGCAGCACCAAGCCCAGCTGCTCAGGGAAACAGCTGGGCACCCCTTTTGTCAAACCCAGACAAGAGTTTCAAAGGGATGAGCTGTCTCCAGAAGAAGCATCATCTGCCTCTGCTCTGGATGAGGGGGCTGAGTCAGCAGACTCAATTTCTCCTGTCCTCCAGGATGGGATGAAAGAGCAGCTTGTGATGCTGCTCCAGCATCTACAGAGGAAGAAAGGGATTTCCAAGCATGCAGCAATGACCATGGGACCAAAAGAGTCCCTTGGATTTCTTCTGAGGAGAGCTCTGGTGAAGCTAATAACTTCTCACCCCTCGGATTTCCAAAGAAGCTCTGGAAAATTATTGAAAGCCATCAGTTTAAGTCTATGTGGTGGGCTGATGACTGGTTGTGTTCCAGTTGATGAAGAAGGAAGTGCTGGCAAGGAGAGGACCTTGGACAGTTTTTGAAACTGAGAGGATGAAAAGTTTTATTCATCAGCTCAACATGTATGCATTCAGCAAAGTGCAATGTGACTCTAAAACATCTTACTTAGGTACATCAGCTGTCCTGCAAATGAACTGACTCTCAGAATATTCTGTAAGGAGAGCTTGACACTCAAATAAAATAAGGACTGGCAATGGAGGAGATGAGGATGTGTGCTGGTTTGAGCTGCAATAGAGTTATTTTTCTTCATAGTAGCTAGTATGGGGCTATGTTATGAATTTGTGCTGAAAACAGTGTTGATAATACAGGGATGTTTTCATTATTGCTGAGCAGTGGTCTTTTACAGTTTAGTCTTGTAAAAGCATGAAAATGTACAGTAATGTGATTCCAGAAACTCTGGTTAGGATCATCTACCCTAGAGCCTAGCATCAGGAAATGCTGAGATTCCAGGGCCTGCTGATGACAAAGCAGGTCCTGGCCAGAGCATCTTTGAGAAACAGGATATCCAGTACCCATGGGATCTGTGGACTGACACAGAAGCTGGGAACCTCTGCCCCATACAGAGGCAGTATCAGCCCAGTGCTCAGAGTAGTCTGCAAGCTTTCCTGCAAAGTCACAAGGTCTTCACTCCCTGTGAATGACAGCATCTGCTCCAGTGCTGTGAGCAGATGCCAGTGCTGTCTGTGGCATTGTGTCTGCTCAGACATGTTCATGATGCATGTTGGGCTTATGCCTGGTTTTAAACCCATGGTTTCCATGCCTTTGGTGGAAGCACAGTGCAATTGCTGCCACAAAAAGGTGTTTTACATCTCCTCCCCTGTACAACAAGACAGGAATGTGGTCTAGCGATTTGAGAGCAAAAAATTTCAAAACATTATTCTGTCAAAGCAAACACCAGTCATGGGAGACCATTAAAACTGCTAACTTCCAAGTTACTACAGATGGCAGATGGACTACCCACATCTATAATGTTCGTATGGATACTGCAACATTCATATCTTTTTAAAAAGGGACCAGAACTTCAGCCATGTCTGGCTGACTGTTGTGTGCACATGTAGTGTTAAACAGTGTAATGGCAGTGGGAATACAAGGACAGTGGGAATTAGTTAATAAAAATAACTGCCAGTTTCAATTTCATTTTGCACCAAGAATCTCAGGAGACAGAGAATCATACTGTGCTAGACCTGCATTTTAAATGAGCTGGAAGGGTTGCTGCCTGCCTAATTTGTGCATGCACTTGCCACAGTTGTTCTCTTATGCTGAGACATTTTCTGTGAAAATACTGCCATATAGCTGTTGACAGTAGCTTAATAATCAAGTGTTTAAAATCTGAGCCAAAATATCCCATTTTTTTTTTTAACTGAATGCTGTTAATAGAATAAATGTAACTATTGATGAAATGAAGAAGCATTCCAAGATGCTGTCTTGTGGTTGATGTTAGGCTCAGGTAGAATACTGCTGCAACAAGTAAGCTCCTCTCCTCTCTTTGCAGCCTCCTGTTGCATTCTGTGGTACTACATTCAATACACAAACCAGTTTTGGCAACACATCTAAGAACTGATCTCTTGTATAACACTGGCAATTCACAACTGTTTGTTGCTTGAGGCAAACCTTCAGCCTACCAAGCACACCATGTAGACAAGTTTGTGGTTTATCCCAGCTTTTGATTTGCTGATTGGTTGTGTTTATCATAAACCACAAATGGCTGTGAACTGCCATGCACTGAGGACCTTTGTTTCTTTTACTATAGCACACAGACAAATAACAGTGTGGCTTCAAAAGCCTCCTGTAAGGTATAATCCATAGGCTAAGGTATTTCTATTCTATTGATGAAGAAAATGTAACCATAAAGGCTTAATGGATTTAGGTCTGACCACAGTTGAGGAAAGTATATGATGTCTTTACATACTCCTATCTATAGGTGTGTTCATGCCTGGTAATATTTCTGATTCAGCCTCCTATTTAGTAACATTTCATTAACTGAACTCTAGACTCCCATGTAAGGAGATGCACAGCTCCACCAAAGGCATCCACCAGAGTTTTTTATATGTTGAGGGGAAGGGGAAGCCCACATAATGTCCTTCCCTAATCACCACTAGGTATTTAAAACATGGCAGAAGCCAGAAACAGAAATAAATAGGGAATGGGATCTACCTAGTGCCAAGGGAAGTTCTATCAGTGTAATCAAAGCTGATCCTTAGTAAAGACTGTGTAGGTGATGGAGAGGGAAGGCAGAACATTTGCACAGCTTCCTGAGCCAGCTGAGTAGCTACATAAGAATGTCAGTATGTTCCTCTGCCACAAAGATATCCTTTGTTCATTGAAACTGTAAAAGTTTCTGATGATTTAGAGAATGCAAATATTTTGCACCATGTAGTTAATATTTTTAACAAGAGAAGTGAGGTTTTATGTAACTGTGATCAAAACCAACAAACATGCTCTCATAAGCTTTTTTAAAAAGGGCAGGGGCATAGGGAAACCATTATTCACACCCAGAGCAGGTCCACTGTGTAAGATGAATAATGTAAATGGTCTATGGGAAAAAAACACATCTGCAGTCTCATGATGACAGACAGTACTGCAATGTACTTCCATACAGGGCCAATGGAAATGTCAGTAGTGGGCAGACCACACATCTAATGACAATGCTAATCCTGGCAATCCTTCCCAAAGTTTAGCACAGTTCATTTTGCAGTTTGTTATTAATAGTTTAATTATGCCTTGAATTGTCAATCTGTTTATAAACATTAAATGTGTTAATTAATGTTATTATTTCCATTTGTTAGAGCTCATTAAAGAATGATTTCTAGACATGGTAAACATTTAACTGTATTTTTGCTGAAATGGGTGTTCTATACAGATTTTTAAAATACTGAAAACTAATAGATAACCATGGAAAAGAGGAGAAGAATGTTACTTTTTTAGTTTGAAAATGCCATTTTCATAAAGTCCTGTGGGGTCCCTGAAAGCCAGAATTTTAATGTTTTGCATTCATCTTTTGAAATCCTAGCCAGTGTGCCTAACTCCTACTCAAATCTATGACAGCTTGGCACATGCCTGCCTTTGAAAAGCTGAGCTTTAACATCTCTGGAACAGGACTTTGATGCCTGAGTCATTCAGGCATCTAAGTATTTCCAGCTAAATCTTTTACTTTTGAACAATGGTAATGACAGGTAGGCAGGCAGGCCTATAAAGCCACCCCTTAGTCAGTCTTGACTAAGCAATCCCATTAGATGTATGAGGCTACTTGTGGAATTACTTCTTTAATAGCTACACTTAGCCTCAAGGCTTGGCACATCATTGTGCTACACATGCTAGATTTCAGGGTACCCTGCATAGGCAAAGGAATTGAACTAATAAGACGGGATGAAGAAGATATGAACAGTGCATTCCACTATCCACCCGGAGAAGCAAGACAAGAGGCTGCTTTGGAGTCTGGACCTTTTCTTTTACCCAGGAAAACACCTCTGAAGTTGCTTGAAGAACCAAGGACCAGTGGTTTGGCAGACTGTCACTGTTGTTCCATAATCAGCTGCAGACAACAGTCACAGTATCTGCTCAAAAATCACAGGGCTGCCTTAAGAGTTAAAATCAGCAACATCAGGAAAAAAGCATACGTCCATGTCTTATGGCTTTTAACTTCTGTTTTGTTTGAAAGCTCCATACCTCAGATACAATGGCCAGAGCTTACTGTTGGCAGGTTGTCATGGGTTAAGCCCAGTAGGCAGCTAAATGCTTGCTCACTCCCACCCAGCGGGATGAGGGAGAGAATTGGAAGGGCAAAAGTGAGAAAACTCATGGGTTGAGATAAAGACAGTTTAATAGGTAAAGCAAAAGTCTTGCACACATGCAAAGCAAACCAAGGAATTCATTCACCACTTCCCATCAGCAGGCAGGTGTTCAGCCATCCCCAGGAAAGCAGGGCTCCATCACATGTAAAGGTTACTTGGGAAGACAAAATGCTGTAACTCCGAACATCCCCCACTTCCTTCTTCTGCCCCCAGCTTTTTATTGCTGAGCATGACATCATATGGTATGGAATATCCCTTTGGTCAGCTGTGGTCAGCTGTCCCGGCTGTGTTCCCTCCCAACTTCTTGTGCACACCCAGCCTACTCACTGGTGGGGCAGTGTGAGAAGCAAAAGAAGCCTTGACACTATGATTGGCTGATGATTTCTGTCTCAGGAATCACCATAGTGACAGTGTCCCCTTGCCATCACCTCAAGTTCACCTGTGAAGTTCTGGTCACCTCTGAAGACAGATGATATCATGCTGTTAACTCAAAAGCATAGGTTAGTTATGGACTCCAGGACTGATGACTAAGGAGTGTTGGGTATCTTACATTGGTAATTTGTTCAGTTCATCCTTCAACAAGCACAAAGCAGAGTGGTTTCCCCAGTTGAATGGAAATATCCCAAAAGTCAGAGGAGAGAAAACTCCAAGAATGGATCTTCAGAGGAAGGAAAATAATACAGACCTGCAGTATAATGAGAGAAGCATTTCACTGGCTGTTGAGCTGCTTGATGGCCTGATCTCAGACAGCAAGCCCCCAGAGACAAATGACAGGAACATGCTGTGGGATCAGTCTGCCATCATTTTATAGCACTGCATCCTGTCGAGGAAAAACATTGGGAATAGGCTTGAGACCTGGGAGATAAGGACTCCTGTATTACAGGGTAGCTGTACTACATAACCCCATACTGTTTCCTCCACTTGCAGTAGGATCCTCACGTCTGTGTTTCTGGGTCAGTCCCCAGTCACTTGTAGCCACGCTTCAACATGGGCTAATCACAATAGCTGTTTACCTTGTCATGCATGGCATGTATGCAGGTTTCAGCTGTATCTTCGTAAGCAGAGTACACCAATATAGATAGTGCTGCCTTTGCCCACAGGCAGCGCAGGTCAATGTGGAATGCTTCTGCAATGTCTCTAGCAAGTAGATCTTTCAGATGAGCTTTGGGAACTTACAGCTATGTCAGGCTCTCTGACATATGTGAGTGCAGAGACATCCAGCAAGACATCCCTGAAGTTTCTGAGCTCCTTGGATGCAAAGAACAGCTGATCGTCCCCAGTGGTTAAGCCTGAGAAAAGCTGATTGCCTACATTCAATTGGTTGGTTACAGCTGCTGTAACCCAGAATGGTGTAAGAGAAGGGTAAGAGCACAAAAGATGATACTACACAGAACACAAGGACAAGCTGAGTACCAAGAAAAGCCCAGGTGTTGTGCTGGTGAGTGGAAAGCCTAGTTTCAGGAAAGGATGTAAATTTGGACATAAATGGAGGCTTTACAGCAGGCTACAAATCCTCTCCCATACCCAGTCTGGCATTTAGTGGGAGGAGGGCTTAAATTCTCAGTTTGTGTTCTCCCTAGATGACCTAAGCTGTGCAGTGGGATCCCAATCACTGCAAAGTCTTAGGAGTCTGCCAGTCTCTCCTCTTCACAGAGCCAGAAAGAACAAAAGAGCTCTCTGTAGGGAACATTTATCTTCTTGTGGCAGGAAGAGGAGAGGTTGCCATTTTTTCTGTGCTACCAGATACTAAGATGGGGCAGAACACTAGAAATGTAGTTAATGAATCTAGGAATAATTTGGCTCCTTTGCCATCTGCATCTTCTTTTTATAAGCTCACACATACTCCTGCATATGGTCTAAGCTGTGTCCCATAACCTTAGAGTCTTGCATTTCAGATTCAATCACACAAGGTATGTTCCCATGTAGTAGCATATGAGTCACCTAGGTACACATGGGCAAAGGAGAGGGTTCTATTGCTGCATGGAAACCCTTGCTCTGCAAACTGAATGTGCACAGATGACCCTAAGAGTGGTCAAAGCCACTTGTTGCTATCCTGTTTAGACACTTGATGCAACCTGTGATAGCTTTATAAGCTGGTGGTGTCAAATAGCCCCCACTCTAGTGACCGAAGGCCTTGATGCACTGGAGCTACTGAGCCACTCTCTCACAGTCTGTTGTGCTGTTGTTGCCTATGCAACAGCTCCACAGCATGGACACCCCACAGTGAGGCCCTTCCTAGCCTGAGCAAATATGGGGCTGTACTGCAGCTGGCTCTGAACACTGCAGCTCCTCTGGCTGGGACAGACCATTACTAGGACACGGCTGGGAGACAAGGACTTGTCTTCTGCCTGTTTTAACTGCACGCTTGGGTTGTGCTGCATCTTCTCTACTGTCTAGCCTGAGATGTGCAGAAGACCTCTGAGAAAGGAAGGCCTCCCCTTACACTTTTCATATATGAAGGGTAAAAGTAGCAAATAAGACAGTCCAAAGCTTTATGAAGCAGGGAGTTATACTGACTTTTCCCTCTTGTCCTCACAGCCCCCCAGGGTTTCTGGTCACAGGCAAGGAGGCTTGTGAGGAGAGTCAAACAGTTTAGCTGAGGTCATAGAGCAGTACAGCCTCTTGCCCTGAGGTAAGCTAGGCCTTTTGTCTTCTTAATTTTCTTATAACTGAGCAAAATGTGAGAGGAAAAGATAAGCCTTATGAAAAAATATTTCCTTTTTTCTTCTTTCTCTTCATATATGTTCTCCAGGTTGGTTTGGATCACAATAGAGCATAGAGTATTACGAGATGTCTTTCTTTTTGTTTGCCCTGATCTAGTTGAAGATGTCCCTGCTCATTGCAGCAGGGTTGGACTAGATGACCTTTAAAGGTCCCTTCCAACCCAAACCATTCTATGATTCTATGAAGCAACAAGACTGACTGCCTAGCAAGGGAAGGGAAGGCAGGAGCCAAAGGGACCACACAACTGGCAGGGCAGTGAGCTCACCAATCAGTGACACAGTCCCACAATACCTCTGCGAGGAGAGTGGCATATGTCAGGAGGCAATTACCAGGGTCAGCCACTATCCTGGGGTCATCAGGCAAATATATAATCACAAGGCAGGTCCAAGTTCAAGCCAGGAATTCAAGTCAATGGGCCAGGGTCAGCAAGGTTACTCACTGGGCACGGCTATAGCTGTCACATAGCTTAGACAAGGACCAAAAGTAAGAGTCTCAGCCTAATTGTAGGTCCCTAGAGCAGCAAGGATATCCCTCCTTTTCCTAGTGGTCTAATCCAACATTATACTGCTCACCAGAGCTAGCTTTCAGCACAGACAGGCAAAGACCTAGGAGGCAGTTAGTGCACTCAGCATCATGACACTGAGTCTACTATTTCTGCCATTGGTAGCCAGGTATCTTCTAGGGACCTGTGTACATCTCAGGGCTCCACTGTGTTCAGAACTGTGCATGGGGAGAGTGAGCATGTCCATAGCCCACAGGTTCATCATCTCCATAGTAAAAGGGGACCTCTTGAAACTCACTGCATGTATGAGATGGTGGTCACATGTTCTGTTTACATACCTAAATGTGGGACATCTAATCAGCCTGTGTCCTTCTCCAAGTCAATGGCAACTTCTGATCGTGCTTGAAATAATGATCTAAGGTAGAGTAGATGACTCATGCTGTAGAGAAGCCAATCTCAGAGTTACACACACAGCTCTTGGATGTCTGAAGTCAGCAGAGGTGAGAGTCAGCTTGGATGCCCAAATCTTCTAGGCTTGTCTGAGAGCTCAGGCCTTGACACTCTGTGACTGGAGACATGGGTCCTAGCCTTAAGATTTGCTCTGGGCTGACTGAACAACCAGTGGAGGAACAACACATGGCAGTACTACAGATTCCTGAGTTTGCAGTCAACCACATTGCAGTGGGTCTGCAGCTCCTTTTGTGAGCGCTTCTATTTTGAAAAAAAAACATGAGATGAGAAAGAGACCTTTGGAAGAAATATAACATTTCTCCTGATCTTTTAATAGCACTAGGAAGCCCTACCATCAAGACTACAGTCCCATTTCTTGCTGCCTGGAATGATTCCACAAAACCTATCCGGGAGTGAAATTTCTGGAAAGAGGAAGCTGACATATATTCCTAGAAATACTCTTAAAGCATGTTCTAATAAATGTAGTAACATATAGAGACAATGAGTTTGAGATAAGAGAGGTCCAGTCAGATGCTTTGTGCATAATTATGTCCCAAAACACTGAGAGATCTTCTGAGGTACCAGCAGGCACATGGTCTCTAAGCATGTTGTTCATGTGAATAGGGCCAGTCTCTTTTCACATTTAGATGATCAATTGCAGTAAAGTTAATAATGGGGGAGTACAAGTGCTAAAAAAATGTGATGTTGTCGTGTTTTAACCTCAGCCAGCCACTAAGCACCACGCAGCCGCTCACTCACTTCCCCCCGCCCCCAGCAGGATGGGGGAGGAAATCGGGAAAAGAAGTAA
>JAOBAS010000072.1:28807390-28819274 GCA_025311575.1 Elanoides forficatus
AGCTACTATGAAGAAAATTAACTCTATCCCAGCCAAAACCAGCACAAGGTCTCTGGGTCTGACAGTCACCATCTAGCAATAATGCTTGTAAGGAAAGCTAGCTGTTTCGCAGTACAGATGTTGGCATCCCCTGAGGTCAGAGATAAGAATTACATGATCTCTTTGGCTTGGACCCTTGCTGCTTGCTCACAGCATGGCTGGACTGTGTGCAGTGCAAATACATGGGCCTTACATGCATAAAATAGTAGCATTCAGCTCAGACTGGAGTCTGGGCAGCTCATGGGGCTGATATAAGGTAGAGAGCCTTTCAGCTCCAGGTCAGTCTACCATTTGCCAGCCATCCAGTGACCTGAATGACATCAACATGTGGTCTTAGGTTCTGATTCTGCACCACTAGAGTCAATGTAGCTCCACTATGAGAAGGCACTGAGGTCCAGCCCTTGGTAGACAAGTGTCCACAACAAGCACAAATATGCATAATCTGTGCATTGGTGATAGTCATGTAAGAAAGCTCCCCATTACCAGTGCAGGCTGATATCAGTCCTCATCAGACATCTTTCAGGACCTGGAATCCCCACATACAAAAAACCTTCATAACTCCTTACGAACCATACCAATAAAGTAGAGATAATCTTGTTTATTTTAAGAGATACTTCTCACCCTCATTAAACTACTTAACAGATTAAAGGCAAAATGTTTGAAATCAAACATATACTATAGTAACACTAGCTCAGTACTCCTACAGAGTGGTACTATACTGCTAAATTTCTTTCAATGCCTTTCAATGGAATGCACCTTCAAAAATTGGTATTATTTTCATCTTATTAACCAATGTAACAGTACAATTCCTCCATAAAATTAGATTAATTTTTCAACTAATACTGATAATTATGGCAAACTGGAGATGGGCCCTCATGTTCCGAAGGTATTCTTCCTAGTTGAAGAATATTATACTTACATAAATGTTATTGTAATGAGGTATGAATGCTATTAAAAAATAACAAACTATCATAATTTTTTAAACAGTGTAGAGTGTCTTTCTACTCCTTCTCATTCCCCTTTTCTATAAAAACAGGTTCTTTCTATCTGGCTGCTATATTAGTTAATATAATGAATGATGCTGTTAAAAGTTAGGAAAGAGATATCGAATTTTGTGTTCTGGGACACAGTTTCTGCCCTTTAGATGTAAGCATCAGACCTGGTGGGATGATTTTCACCCTTGCCACAGTTGGTGCTAAGTAGTGTCAAAAAAAAGGACTCTGGACTAATGGGTCTCCAGCTGACCTAGTCCTACAGCCTTCACAAAGAACATGGGCTATTATTGACCAGGTAAAGCATTAGTAATTGCTACTCCACATCCTCCTGTAGAGTGGAGTCCCCTAGCTGGGGAAAACTTGGTGGATCTGAGTTCATCTTCATGAATGGTGGCCTGAAATCATGGGGCCAAGGCCATTGCAAACCTAGTTCCTGTCTCTCTCACATGCAACTTCCCCATTTTTTCCACTTTGTCTTCTCTAACATAGATGCTAAGCATCATTTTTATTATTAGATTCATTGACCATGGACAGGAATCTTATACTTCTATATATGCAGTACTCAGCATTGTTGGACACAGCTGCAGTGTGTTCAGTAATCTCAGTGATGCATACATGCTCACTGTGAGGACAAAAAACTGCACAGGCGTCTACTTACCAGGCAGTGTGACTGTATGATGCCTCTGTGACCTACAGTTTTCTGCTGCATGGAGCGAGGGAGAAAGACTTACAATTAGATCACAACAGCAGGGAGTTGCTCTGCCTATATGTAGCTCTGCTGCTTTTGCTGAAAAGTGTAAAGCAGTCCTGTCCACTTCTTCCACTTACTTAGGAAGATCCACCTGGAGCTTGCTAGAACTCTCTTTTGTTGGAGGCTTTGTGGGAAGTCCTGTGCTTGCAGGAACCCTTACTCCCAGTCACAGAGCCATCTTATGCAGGTGCCTGTTGCTGCATCCATTTAAGCTTGGCAGGTGCTGCCCAGAGCATTTTCCAAACAGGACATAGAGTCTTTCCAAAGTAAGCATAGTGGCAACAGACACATATTCCCCTGACATTTCAGACCCTGGGGACTTCTGGTAGGCTGTGGAATGCCTGACATAAAGATGACATAAATCCTATTTACCTTTATCTTTCTTATTCCAGACAGCTAGTTACAATGAAGTATGCTGAACATTTTCCTGGTGATCAATTCTTCCACAACAGGAGAACTGCACCTCTGAACAGATCAGTGCCAGCATGAGAGAGAGACAGACAGGTAGGACATCTGGAATAGTGTAGCCTGTAGAACAAGATAGAGAACTACAGATAAAGTAGTGGCTGTATCTGAATACATTTGATGCCCGTACAAGCCCCAAACCAGCAAAGTCAGAGGATGTTGATGGGCACTGGGTAGCAGACTTCCACCTTCTCAGGAATGACCCATGGTCTTACTATATTTATTGAGATTTGTGGTCAGTACCAGGTTAGTCACTGTTTTAGCAAATGTCTCATTAATGCCTGAAGACCAAGGTGTCCAGTGTCATGGTCCATTTGGATATCTCAAATTTACAGGACAACATACTCTGTAAATTAAACTTTATTTTATGAGCTCATTAGGAACAAAACCAAGCCAACATGACAAACAAGGACTCAATTCCCTTTTTACAGACTAGTCTAACACACGAATTCACTAATTCATCACTTAAGTAATGAGGTTTCCAACTCACAAGTTCTCTAATTCATAACTCACAACTCATAATTTGCAACTCGTGCACCTATGAGCAAAACAGTTACCTAGCCAACAGTGAAAGTGCTCATCCTTCCTCCTCCATCACAGTGCGGGTGTCCCCTGTATCACACTGAGAAGCACAAAAGCCTCCACAGTCAGCTACTGTTGGATCTACTTCAAAATCTTTTGGGGTAAACTGACATGTTTATACCTTTCACATTGGAAGTTTGGTCTATGCCACTTCCATGAGCTATCAGATTCTGAAGAAACTGCCAGAGAGCGAATATGCAAGGATTATGGCTACAGAAGACAGCAAGCTGCAGGTGAGAACAGCTGCATAATGACCTTTAGACCCTTCTGGCCATCATGTTCTGCCTATGTGTTGCCTTCACTTTGACCTAATGGTGCTGCTCCCAGCGTATGTCAGGCTTTAACATGAGCTGTGCGTTAGCCAAAGTCTGAACAGAGCTGAGTGAACAGTCACATTCTATCCCATTACCTTGGTGAGTGGAGGTACTGTAACTCTTCTTGCCTCACTAGGGTGAGAGCTCAGGAAAGTTTTGAGCACTTTCACTGAAGTCTTTCTTTACAGTTTGTAATCAGGTAACAATTGATGGTACACGTTTTCAACATGGTGAGATGAGTGATAAACAGATAGACAAGCATAATAATAAAAAATCTAGTAAAACAGAACACAATAATACAATGTTCATAGATTGTAAGATCGTGAGTATCCCATGAAAATGTCACACCAGTGATGTCCAGCAGTTTGTTCAATTTCTGTTGTGATTCTGACAACCTAGCCAATATCATGTTTGATAGCAATAGCCACTTGGTTTTGGTATAAAATAGCTTTTTCATATCTCATTATTATGGTTCTCAGTTCTTCAATTTGAGATTATACTGTGTCCCATATTGGTCCTAAGGGTATGGACTAAGATGTAGGCCAGAATTCTTTCAGCATTCATGTGATATTTTAGATATGTTGGACCTCACTGTCCATGTTACAGCAGAGGTTACCAGCTTCTGTGGGTTTGCTTGATTGCTTATGTGATAGAATGCCAGATTTTCCAATGCAAGGGTTAGCATTGTCTAATACATGAAGCTTCCTGTCTTTTTAGATGTTGTCAACATTGTGTCCAGTGATAACACCTCACCATAGAGAGTATTAACAAAGTTCCAGGGAATACTTAGTACACTTTCTAGATGGATCCTTTCTGTAGTATGCAGGTTGAATGACAGCTTTCACTTATTCATTTAACAGTTCTAGGGAGGGAGAAAGAAGACTTAGGTCTTGGATCGTATCCAAGTCTCAGTAATGATTAATTTCACTCCCACAGTATCCACAGTTTCCTTTCCTTTAAAAGTTCTGCAGAGCGACCCAGCATTTTCTGAGTGTTAGGTGTTGAATTCTCATCAGATCTCCTGGACACCACACCAAGGTGTTCAAAGCATCCTGCTGGTGTTGGTTCAGCGCAGAGGATTATTCATTAAGAATATTAACCACAAGACTTTTACTGGGAATAGCTGCAGTGAGTGGTTCAGTGGCACCATTCAAGGCTCTGTAATCTATTGTTAGTCGCTACCTGCCATTAGGTTTCTTTAATAGCCACATAAGAGAATTGTAGGGGAAATGAGACTTGATAATAATTCCCTGTTCCTCCAGCTCTTTTATCAATTCAGTAACAGGATGAATAGTATCAGAAGGTAACTTGTATTGTGGAATATTAACTAGCTTGCTATGGGATAAAGGGGCAGCTGTTTGCAACAGATTGACATTCAGGGATGCATTTGTATGAGGTAAACTGTGGGTCAAAGTGTGTGGTGTCCCTGTTTCCCATTTTTCCCCGTAAGTCCACCCATGACTGTTCCTTCAATACACGTTAGACAAAATCTGAGCAGGAATCAAGTGAACAGTCACAGTCCAGGATTCTAACTGCCTAAAGCTTAGCTTTTAAATCTGCATTTCAACAGTGCAATAACAGGTCTACTTTTCTTCAGTGTGGTGTTCCAGTCAGTCTGACTGCACCCTGCTACCATTGCTCAGTAGCTATGACAATCACACAGCTTCATATGGGGTTTAAATATTGACCATCATGTCTAACTGCCATCTGAAAAAGCTGGTCCATATTTCTGCTACTACTTGTTTAGAAGCAGTGGGACACATGCATTGTGTTTTTCTACATGGGATAAAGCTGTATTATCTACTCCAAACTGTGTCACATTCTCCATTGTAACTTGGAAGAGCTTCACTACATCCCTTTTCAGCATGCGTTTTAATACATCTGAAGACTAGAGTGTAAGAAATTTAGAATGACTGAAGTTGTTTTATGTGGTTTTTTTGTGGGAAGCCTGTACCACCGCAGGGCAAAAACCTTGTAATCTACATAAAGCCTGACTCTATCAGGCTTATTCCAGAGCACCAACTATGAGGAGAAACATCCTCACAGTAATGAAGTAAACCACATGATGAAACAACCTGTCCTTCTTCCTGCATGGTCCCTCCCCCTTTGTATTTAACATAGTCATTTGAACTGCATACTTCAGCACAAATCAAAACTTATTGCAGAAGAGTTAGTTTACCTGGTAAAGTACACGTTTCTGTTTTACTCCAGAGATTCCTCAGATACTGTTGAACACTACCACAGAAACACAGATATGAAACATGGGTACTATTAAACACTAGAAAGGAATTTCTTACAAGCTACAACTTCTTTTCTTACTAGTGTCAATAACTGCTAGGCAGAACCTCAGAAGTGAAATCTGCTTCCATTTAGAAATGGAAATCTTACTTATTGGATGTAGTGTTTCTAAAATGTTTGGAAAAAGAACAACCATATACTTGTGCTAGATTTCTGGCTAGTGTAAAATTATATATCTCTAGTGGCCATCATGAATGCTGCAAACTTACAGGAGGAAAATAGTGAAGGACTCGAGTGAAATAAACAAGCTGATATTGGTAAGCCTATCACTAATTTGGAATGGATGGTTGACCTGTACTGCCTGCTGCTATCACCATCAAGATGACACACTGCGATTCCTCAGAAGCAGTGCAGAGCACTCACATGCACTATTAGAAGGCTCTGTATAATGTTCATAGCTGATGGTGGTATAATTTGTGCAAGAGTGAAGTCATGCATCCACTCCTCAGAGCTTGGTAGTTCAGGTATTAAAAGAAATGCTTAGCAATTGCAACAGAGGATCCTGTCAGAGCAGTTATATACCAGGCATATATATACTTGTCACAGCTTTGCAAATCAGTTACAGCATGTGGATGTGACAGCATGACACAATGGCTCTTCAACTTTGTTAGTTGCATTAAAGTAACCAGAGCTGAAGAAAGAGAGAATAGAAACATCCCCCTGTCACCCAAAATCGTGGTGATGGAAGGGGTTGCTCATTTCAGGGCTGGGAGGGAGCAAGCAGGCAGGAGAGCACAGCCCTACTTGCTTGCTGCTGCTCATGTGGAACACAAGTGAAAGTAGACAAGGCCAGAGTCTTGTGTCTCCCCATGTAGTAAGGTGGTGCAGACCTTGAAAAAACTATAAATTTCCCTTCAAGATCTACTTTCCTTCCTTCCTTCCTTCCTTCCTTCCTGCCTTCTTTCTTTCCTTTCTTCTTTCCTTCCTTCCTTCTTTTCTTCCTTCCCTCCTTCCTTCCTTTTTTCCCTTTCTACCAGAAACTACATAGCTAATGTAGCAAAGACAAATCTAGGCTTTTAGTGTTTAGCTAGATCTAACCACTGTTTGCACCATCCTGTGTGCTATCTACAGATAGTGGGTACCAACACGCCTACCAGGGGAAGAGGAGGAGAACACTTAGCAGATGTGGACTCATCTGTCCCCAGGACAAGTTTAGCTGTAAAAGAATGGCCTCAGTCCCAAACAGGAAACATAATAGCTACAAAAATGCAGCTGAAGTATTCTCTTGTACTGCTGCTCTAGATTTGCAGCTGGTGTTAACAACATAGTGATCATGCATGTGTTGTGAACTAGAGAAACCTGGTGGCACCAGTTCAGACATTGATAGGTGTAGTCCATACCCCCCTTAACAACCAACTGCATTTTAGCTTTCTCAGGTAAAGATGAAAATGTAGCAAATACAGGTACATTCTCCAGTGTGGTAATGAAGAGGAGGAAGGGGAATCACATGCCCTGCAGCTTAATTCCAACATTAATTGTGTAATTCTTATGAATTCTGTAATTCATAAGATACTGTCTTCCCTGGGGCATGAAGGCAAGAAGCAGTCCCAGCCCTGCTCCTTGAGAGAAGTGGAAGGTAAACTGCTTCCACTGTCCAAAAATACCATTCAGAGGGCAGAAAACACATGAGAAAAGAGGTGGCTCTTATGCAGTCACCATTTCCTTGGAGAGCTCTCTGAGAAGCCAGATACTGCATAGCTTGCAGGACAGAAGAGGATCAATGGGAAAAAATGCAAGTGCAAAAAGGTCCTGCCATGGATGTCTTCAGACAAGTGTGTGGTTCCAAGTACATGGTTGCTCTTCCATGCAAAGGTTCTGTGCTGAGACTGCAATATTTAAGGGACAGAAAGAAGGGTGGAGTGATTTAGGATTGACCCTCACACTGTCCTCCAGAACGAACAGCTTAGGGAGCAATGGTAATGTTGCTGCCACACTTAGTTCATACCTTTGCTATGTAGGTTGGAGGGTAAAAAGGGGAACTCATAGGTGTAGACAGCAGGGTCATTAAGGCGCACCTCCAGCTCTCACTGAAAGAAGCAGAGAAGCACTGAGGCTAGTGAGCTTAAAGGACAGCAAAGGAACTGCCTGGGTAAAATTTGGTGCCTACCCATGTCACTTGCTCAGAGTCATGCCACAGATCACTAGGATCATTAAAAAGAGTGACATAAAAAGGGTGCCACAGGTCTAGGAAATTATTGTTAAAAATCCAGTGGATGAGGTATCAACACCAGGCATGTGCTGCAATTTGTCATTTGGCTGAATTTCCTGTTCAGGACTCATTTTATAATAACTGCTTTTAACTCAGGAGCATTTAGAAGATAAAATTGCCTCCATCTCATGTCTTTCCTTCCTGCTTTCACAGTCCCATGCAAAAGCTGGCTTGAAGCTAGCTTGAACCCACTAGGCTGTGAAGCATGAGGAAGTGTAGCTGGGAGTTTGGGAATGTGACTTTTCCTCTGCTGCTCTCCAGAACCAAACCTTCTGCCCTTGAAAGAGGAACACATGAACAAGCCATCTTCTAAATATCAGATTTTATTTTAAATCCAACAAATAACTTGGGAGTCCAGCCTCTCTTCTGTGCAAGTGCACACAATGCACGTGGCAGAATGCAGGGTAACAGAGGTGACCTTGACATCCTCTGTCCTGTAGGCAACACTGGGTCTCTGGTGAGACCTGCAACAACCAAGGGGCTGCTCCCAGTCCTGCTAGCTTAGAGACTTTGGACCTTTCAATCAGCCTTACAGAGGCAGGGACTGAGACATTATATGCAAGATTTATCTCTCTGCAGTGATGCAGTCTTGCAGTACTCAGGCAGTGGACAACAGAAAAATAGGTATTATTGTCATGTGGTATAAATTTAGCATAGCTTAAGGTGAGCTAAAAGAAGAGTTCTCTCTATTAATTTAAACGAGAATTATTTGCTCTGGTCATGACAGGCATCCTGTTCAGGTATCTCAATAACAGCAGCAGAGTAAAACTCAGTAGAAGCCCATCTGTTTCTACAGAGAGCAGGAGGTCACTTCAGCCAAATAGACGACGAAAGTCTATCCAAGCAGTCCTCCACTCCTGTGGCGGCATTCTCAAGGTATAATATTACTTATTTTCAAGACATACCATGTCCTGCAATAACAGGATCTCCAAAAATTAATCTGAAACTCAAAAAAAAGTACAGCGTTGATATCTCCATTACTTGGACAATGGAGAACTCTCTGCTAGAGGCAAAATTAATTTGTGCCAACATCAGAGGTTCTCCAGAGATGAGTGAAAGCACTCAAGACTTTCCCCCGAAACTAGAATAGAATAGAATAGAATAGAATAGAATAGAATAGAATAGTTCAATTGGAAGGGACTTACAAGGATCCTCTAGTCCAACTGCCTGACCACTTCAGGGCTGATCAAAAGTTAAAACATGTTATTGAGGGCATTCTCCAAATACCTCTAAACACTGATAGGCATGGGGCATCGACCACCTCTTTAGGAAGCCTGTGCCAGTGTTTGACCACCTTCTCTGTAAAGCAACGTTTTGTAATGTCAAGTCTGAACCTCCTCTGACACAGCTTTGAACCATTCCCACACATCTTGTCACTGGATACCAGGACAAAGAGACTAGTACTTCCCTCTCCACTTCCCCCTTTATATATTGAAAGGCCACAATAAGGTCTCACCAGAGCCTTCTCTTCTATAGGCTTAACAACACCAACACACTCAGCCTTTCTTCACAGGAGAGGTCTTTCAGCCCTCTGATCATTTTTGTGGCCCTCCTCTGGACCTACTAACAGGTCCACGTCTCTCTTGTACTGGGACCCCAGAGCTGGATGCAGTACTACAGGTCGGGTCTCATGAAAGCAGAGTAGAGGGGGAGAATCACCTCCCTCGACGTGCTGGCCACACTTCTTTTTATGCAGCCCAGGATAGGATTGGCTTTCTGGGCTGCAAGCGCACATTGCCTGCTCACACACCATTTTTCATCCACCAGCATCCCCAGGTCCTTCTCCACAGGGCTGTTCTCAATCCATTCATCCACCAATCTGTATTGATGTTGGTGATTGCTCCAACCCAGGTGCAGGACCTTCTACTCATTCCTGTTGAACTTCATGACATTCACATTGGCCCATTCCTCAAGCCTGTGAAGGTCCATCTGGATGGCATCGCTTCCATCAAGTGTATCCACTGCACCACTAACTTAGTGTCACTTGCAGACTTACTGAAGTTCCACTCAATCCCACTGCCTATGTCAGTGATGAAGATATCAAATAGTACTGGTCCCAGTATGGACTCTTGAGGAACACCACTTGTTAGTGATTTTCACTTGGACATTAAGCCATTGACTGTAGCTCTTTAGACATGGCCACCCAGCCAATTCCTCATCCATCTAACAGGCCATCCATCAAATCTGTATCTCTTCAATTTAGAGGTAAGAATGTTGTGTGGGACGATATCAAAAACTTTACAGAGTCCAGATACATGACATCTGTAGCTCTTTCCTTGTCCACTGTTGGAGTCACTCCATCACAGGAGGCCACCAGATTAGTCAGGCACGATTTGCCCTTGGTGAAGCCATGCTGGCTGTCTCTAATCACCTCCCTGTCTTCCACATGTTTTGACATAGCTTCCAGGAGGATCTGTTCAATGATCTGACTGGACATGGAGGTGAGGCTGACTGGTTGATAGTTCCAAATTCTTTTCACCCTTTTAAAATTGGGTGGGATGCTTCCCTTTTTCTAGTCACTGGCGACTTCCCCTGACTGCCATGACTGATGGACAGTGGCTTGGCAACTACATCAGCCAATTCCATCAGGACTCTGGGATGCATCTTGTCAGGTCCCATGGACTTGTGTGTGTTCAGGTTCTTCAGGTAGTCTCAAGCCTGATTTTCTCATATGATGCAAGGGATTTCATTCTCCTAGTCCCTGCCTTGAGATTCAGGGGCTTGAGAGATGTGAGAAGTTTACTATTGACAACTGAGGCAAAAAAATTGTTGAGCACCTCAGGTTCTTCTGTGTCAGTTGTCACCAGTTCTCCTGTCTTATTTATCAGAGGCTTACAATTTCTTTTGTCTTCCTTTTGTGGCCAATGTACCTGCAGAAGTCCTTCCTATTACTCTTATTATTCTTCTAATGCTTCTGCTCTGGTTGGGCTATCTATCTCCTGGATTAAGAAACTGTCCTCAATGCAATCCAAGAGTCTCCTGGACTGCTTACAGCTTGCTGTGCTGCTTTTCCAGCAGATGTCAGGGTGGTCGCAGTGCCCCAGCAGGATCAGAGCCTGTGAGTGTGATGATTCCTGTAGCTGAAGTAAGAATGCTTTAACATCCTCCCCTTGATCTCGTGGCCTGTAGTAAACACCAGTCACGAGGTTTCCTTTGTTGGCATGGCCCCCAGTTTTCACCCATAAGCTCTCAAACTGTTCATTGCTTTTACAATGACAGCTCTGTGCAATCATCCATTTTTTTACATAAATGGCAAACCCCTGCCCCTCCTTCCTTGCCTGTCCCTTCTGAACAGTTTATAGGCCTTGGTTGCAGTGCTCCAGTCATGCAATTCATCCCTCCACATTTCAGTGATAGCGATTAGACCATAGCATTCTAGCTGCACAGTGGCTTCCAACTATTCTGTTTGTTACCCATACCGCACACATTGGTACAGAGGCACTTCACCTGGGCTATCAACCATTTCACCTTTTTAGATGAATATGCTCTAATTCCTCTGAGGTATTTCACAGGTGTTTCTGTGTTGGTTCCTAATACATCAGCAGCCCCTAGCTCTTCTCTGTTGCTCAAAACTCCATCCCCGTCCTCACTAACCCTAGTTTAAAAGTTTGTAAGTCTGGCCAGCTTGTTGGTGAAGACTCTCTTGCCCCACTTGGTCAGGTGAATCCCATCAGCTCACAACAGATCCAGCTCCCCAAAGGTAGATCCATTATCACAGAAGCCAAAACCTTGAGTATTGTACCAGCCACACAGCCAGGCATTCACCTTTCAATTTGTCCCCTCCTTCCTGAACCCTTTCCTGTAACTGGGAGGTTAGAGGAGAACACCACCTGTGCCCCAGATCCTTTAACACTGCTGTGAGGAACATACAGTCCCCCACTCTCTGATCATCCTAAATTGCCTCATCACAGTATCATTAGACCCTAGCTGGAATAGTAGGAGCAGATGATGCACTGGAAGCCATCATGCAGCAGGATAGATACAACTTAGTTGCCATCACGGAAACATAGTGGGACAACTCCCATGACTGGAGTGCTGCAATGGATGGCTATAAGCTCTTCAGAAGGGGTAGGCGAGGTAGAAGAGGTGGTGGGATGGCTATCTATGTTAACGAATGTTTTGACTGTACGGAGCTACATGATTCTGATAACAAAGTGGAGTGCTTATGGGTAAGGATTAGAGAGAAAGCCAACAAGGCAGATATTGTGCTGGGAGTCTGTTATAGACCACC
>JAOBAS010000072.1:28845366-28862692 GCA_025311575.1 Elanoides forficatus
GGTGCAAAGGAAAGGGAGAGGTGAGCATACTCTGTAACTCGTGGCTTTTTCCCCTGCTGTACTTGAGGAATGTTACTTGGTTGGTTGAAATTAAGATTTCTGATCCCGTTGCTAAATTACCGATGTATCTTACACAGCAGAGAATGGCATATAAAAATATATAAACTAATAGAGAAACATGTTAGCACTGACAAGTAACTGAAGCGTAAAAAATAGGGGAATGAAATTAGAAGATTTCTTGTGTACATCCAACAACAAATGCCAATGTGTGCGCACTTTCTGTCCACCTTTAAATGGGAGGGAAAAAAGCCTCAGACAAAACCCTTAGACCACCACACAAAGATATCTTCACATAACTACCAGGTTAGATTGGTTTTCGTTAATTCAAATTGCCAAGTAGGATACCTATTTGAATTATGTTTTTAGTTTAACTTTGGAGCATTCCTCTAAAGAAAATTTTAGTCTTACTAGTTAGTAACTATGATATTTCTGATTGAACTTAGCTTTTGTACATTTGCTAAATTTTGTGAGGAAAGGGGGTGACTTACAGGCACACTTACGCAATTTATGTAGCTAGCATTTTATTGGCTTCTCGTGTTCTGTGTTTCAGTCTTTTGAAAAACTGCATGTGTGTTTTGGGTTTTTTTCCTTGATAAGAATACTTTTCGCTTCTTAATTGATACTGGGCTCCTGTTGAACAGGAACGTAATGAAACTAAATTTAGACAACAAGCTTGTTAAAACAGTCTTAAAAGGCAGACGTGTTTATATGTCAGTGTGCTGGGAATAAAGCAGCTTAGGAAAATCAGGAAAATTAAAACAAAATCTTGGGGGGAGTTGCAAATTTGTTTTTTCTCAATATGTAATATTTGTAGAACTAATGATTTAGTATTCACTTGCACTTTGCCTTCTTTTTCCAATCTATAAAAATTAGACTGGTTTCTCCTACAATTTGTAATAGATTTGCTAACTTTGAATGAGTAAGCTCTTAAACTGAGAGAAGTCGCTCTCTTTTCAATTGAAAGAGGAAAAAAAGGCTTCAGCTTTTCAAAGAAGACCCTAAACAATTCTGACTTCATTTGGTTAGTCAAGAACTTCCAGAGGCTTGACTGATCCTAAAACTTCAAGACTAACATATATGGTTTGAAATATTCGATTACTGTTTCTTTTTTTTTTTTTCCATTCTAGACTGCTTAGGCTTTGATTTCAAGTACATTTTAAAATAGCTTTGATTGTGTTTAAATTCAGTGTCTTAATTTAAAATTCATGTCTTTCTACCTGCTAGTTTGTGACGTTCAAAGACTCTTCCTTGGATGAGGCATTGCAATCAAGGTTGTGCATACAATCTTTATTTTGGTCCATCCTGATTTTTCTTGGGCAATGTATTACTATGGAATTTCATTGTTCTGCATTTTTCTTTATGATGAAAGGGTTCAGAATGGAGATGCTCTCTTGAGAACTCCTGAGTAATCTTATCTTTTGAAATAATGGGAAGTGAATGTCCAGTCCAAAAAGTGGGGCTGTGTGGCTGTTTGAGTCTCATGAGACCTCCAGATGGAAGAATCTTTCTGTATTCTGTGAATTAATGAGAATCTGCCTGTATGCTGCATATTTTACAGAAGCAAAAGGGACCTCACCTTGAGCCTTGGTATTATCCACCCTACCAATTTTGATCTTGATTAGGCCATTTGATTCCAAATTTTTAACATAGATGGATGGGTGCAACCCAGCTTGTGTTGCTTGAATAGATACTTGGCAGAAAGGTAGATTAACTTTCTGATAGATATTAACAGCAGTGATTTCAGAATCACCTAAAGCAACTAATTCTGAGTAACTAAGAGGTAAATGAAAACTCGGACTTCTTTGTAACGGTGTTCCTTTATCATAGGTCAGGTATGGAGTTCTGCATGTCTTCAGCTGCTTAAATTGATAGTGTGTTTAAGAATGGAGAAAGAACGTTAGTCAGAGCTACTTTTTTTAATGTGCTCTTTACAAAAAAAAGATTCTTTTCTGCTGAGAACCTTAAGAACCTTTGTTAAGAACCTTAGGTGAGTTTTTGAAGATGCAAGGATTATCAGAAGGGAAGATTTGAATGAAGTTCAAATTTGTTATGAAAAGCAGGGGACTCAGAATAATTGGACAAATTCATCACTGTTCACTGATCAACACCATCCACATGCAACCTGCAGATCAGGGTTCCCAGAACTACTGCTTGTTGTGAGCTGATAGGCTATGCCAAAAGAAAGAGAAATTAAGTGCTGTTGTCTGTGCTCACTTCAGACAGATTTGTTTCTCTACTAGCACTGGGACAAGATTGGGGTTTAGACAAGCAGTCCATCTAAGCTCAAGTATTTGTTCTCAGGTAGCAAACTTACAGAGTGCCCTTACTAGAGTTACTAATGTCTAAGAAAGGCAAAATAAAGGTAAACATCAAGTTTTTGTTTACTTTCTCCATTTGCTGCAGTTTACAAAATTCATAATCCATTCTATGGCTGACAGGTTTCTAATCTGCATGTTGGATATGTATCAAAAGAGTGCCTCTGTTAACGTTTAATAAACTTGGTAAGACTTGGTAGCCTATGGAAGCAGGAAAGATAGTCCAAAGAATTTCTGTATTTTTAAAAGAGAAAAGGCAACAGCATGCAAAAATAGTGACTGATGTAACCATACTGGAAAGTTGCCTTACTGCTATTCAGTAGGGCAATGTGGGGTTTTTGCTGACACTGAAGAAGAAGCCTACCTAGCCCTGGTAGCTTTTCACCTCCATCCTAGGGCGTATGGTTGTTTTTATAGCATGTATTCACAGCGAGTTTTCTGTCTGTTAGTATTGCTGGAGAATGTAAAGCGAATTATCTGCCATCAAAATAAAGGAAAAAATGGTATGATGAGATGAACAGACTGGAGCAGCAGGACATGGTGTTTGGTGGCATTTGCATTTGCAGCCATTTGCTGGCTGCCTTTTCAAACAGATACAGTGAGGTATGATAGGAAAACAACTTAATGTGATTTGTTTGATTTTTTTTAATTTTGAAATTGAATTAGAAATTGAACGTCCTAGAAATGAGGGAGTGGTGTTACTTGAAAAAGGAGTTCTTTGTATAGATGAAGTATGTGTCTAATTCCCTGGTAGCTGAGCTGGTAAGAGTACAGTAGTTCCCTGAAAAACTGAAAGGAGCATTCTGTTTTTCATAGCTTTTTTTCTCAAATTGTGACATGTTAGATGAAATTTTTCCAGTGCAACATTTGGGAAGACTTCAGAAGAAATGCTCTGCTAACTCTGAGGTCCAGGACAGACAGAAATGCATTTGGGCTGGTTAGGAAAGTTTCTTGGAATATTTCTTCATGAGAAATTTTCTAGTTATGTAACATGCTTTTGGGATTTGAAACTTGGCAGAGGCCTGGACTCTTGTGCCAGTGTTCTGACTTACCATTCCCATGGAAATCCATTTCAATTAGAGTAAAGAAGAGCCTGTAAAAATCAAAATAATCAAAAAAGAAATCAGAATTCAGAAATGCTGGAAATTGAAAGCAAGAAACATGGTGTTTTCTGCATATCTGGTTGCTGGCTGATTTACTTGTAGTTTTAACTACGGGTTACAACTGTAATAACTGTGTCCCGTATTTGCACTGGAGCTAAAATTAGGAACTTTGTATACCTGATGATGTCCTTTCTCGTCAGAACAGACAGTGTGGAAGAAGAAGGTTTTGCAAATGAGCATAGTGTGGACAAGAGCAAGTGGCATGTAGATGGTGACAGGGGCTGGGAGCTGTGGAGATGCCTAGGCAAAGGTAATTAGAGGGAGCAGTTGGGAAAGGAATACCAAGATAGGACGAAGTATGTGGTAGTGCATCTTAGTTTTAAAAGACAGAAGAAAAAAAGAGTCAGAAGAAATTGTAGTATGTCCCCATAGCAAGCACAACAAATTAGCATAGAATTCCTGTGCTGTAAAGCTTGGTGTAATTTGCTTACTGGATGGTACTCCAAAAAAGCAGAACCTGGTTTTCCAGAGAAACATTCAGATGTGTAGATGTCACATTTGCCTCTTATTTTCTCAGAATCTTTGCCTCATTGATTACAATGATACTGCTGCTTGTGATAAAGGAAGTTGAGGTTCCTTGGAATGTTTCTTTCTTTGTGAAAACCCTATCAGATTGAGACATGGTATATCTAGAAAGGGAGGAAAACTGTGATATTGTGGAATTGAAATCTCTATTATTACTATGTATTCTCTATTATTACTATATAATCTCTATATTACTAAATATTTTCTTTAATTTTTAAAAAAGTTGTTGTGGTGTCTCTGGCTGCTAATGGCCTTACTCTGCACATATAAGAAGAAAGAGACAGCAATAAAAACGCTGAACATTAACATGGTTCCTTCTTGGAAACAAGACTGGGACAAATGCTTACTAATTGGAGCAAGACCAAGAAGGACAGGAAGAGAGAAAGTTATTTCTTGGACCATCAAATATGTGTTAACTTCTTCATTTTGTTTGGGCAAGTCACTTCTACTGGTTATTAATGTAAGTTGCAATACTAAGCACTTAATCAGCTTCAGGGCGATGGGGGCTGTGGAAAGCTCTGTCACATCCCAATTTCTCAGGACGACGACTCAGGTTTGCCAATTCCCAGGTCAGGATTAAGGTGAAACAGCACCAGGGATACTTCAACTCACAGAACTCAACTTTTATTCACTCGCAACAAGAATTGGCATGAAACTACGTCAGTAAACTGCGTAACACAGGCTAACCATATGTCATCAAACATATACTACAGGCCTTGCTTATTTGGGAATCACTTCAGGGAAGAAAATAAGGAGAGCCCTCCCATTGAGTCACGAGGTTCAGAGCGGACCCCCTTGCTTTCTAGACTCCTCCTCAGAGAGGAGCCTATGGGCGGCTGGATCCACTCCTAGTCCCAGACTTGGTCAGCAGTAGAAAGAGAGAGAGAAGACAAAGATTTCACAAGTCCTGGGTCCAGCGTTGGTCCAGCCAGCCGAGGGGTCCAGTTCCAGAAGGGAATGCCTCCCCAGGGCCCTTTTATAATCTCCTTGCCCCTCCTCCGGGCGGGCACTCGAACTCATTAGACTTATTAGGTGTCATGCACAGTCTATGCATCTAGAATCTTCTTGACTTTGATGCATGCGCAGTTTGTGCTTTCGAGACCTTCGGGAAACAGGTCAGTGGGATTGGGGGTCGTTTGGGGAGTAACTTCTCCCTCCCTGCAGACATGACCGTTGTTTGACCTTTCTTCTTGGCACATGCATCATAAAGATGATTTCTGTATCAGCTCTTCACAGGGCTGCTCAAGATGGGGAAGTTTGGGTTTAGAAAAGTGCGGTCTCACTTCCGTGGGGCCCTCTCTCCCAGCCACATCTTCCTGTCATTTGTGCAGCCTCAGTGTTTCCATAGAAACCGTCTTCTTTACCAAAATTCTGTAAGGAATGTTTGAGACATTAACGGTGCTTCTGTCAGGCCGTCACAAGCTCATACACAATAACAAAGTACTACTTTGGCTTCTCTGGCTTCTCTCTGAGACCAATTTTAATTGTATTAGGTTTTCCCATTTTAGTAGATAAGCTGTCTTTGGAGAGAGATTGGGCTTTCCCTTGAAATAATTTCCTAGAGATGGCTTGATCATACACCTTTAACCATGCTTTTGGAATTGATCCTGCTTCAAACAGGTATTTACAAAGTCAGTTCCTAAGTAGACAGTGCCTCATGGTTACCTTTTGCTTTATGGCTAGATTGAACATGCAGTGGAAAAAAAAATTAAAAAAAAAAAATTGAGGTATATTTAAAATTTTCGTTCCAGGATTTCACTGACATTGTTTCATGATAGAAGTAGGAAACTGGAAAAAGTTGGTCATAAATGCATGCTCTGGGTTGCTGTTTCCTGTCTGTGTTAAAGGCTGCATGAGTCAGACAGCACTCCGACATTTTTACCACTGAAGCTTTCTCTTCTCCAGGCTAGACTGTGTGGAAGCTTTAAGGCTTTTTTTTTTTTTTTATAAAAAGTTTTTTGTACAAATTAACGCTTGGTTTGGTGGGTGATGCCATAAAGAAACAGGGTAGAGCAACAAGCTAAGGTTTAGAGTTTAATGTTTAAAGTTGTGCTTCTGTGTTTGTTTTTTGTTGTAATGATGACAACAAGTTTATGTCGTAATGGTGTCAATAAATTTAAGCCAAAGAAAGCACTTTATTCGTTGCATCCAAAAAGAAGTTGCCAGTTTGTATAAGCAGTCTATGATTTTTCAGAGTCTTAATGAGATTCTCAAGAGAAGATGAATTTCAAGAAAATCAGTTTAATTGTCTAGTTACAAATAGAGAAAAACAAATGGCTTGAAATTTCAGGTAGCTTTTGAAAAATAACTTTCAGGAGACTCAGAAACTCAAGACAGCTGAATCTTCAAAACGATAAATATAAAGTCCTGCAAGGATGGGAATAGAGCAGTGTGAAGGGTATCCGTGTGCTCTTATCTGCTCATACCTGGCTTTTAATGCAGTTGTGTTGGTTGCTTCAGCTCCCACACAGCTGATAATAAAAACTGAATTCCATGACAAGATTAATTTTTTTTTTAATGCTTTGTGGATTGCCAGTTTTATTTCTTTTGTTCTAGGATTGATTTACTGTCAGTAAAAGTCAGCCTTGAGTTATTGAAATACTTGTTTTCTTTCCTTTTATACCTATTTGTGTATGCTTTTAAGTAACTATGTTTGGATATCTTTTGGGCTTATGGTACTGCTGTTAGCTTCCTTTTGTAAGTTGACAAGAACAGGAAGAAAGTTTCCTTCTTTCTGGTGGATACTGAACTTCCTGGAGGAGAGGCTTTATCTGAAAAGGCACTGCTGTGTTTTGACTCCTGGATAGTATTTTCTGTGGTGGGTCTCGCCCCACTATATATCTATATAAATGAATGTTATGCTTCACTCTGGAACGGCATGAAATGTGCATACACAGGGTGAGAGGATTCTCTACTAGACTTGTGCGGGAGGAGACCTGATGAAATAGCCACCAGGGAGCAGCAGGGGAGTTGTGTAACTAACCTCCAAGCAAAGTTGCCACAGGGGCCAGGCACCATAAACTGGAGATGCTGTTCAGAGTGTGTTGGCAATAGTGTCAGTGTCTTGCAGATTCTTAATGCAGAATATGAGGTTCTTTTTAGTTTGTTAATGAATTATGAATTCCTTTTGATACCTATCAGAGATAATTGCAGTGTAGGAGCTGTGAATCTTAATGTGTAGCAGAGCAGAAGAGAATGGAAAATAAAACACTGCTTCTCTTTAATCTCTGTATCTCAAAGCATCAACCTTTGTCTCTCAAGTATCACTTTCTGTGTAGGTAAGTCTTCTAAGAGTCCTGTAATAGAGCAGCTAAGAGGAAGTACGTTTTTGCGCTCTAGCAGCAGAGGTAGTATGTTTCAAGCTGCAATTTAGGTTGATATCAATTCTTCAGAAAATAATCTCAATGATTTTGTTATGAGAGAAGATCTAAGGACAATATGGCTCAGACAGGAGGAACTGATTCTTGTGTTGTTCATTTGATTCAAGCACCTGACTGCCAAGTCCAGGGAGAGTAACCTCTTCTGAATCTGTAGACCTCGTCCCCAGCAGCATGGAAATGATCTGCAGAACATATGTATAGATAGATCACCCCTTAAGAAACAGAAGCTAATTGTGGGAATAATGAGGTTTTTGGAAAATTGTTCTCATCCCCACACAAAGGTTGGCATATGTGTTAGGTGGTATTTCTGTATGTCCAGGGAGTAGTTGAAGTGGTTCAGATTCATGTATCTTTTATCAGTAATCCCACAGGCACTTTTATTTTTTTGCTTTCTTTTGCAAATACCCTTTTAAAAAGGGTAAAAAGGAGGACCCTGGGAATTACCGACCAGTCAGCCTCACCTCCATGCCTGGTAAGATCATGGAACAGATCCTCCTGGAAGCTATGACTAATCATATGGAAGACAGTGAGGTGATTAGAGACAGCCAACATGGCTTCACCAAGGGCAAGTCATGCCTTGCTCATCTAGTGGCCTGCTACAATGGAGTGACTGCATCAGTGGACAAGGGAAGAGCTACAGATGTCATCTATTTGGACTTCTGTAAAGCCTTTGGCATGGTCCCACACAACATTCTTGCCTCTAAATTGGAGAGATTTGATGGGTGCCCTCTGGTTCAACGCCCATGTGGAAACCAGTAACAAAGTGGTGTCCCTCAAGGGTCCATACGGGGACCAATACTATTTAATACCTTCATCAATGACATAGTAGGATTGAGTGGAAGCTCAGCAAATTTGTGGATGACACCAAATTGAGTGGTACAGTTGATAGGCTTGGGGGAAGGGATGCCAACGAGACAGACCTTCACAGGCTTGAGTGGCCAATGTGAATGCCATGAAGTTCAACAGGAATGAGTAGAAGGTCCTGCAGCTGGGTTGGAGCAATCCCCAATATCAGATTGGGGGTTGAATGGATTGAAAGCAGCCCTTCAGAGAAGGTCTTGGGGGATAGTGGTGGATGAAAAATTGGATGAGCCAGCAGTGTGTGCTTGCATCCCAGAAAGCCAATCCTGTCCTGGGCTGCATAAAAAGAAGTGTGGCCAGCAGGTCGAGGGAGGTGATTCTTCCCCTCTACTCTGCTTTCATGAGACCTGACCTGTAGTACTGCATCCAGCTCTGGGGTCCCAGTACAAGAGAGCCGTGGACCTGTTAGTGGGTCCAGAGGAGGGCCACAAAA
Source organism: Elanoides forficatus (assembly GCA_025311575.1). Lineage (NCBI taxonomy): Eukaryota > Metazoa > Chordata > Aves > Accipitriformes > Accipitridae > Elanoides > Elanoides forficatus. Next base: position 28,854,104 of record JAOBAS010000072.1, read on the forward strand.
ATGATCAGAGGGCTGAAAGACCTCTCCTGTGAAGAAAGGCTGAGTGTGTTGGTGTTGTTAAGCCTAGAGAAGAGAAGGCTCTGGAGTGATCTTATTGTAGCCTTTCAATACTTAAAAGGGGGCTTGTAGGAAGGATGGGGAGAGACTTTTTACTAAGGCCTGTAGTGACAGGACAAGAGGCTGTGGTTTTAAACTGAAAGAGGGTAGATTTAGGAATATAAGGAAGAAAGTTTTTATTATGAGGATGGAGAAACACTGGAACAGGTTGCCCTGTTTTGGGTATTGTGGAGAGTTGTGGGTGTTTTGTCATTGGAAGTGTTCAAGGTCAGGTTGGATGGTGCTTTGAGCAACCTGATCTAATGAAAGCTGTCGCGGCCCATATCAGGGAGGGTGGACTAGATGATCTTTGAAAGTCCCTTCAAATCCAAACCATTTTATGATTCTTTGAAAGTAGCTTGTGCCCTATTGAATATAAACCACAGTGAATTTCCCTGGGGACTACTTGAGCAGTCATCTGATGCAGAGCTTGTGGTTGCAAAATTCTTAAATGGTCTCCTAGTCTCGATTTACTTCCATGTTTGACACTTGCATGAGATAGCAAGAAACAGTGTGATTTTTATGAACTCAGTTCATCAGAGACAGGAGGATACAAAAATAACAGAGAAGGAATGGTCTAACTCTATCCTGTTATCAAACTTACCTTTGAACAGCTTCTATTTATAAACAGTGTATACTAAAAACTTATGATAGAAGTTTTACTCTGGAGTGGCAAAGCAAATGGGAATGATGTTATAAACAGTGTCATATTGTATCCAAATTGAAGAAGTGGCTTTTAGATTTATATTTTGAAGTAGGCCTTGATTGAAAACTAAAATGCCATTTGTGGGGGGATAGTAGATACCTGCTAATAAATGCATAATTGTGGCAGCATGTTTCTTTTAGAATAGCCTTATAATAACAGATCAGAACTCCCTCTATGGTATCACTTTAGGAAAATCACTTCTTAGTCTCAGATCATACAAGTTGTCCTCAGAATAGAAAGTGACTTCCTACTTTTAGCCCTATAATTAAATAGCTTATTTGACACAAATAGTGCTTTTACCTTACTGCTTTACATAGTTGGTTTTTGTCTGTGTAATACTATTATGAACCAGACTTAACAACCTGCTAACAGATTTTGTTGACGCTTTGCTGTGTAGTCTCATCAGTTACACTCCATCTCTTGACATTTTGAGTACTAAGAGTACTGGTAAAATAGTGATAACGTGTTTATGTGTGTAATAGTACTTCTGCATTAACCTAATTTCCTGAAGGTCTTATTGCTGCTGTAAAATTTTTCCCTGGATGACTTCTTGCTGAACTACTACTTGAATAAGCAGTAAAAAACTGATCCCCAGAGCAAAGCATACAGCTGTCAATAAGCTTAGGGGAAACATTCCTTGCTTTTGTATGTGCACTGTAAAGATACAAAAATACAAATTTTAAGATACTAGTTTTGCATTTGCATGAAATCCAAAATAGAATTTGAGTAATGTTTGAGATGAAAAAAGCTAAAAGTAACGACTTCTGGTGTGTTTCAATATTTTTTTAAATAACAAAGTTGAATGTTGAAGAATGTTCCAAAAGTCTGTTTTTCATGTACAATAATTTAATTTTTTTAGGGAGTTTTACAGTGCATAAAGACAGAATTTATAAAAGTAGACATGAATTCCCTAACACATTTGATTTCAAGAATTCTTTAAATGTTGGCAGAGATATTCATTTTATTTGAAGCCTGACTGAATGTCAGTTATTTGCCCTAGGCATGCTGGTTAGTATAGTTTATGCATATAAATCTTGTATGGAAATTATTTTAATAATTTGGCAATAAAACTTTGTATGCTCATTGAAAGCCTTTGCTTATCCAGTAATACTGCATTGTTAGTTGAGGAAAAATTTTCTGATGTTGTACCTGATATCTGACTTTAGCTGCAAATCTAGGGTACATGGGCAAGCATGTTGCTGATGGGTTGGATCCCTGAGACACTTTAGTGTGGAAGTGACTCAGATTTCCACAGAGATATGTGCTTACCTTAAAAATATGCAAATCTTTTCAGAATTTGGACCATGCAGAGTGAACTTGGATGGCTACCAAAGCAGTGGCCTCTCCCTGTGTGAGACTGCTACGAAGGGAGTGAAACCATGTGGTCGAGCCTGTGGGTTACCAGTCTATCTGAAGCATAGCTGTTCCCACCCTTCACTACAAAAGATGGAGCTGCTAAAGTTAATGCAGGAGGAGGGCAACAGCTAGGCCGCAGTGGTTTCCTCTATGAGGTGATGGGGCCATTATTATAAGCTGGTTTGCAAGCACAGGAAAAGAGTATGTAGATGGGGTTATATTCCAACCACTACTGTGGACAGTTCCTGGAGTAAGCAGTCCAGTTTGTATTTGTAAATTTAAGTTATTGCATTTAAATCAGATGTTCTTTGCTTGAAGTATTGAAGTATTTATGCAAACTTGTAGAGAGAGACACAGCAGAAACCTCAGGTAAAAAGGTCTTCCTTCAGTACTGATTTATAGATGAGCTCTGTTTATGAAGCTTAGAGGCCTGCCTCAGTATTCAGGCCTTTTGCTGTGTTGAAGTAACTTTCTTTGTTCCTTTTTTAAGTTCTGCCATTGTTAAAAATATATCAGACATTAAGTTTTTAAAATACAAAGTCTTTCCTTTGTTTCTTTCCGGTTCTCCTAAAACATCTGAGAGGTGTCATTCAGTCGGGAGTGTGACTGGAAGGTCTGCTTAACTTACATGAAATAAACATGGGCCCAGATTTCATTATGAGTTTACAGTTGTGTTGTTTTCATCCCATTTCCTGCTAATTATTAAGCATGCAGTGTGTTTTCCTGATAGCTGAAGGAAAAGCTAAGGGAGCTTTTCTTGCAGACTCTTAACTTGTTTTCTGATGCTTAGAAAAGAAAAGTTTTCACTGAGTATGTGGAATTGAGGACAGCATCCCTCAGCTGGGCATTGTGGTGAGGAGAAGGGGCTGGCAGTTTTACCAGTGAGGCTAATGAGACAGGGGGTGGAGGAGGGAGACCACAAGTCAGAAAACACCAGCAGACCTATGCTGTCTGCAGTTGAACAAGACCATGAATTTCTTGGCAGGTAGAGGAAGCATGAGGAAGAGAAGGAGAGAAGTTTAGGAGGCATTTTACTTTTTTTTTCTTGTCTCGTGACTTTAGGCTGCTTCCTGGCTAGGATGTCATCCAGAGCCTCTTAGATATGTGTACTATATGCTCAGCAGTAGCTTAAAAGTTGACAATGGTGTGCCATAGCACAGAAATGAAAAATATTAGCTCTTCCCAGCATGTAATAAATTCTTTCCACAACAGAAGTTAAAGTGAATGCAAACCTCTGGGAAACCTGGGGAATTTCAATTTTTTGGAATTTATAAAAAGAAGAGTGGAGAAAAAGAGAGAAGAATGGCAATCCTACTATGCATTATATGCAGCTTGCACAGCTGCAACCCCCAGGCAAGATGCAACATGTTTCTTCTTCATGGTCAGAGTTGCATGCATAGGAAGAAAAAAAAATTGCGAAGTGCTATAATACAGTTAATCTGTAGCCATCTCTTACTTGACCAGCCCAAGTAGCTGTATCATTTCTTGAACTCACCTCTAACTTTTTCATTGTAATAGCAAAATACTCTGTTTACCCATTAAGTAACTTCTTTACTGCAGTTTGAAAGACTCTTGAATTAGAAGGAACATCTAAAATCTAAATAGTGTGTTGCAAACAGAGGAGTATTGTTGACTACCAGATGATAGACATCTGCAGGAGTCGTTTGCATTACTTTTTTTGAAAGTTTAGGCTCCTACATCATCTCTTCCTTGCATCTTTTCAAGTAGACTGGCCATCCATGGTTGTATCTCACCAGAACATATATACTCTACTCAACTCACAGGCTTTTTAAAGGGACTGGTTGATTAAGAGTCTAAACTGGCTCCAGTTCAGACTTTGTTTCCATGCATTTGCTACTTTGCAAACTCCAGTCTGCAAATCCAATACTTACCCCAGAACTCTTCTGATTATGTCATGGTTTAACCCCAGCCAGCAACTAAGCACCACGCAGCCACTCACTCACTTCCCTGCCACCCCATGGGATGGGGGAGAAAATTGGGAAAAGAAGTAAAACTCGTGGGTTGAGATAAGAACGGTTTAATAGAATACGAAAAGAAAAAACTAATAATGATAATGATAACACTAACAAAGTGACAGCAGTAATGATAAAAGGATTGGAATATAAAAATGACGCACAGTGGAATTGCTCACCACCCACCCGATCGACACCCAGTTAGTCCCCAAGCGGCAATCCCCCTACCCCAACTCCCCCCAGTCTATATACTAGACATGACATCCCATGGTATGGAATACCCCTTTGACCAGTTTGGGTCAGCTGCCCTGGCTGTGTCCCCTCCCAATTTCTTGTGCCCCTCCAGCTTTCTTGCTGGCTGGGCACGAGAAGCTGAAAAATCCTTGACTTTACACTAAACACTACTTTGCAGCACCTGAAAACATCAGTGTTATCAACATTCTTCTCATACCTAACTCAAAAACATAGCACTGTACCAGCTACTAGGAAGACAATTAACTCTATCCCAGCTGAAAACAGGACATTATGCAAGTTAGTGAGGCTCAACAGCATCACTCTAAAGGAAGTTTAGTAGTACAGGTGGCGTACACAGATGTTTTCCTGGTCAGACTGGTGCTGGAGAGAGGAGGCAATGAGTGTACTAATCAGTATCATTCGTTTAAGCGATGAGATACTTCCAGTAGCTCTGAAATGACTGACTTAAAAGGATTGAACTACCACCTCTTTTTTCCCTTGGACTAGCATTGTCTAAGTTTGGACTGTTTAATATTGGCAGGCATGAAGCAAGCCATTCAAACCTGATGTTGATTCTCATTTTATTACAATGCATGAGTTAGGCAGAAACCATGAAATTCTGAAGATTCTTTTTGCTTTTCGGTTTAATGCGTGGGTTTAGAAGGAAAACAATCCCTTTCCTGTCGTAGCTGGTGAGTGCAGCACTCTTTCTTTCTTGCTTATTACAATAAAACTGATGTTTTTCGCGTAGTTTAAGACATAGCTCTAAGCAAGGTATCTCACTTAGACTTCAGAAAGGGAGTGTGTCGTGCTTTAAGCCCAACTGGCAACAAAACAGCATGAGGCTGCTCGCTCACTCCTCCCACAACCCCAGTGGGATGAGGAGAAGATACTAACAAAAAGCTCATGGGTGGAGGCAAGGACAGGGAGTGATCACTCACCGATTATGGTTACAGGCAAAAAACAGGCTCAACTTGGGGAAGAAACAAAATCAATTTAATTTGTTACCATTCAAATCAAAACAAGGATAACAAGAAGTAAAACCAAAAGTTAAAACACCTTCCCCCCACCCCTCCCTCCTTCTTGCCTCAACCCCACTCCCGGTTCTCTCCACCTCCTCCCCCCGGCGGCGCAGGGCAACAGGGGATGGGGTTGGGGTCAGCTCGCCACACCTGGTCTCTGCCCTCCTTCCTCCTTAGGGGGAGGAGGACTCCTCACTATTCCCCTGCTCCAGCGTGGGGTCCCTGCCACGGGAGACAGTCCGTCACGAACTTCTCCAACATGGGTCCTTCCCACAGGCTGCAGTTCTTCATGAACTGCTCCAGCATGGGACTTTTCTACACGTGCAGTCCTTCAGGAGCACGCTGCTCCAGCATGGGTTCCCTGTAGGGCCACAATCCTGCCAGAAGACCTGCACCAGTGTGGGCCCCTCTCCATGGGGCCACAGGCCCTGCCAGGAACCTGCTCCAGCACAGGCTTCCCACGGGGTCACAGCCTCCTCCAGGCATCCACCTGCTCTGGTGTGGGGTCCTGCACAGACTGCAAGGTGGAGATCTGCTCCACTGTGGACCTCCCTGGACTGCAGGGGCACAGCCTGCCTCACCAGGGTCTTCCCCACGGGCTGCAGGGGAATCTCTTCTCCTGCGCCTGGAGCATCTCCTCCCCCTCCTTCTTCACTGACCTCGGTGTCTGCAGAGTTGCTTCCCTTGCTCTTCTCTCTTGGCTGCTGTTGCACAGTAGTTTTTACCCCTTTTTAAATATGTTGTCACAGAGGCACTACAACTGTCCTTAATGGGCTTGGCCTTGGCCAGCAGCAGGTCCATCTCAGAGCCAGCTGGCATTGGCTCTGTCAAATACAGGGTAGGCTTCTGGTAGCTTCTCACAGAAGCCACCCCTCTAGCCCCCAGCTACCAAAACCTTGCCACGTAAACCCAATACAAGGTGGCCTGGAATAAAGAAATCTGGAATTATTTACATAGATAACCAATGCACACAAACATTGCCTATCTGTATGTGCTTATCTGTCCTTTGACTGCACAAGGAATCTGAGTTCGTAATTTCGTCGCAACTCCAAGACAGATGCTTGAAGAGGGAAACACAACTACTTTACATAGGGTGTGCTGGGGCAAGATGAGTTGTATGAAGAGCTGGGTGAAAAAGCTGGTGTAGGGGAGGAAAGTGAGCTCAGCACCTTGTATTGTTTTGTGTGTAGTTACTTATGACTTAAGCAGTTTGCTGCCTAGAAGAGTTCTACAGCTGAAAAGGATAGTGTATTTGATTCCAAAGGCAGTTTTTTCTGGGTTCCTCATCCTATAGCTTGCATGTAAAATTGGCACAGCAGCCATTATTTTGAATAAAGAAATGTGTATATACAGAAGGATCTAGATAAAGGCTATGAATCCTACTGATGTTCTCTAGATTACTCAGTAGTTAGAAATCTTAGGATACTGTATACACTTGTAAGTTTGCCATGGGGGAAAAGTGTGGAATTGTAAAGAAAATAAAATTATGAAATCCAAAATGAAATGCTAAACTGAAACCTTTTGATGTAGAAAGAGATTGATATATTGTCTCTTTTGCTTAGCTTTTGGGGGTTTCAGATTTTTAACTTTACCCAGAAGGCTTCCAGAAAGTTGTGGGGGTTTTGTGGTGGTGGTGGTGTTTTGTTTGTGTTCTGTTTTTTTTCCACACAGCAGACAGAAAGCAACTGCAGGACTAAGAAAGATGCAGAAATAATCCAGCTGTATAAATGGAATGTAAACTAGTGATTTGCAGTAAAATCCACTTATGAGTGACCTAGTGCTCTGTCATTTGATAAAATTGCTGCGCTTTGTCTGTTTTTTTGTAAATGCAGTACCTAGATTTTTGTGTGTATTTTTGCAAGAATCTTTTAAGTGGATTGCATCTGTCTAATACCTATCTTGTCGTCAAATGTCAATGGCTGTGATGTTCAGCCTAAACTTCAGAAGGCAGTCACATCCATCACAAGGACAGAGGGAGCTTTGTTATGTACTTTCATGTAAGGACAGAGGTCAGCAAGGTTGTTGGCAGGAATGGAGACTAATAAGCTTTGCTCATCAGTGAAACCATGTCTTTGGAAAAGTGCATGGGTTTTATAGTAAGGAGGAAAGGGAGATGGCTTCTGTCCTTGTGCTTATATGGAAGTGCTCCTTTCTGAGTAGTGTTTAGTTTCCATACAAAGCAAAAATGATTAAGAACTCTTGTATTTGTAAGAATCAGTTGGTGTTGCCCTAGGTGACCCATCTTGTATTTTGTACTATGGCAAAAATTGGCCCATTTTGAGCCTTTCCAGACTGCTGTGGCTTATCCAAGACATCAGTATTGTTTGAAGAAAATTTTATGAAATATATTTCAAGGGATCAATTTTTTACTGGAATGAGTGGGTGTGGCACTTTTTCATGAACTGTTAGGTAGGTGGTCCCTCCAGGAAGCTTTTACCATGATGATGCACAGTCTCTTCAGAGTAAAGAACACCATCTCTCCATACATTGCTAGGAGTGTTTCAGTAGTGGGCAGTCTCTTTCTTTGTACTGACTGTCAGGCTGTGCGACCTTTGTGGCAAAACAGGAGAGGAAGGTGAAATCAGGACATGCTGCAAGAGCTGTTTTGGTTTGTGGTTTTGAGTGTTTGACTGGCATTGGCCGGATAAAGGCAGATAAGGACAGCTTTGATCTTTTCAGAGTTCATAAAGCATTTGGTTTGTGTGTATATGTTTTCTCTGCTTCATGTCATGAAGCTCTGAATCAGGTATCTACCCCTTTATTAGCTATCTAGAAACATGTCATGGTTTAACCCCAGCCAGCAACTAAGCACCACGCAGCCACTCACTCACTTCCCCCCCCACCAGTGGGATGGGGGAGGAATTCGGGAAAAGAAGTAAAACTCGCGAGTTGAGATAAGAACAGTTTAATAGAACAGAAAAGAATAAAACTGGTAATGATAATGATAACACTAATAAAATGACAACAGCAACAATACAAGGATTGGAATGTACAAATGATGCACAGTGCTAACTATCCGCCGATCAACACCCAGTCAGTCCCTAAGTGGCAAATAACCCCTCGCCCCCACTTCCCCCAGTTTATGTCTTTCTGGGCAGGAGGGATGGTGCGAAGTCCTCTCAGTCGGTAGAGCAGGATTGTGCTTCAGTGCGGTGTGACCAGCAGGTGACATTGGATGCAGCAGCCGGATGGTGTGCACGGT
>JAOBAS010000072.1:28889181-28905750 GCA_025311575.1 Elanoides forficatus
GGGTCCTGTTGAAGGCAGTGCCTCATCTGTGGCAGTGCGTGTGACCAGCCATGCCAATGCCCTGTGTGTGCTAAGTCCCTGGGATACATGCTCAGTTTTCGTACTGGTTGAACCTGCAAACAGCAAAGCAGCAGCCATGACCCTCAGCCTGGTATGGAAACAGCACCACCCCTCCAGCTCCCTGGGTGCACTGGACTGGGCAGGAGGAATTGCTGGGACCAGAGGAGGTGCCCATTCCTCACATAACATCCCTTAAGTTTCTTTTCCTTGCTGTTCAAAGAAAGACTTGCTTCCTTTATTGCTTTAGCATCTGATGTTTATATTTACAGTCTCCAGTGTGCAGGGGTTCAAGAGCTCTGTCACCGTGGTGAAAAATCATGAGATGTGTTAGCATAGTGATGACTTGTCAATACACTAGAACAGCAAGTAGTATAACTAACTAGTCTTGTTACTCATTGTTAACTACAAGTACCTTTCTCCAAAGTACTTCCTTAGGCTGAAGATAGATAGATAAAGATCAAACCTTATTTCTTACACAGTTAATATACACGTGGACCAAACATGGGAAGGAAATGCTTTTTTTGGAGTCAGCAGAGGAAACAAAATGCTCTTTGAAAGTGCATTTGAGGGGACTGATAATTTTGGTATTAATCAGGCTGATGACTTAGCTCTGGAAATGACATACTAGGCAGTGTTTCTGTGAAAGTGTTTTAACGAAAATTTGCTTGCAGATCTAGATAGCTGGCTTTTGTAAATAGTTGGCATACTGCTGATAAGGACTGGGGAAACAGACCTGAGATTAATTTATCTCTCTAAAGGAATCTACTTTGTCTTTGATGTCTGGCAGCGCATAGAGAAAGATGGTGTAATTAATGCTTCAGCTTTTGTGGCCTATGTTGTCCTTCATTTGCTATCAGATTAAACCTAACTTTTTCACACAGTGAAGGTGGATGAAATGTAATTGTAGGTAAGTAAGAACAGTATTCTAATTAGTACTCCAGTCACACACAGAAGCCAACAGATAAAACACTATTTCCTTGTTTATAATAATAAGTATTAGTTATATTTTATCATTAATGTAAAAATTGAAAAGTAGAGGATGTTTTGGTACAGTTTTCTGCTTCTCTTGTGGGCTTCAATTCTGAATGCAGGAAAACTGTAGATTTCTAAAGGAAGGTTCTGCTTGCTTGCAAAATTGCAGTTGTTGTTTAATACTGCCAAGTTAAATACCAGTATGCTACCATTGATTTTTTTAAAAAATCTTTTCTCATGAGGTGGTGTGTGTCTTTCTCTTCTAAATAAATGGTTTTGTGATGAAGCTTGCTTCCTCAAAAAATGTCCACCTTTATTATTCACAACCTTTTAATGTAGAAACATCTGTGGGCATCATTGTACACTTAACTCTTCTCAGTGCTAATCTAGGTAATTGATTAAAACAGTCCATTACATCACTCTACATGTACCTATGTAGCCTGTGACATGTATGTCTCAAGGCATGAGGTAATGAAAACTGAAAGTTTGAGGTAATCGGTTACTGTATTGGTTGTGGCTGTCAAAATATCCTAGAAGGTAATAATTGTTACAATTCATTACATTGGTTACATCATATTACTGACCTCACTGTCCCTGAACATGTTCTGTCTAAACTGCTTCTGAGTGATATTTAGGTAAGATTTTGAGAAGAACAGAGTATTACATGTTTACTGAAATGCAGATGTGGGATATTTGTTGCATTTACTTTATCTGTTGATTTTATTACTGCTTTTTAAAAAGATGTTAAAAAAATCAGTGTGTTTTCTTTTTTGGTGGCTTAAAAGATGCTTGTAAACCCTAGACAAATACAGAAAATCCTCTCAGTTTAAGAGCTGTTTTATGCAGAGGACTTTAACAGGAGAATTAATGTACAGTAATTCTGTGGAAATACACTGCTGTTGTCTTGCAGCAGAAATAAAACAAGTTTGGAAACAAGACTCTAGTGTTCTTTGCAGCTTGATTTGTTGTCCCACTTCTCTGATATATAGACTACAGTAAAGACCAGAGCTCTGTCTCTAATACCCATTCTGGAGTAGTTTATAATTGCATGTACATTTTTCTCATTGGTCAGTAAGCATGTGTTTATTACAGTACATAACAGTTGAGTTTTGTGTACCTTTACTTCAGTGAGAATAAACAATTCTTTCTTCCGCCTTTACCAGATATTAACTTTTTGTCATAAAAGGTGTCAGAATATAGTTTTATTTTTAGACATTGACCAATTTCCACTAGAGCTAGTTGATGGGTTCATGAAGTTTTGCAAGGAACAGAATGGTGAATGTATGACATCTTTCATATTTCTTAATTGTTGAGAGTAATGACGGATTAGGTTAGACATTGGAAAAAAATGCATTACCCAGGACATGATGTGGTGCAGAGACACCTGATGACAAATAATCTCAACTACACTGTACAGTGCACTTCCAAGAGCAGCAGGTTAGTTAAATATAGTTCTGCACTGAACCGGCTTGTAAACTCTACCTTGTAACACCACACCCAAGTTAAACTTCTGCCTCTGCTGCTTTCTGTGGGTGAGATGGGAGAAGGCAGTAATGCTTACAAGACCATATGGGCCGCAAAGACTCCATCCAGTCACATAAGGGATGTTCTTTGTCTTGGTTCTAGGGTCATGGGGCACAGCTCTTCCAGAGCTTACTAGACCTGAGCTATATAATGTGCTTTAAATGGGCTTAGTCCTGGCCTATGAATAAGCCACTGCATTTGGACGCAACTGTCTGTTCAGCCCAAGAATTTACTATTACTGTAGGTATGATCAGAGTGTTAGAAATGTGGGAATGTAAATCAGATCACTGTTGTTGGAGTGTATAGATCCTTTGCAGTAGGATAAGCAAAATGCTGAGTTTACTAGCCCATTAGATGCCTGTAGTTAAATTAGGAAATGCTTGTAAACTTCCATATTTACCCATATTTACATGGGGAAAAGTCATTGTCTTTTCAGCGTGCATTCATGAAGAGGAAACATGCAGCTGCAGATTTCCAGTCAGCCTGGTAGGGTTATATGGGGTATACTCATCAGAGTGTACTTATTGTGTAAAAACTTCTAAGGAAAAGGCTCTGCTTGAAAATACTCCTTGAGTATTGGTTTATTTTTAAAATAAAAGTTTTCATTGGCTGCAAGATAGGTGTAGTTTATTCCCTAAAATTGAGATTGAGGATATGGAGTAGTTTCTTGTACTTCCCAGGGCCATTAAGTGAGAGTATGCAGAGGGTTGGAAAATAGAGCGATTTTCAGATATTGGCAGCAATTGTTTTGGTAATAATTCCCTTCCGTTGTGGTTGATCATCTAAGAGTGTGTGTGTGTGTGCAATCTTTATAATTTGAATGGAAAAGGAGAATGGAAAAGAAACACCTCAAAGGCTGTTGTGTTGGTGAAAATATCTAGTCTTTCCCAAATGAAATAGAACAACATTTAGATAAAATGTACAACAAATTACTGCAAGAAATATATATGGAAGTATAACAAACAATTTTATAATTTTTTTAGTAGTATGTTTCCTTTAAAGGATGTTCTACAAATGGGCATACTCTTTAACGCCTTTGTTACCATTACACTGTGAGAGTTTATAGGGTACACAGATAAGAACAGGGCAAAACTGTACTGGGGATGTCTGTGAAATGCCAACTTTTAGGGATGAGATTGTAGGTTTTAGGGTACTAGCATAAGTTGTTTCTTTTACTAGTAACAAGCTGATGCCTTTGTTTTGGTATTGTTGCCTTTAAATATGGAGTAATCTGTATTTCTGTTCATCATGCTCTTTTTGTTGAATTAGTATTTAAAATAAGGTAGTGCTTTTACCTTGTTAGTTAAAAACTAGATACATCGTTCTTGATAGCTACCACACATTCTGTTCTTGTTGCCTGTTGGGCAGGAGAAAAATACGTAGCATAATGGCTATAAAAAGCAGCAGTAGTCCCAGAGAATGTTTTGAATATTAGCAAGATGCAACTAGAGTGGTTTGGGGACTTGGGGAGCTACCGTCATTGCTGAAAGTATAATATTTCATAACTAAAGTATTGAACTTAATGGCTAATAATAGTGTAGATTGTGAAACTACACTGGCAATAATCTAGTTAGTCCACATGCTTGTTGAAAATGACATGAAAACAAATTACACAGGATACATGTCTGTCATTAGCTCTCTGTAATTACCCACATTCTAGTATTAGCTTGCTACAATGATCACGAGAGAATTGGTTTCTTAATTAAAACTAAGATAAAAGCCCAAGTCTTCTTTGAATTTAGATTTGTGTTGGGGTTTTTTTATGACATCTGTTTGCAAATAAGTTTGGCTTAGCTTCAGGTTACTTCTTTTTCACTACAGAAGAAGACATAATTACCTTTTAAATCTATACTTATATGTAGTTCCAAAACTTATTTTTATCTATATTTTCTTTTTGATGGGAAACAACTTTGAGTAAAAATGCTGTTGGTTAGTGCAGGGGGCAATTAGCACTTATTATGAAGTTTGAAATAGCTATGTGAGTTAGTAATTTGGAGTGATGATGAAGGCTAACTACTTAGCAGTTTGCATCTCCACTGTCTTTGAAGTGGTGCTCTCCATGTACAAAAGGAAAAATAATCAAAGAACTGTTTCTCCAAAGTAGACTGCTTTCTACGGGGCAGGTTATATTAGTGTTAATGCTTGGGAAAGGTGCCAGATTTCAATGAGGGCAGTAGCAATGGGAGATCCCCAGCCAAAGGCACCTATAGAATGTAGCAGGACAGCAGTTATATTGTTATTTCAGTGTTTTGTTTTCTGCCAGCTTCAGTAAACCTGGTGTTTCCTTCCTCCATTTGACTTTTCCTTTTGCGTTCCCAAGACCCCAGCATACCTGATTTACCTGCATTTTTATTACCTATGTTTCTCTTTGAATAGACTTCAGTCATGATGTAAAAAATTCTGCCATCCTGAAAGCTCCAACTTGGGCCACAGATCATCCTTCTCTCTGACTCATTCTGTCACAACAGTAAAACAGATTAAATAAGCAACTCTGAATGGCGGAACAAATATAGCATAATTTCTTTATGATTTGTTCTTTGGCAAAATACATATTGTCACAGAAGCTTTACTCTCACGGCACTTCTCAGGTATCTTTTCCAGTTTTTTAGTGTTAAGCTCCTGAGGGCAGACAGCCTTCTGGAAGAGTCACCCTTTGCCTGGACATCTACTTTCATGAACCTTCAGGTGCATACCTGTCATTTGACCTATTTTTCTCTTAAAAATTCAGGTGCAGTTGGTTAAGGAGTTCAAAAGAGATTGAGCAACAATCAAATATATGCATCATCAGCCTGTTTCCCTAAGGAAACCATGCTAATAGTTCTACACCTAACAGATATAGAATTAGAAATGGACACCCCCATTTACTTTATGCTTTTGTTGGGTTGGGTTGGGTTTTTTTGTGGGGCTTTTTGTTTGGTTGGTTTGGTTTGGTTTTGACCTTTTTCCTTCCTTAATCATTACTAGTGACTGCTTGAGATAAGGTATAGTTAGGCAAAACTGCAATTTGTGTTAAAATATTTGAAAGCACGGGGCTGAAAAGGAATGAAATGGCCACAAGTCAAAAGAGATGAAGAATACCTTTTTACTCTTAAACACCTGGGCAAAACTTTAGGTGTTAAAAGAAGAGCATGCTTGCACTGAAAGGAACACTGGAGGACAAGCTATATGTCAATGGTAACCTAACCAAGAAGCAACTGACAGTGTTCAGAAAACAATAAACACCTGTAAAGCTAAGAATCAGAAGAGGTCCATAGCCTAGTCTACAAGTAAATATGAAATAAGACCTCTAACAGTCTGTGGATTACCAGGCTCTGAGCAGAGCAGTTTAGGAATACAAAACCGTTGCAGACAAGTTCAGTTTTCTCTGTATCAACCATCTGCAATTAAATGCAAATTTGGGGTCATTTCAGTTATTGAAATAATGCTGGACTGAAATAGAAGTGATGGGGTGAGTGGACAAGCTGGAGGGCAGCAAAACACTACGATTTGGCTTGCACCAGGAGTGTTCTGTCAGACAAGTCTGTGTGATGTTTGGACTCAGGGATGGATCCAGTGTAGGAGTTCATGTGTTGCTTTTGGGTTTTGTGTATTCAGTTGGTGAGCTCTAGAGTAAGACTTGTATTTTTCTATATTCTCAGTTGTTATGCTTAACAGCATGACATCTTACAATTTTGACAGAATAGTGGGGTGAAGGGGAGGAACGTTTATTGCATTTGCTGCTGGTTTCAGTTTCTCTGAAACTTTTGAGAAAAGTTCTCAAAGTGGGAACTTTTGAGAAGAATGACAGCTCTATTTAATGATTCAATAGCATGGACACACAATGAAGAGGAGAGGTGGTTACTTGTGTTCAGAGCCAATTGGGGGAACATTACTTGCAGTGAACGGCCTTCATATCACTAGCGCTGAAAGCTTTAGGCACTATGTAGTCCCTGCAGAATTTTAGTGAAGTACATGGACTTAACCAGATTGATGATTAGGTTTTTTTTCAGGTTATGTGTAAGTACTTTTCAATGACCATTATTATACTAATAAGTAGAAGAATGTAGTACCTCTGTGCTGAGCTAGCAGAATTAAAACAGGCTGCAGTACAGAGCAAATGTCTGATTAGCTATGTAAGTACAGACACGATAGGAAAGGGATATGGTGTGGAGCACAAGCTCTGTGTGACATCTGCATACTGACAAGTACAGATTCCATTGTTGTGAAGACTGTGCTTATACATCTTTCCATGCTTCTGTAGCCTATAAATGCTAGGGCAGGAGGGATGTAAAATAGGTTATGCCTTATTTTCTTCATGTTATTGTCTTATCTGATACAATTTTGGTTTTGCATGGATGTTAGAATTTTTATGTTTTAATGCTGCTAAAATATAATTTAGTAGTGATTCTTTTACAGGTTAGGGAGCCATCGCAAATCTGTGTTATAAAGATAACAAGAGGCAACTACTTGCAGGTGTTTAATTTCACGGTGTTTTAGTGCAGTCTTCAGTAGGTCACTCTTAATGCTAGCTGCAAAGCAATACTAAAGTATGGATTGTAATTCACTCATCTGGAGGTGGGATTTGTTTTTGTTTTGTTTTGTTTTTGCACTGGCACAGAGTGAAGACAGTCCTAGTCCCAAGCGACAACGCCTTTCCCATTCAGTCTTTGACTATACAGCAGCATCACCAGCCCCATCACCACCAATGCGACCATGGGAGATGACATCAAATAGGCAGCCTCCTTTGGCTCGGCCCAGCCAGCACCACTTCTCAGGGGAACGATGCAACACACCCGCACGAAACAGGAGGAGGTAAGCAAGCTGTGTAGGTTGGGGAACAATTGGGCAACTATTTCTTATTCTTCCTGATTTGAGCTCAAGGGAGGTGTATTTCAGGCAGCACTGACTAGATCACACATGGTAAACATGTTAACATTTCCTTTGAGCTGTAAATTATTGTAGTTGTAACTGAAAAGTTACCAAAAGTCATTCAGGTTGGTGCATCATCCCATAATTTGTGTGAATGGTCAGCTCGGGGAAAGGTGTGCTCATTAACATTTCTAATTATGAGCCTGATTCTCTTTAACTCTGCACTGGAGCAATAAGCATTTAGAAAAATGTGAGGAAAAACCTTTCTCATCGGGGTACTTTTAAAGATATTAAGAGTTATAGATATAGTACCATAATTTGCACTGCAGTTACAATTATTTTTGTACATAAAAACAGTCTAAATAAAGATGAGGGATACAGGCTGGGGAGAGTGAGGAAGTTAGCATAGTGTCACTTGATTGCTGGGGTGGGTGATTAACATATAATAGGAGTTTGATTTTCACGTTGGTTTTAGCTTGTGGCTCATTAACCTCTCAAAGCAGAGATTTTAGAAGAAGTTCCAATGGTCGTGGAATAATAGAGGTTGGGATGACCACATCGAACTGGTGCCTGGGTGGATTGTAGTATAGGAAGGCATAAAACCACTGACTTAATTGCTATTCTGGTTAAACTAATTATCCAAAACACAAGCTTTCATTGCCTCACATTCTGCCTCAAAAATGCTGAGTCGTATAGTGCAAGTTAAAACATGCTGTCCCTCTGTTTGTTTCTGGGAAGTATTGTGGCTTGGTTTGTACTAAAATTGCAGTGTCTGTGCTTTTTCATGAATGTGAAATATTAGACTTAGGAAATATATAACTGGTTCTCTTCTGATTCCACAAATCAGATTTGTCAACCATGATCAGTCAGGTGTAGTTTCGAGGCAAGAGACTTTAAAGCATGCTAGTTTTGTATCATTGCTTCAGATCCATGAATCTGAAAGCTTTCAGTCAGTGGCATTCAAAATTTGCAGCTCTTGGAACAGCCTGTTAAACTTAAGAAAGAGGTTGAATTTTGAATTTGCAGGGTTATTGTGAAGATGAAAGATTAGGCCTTTTGTACAATTTGGTACAGGGATGCCCTACAGAGGCGTTTGGTCCACAGAGTGTTTTTTACCTTAAAACGGTTTGAACTGAAATGCCTAGAATATGCTGATTTGGCCATTTTTGTTTGGTGCCCAGCTAGCCTACACAGATTTCTTTGCAATCTTCATTAACATCTCCTCCACAGTAGGTAGAGTGCTTAACAAGCTAAAGGCCAGATTAGCTGAATCTAGATGGTTTGGATATACTGGGGGATGAAGAAGAATGGGAGGTGTAGGAGATGAATGTGCCTGGGACAAGTGCCTGACATTCAAGTGCGGTCAGGTGTTAACCAAGGTAGTGGCCTGTGGCTTGCAAGTAAACTGTGCTGCCAGTGGAGAGACACCTCAGTGCAGAGCCATCTTCAGTCAGACAGGAGTTTTTAGGTTGGCTGCAGCACTGTGGACACAAAGCATTACTCTTTCTAGAGCCAGCTCACCTGCTCCTGGGTAATAACACCTGCTTTTGCCTCTAATCAGGGACATTTGAATATGCCTGTACTTGTTTCCCTGCACACAACTCGGCATTTTTTAGCTTGGGCACACTGTTGCATTTGAGCTGGCTCTAAGTCAGTTCCAGAATAGTACCACACCCAATCTCCTCTCCTAAAACAGGATTGTTAGGGAGAACAACACATACATGTCTCTTATTTTGCAGAAGACTTAGAATGCTCTGGAGCTGTATCAGAACTAATAACCACTCTCATGGATCAAAGCTTGATTCCTTAACATCATTGTGAGTGCATCTCTTATTAATGCTTTAGATGAGGTTATGCATGTGCTTTTGAAGCCTATTTCCTGTTTTCCCTGCTTTGTTTTCTCTCTTCCCATCACAGAGTGGTCTCAGAGTTAATGAGGTTTTAAGATGAAGATAAGATGAAAGGTGTACTCCAGTTGCAAATGGTCATTCAGCTCAAGGGAACAGACTAGGGCAAGTGCAAACAAAACCTCTGAAGTGTGTGTAGTGTGGACATCACTCTGACCCAATGTCATGAGCATCAACTCTTTTGTCCTAACAATTCACTCTAGCTGGTCGGCACAGACTGTGCTGGTTTTTTTATTATCTGGGTATTTTTCATTGTCTGGGTTACTGTTTAGACCTTACTTCTTTGTATCAGGGATTTTGTGTGGTGCTTCGCACAACAGTACCCTAATTCATTGTGGGGTTTTTTTTGATTCGTTGTAAGCAAATAAATACTGTGTTAGAAAGGTAGCTTTCTGGTATGAATTTGCAGAAAGATGTTATTTTTGTCCAGCTACTTATAGTACAGATAAACTGTGAATGTAAAAGCATAATGTGTGCCCGTATGAAACAGAGAAGGCCATTCCAATTTGTGTTTACCAGTCATTGTGAAATGGGGAGATCTGTACTATTGTTATGTCTCACCTTTCACTTGTGCTTCCTTTCTTCCTTGTCTTGAATGTAATTCTGAACTAACGGGATTTAAGAATGTGTTACTGCAAAGAAATCACCCTTTTTAGAAAACAGAAAATCTGCAGACTAACTCTGCAGTTATGGATACCTTTTGATGACTGTTCCTACCTGAGGGTAGGAATTTCTGCAGTTTTTTTCACCACTTCATCCTGGCTCCTTGTTTTAACTGGGTATTTACCATGTTTATACTGTACCTGTAGAACCAGAGGAGGTTTCTTGTGGATATTTTTTAAAGTCTTCAAGCACAAGTACATTACTGATGTTAAATAATAGTTTAGACCCATGTCTTGACAATTCTTCTGAAGTAATTTCCAGTAATTCAGGAAGCACGTAGAGCTATGTATCCAGATGCTCTGAATTTTGCTGAATGAAAAGTATAGTTTCTTTATAACTCTGCATAGGAAAAAATCCAGTTTTGCTTTTTCCAGAGAACGATGCTCCATTCATTTAGAAAAACACTCCAGAAGTTCTGCCAGCTTTTGCTGGGTGTGCTTTCTCATAATCCTGGGTTCATAGGAAGTAAAGCCAGACCTTTTAACAAAGAGTAAGAGTAGTTTTATGAGAAGCTACCTTGTTTGAGTGCTGGTGGCAGTTAGAGAATTTCTGTTCTTCCAAAGCATTGAAGCTGTCTTTTGTAACTTGCCTCTCTTCCTGCAGCTTTTCCAAACACAAATCCTCGCACAGACGTTATGTGTTAAAACATTCAGAGCATTTCTGTTTCATAGCAGGAAATAGCAACTTTAAAGCAACCTTAGTACTCCAAAAACCAGAACATCTTTTGCATCAATAGCTCTGTGGTTAGAAGTCATATATACCAGTTTTATCTAATGAGCATATAACAGGTGTATCATACTAGTAATACAGAGATGGAGAGTGCAACAAAAAACTCTGGGAAAGGAGACTGGAATTAAGACAAATGCATTAGTAAGACTGTAAATTTAGTTTCTCAGTGCTTAGAAGAAAACACAGCTTGTGTGTTCAGACATGGTAATTTGTAAAGATAAAGAAGGCTATGCATTTTTTTGGTTGGCTGGGGGTTTTTTTGTTTTAAGAATGCTGTGTTTCAGTCTGGCATTATGCCTTCTGTCTGACCTGTTATGAATTAGCATTTGTTTCAGTTCTAAGAAAGGCAGTAATGACATAACATTCCTGTGAAGTAGGGCAGAAAAAGTGGCTTGAGACATCGTATCGTATACTCACAGTAGCATCTGAATAGCTGGTAGTATGCTCCCCCTTCCCCAGAGTATGTCTGTTGCACACAGCACAAAAGTTGGACTCAACTTTAGGAATGTCTGGGATTTGCCAACAGGTTTCAGGTTTATTTTATTTTTATTTGGTAATAGCAATGGGAATAGTGAAAGTGAAGCACCTCAAGTTCTCTTGCACGCACTGTAGGACAGGACATGTTCTAATGGTCACAGACCCTTCTTGTCCCCTCTGTGTAGTTTGGTTCCTTCAGCCTGTTCCATAAGCGGGAAACCATTTTGTCCCATGTAGCTTTAATTTGCTGTTGCCTGTGGGACCTGTAATTTACGTGTTGTGAAGATTGGAAGGCATGTACTGAAAGTACTAGGGGATGGTTTTGTGCTTTCAGTTCTTTCCCTTCCAAATAAATGACAAGTGACTTGATCAAAACTTCTAATACCGAGTTTGTTACTTCTGTGTGCATAATTTTCTAAGTGTTGAACCTGAGCTGCTGGTTTCTGGTTTACAGAAGTCTCAACTCAAGATACTAGCAGCTCTGCTCAGAACATACACACAATTATATAAGAATACGTAATCAAATCCTATGCCTGTAGATCAGATGCTCAAAAGAAGTAGATGCTCTGCTCTAAATCAATCTACACAACAGTTCTCCAGTCTGAAAGATTACCACAATCAGAATTTCCTGGGATCTTCTGGAGAGAATTCTATGAGGCATTCAGTTACATAGTGGACATGTAAAAGCTGAGAAATTAATTTGTTTCTTCAGAGAGTCTACTGTTTTGTCTGCTGTTGCTAAGTGAGCAACCATTCTGTGGTGTGTTTGCGGCTAGGATCATGGTATCCTGGATCATGTAATGAAGGATTTTTACCTAGAGTAAATGCACGGAAATCTCTTGAAGTTTGCTATCTTGACTTTTGAGTGCTTGTCTTGGCAATCCAAGTGCCATTTTTTTAACAGGTTAATATTTATATAAGAGTTCTTTTCCTGGTTTCCTTTACAGCATTAAGCTATGATCTGTTAAGCACTTTTATGCTGAAAAAAGTGTCATCTCTTCAGGCTTTTAGCAGTTTTGTCAGTAAGAAGTTTTATTCCAATCTAATAAACCTGTTCTAGTGAAATTTTCCAGTGTAAAAAATTTCTTGATACTTGATTCTCTTGTGGTTTTAGTTATTAAGAAGGATTTGTGTCATTTATGTAATCTCTAATTTTTTTAATGCCTTTCCAGTCCTCCTGTTCGACGTCAGAGAACAAGGAGAGATCGTTTGTCTAGACATAATTCCATCAACCAGGATGAAAACTATCACCATCTCTCCTACGGACAGCAGCAAGCAATAGAAGAGCCCCGAGCCTTTCACCCACCAAATGTATCTCCTCGTATGTTGCACCCAGCTGCTCACCCACCACAGCAGAATGCAGTGATGGTTGACATTCATGATCAGGTAAGAGTTTTAGAGTACAAACAGAAGGGTGCTGAAGATGTGGGGTTTGTTTGTTTGGTTTTTTTTTCCCCAAAAATCTTCAAGATCCCTCTCCTCCCCAAATTAGTTGGCAATGAAAGTCACATAACACTAAATTCTGTTTGTCCTGCTACAGAACATTTTTCCTGTTGAATATTATTCATGTATGGAGTGCTGCAGTAAGCAGTGAAAAAACAAAAAAAAAGTCCAGGATTTTAATAAAGATTGATATTTAACAATTTGTCAGTGCATGTATTGGCATAGTTTGGTGGGCCTCTGGCTCAAACCTTTGAAATGCAGGTTTTTTGCTTCTGAAGTTAATTTAATGTAATAAAGTTGTGATATGATAATTAAGAATGTGTTCTATTTCACGGGAGCTACCTCTTCTTAACCTAGGAGTCTCTAAGTAGTTAAAGTACATTATTTAAAAGTAGAGTTCACAATGCCTATAATTGGTTGCCTGTATCACAGCAGAACTCATGATAGTATCGTCACATAACCAAATTAGCCATCCAAGTTGATTACTCATCCTTAAATGCTATGAAAAAATGAGATATGTGGCTGCTCCAGAAAGTAGATAATTCCTCTTTGCGACAACAATTGGTATAGAATTCTGTAACTGAGGACCTGTAAAAGAATTTGTCCTGTTGAGGTAGCCTTTGGTATTGTTTTTTGTTAAAGTCAGCAGGCTGCAGCACAGGTACATTAGTTGCTACATAGTCATGAACTGGAAAATATAACTGGTTATCCTGATGTCCACTTCTCAAACTGCACCACACAGAATGCAACTCTAACATCCCTTCTTAAAAACTGGTTTGCTTTCAGTGCAGCTGCATGCTACTGGTGTGTTGCATTATGTGTGCAGAGCAGTTTTCAGTAGGGAAATATTTGCATTTGGGACCAAGTATGAGGGTGAAAGTTAACACCATTCTAGCCATCTCACAACCTTACATTCTGATGAACAATTTTACTGCTGCATCATCTCAAAAATTCAAATTGTGCTCTTGCTTTATGTTGTAAGCTTACATCATGACAAACCTGGATAAACCAGGTGTTCCAGACTGAGATCTTCCGTGGGGATGTTTTTTACTTAAGGGACATAACCATTTTGAGAGGTCATTTGTTATTATTACTCTGAGCAGTAAACGTTTCAGAATCACATGCAGCATTGCACTGTATGCCCAACTTTTGTACCTGAGCCAGAACTGGGTCAAATTCAGCGTCAGGGAGACTGGCTTCTGTCGCTAGTGATATACGGGTTGAGATTTTAAGTTCTATTCCATGCTCTGTGTTCTCTTTTGGCCTCTGTGTCTGACTGTACACTACCAGTTCAGTAGGTTAGCTGTCTTTATTCATTCTCACCTTCCTAATGAGCATTTCTTACTTGTTCCATTTTAAGCAAGCAAGTTCCATTTTAGCAGATCATGAAGGAAGAAGGAGCTTCTTTGAAATAATTACTTTTTATTAATCCGTGCTCCCTGACGCTTAAGCCTTTCCAGTTTTATTAGAGCATCAGAGATTTCTTGTTTAGTGTTTTTAACAAAAAAAGTTATTTGTAGGTCCAGAATATCTTTGGATCTTAGTTCGATGATTAAATTCTAGGAAATATTACTAGCTAGAAAATTGGGTTACGTGGGTCTGTTTCCTTGTCTAAATGTGGATATTTAGGGCATGCTGCCTCATAATCATGTTCACTTTTCAGCTTTCTGGTTAGCAGTTCTGTTACATTTAGGTTAGGAGACTTAGCGTGAGTGTTGGTCTGAAAGTGAGTCAGGAGATTGGTCTCTTCAGAAGAAGGAAAATCTACACAATTTTCTTGTTCTTTAAAGATACAAGCGTCTGAATTATTGAATCAGTCCCTTCAGACATGGGACAATTCTTCAGCTACTTGTAGGTTAGCTTTTATGTGGGAGTTACTGCCTTCTTATTTTGTAAGAACTAACCTTAGTATTGGGCGGCATGGAGGGGGTATGGTTTAATAGAGTCTGAGATGCCTCTGAGTGACTTTAAGGTGCCTTTGAAGTTTTGACATTTTAAGCTGAGAGATCCCTCTTGGCCTTATCTAGAAACTGCTAATCAATAAGTAATATTCCATTGAGGAGAATATTTTAATGAACAGGAATTACAAGCATGTGCCTCCCTTTACACCTTCGTTGTGAATGTATTTTTTCTGATATGTAGGTAAAAGCTTGTTATCTTACTCATCGTGCTGTACAACACTGTTAAGAGTTTACAGTAAGTTACTAATTTTTTTCTCCTTTTGCTGCAGATCCATCAGGGCACAGTTCCTGTCTCATACACAGTGACAACGGTGGCTCCACATGGGATACCACTTTGCACAGGCCAGCACATCCCAGCCTGCAGCACACAGCAGGTCCCAGGGTGCTCAGTGGTTTTCAGTGGGCAGCACCTTCCAGTCTGCAGTGTGCCTCCCCCAGTAAGTGGGTATCTGTAATTACACTAGCTTCAATCTTAGACACAGGAATGGCACCTTAGAGCTTCAGTGCCTATGTGGCTTTAATTGTGTTGGAAATAGCCATTTTTTTTTTCCCCTGTGGTAAATTGCAGTAGCATAGCAACGTAGGCTTAGAGCTAGCTGGTAAGCATGTGCTACTTGCCTACTGTCTTTATAGAGTATGACTGTTTATAGTATAGAGTCCTGATAGGTTTTAATTCAAACTAAATGCTGGTTTATGAACTGATTTCTTAGCAGCAGCTATTCTGCATACTTTTAGATAGTAAGAGGAAGCTTTCTAAGGCTTTTATTCGGCAGCTCACCTAGAAAAAAAACTTACTTAGTAGAGACTTTATTCAGGGATTGGATACATATGAAAAGGTCTGATACTCAGAAGTCAGATTGTTTCTGAGAAGTAATAAGATCCTGAAAGATCACTAAAAGCTGAAAAGGGCTCTTCTGTCTCAGAATGCTCTCATAAAATGAATCAGAATATTCTTTAATAATGATGTCTCTGTGCCTTTCTTGCAGTAGAATAAAGTGCCTTGACTGGCTAATTTGCCAGCTTCAAATCTGAAAGAACTTGAACTGTTTTCTTAGAAATTTTTATGTATCAGCTAAGAGATACCACTTTCCAGATCATAGCATTCTGATGCTACCATTCTGTGGAAATCTCATCATTAAGTGTTAACAGGCACCAGAGCTGAACAAGCATACCCCAGGAAGTTTCAGCTGTGGAAATGAAGGTTGCAGAATCTGTTGGAAGAGTCACAGCTTTTTTTTCCCTCCTTTTTCTAGTATAAATCTGTAATATCATACATAAGTACTATATAGAGTGTCCATTAACCATTTATAATGTTGGTATAAACATTCGTATCTGCCAGCTGTGTATTTGCGAGCAATGTGTAACTTAACTTTCCTGTTGCACATTCTATGACCTGAGGGCGTGAACAAGCCTATGACACTGAAACAAAACCCTTGATGTGACCACCTATTTATTTAAATAAATAAATTGCTCGTTGAAGAGTGAGGGTAATTTGCATTCATCTTGTCCAGATGCCATTTATCCCCATGAGAGACAACAATGTCTGCAGCATACTGCTGGCCAATCTGGAATATTTGTGGGGAATATTTCCCCCTACCTTTCAAATTGGTGAAAATCTGTTACATGAGTCAATGTGTATCCCTGAGGCAGGATGAGAGACAACTTTTTTTTCTTGTAAGTGATGGTGTTAGTGGACCAAAGCAATCTGTCATGGTTTAACCCCAGCCAGCAACTAAGCACCACGCAGCCACTCACTCACTTCCGCCCACCCCCACCCAATGAGATGGGGAAGAAAATTGGGAAAAGAAGTAAAACTCATGGGTTGAGATAAGAACGGTTTAATAGAACAGAAAATAAGACCCTAATAATTATAATGATAACACTAATAAAATGACAGCAGTAATGATAAAAGGATTGGAATGTAAAAATGACGCACAGTGGAATTGCTCACCACCCACCCAGTCGACACCCAGTTAGTCCCCAAG
>JAOBAS010000072.1:28906911-28917535 GCA_025311575.1 Elanoides forficatus
TTTCTCAGGCATGCTTCTCATTCTTTCTTGTTCTCTCAAGGGAACACTGTAATCTTGTCAGGGTCAATATCCTCCCCGGGCCCCTTGGGTCCAGCTGAGGTCCTCCGCAACGGTGGTAAGGTCTTTGCTTATTTTCCTCTTCTGAAGGCAGAACAAATCCACTTCTGCAGGCTCTTCTTTTATGCAGTGTGCCCAAGCTCCTGGTCATCATGTTGTCTTTCAGTGGACTCATTTCAGTATGTCAGTTCTTTCTTTGGCACTGGGGAGGCCAAAACTGGACACAGGACTTGAGATACAGTTTCACAAGTTCCAAATAGAGGGGCGGAATCACTTCACTGAACGCACTAGTTACATTCTTAGTAATGCAGCTGAGTGTGCAGTAGGCCTTTCTGACAGCAGGAGTGCACTGTAGCTGTTGTGTACTCTCTTTGATGTATCCACCAGAACTCAACTTTATTTTTCTGCAAATCCGCTCACCAACCAGTCAGTCTCAAAATGTCCTGCTCCATGGAGTTATTCTCTCCCAGTGCCAGACTTCATATCTGCTTTTGTCGAACTTCACATGGTTCCTGTCAGCCAATTTCTCCAGCCTATAAAAATACATCTGAAAGATAGCCCTGCCCTCCAGCATGTCAGTTTGCTTCACAGCTTCATCTGTGAACTTCCCAGTGTCCTTTTGTTACTTTCACAGTATTTGTCTCTCTCACTGTGTTCATATGTAACTATAAAATAAATAAATGTAATTTATGAAATACCTTCATCAGTTTTAAAACTTCTTGAAAGCATATGTTCAAACAGCAGAAGTTTTCCAAAAGCCTGAATGAATAAACAGGTAGTTTTCATTTCTTCCACTTGAAAGATAATGCAGCCTCATTTGCTCTAACTTAGAAAGTGCCATGGACATAGCACAGACCATTCCAAACATATATTGGAGATATGGTAATCTTTACCATACAGAATCATGGGATGAAACCTATTTTAACATGTTCCCCAAAGTACCTCCTGTTTTGAAGAACACTGTGTGATGTTCTACCTGCATATTTATCTTCAACTACTTCAGAGAACAGTTTTCAATTCAGTAAAATACAATTTAAAAAATAATTTTAACACTAAAAACACTTGCCTGTTGTATTTCTTTTTTAGAAGAATGATGCAGTAGATGAGGGTGAAGAATAGTCAACATTTAAGAAAAAATAATAGACCAAATTAATCTGCTACTGTTTCAGTGCCTGTAAAAATTTATGTTTGGTCATGATCACAGTGAATTGAGGCAATAGTTCCACCTCCACTAATGTAATCTGATTTTAAACTAGATCTCTTTACCATTTTATGCCATTATAGTCAGTATACACAATATGTTGTGCGACATAGTGAAAAAAAAAAAAATATCAGAACTGGATCCTCTTTCTTCGTAAGATTTGATAACAAGTATCTTATTCGTTGCTCTTTTAATTGTCGAAAATGTAATGGAAATGCCTAACATTCTGATGATGGATCAAAGAACAAGAAAAAGAGAATGCAGGTTTTCTTGCTCCTCCATATCTAGAGTCAGAAGTAAAACTGAACACTTCCACAAAGCACATTCCCTGCAGTACCTTCATCACTTCAGTGTTCAAACTCTAGTGCCCAAAGTTACTTTTGTATGAGGAATTTCAAAGAGGAGAGAAAAAGGGCTGTTTCCCAGAGTAGCTGTCACTTAGGGAGCCGCCTTTAGAGCATGGGGCTCCCCTCAGTGCAGAACTGGGCAGAGCTTATGAATTATTTTTAGTATATGGGGCAACAGAGGTTTTAATGCACAGTCTGACAGCTGGGAGTCCCTCAGCAATATTTAGAGCTTAAAATTTTTGCAAGGCCATTGCTTCGGCAAGTTGTTTTGAAGGTAATATGTGGGAAGAATAAAATTAACTAGGATAACTGTATCTGCTCATCACTTACGAGTCTGTCTAATCCTGGAGTATTGAAAACCCTAACTCCGACTGACCTCATGAGAAGAATTCCAGAGCTTGTTCTGTACTAATCCCTGTTCCTTGTGTATTTGACTGAGTTGCTATTTGTGTGTATTTTGGAGGCTTTTCCCAGGAGGCAAGAGAACTGCTTTGTTTTAATGATATCTTTCCCTAATAAATATAGAATGTTCTATAGGGAATGCTTGTGCTAGAGACAAAAAAACATTGTTTTCCTTTTATTTCAGATGCTTCAGGCGTGTTCAGTCCAGCACCTACCTGTACCATATGCAGCATTTCCACCCCTCATTTCTAGTGACCCATTCCTTTTGCATCCTCCTCATATCTCTCCACACCACCCTCCTCACTTGCCTCCTCCAGGACAGTTCGTTCCTTTCCAAGCACAGCAGTCACGGTCGGTAAGTAATGCTTCTTACCCCACTCTCTGTAGAATTGGTGGGACTGGATGGGCAAATAGTGCTGATACTGACTGAGGAAACAGAATGATTTTGTTTAAAGAAGTAAGTTTTGTACTTATCTTTCCTTAGCAAGTCTGTAACCACTTAGTGTGAAGATGAAAAAATAAAGTTCACCATGTTTCTCTTCAGATTTTGTCAGTTGTTGTCTGTGCTGTTTCTCCATAGGGCTTTACTTCTGTGAAAAAGATGTATATTTGCTTCACCAACTATTCCTTCAGGTATTTCTTTCTCAGGAAGCAGAAGAGAATCCAGAGGAGGTTGTGTAGTGCAGTAGTGGTCTCAGAGAAAAGCTTAGCAGAGAGAGAAGAAGGCACAGAGTGTTACTTTCATTACACGCT
The DNA here is from genome assembly GCA_025311575.1 of Elanoides forficatus. Classification (NCBI taxonomy): domain Eukaryota; kingdom Metazoa; phylum Chordata; class Aves; order Accipitriformes; family Accipitridae; genus Elanoides; species Elanoides forficatus. Next base: position 28,909,672 of record JAOBAS010000072.1, read on the forward strand.
TTCGTTGTATTACTTCTCAGTTAATTTTTAGATGACTAGTGATTTTCCTAGAATATAATGACCTTAGGTCATCCAGACACATTCAGGAGCCTATAGTTGCCTTTTCTCCTTTTTTTTTTTCCCCTACTTATGAAAGTTATTGATGCCTTCTGCTTAAGCAGACGTGCCTTAGTGATAGGGACTATGCAAACATGTGAAAATGTAATCGCATTTTGGATTTGGGGGAAAATCAGATTTCCAGTTCTGGCCTACAGCTCTTACTGGGGAGTTATCTATATACTGATGTCCGTTAGTTTGCTCCTCTGACTAGAAGATGCCAGTATTTCACTAATGCAGAAATAGAAAACAGTTTCATTGTTACTTACAAACACTGCTGAGAGCTCTCCATGCCATGTTTCAGGTGTGGATAGGGTTGTAATCACTTTGCTATGATGATGGGAGAACAACTAGGAAAATACGGTTTTCAGTGGTAATCTTTATAAGATTTTCCTTTAGAAAATGTATGGGCTCAGGTTTTATAGCTTGGGTTGCTTCGTTAGGTTATTGACTAGGCTTGCCTGTCAACTTTTAGCTCTGGCAAAATGCTTATATCTCAGTGTTTTAAGAATACCTTGTGTTTAAAGTTTGCTCTGCATAACAGGGAAACAGAATATTCCTTTGGTTCCACAAGGTGGCTTTCTTAGCTGAATTTCTTGAAATGGTGGAATTCAGTGTCAAGAACAGAAAGGTGTACTAATGAAAAAATGACAGTTCCTGATTATTTCCTGAGTACTTTTGGGCCTGACTGATGTACTACATACAGTTGACTAGATTACAGTACTGAACTGGAATCTCATGCTTCTGAAACCTCTGGACTGTGTGTTCGTGGTAGGACTGCATGCATGACCCACCTAGGAAAGCATCTGCTTGATTACTGAATATCATTAGCAGTTTAATCCACTGGATTCGCTATGTTTCCTCTCCACTTTGCAGATTTTCTGGCACAATTTCAGTTCTTGTCTATGGTTGTTTATTTTTTTCTCTCGCATAGTTATACAGTGAGAGCAGCCTGGCAAGAAGGAGAGCAAATATTTGTCCTGAAAAATGCAAGACACAGGAAATTACAGCCACTTCTATATTTGCTAGATCGCATAAATTCCTGGTCTATAAGCATGGCTAGCTGGAAAAGGTGAATTTATATCAAATGTGTAGTGTTGTCTTTGCTTTTTGGTAGTGTTAATGACACAGGAATTGTTCACAGAGTTACTATGTGAAACTGGGTACAATTGTAGCTGTAATTTTTTTTGGTTTTTTTTTTTTTGTTGTTTTAGTTTGGTTTTTTTACACCCTATAAAATTGACCACAGCAGCTCAGAACATGCAGCTGGGATTGCAGTTCTTTATTGGGGAAAAATGGCATCTCTATTATTGCAACAAAGCCTCTTTCTTTTTTTTTTTTTTTTTTCCCAGCCACTTCAAAGGATAGAAAATGAAGTAGAACTGCTTGGAGAACATCTTCCTGTAGGAGGTTTTACATACCCTCCCCCAGCCCATCCACCGACATTGCCTCCCTCAGCTCCTCTCCAATTCTTAACCCACGATCCTTTACACCAGGAGGTGTCATTTGGCGTAGTAAGTATTGTTTTCTGTGCTACATTCTCTTCATGCTGCATTAACTTTCTTGTTCTTCATTCTATAGTACATTTTGTTGAAAAGTGGCACGTCTTGCATTTGTATTCCATTATTGGCTATATCTGCAAACTGTGGAATTTTCTTTTAGCTTGTTTTAATCAAGTTAAGGGTAACTTAATGGTACCACCAAATGATTTCTGATAATATTATTTGCAGAGTGTTGTAGCAGTTACTTAGAAAACATTTCATGTTACCACACAGTCCAGGACTTCTACTGCAGAAATTAATTAGTACAGTTCAGAAAAGCTGCTGTCACTTTTAGCTAATTCTTCATCATATGTTATGTTTTCACAAGTCAGGAAAGCTAGAATGCTTTAAAAATAGTTCTTTTCCAGAGTGTTCGCAATTTGCAGGCAAGCAGTTGTATAGAGTGCTTCCATAATTTCGACTGCACCATGTTATAAAGACAGCCAAGCTTGCTTAAGCCAGCTTTCTGGGGATCTACAGGCAGTTCAACTGCAGCAGCACAAAAAAAATTAAAACTGCTGCAGGATAAAGTCTGTGCTGAACTTTGTGTTTCTGTGGTGTGTCCAGTACCTGTGCTACTTCTAGGATCTTTGTGGTGCACTTCAATCTGCAATTATATTAGTCCTGAGATGTTTTTTGTTGTTGTGGTTGTTTTGTGTGCATTGTTTGGGTTTTTTTTTAAAACCTCTCCTATCTGTGTAATGCTTGAAGAAATAACTAGAAGTCAAGTATAGGCTCTGAATTTTTTTAATGTTTGACCTGTGCATCAAATTGACAAAAGGTTTTAGAGGCATATTGTTATTCAAAATTTTAAATGAGAATTAAATTTTAGGGCCTTTAACTACAGAATATACACATAACTTCTCTTTAATTAGTCTCCTTGAAATCACACAACCTAGTTAAATACTTGCTGCAGTTTTTATAAAGGTTCAAATAAGTCTCCACCATTTAAAAAAAATATTCAGCTTGTTAATCTAAAGGTGTACAGATTTTCAGTTAAGTTTTCAGGCATTATGAGTCACTCTGTAGACAAAGACACTTAAAAACTTCCATAAACTGCTTGTATTTTATTCAATATGCTTGTTAGATGAATTATAATCACAAACATTTTGGTTGGAGTGAGGCTTTCTTGATTTCCAAGTTCAGTCTTTAAAGTAGATAAGGAACAAAATACCATTTTTTTCAGATTATATAGCATTTGTCCTCTCTGATGCTTAAGTTCTGGGTTGCGTCTTGCTGATGAGTATGGTCTTTTATAAAGCAATCCTAAATCTTCATAAAATTTTCTAGAAAAATACAGTTTGCATTTAAGTGGAAATTTTTACCACATGTCTCCATTTGAGTAAGTAATGCACGGAAATTTGAAAAATTATAATGAAAATTTAATTGTACAAGTAAAGAGCTCAGCATGCAAATGAAAAAAGGTATGACAAAAAAGCCGTGATTTATCCATGGAAAGAAGAGATTGAAGCTTTAGGCTTGACTGTCCGTTAGGCGTTGTCCAGCTGCAGAAATTGTACTGGTTAAACTCTCCATGTACATTTGAAAGGCTTCAACCCTTCTTTAACATAAACGTAAATAGACACTACTGCTTAAAAGTGTTTTTTTAAAAAAACATTTTAAAAAACCTTCTTTTAAAGACTTTTTTTTTTTAAAGTCCTCTTTACTCAACCACTAGGCCTAAAGCCTGAGTTTTTATATTTAAAGAGGGTCAGCGGTTCAAGTCCTGTTTCTCAAACAAGCCTGCATGTAGACTAAGCACACAAGAGCTTGCAGTGATTTCTGTTGTGTGTTACTACTTTTTCATATGGAATGGTATGATTGTGTTTTATCAATGGGAATCATTTCAAATTGAGGCTGAGGTTCTTTTGGATTTGAGCAGAGGCTGGATTTTTTTAATAATGCTTTGTTGAAAGTAGATTTCAATATTCAGATTTTATTTCATGATTAAAAAATCAAAATGTTGAATCACAGACTCACAGACTGGATGAGGTTGGAAGGGAGGTCATCTGGTCCAACCCTCCGTGCTCAAGCAGGGCCACCTAAAGCCGGTTGCCCAGGACCATGTCCAGGCAGCTTTTGAATATCTCCAAGGAGGGAGACTCCACCACCTCTCTGGGCAACCTGTGGCAATGCTCAGTCACCCTCACGGTAAAGAAGTGTTTCCTGATGTTCAGACGGAGCCTCCTATGTTTCAGTTTGTGCCCATTGCCTCTGGTCCTGTCACTGGGCACCACTGAAAAGAGCCTGGCTCCGTCTTCTTTGCACCCTCCCTTCAGATATTTATAAACATTGATAAGATGCCCCCGAGCCTTCTCTTCTCCAGGCTGAACAGTCCCAGCTCTCTCAGCCTTTCCTCATACATGAGATGCTCCAATCCCATCTTAGTGGCCCTTCGTTGGACTCTCTCCAGTGTGTCCATGTTTCTCTTGTGCTGGGGAGCCCAGAACTGGACACAAGTTCCAGTTCCACAAGTTCCAGTTGAAGCTTATTTTCTTCTTTCTTGCAGCCTTACCCACCTTTTATGCCTCGAAGACTCACAGGGCGCAGCAGATACCGATCACAGCAGCCAATACCACCACACCCTTACCATCCCAGCCTATTACCTTATGTGCTGTAAGTTCAAAGTACATTTGCTTCCATGTAGGCTATTAATAAGTCACATGACCTTCAACAAGAGTCTTGGCACTTTTTATGGTTGGACTCTATCAGAGAACAGACATAGTTCAGCTGTCCCAGAGAAGAGGAAAACTACCATTTCTATGTAAATTTTTCAGCCTATTTTGAATAACATACACCCTTGAGCAAGGAAAAATATAAGTGAACAATTTTGTCCAATGTAGTTCAGTAGATTTTTTTGAGGCACAGTAGAATTCTTTGGAAAATCTTCAACAAATTTTAAAACTTGATTCTTGGATACTCTTACAGAGGCATGGTCACACTGTAGGATAAAGTCTTAGGAGTCTTCACTTATGGAATAAACTCATTTGGTTTGGTTCTTAATTACAAAACACAAGGATGGGAGCTTTCTGTGATGTGTTACTCTTTATTGGCTGAACTGCTAATCTGTTACAGCTATTGAATTTCTGTTCTGCCTCTGATTAGCTGTTTCTGGAAAAGATGTGGGACAATTAACATTTAGAAATTCTCTGCAGTGTGTTACGGTAGACTCTCTGTGGGGGAGTTTGGGTAAATGACATGAGATTTATTACTCTTCTGTTTTCTCTTTTGAAATGAGTGTGAAATGTGTGGAAAACAAAGATTATTTTCTGTTGTAAAGGTGGCATTGACAAGGAAATAATCAAACACTGGCACCAGATCTGTATTTTCTTGCTGTGCAGTTTCAAACGTGGCATGAAAATGGCACCAGAAATCTGATCTAGTTAAGTTGTTTAGCTTTGCGTCTTACAGTCTTAGAGTAATGTCATAGCTTCTTGCCTGTCCATTGAGAACACAATGTGGCACAGTAATTCCTGATGACTTGACTGGGATTTTAGTATATTTTAGTGCTCTGAATTTGTGATTTCTATGTCTGTGCATCAAGTTTTGACCCATAGTGCTATCCTGGGGTGGTAAAAACACTTGTTGAATATAAAAACAGAAAAACATCTCTCTTGCCTCCCTGAAGAGATTCTGCTTTAACCAATGTCACAGTATGTGACAAAGTGAGTTTGTGCTTGCCTTCAGTATGGAAGTTGGTCCAGTTGCATATCCTGTTTATCTTCATTGTGTATTATAGGCTTACAAAAGTTTCAGGGCTTTTGTATTGGAGAGCTAAGTGAACTTAGGGTTCCTTTTGTTTGTTGATATTTTATCCACTTAAAGAAATAAAACAAATTTAAAAACAGAACGTCAATTCATTGTCAGTTTTAGCTGTCCATAATCTGTGATAATAAAGAGATTAGTTTTTATAATAATGCTGAGCCCGGTTGGAAGTATCAGTTGAGACATGCATGCAATTAAAAAGGCAACACTCCCTGTATCAAAATGTGGCAGAATTAGCTTTTTCCTTTGATTCTTTCACTTCAAATGTTCATTCTTGAGTTCAAACTTAACATTTTTACCAGTTCTGAGAACTTGCTGATTTGAGAGAGAACAATAAGGTAACTACCTCTTTCAGATGTTTCTGTGCTTTTCTTCAGCAAGATGCTGAACTTTATCATTGTTTGCTCTCATGGTAGATCAATGCTGCCAGTGCCACCTGCAGTTGGACCAGCTTTCAGCTTTGAGTTGGATGTAGAAGACGGAGAGGTAGAAAACTATGAGGTTGGTGTGCGAACTACAACTATCTTTAAAGAACTGATGTTAGCTCAAGCAATACATAAAATTTTACTACATTTTGCTTTTAATCTTTCTTTTGCCTTTCGAATAAATTTAATGACTGTGAAGACAGAATCCAGAAACCATCCTTTCAGATTTTTTTGCAATATTGGATATTAGAAGTGCTTAGCTTTATTTTTTGTCTATTGCTCTTTCCCAGAATCCACCCTTCCAGGCTAGTAATCATTAAATTGGTCAGCTTTTATGTTCTACATGCTACTCTTCTCCTTTTGAATTTTAATTGATTTTAAATATCAAACAGAAATGAAGCACTTTCAAAAGAACAGGGTAAGTTACTGGTTTTGTGTGCTTAACTTTGCAGAATAGTGTTAATGTCATAGGATTAATTAATCTAAATGTAATGTTTATAGAACTGTCTACTGCCTTTTCTTCTTAGCCCTCAGGAGGGTACAGTGACTCACATCTATAGATGTAGAACCCTTTTTGATACCCTAGATAATTATGGGGCAGTCCTACCTGTTATGGCTTTGCTGTTTCGAGGCTATTGGATTCGATTGGATTTCAGTCATCATCAACCCTCACTTTTGCATCTCTTTGCCTGTGCTCCCCTTAAGAACTCTGTGTAGTTACACATTTTCAGTTTAATAATGAGTACTTCTGTAATAACTTCTGTGCTAGTTCAGAAAAAGCATCATCTTATTTCTGAGAATTTAGGCCCTAGGTTTGACAGTATTAGAAATCTCTTTGTGACCAGTATTGTTTGCAGCCTTCACCAGGTCTTTTAACTTTTCTGTGCCTTGGTTCTCCATCGTGTTCATAGTGATGTTTTTCCTAGGTCCCGTGTGAAGGAGTGCAAGTTACATACATGACAGAGTGCCAGTTATTTACATGAGAGGCTTTTAGTTGCAATGCTTAGCTTATAGAAAAAGAAAAGAAAATTTAGCAAAAAAAGTGCTTAAAGTTTGATGGTATGTATTTGTTTTCCAGATTCAGGTTAAAATGTCTGTATTTCAGTTCAGCTAGTCCAAGACGTAGAGTGGGAATCAGAACCTGTCCCATTAAATTCTTGATTTCTCACAAGACCAGACTCGCATATTCTTAGGAAGCAAACTTGTTAACGATTTTTTCTGGTTACCAGCACTATAAGTTTCACAGTGGGGTGAGAACATCCTTCAGAAGCAAAATACTTACCAAGCTGTGCATGCAGCCACAGGACTAATTGGAAGTTGGGTCCTGGAGGTTTTGAAATCGCAAAGAGAACATCTTACATAATTAGAAAGACGATTGAATTCTGACAGATTTTCCATGGGTCTTGTGTTGTAGGGGAGAACGAAGGTTCTAAACATTTCTCTATAGAAGGGTGTTTTGTGCTACTAGCTGGGGCAGTGAGGTGTAATATCAGCCTGACCTCTAGTGGAACCAGAGCCTCTCTGAGCAGTGAATTTTTAAATGTCCAGTTTCCATGTTTTGCAGGCACTGCTGAATTTGGCAGAACGCCTGGGAGAAGCCAAGCCACGAGGGTTGACAAAGGCAGACATTGAACAGCTTCCATCCTACAGGTTCAATCCAAACAACCACCAGTCAGAACAGACATTGTAAGTACATTGCTCTCTTTCAAAGGTCCATAATTCAAGTGGTGTTCTCCAGGGCTCAGTATTGGGACCAGTTCTGTTTAATATCTTTATTAATGATCTGGACGAGGGGATTGAGTGCATCCTCAGTAAGTTTGCAGAATACACCAAGTTGGGAGGGAGGCTTGATCTGCCTGAGGGTAGGGAGGCTCTGCAGAGGGATCTGGACAGGCTGGATCGATGGGCTGAGGCCAATTGTATGAAGATCAACAAGGCCAAGTGCTGGGTCCTGCACTTGAGTCACAACAACCCCACGCAGCGCCACAGGCTTGGGGAAGAGTGGCTGGAAAGCTGCCTGGCAGAGAAGGACCTGGG
>JAOBAS010000072.1:28930395-28943988 GCA_025311575.1 Elanoides forficatus
ACTAGGTAGTGCAATGAATTTTTATTTTTAATCCCTGTGCCCAATTTTGGAGTTGAGAGAGTTGTTCGGTAATAAATGTATGATGTACACTTACACAATTTGTCCTGTTCTTTCTTTTAGAAAGAGGTACATTGCAGAGTAACAAAAGGAAACATATTTCTCTGCATGATCATGCAACTCTAGATATTGGCAACAGATGCTAGTGTTGTACGGGGAAGTTTTGCCACTTTAATTGTAGTGCATGACAGACTTTTTTTTAAACTATGTTGCAGGATCATAAGAAAATTATGTGAAATGTGTCATATTTTTTAAAGTGTAAATAAAACAACTGTAATTCATAGAACTCAAAGCCTAAAAGATCAGCTTTCTAAAGATGTTACTTAGTCAAAAGAAAATATATAGGGATGGAGGTGCTCCTTAGACATACTATTTGCACTGTGTGTCAGCTGAAGATGTGTTACACTTCACAGTGCTCTAAGAGTGGTAAAAAAGGCGTCCTGAGTTAAGGATGAAGCTGAATTATAAGGAGTTTGATTAGCCAAGGTCACACAAGAAGCTGATGGTGAAACAAAAAAACCCCAAACAAACAAAAAAAAAAGTTCTTTGGTTTTGTTTTTAATGAGATTATGTAAACTAAGTTGACAGGTGTAATTATTTTAAAGGTTGTTATTCACACAGGGCATTTAATAGCTTCATCGATAGCAGTGTTCTTGGTGCTCAAACACACTTGAAGATGTATTCATGCTTTGAGAATCCTTATGCAAAGATTTATATACATGTCTTTTGGATTTATAATCCTGGATAACAACTAGTTTGCCTGCTTTCATACAGCAGATGTTAATTATTAATTACCCTGTTGAAAATGGACAGTGCTGCCAGTAGTCCCTTGCAAAGCTAAGGTATTGGTCTGCCAGCTTCAGTGATGGTAGTGGAACTTTGAAGTGCTGGTGACTGGCTTAGAGCCTGTGTCAGCAAGGCCCTGAGGGTAGAGCAGGGCTTCCTGGTAAAGGTCATAGAATATCTCGAGTTGGAAGGCACCCGTAAGGATCACTGAGTCCAACTCCCTGCTCCTCGCAGGACTACCTAAAACTAAACCATATGACTAAGAGCACCATCCGGACACTCCTGGAACTCTGACAGGCTTGGTGCCGTGACCACTTCCCTGGGGAGCCTGTTCCAGTGACCGACCACCGTCTCGGTGAAGAACCTTTTCCAATGTCAAATCTGAACTTCCCCTGATGCAGCTTCATTCCATCTCATATTCTATCACTGGTCATCAGAGAGAGAAGATCAGCACCTCCCCCTCCGCTGCCACCCTCGAGGAAGTTGTAGACTGTGATGAGGGCACCCCTCAGCCTTCTCTTCTCCTCCTAAGTCTTGCCCTCAAAATCTTTCACCATCTTGGTCACTCTCCTCTGGACACTCTAATAGTCTGCTGTCCTTCTTATATTGAGGTGCCCAAAACTGCACGCAGGACTCGAAGTGGGGCCGCTCCAGTGCAGTGTAGGGTGGGACAGTCACCTCCCTCGACCAGATAGCTACGCTGTGTTTGATGCACCCTGGGATATGGTTAGCCCTTTTGGCTGCCAGGGCACACTATTGACTCATATTCAACTTGCCATCAACCCAAACCCTCAGATCTCTTTCCACAGGGCTGCTCTCCAGCTTCTCATCCTGTACGTATACAAGGTATAACCAGGATTACCCCTTCCCAGGTGGAGAATCTAGCACTTGCTCTTGTTAAATTTCATAGGATTGGTGATTGCCCAGCTCTCTAGCCCATCCAGATCTCTCTGTAAGGCCCCTCTACACTCAAAGGAGTCCACAGCTCCTCCTTACTTAGTATCATCAGTGAGTTTAATGTACATTTGACTCCTGTATCCAGATCATTTAGAAAAACATTAAAGAGCACTGGCCCTAAAACTGAGCCCTGCAGAACCCCACTAGTGTCCAGATTAACCTAAGCAAAGCTGACATAAGCTTAGGTGCTGCCTCTGCACCAGGATTTTGTCCATTTCCTTCTGCTATTCCTTGCCAGCACCAGCCAATATGTATGTACTACGAACAACTGAGGTGCAGCACCATCCTGTGTGAGATTCTGAGCAACAGGTTATACCCAGGCAGCAGACAAATCTGTAATTTGTATGAGCTCTGCTGAATTAGGTAGTGCTCCCAGCAACAGAAAACTAGCCTTTTTTGCAACAGGGTTCATCTAAACTCACCATGCACTATGTGTACAGACTGTGCAGTTTGTACCATAGCAGGGACATGTTTCGTAATATATCACAGTGTTTTTGCAACAGGGAGACCTTTGGCAGAAAGATACCTGATCCCTAGTCAGCTTCCTGCTGTACTTTTCCACGCAAAAGAAACTATGATGTTTGACTGACTGGAAGCTTCTGTGTGGGGACGGAAGGCTCAGAAAACATACCTGTCAGCTGATAGGCAGAGGGCCAAGACTGTTTGCCTTGCCAGACAGTCTTCTCACCACCCAATCTATAGATTTTCTGCCTTTGTTTCCTGTTGAGTATACTGTTCTTTTGCTGTCCCAAACACAGCCACTTTCAAAATCTAAATCCCTTGATCTTTGAAACAAATAACCAAGCCAAACTCCAGACATTCTATAAATCCATGAGTAGCATGTACCTTGTAACCCAGCAGTTGTCCTTAATTTTGGCCAGCAGTGAAGCTCTTTTCTTCCACGACATCTCTCTGCTTCCTTCCTTGGAATACATATAGCTTTCCGTTCCTTGCAAAAATAGTGTTTATGAACCTATGTCTTGTTTCCCTAGGATATCTTCATACAGTACTTAGTTGGAAACAGTCTCTCCACTTCTTGCAAGCTGGCCAGCTTGTGGTCTCAGTAACCACCATGAGTCCAGTCTTTCTGTATTTGCAGACACAATAACCAGGAAAGCACTGATCAGAAGCTACTATATCCTATCTCAGCTGTGCAGCTACTGAACCTGTAGGGTAGTAGGCTGAGCAAGTATAGGTCTATTTGAAAAATAGTACATACTCTGTGTCATCTGTGTATTCTTTTGCAGCCTTGTTGCCATTGTCAAAGCAGGATTTTTAACTTGGGTTGTAACATCTGTTTGTCCAATCCTCTTGTAGCAAGGTCAGCAAAAATAGGGGCCATCTAGCAACCTGTCTCAGTTGTTGTCAAAGCTTGCCACTTGGGTACCCTGCAAGGTTTTATCAAGAACTACCATATCAAACCATGGGCAGTGATTGCTTAGTAACATCAGTAGATCTCAAGTGTTGATTCCACTGGAGGCTTCTTGCTTCTAGCATCAGCCCACTTGCTGGCTTTTTACCTATTTGTTTTAACTTTCAGACTGAGGAGGAGGATTCAAGAATGCTATAAACTTTCCAAAGGAAACAAGTTAAGCCCCCTTTCTGTAGTTAATGGCAGCTTTCTGGTATCTGCCAGCATTGAGTTATGCAGAGGAGCCATCATAGGGCAGAGAGGCAACTGGTGATGGGATTGTACAAGAAAGGTGTAGAAAGGAGTGGGGGAAAGATTACCTTTCTGGTCCCACAGGGTAGAGTATGTCCCCTCTTCTTCCTGCACACAATTCCTTCATCAGCCCCAACTCAGTGCCCAGTAAGGTGATGGAACAGTTCCTCCTGGAAGTTCATCAAAACATGGCTAACAGGGAGGTGATTAGGGACAGCCAGCATGGCTTCACCAAGGGCAAGTCACACCTTACAGATCTAGTGCCCTTCTACAATGGAGTGACTGCATCAGTGGACAAGGGAAGAGCTATAGATGTCATCTACCTGGACTTCTGTAAAGCCTTTGACACAGTCCCACACAACATTCTTGCTGCTAAATTGGAGAGATAAGGATTTGATGGAGGTACTATTTGATGGACAAGGAATTGGCTGGGTGGCCATGTCCGAAAAGTTATAGTCAGTGGCTCAATGTCCAAGTGAAAACCAATAGTGAGTGGTGTCCATCAAGGGTCCATACTGGGACCAGTACTTTTTGATATCTTCATTTGGTATCCCCCCACAGACAGTGGGATTGAGTGGAACCCCAGTAAGCTGAGTGGTGCAGTTGATTGATAGGCTTGCAGGAAGGGATGCCATCCAGAGGGACCTTGGCAGGCTTAAAGAGTGGGCCCATGTGAACGTCTTGAAGGTCAACAAGGCCAAGTGCAAGGTCCTGCATCTGGGTGAGGCTAATCCCAAATATCAGTACAGACTGGGGGATGAATGGTTTGAAAGAAGCCCTGCAGAGAACGACTTGGTGATACTGGTTGATGAAAAATTAGGTATGAGCTGGCAACTCAGCATGCAGCCCAAAAAGCCAACCGTATCCTGGGTTGCATAAAAAGAAGCGTGGCCAGCAGGTCAAGGGATGTGCTCTGTACCCCACTCTTGTGAGATCCCACCTGTAGTACTGCATCCAGCTCTGGGGTCCCCAGTACAAGAAGGACATGGACCTGTTAAAGCCGGTCCAGAGGAGGGCCATGGAAATGATCAGAGGGCTGGAAGACCTCTCCTTGTGAAGAAAAGCTGAGAGTGTTGATGTTGTTAAGCCTATAGAAGAGAAGGCTCTGGGGAGACTCTACTGTGGCCTTCAATACTTAAAGGGGGCTTATAAAACAGAGACTTTTTACCAAGGCCTGTAGCGACAGGACAAGGGGCAATGGTTTTAAACTGAAAGTGATTTAGATTAGATCTAAGGAAGAAATTTTTTACTATGAGGGTCGTGAGACACTGGAACAAGTTGCCCAGAGAAGTTGTGGATGTCCCATCATTGCAAGTGTTCAAGGTCAGATTGGAATCTTTGAGCAATCTGACCCAGTGACCCTGCCCATGGCAGTGGGATTGGAGTAGGTGATCTTTGAAGGGCCCTTTCCAACCCAAACCAATGGTTCTATGAATTACATCAATAAACTGCTTGAATAAAAAAACCCAGCCATGTCTTTTTGTGCATCTCCTTTGTACGACATGATTTACACTTAGCACATACTGTGTCATGGAAGTATGGTTCTTGGATAGGAGAACCAGTAAATATGTGAAGGTGTTCCCACTCCTGGTAACCTGCAATCTATGGACTGGCTGAGACTCTCAAAAAACAATTTGTAAAGCCAGCAAAGAAAGTTATTTCAGCTTCATAGAGAAATCATATGTGTTAGAGTTGGAAGAGATCATCATTGTCAAGGCAACATCTGCACTAGAAAAGAGAAAGGTGTCTATCTGTGAGCTTGGATACTTGCAAACCCACATTTGCTGTACTCAAATATTTTGCAAAGCAGGTTCCATGAGCCATCACCAGTCCTAGTCTGAAGAGCAGACTTGCCCTCACATCTTCCTTTCCTGATCTGCTCTGTCCTCCCACCCCTTTGTGTCACAGCAGCTCAGTCTCTTCCTCAGCCTATAAAGTGGCTGTCTTTGCTGACCCTGCTCTACCACCGCCTGTGAGTCTTCTGGCATTCTCAGTAATTAGCCAACAATTTCTGTTACTAGTTTTTAGTAAATCATATCACTGCCTTCAGATTCTGCATCCCATATGGGTTTTTGTGGTCCTTTTCTTTTGTCTTACTTTCAACTACTGACCACAACTCTAGCTTCTCAGTCTTGTCTGTGCTGTAATCCTCATTCCCCCACAGCTCACACTGTGCTGCATAGAATCATGTGACCTTCAGCTGTGGCATCTCCTTGCATCAGATTCATGTTTTTCATGCCCACGGTGCTAATCAACTGATTTAGGAATGATGGTATGCTTGAGAAAAAATGGAGTTCCTTATTCCTTATTTAGTCTTGCATATGCTAAAGATGGCCTTGGCTTTTCAGGGGCAGGGGCATTGCTATAGCTTTTGTCCAATTCTAGCCTTTGCTAACCTTTGTTGGTTTAGATTACTTTATTTAACACCATAAGCATCTTCCCTTGTCAATTACTGCATCCACAAAGCTCTGTGCTTTTTCAAACATGCAAATAGAATGTGAGTCATTGGTTCTAAAATAATAGGTTCTGCCTAACACCGTCTTATGTGCTGGCTTTTGCAGTGGATTATACTGGTAGTGTTTGGGGAAGTGTAGTTGTGGAGTGTATCCTCCTTTCTTGGGCTTAAAGCACCTGTGTCAAATCTATGAAGAGAAACAGTGAGATAGAAGGAGCTTCATGGAGTATCTCCCAGGACATTTGTCACGGAGGATCATGCTGAGGGATGCCTGAACCCAGTCAAACTGAGGTCCTCTGTGTTGTCATGAGCTTAGTTGGTGCTGGCAGGCTGTGGGTTAAGTGTCAGAGGAAATGCTGCAGGCAGTCACTGTGCAAGGACATGAGAGCTCCTTTGCATCTCCAGAGGAATGTACACTGAGAAGTGAGGTGCCTGAGGCATGCAGAGAGGCAGGCACGCAGAGATTTGTAGAAAGGTTAGAAGTGTATTCTAGCAGGAGGACCTTTCTTACACATGAAACGATCTGGGAAGAGTGGGCAAAGCAATGCATGAGTGCCCTACACTTAAGGTGGCATTAAGATGGCCTGCAGGAGGATCCCACTGCAAGAGCACAATATCCCAAAGTCAGCAGACAAGAAGTGAGGAAGTTGTGGGGTGGATGGTTTAGGCTCTCACTGCTCGGAAATAGACCATACCATGTACTAATGTCTATTTGATTTTATCAAAAATAGTCTGTTTGATACTGCAGCGTTGAAAACAGTGACTCATCACAGAACTGCTGCACCCCCTGGAGCTTCATCTCTAAGAGACACATAGAGATCTGCCTTTGTGGAACCCAACATTTCTAGTGGGAGTGAGCTTGCTGCAGATTAGCCAGCTGTCACTGCTGCATGAGAAGCATCCAGTCAAGAAAACAGGTATCCAAGTGTTTTTGAGTCATGTGGTGCTACAGATAGGAAATGAGGTAAAAACACTTGAACTGAGGTTGTCTGACATGCTTAGAAAAGCATATCAGAGTAAGAATGTGCAGCATTAAGGAAAAAAAATTGAGCTCCTTTCAGGTACAGGAATTGATTAAATCTTTTAGATAGGACTGAGTTTGTGTGGCGAGGAGAAACATAGTCACCCAACCATGTTTGCTAGGGTTTGGAGGATGTTTGGCTTTTTTTGGAGAAGGGATTATAGGGGGATTACGGGGAGAGGAGTTAAGAAGTAATTCAGAGCTTATTTGAGTACTAGGAGCCTGGGCCATCATACAGTCTTGTTCAATAACTGAAGATAAACTGCTCAGTTCAAGAGCTGAGGCCAACAAGTGAAGCGAGAAGGAACTATACTCAAAACAAAGAATGGAAATAATTTTTCATGGGACAAACTAGCAACAAAATGAGATACATGGCACAGTGTTTCTACAGCTTACCATCTTAAAAAAAACCAAAAAACAAAAAACCAAAAAACCCCGTAACAGCTGTGATAGTTTAGCACAGTGGTTAGAAAGTATTTCTTTAAAAATTCATATAATCAAGTTAATTGAAAGAGGTAGTTATGCATACTGGTGCTGCTAGAACATATGGTTTTGTAATATCTGGAGTATTAGTTCTGTTACAACTTGCTCTGCAATTTGGTGAGCTGCTGTTGATCATAGGCCATATTTCTTCTGTGTACAGAGGGTTATTACTACTCTTTTGCAACATATGCTTCCTTTCTACCTAAATCTAGTCCAACATGGAGAACCAGGAGCACTTCGGGCCTGTATGATTTCATGATATGAACCATCTTGCCTGTCTTTATGACATTTTGCTATGTCATTTTCCTTCCAAAGTGCAAGGCCAAATTAAAAAAAAAATATTTACTGCAAACTGACCTTCATCCTCCTCTGTACACTATGGCATCTTGAGGCAGCATCACCAGATTTGAGGAAATACAGCAAGGAAAGGAGATTGCAGAGCATGAAAGAAAATGATTGCCCTTTGTTTTTAAGACTTCAACATGGAGAATGATCAGTTAGCAACAAAAGGAGTAAATGCAGTTGAGAACTAGAAATGATACAGTGTCAAGAAATAAAGACGTGAACTTTGGCCTTGGATGATTCCTCACTCGCATACTAAAATAATTCTATCACCAGACCATCTGTCTGTATTATTAACGGAGTGTCAGGTTCACCAAATGAGTGGTGTTAGCATAATATTTAGTGAGCTTCTGCAATGCACAGTCATTAACTCTACTGTACGTTAACAGTACAAGAAAGGACAGGAAATCATATAACTTCTGTAGAGTTTGATATTTACTGACCAGTATCAATGCCATATGCTGAGAAAGTCAGAGGGAACACAACACAAAACATTCATTACAGTAATGTATTTGTCGGTCATCTGTCACAACCCGGACTGGACAGACCAGGGAGTCGTGTTGAATTCGGAATTTCCTCGGGCTAAATTAAGGTGAAACGACACCAGACAACCAGTTAAACATTTTATTCATGACAGAAGCAAACTGAATCTGGAAGGCATAACCTGTGTAACCCGTGGTAACCACATACATCAATTCAGGGAATAAGGACAAAAAAGGAAAAAGAAAGGGAGAGCAAGACAGGAGGAGAGAAAGATTTCACCAGCCGTGGGTCCAGCCAGATGAGGGCTCCGGTTCCTGTGGGCTCGCACACGTGGGGCTTCAGTTTGTGTCCTTTTATCACCTTTGCCCCTCCTTTGGGCAGGCACTCGAACTCATTAGGCTAATTAGGTGTCCTGATCAGTTTGTGAGCCTTTGGGCTTGGGGGTCATTTGGGGAGTGGCTTCCCCCTCCCTGCAGACGTGGTCTTTCGCCATGCAGGGTGAGCTGCCCTGCTCAGAGTGCCCAAAACGGCATTATGAGAAGAGGGAGCTGCGCACCCTCCGGCACGGCCTCCCCCTCCTGTTGCTGATGTCCGGTGCTGATCGGCTTCTTCTCACCTGCGGCTCCTTGCTACGAGGAGTCCCCATGAACTATGGAGAGTTCATGCAGAGCTCGTCGCTTAGCAGAACTTGCCCCACCGCAGTCATCCAATTCTGCATACCCTCATTTTTGTGTGATGTCCTCATCCCGTCAAGTTTCGTCTATTTATTAATGGAAGAGTGAAACAAATAGAGAATTGTTGCAAGACTTGAATTTACCCCAAGGGACTGGGACAGGAGGAAAAGCCAGAAGCACGAGCTTTCAGGGTAACCAAGGGTCACTGTGAAAAGGTTAACTGCTGAATTCATCCGGAGGTAGCAGGTAGAAGTGCTATTTTCCAAGAACTCCATGCCTGAAGTGAAAGGTATAATCTACCCTAACCTGTTAAGAAAAGAACTGTTGATCTGCTTTGGTAAATCTTTCTCAGGGTATCAGAAATTTGGAGCACAGACAAGATTTGCTCACGCTGATTAAGGAGCATATTCCTTGGGAATCTACGCGTACCAAACACTCCTGGGCTGCCTGCCTTCCTGGGGATTGCCCCAGAAATAGGATTTTGCAGTTGATTTCTCCGAAGTGAGACTATAATTTTGCTTCTGATGGATTTTGCAGGAATTGATGCCAAGGAGAATCTCAGCATCAAGTGTCTTAGATCAGTGTCCCCGAGCTTCAGAAACACAGCTGGGTCTGTTGCTGATATATGACATCTTGGCTGCTGGCACTTCTGCCCTCAGTTCATGGACTACTAGGTAGATGGCTCTGTAGGAGAGGGGAAATGTAAAGATACACTTCTATTTTGATCTTGTTTTAGGACCTAGAGAAAAAAATGAGCCAGAAGATGGCTGAAGACTGTACACAGACACACCAAGCCTCTGATGCTCTGCGTCCATTGCATGAGGCAAAATGCCTCAACCAGTGAAAGGCTTCTAGCCTCCCTAGGGACTGTTCTAGCTAGACAGAGGGTTGCAATTCAATAGCTAATGCTTTCTGGGGAAATGGAGGGGGCATTCCCTCCACTGCACTGTGCATCTGGCTGTGACTCCGAGCTGCAGTTCCATAACATAAAACCTTCAACAGCAAAGTGAGTTCTACATACTCCCATTCCTCCTCCTTCTCCTCCCCTTTGTCTTGCCCCCTCCCAGGATGGAGTGCTGCCCCCTCACTAGTGGCAGGGATCACAGGTTATTGCCAAGCTGAACCAATTTCCTGGTAGTTATGGCAATGATAGCACAGAGCAGACACAGCTAAGGACAATATTGCTGCCAAATTCCTCTCCTCGTTGACTCTGCAGCCGTGCAGGCAGACGTGCCTTACTGCCAGATGGTACCGCTGGTAGACGAGGGGAAACCTGGTGAGATTGCCACCTCTAAGCTGTTTCTTAGAGACCTACATAACGTTAATGGATGCTATTAATGTTGCAGAAAGTATTGAATCTTTTACAGTCTTGCTGAAGCTCTGTGGTACAGCCATGACATTAGGTAATATCCTTCCATCCCAGAGATATTACTGGTCTTGGCATTGCTATTAGGTGAATAAGACCGGGAGTGCTTTTCCCATCAGATGGGGCTGTGCAGAGGGACAGTGTCACTGTGGCAAAAATGGACTGCAAATGTTGACAGCAGATGGACTGTGTAAGGCACACTGCTCAAACAGGGAGAGTGTCTTGCTTGACATCCTCCTTTCTGCCACATAGGTACCAATATCCATTTGTACATAAATGGCATTATTTCAGTGACAGGGCATCTAAATTATGGTAGGTTAAGATGTAGATGTAATGGTTTGTGTTTGAATAGAAGCAAGGCAAGAGTTTACATCCTGAACTTACTTGGTGAGTCAAGGAACTGTTCCCCTGTATGGTTGACCTATGTATATGCAGCTGTGGCTGCCATTATTACATGGTACTTCACAACATCTTACACCTCAGGTGGTAGGTAAATGGTACCTACTTACCTGCTAATATTTCTGGACTCTTTTTCCCAAAAGCTGCTCTGTGGGTTGTTATCTACCACAACTTAGTGGAGCAATTTCCATTTCACTGGAAATATTCTGGGGAGATGTATAATTTGCCTTTTGGGTAGCAACTCCAGCTGCTGTACTTTGGCCCCTGAAAGACAATCCTGAAAGGCAAGAAGCACCTGCTCTGCAATTGGCAGTGTTGAGCAAGTATACAAAGAACTGACAAACAGCAGAATATCATGGATAAGCAAAAGACAGAGGATACAGAGAACATCTGTTTTTCAGAAAATCTCAGTTCCTAGTGAATGCAGGCAGATTTCATTGCTGCCTTTGCTGGGCTGTCCTAGGCCAGTGTTGTTGATGCAACAGATGCATCAATAACCTGGTGGACAAGCAAAGCAGAAAAATAGAAATTTAAATCAGAATGTTGTCATAAATAGAGGTATATGGGAAAAGATAATCCAGGAAAAAAAAAAATCTTCCCCTTATTGCTAGTTACAGGGTTGTCTGTAGCAAACAGAACATGTCGCAGAAAGACTCTGTGGCTGAAGCCCAATAATAGGAGAAAAGGAAGAGACAACCAAAATTAAGTCAGTACAAGATAGGGAGAGTGGGCATGTGAAATGCATAGATAACAATGCCAAACAGAAATTCTACATTTCCTAGCCCTAGGTGGCAATCCCTCTCCCAGCTGCATATCCAGACTGTATGCTTACATTGAAACTTGCTGCCTCTTCCTAGCTGTCTTGTCCCAGTCAAACCACATGAAATCAGTCCTGCTTGATCTGAGAATCTCCATGCTGCATGTGCACCCTAGATCCTGTCTGGGATTTAGACACACCACGTTTCTTCACATTTACGTTTCTTCACATTTACTTCAAAGTCCAGCTTGTTTCCTCCCTTTATAGGGAGCTGTTGCTTTTTATCTTGCTGACACTGGAGGAGCAAGAGTACACACATTGCTTTGGTGAGCTAGACCTGCCATGTGAAAGAATCTTCCCATGGATAACTTTTTCTTTTTAGGAGGGACTATGCCTTTCGCAAACTCACAGCCTCCTTAACCTTTCTTACCTTGAAAGAGACACAGCAGTGGACTGTTCTAACCATGACCAAAGGGAGCAGGGCATTTTCTTTCTCTGTATAGGTACAGTCCTCTGTTTTTGCAGAGTGAACTACAAAAATCTCCTTGATTTGAAAGTAATTGTCTTTGGCCGAATGACATATGAGATTGTTCTTCTAAGGATACTGTGCAAATGTGCTGTGGCTGCTCTCCTGAAAAGGGTGATTGTACCTATTTTTAAAAAGCAGGATTATTTGTGTAGCAGTAACAGTTAAATCCAAGCATTAATCAAACATACTACTCAAGGTATAGGTATATAATATCGTGATGCTGTTGCTGTATTGTTGTCTCTGATGGCCACAGACTTTGGTGGGTTTTGGCCTCTGAGGCTGAGATGACCAGTCTTCAAAGCTCTTTGACAAGGGAAGCCAGAACTGATGCGAGTATCTTCTCTTTTCCCCAAGCCCTAGTGTGTCACTGGCATTTATACAGGCTGTTCTGTAGGCCAAGACCAGCATCATCCAAAGGTATGTCTCAGGGCTACAGCCCAGGGCCTTCAATGTGCAGGATGACCCTGGCAAGAGCAGGGGTTGTTGCTGGGTGAGAAGGCTGCATGGCCCCAGGCAGAGCACTGTAAGGGAAAGATGTAGTGAGGGCCAGACACATCCAGCTTGGGCTTGTGAGAACTGGATGCAGACTCCATCTGACCAGGGCTGGTGCCTGCAAAGCTTCCTGGGGCATATTTGTCAGTGTGCAAGCTGGGGTGTGTGGAAGATCTCAGCTGAGGGTGCCAGGCCAGCCATGGGGCTCTGATAGCTCCCTGTGACTGCTCTGCAGAGCCCCACATGACAGGGTGATAACATGGAGTGCTTGTTCAGATCACTCTGTGTCTCACTCCAGTTTGGGATTTTTACTGGTCACTGAATTAAAAACTGAAATAAACCTGCTGGCAAGAAATGGAAATTTGAAAATAACTTTCCTTTTCTTTTTTGGTAATTGAGTGGTTTGTGGCTGAGTCAGCTGTTGGTATCTTCATGTAAATCAATATATAGTTGTTTCTTTGCTTACTCTAATGTGGTGCCTGTAATAATGTATAATAATCATTGGATTGCCCTATACTAAATTCTAGATATCCCCCCCCTTCTCTATCAGACTTAAAATGCATGTGTATCCTTGACCTCACTGATTCCTTTACAGCTTGAGCAAGGGAAAGAAGACCTGAACTCCTAGTGTGTCAGTTTTTGCAGTTCTTCCTTTTAACTAAGAAAATACAGACATTCTGTAAAGGTGCAAACAAGTTAAAGTCTAGGGACACCTGTCTGTATTTCAAACTCCAAAGTGATCTTGCTTTCCTTGAACCATGGCAGCACAACAGTTAATTGCAGTTCTATCTAAAGTAAACTACTCAGGCAAAAGCGTATTTCTTACTTCACGATAGAACAGAATAGTTCAGTTGGAAGGGATCTACAACGATCATCAAGTCCAACTGCCTGACCACCTCCAGGCTGATCAAATTTAAAGCATGTTATTAAGGGCATTGTCCAAATGCCTCAAACACTGACAGGCATGGGGCATCGACCACCTCTCTAGGAAGCCTGTTCCAGTGTTCGACCGCCCTCTCGGTACAGAAATGTTTTGTAAGGTCATGTCTGAGCCATCTCTGACACAACTTTGAACCATTCCCACACGTGCTGTCACTGGATCCCAGGGAGAAGAGCTCAGCACCTCCCT
>JAOBAS010000072.1:28951226-28974026 GCA_025311575.1 Elanoides forficatus
TTTTCGCCCACATCCCCCGGGGGGGGGGGGGGCAGTGAGTGAGTGGCGGCGTGGTGCTTAGTTGCTGGCTGGGATTAAACCACAACAGTCCTCATGCAGAGAGCCTGTTCTCTGACAACTCCTTGGGGATGGGGAGCAGGGGTGTTTGTGGGTTAATCCCAGCAGGCAGCTAAGCACCACACAGCTGCCTGCTCACTCCCCCTCCCTTGCCCAGTAGGACAGAGGAAGAGGAGAGGAAGGCTAAAACCAAGAAAACTTGTGGGTGAGATAAAAATAGTATAAGAAGTGAACGAGAAGTGGAAGAAGAGAGGAAGAGAACAAGACAAAACAAGTGATGCAAAGGCTTACCACCTCCCATGGGTAGACCAGTGCCCAGCAGTTCCTGAGCAAAAGATGGCTAACCCACCTAAAACCCCTCTTCTCCGTTTTGTTGCTGAGCATGATGTTGTATGGTATGGACTATCTCTTTGGTTAGTTTGGGTCATCTGCCTGCTTGTGTTCTCTCCCAACATCTTGTGCACTCACAGTATAGTCACATCTATAACACAGCACCATACGAGCTGCTAAGAGGAAAATTAGCTCTGTCCCAGCCACAACTAGCACGGGGGTTCTTCCCTAAGCATTTTTTATTCAACCCAGTTTAGCTGTCCATTGAGCAGCCCCAGGAGGCTTTGCAAGCTTGCCCCGTACTTCCTGCTTGTGCTTTGTTTTACTCCAGAGAGCCTGCCAGAAGGCTTGCTGAGGCCTGCATGCTGTGGTGCTAAGCTTGGGAGGCTTAAGAAGTAGTAACACGGAGGTTTGATGTTCAGGAGCTTTTTTTTTTTTCAACCTCAGTTTCAGAGAGCTCCTTCCCACTCCTTCTCTGGTATTTTGCAGCAATGTTACTAGGAAGTTTCCTAGTTACCACAGACTGTGAGCAGATGCACAGGTCATGCTAAATTCCTCTGGTGTTTTATTGCACTTCATGTTAGAGAGCAGTACAAGGGCAGAGGACAGTACACTAGGCCTCAAGCAAGCAGCAGCACAGGGGAAAGACCATTGAAGATGTCAGGGCAACTCGGAGTACTATTCCAGCCTGCTGGTGTGCCTTCATCCAAAGTATCCCTCTTGCAGCTGGGAACTCACTACAGTGTTTGCATTCCCTTCACGACACTGGGGCAATGTGTGGATGCAGGTGGTGTGCTGTGGCAACCTGATTTGAGCCAAGGTAGAGTGCACAAAGCGACAAGTTTTGATGGTTCCCTGGGGGTCAGTTGGACAGAGGGGAGCAGATGCTGTTGATAACCAGTTGTTTGTCTCTGTGCCAAAACAAGAAGTGAGCAGGGTAGGAACTTGGGTCCTCATGTGACACTGTCCCTGGGGAGTCTTTGCTGACATCTACTGGCTTAAGTGATTTTGTTTGCTGGGAGCAGTTTTTCTGTGCAGCCCTTGTGATGTGGCATCAACCCGGAAACATGCGAGAATCTTTCTCAGGGTATTGCCGAAAAACTCGGAATAAAGAACTTATCAACACCAATTTAGTGTAGATAAGCAGACACTTCTTTATTGACGGCCGGGTGCGCGGGTGAGTCTTCTCACGAACCATGCACACCTGAACACCAAAATCATACACCTTATATTAAGCTTACTCATACATATTCATTAGGTTTCTGAGAAACATCATGCGTATTCATTAGATTTCCGAGAACTCATTAGCATATGCAAATGTTCTTTACGCAGGCACAGTGAAGGTCTCTGGTGGTCTTCAAAAGCCCTCTGGTGGTCTTCCATAGTCTTCCTCACTTTGTCCGATAGTTGACCTCTCTTATGTGATTCTGCGCAGTACAATTTTCGCCATCGTGTGTTATGCCAACAGTGGCAATCCATCCTTTTTGACAGTAGCTATGCGGTTGCCTCTAACGGTTCCAGCCAGGTACCTTCCAAGAATCTTGTACCGTACATTCCATCCTTGGGTTCGGCCGCGGCGCTCCAAACAGGCCGTTGTCAGGTAGCGGATTTCACAGCAGCTGTTAGTTGTTGGTTAAATGTGTAACATGCAATATATAAGTTTGCTAAAATATTTCTTATAATTCTATATTCCTATTAAGATTGAATATGATTAATTCTAACTAATAACAAATCAATAACAAATCAGTAACAAGGGCTTTTAGCAAATCCTATCTGTGGATGCTAAGAAGAGATGAGAACCATTGTGCGAGGTCCATCAGTTGGTTCATCCCTGGATCTAAGGTTGTATTAAATCATCTGGAAGGACACTCCCTGTGCTCCTGAATGTGGCACAATGGATCAGCATGCACTTGATATGTGTCCTGTGAGCCTGACTGGAGCTAGGAGTCTCATCTCTCAGAAATCCTTGCTGTTACAGTGTTTTCACTCGAGTGAGTTGGGGCATCCAGGCATATCCCTAAGGGAATGGTTTTGGAGTTGGTTCTTCAGGGTGAGTGACATGGGTTGCCTGCCAGTGTTGCAGACACAGTGTCTCCACTGCTAGGAAGCAGCTCTTTAGTTTAGCTCTGTAAAGAAAATAATGTTTAACCAGAAATGCTTGAGGTTGGCATCCAGTATTTGCATATGATCACTGTTGTGAGGGAGTAAGTGCCTGAGGTGATGTCTTCCTTCCCTGCTAGTAGAACATTGGGTTTTGCTCTGTGGTCTTTGTCAGTCTGAGAAAAGGAATGAGGTCTAGGCTGCAAAATAAATTGAGGAAGGCTGATACCTAGTAGAACTCCTGAATCTTCAAGTGGTCCAGAACTTTACTGGTCCTTCAGGGTCAAGACTGGAAAACTGTGGCTGGAATGGATGGTGTAACATGACTATCTTGCTCCGTGCAAGAACATTTATCTGCTTGCATGGATGTGCCTGTGCCAAGACTCTCCAGATACAGAGTCTCCAGCTTTTGCTGGGAGCCCATTTTCTTCTGTCTCTGTCGTAATCAAGTGAAAAATTGCATGTGTTTTCAAAGGAGGCAAATGTCAAAAATGCAAACTGTTGCCCATGAAGCAACACTTACGCTCAGTCAACCCTGCAGAGTTTAAATGTCATGCTGACCTGGGGATGTTGCAGTGAACTGGTGCATGTGCATGCAGGTACTCTTGACTGGGTCCCAGCTGCAGAACAGGACACTGTTAAACAGCTACAGCTCTGGTGCTAGCTTACCTGTTTTTTACTGAGATGCTCTGTTATAACACTAGCGCACTGAGAGCATGGGGCAGCATTGCTTGGATCTTTCATGGTACTAATGAAATAAATGCATCACCAAGTGCACCAAGATTGTTCATCCTGCTGGACAGGGGACAGCTGATTTCAGAGGGCTGCAGGTTAGAAACTGTGGGGCTAGATACAGCAGAACATCAACTGTGCTGTGCTGCTCAGTGCATCTCAGGGCACACCACAAGTATCACAGATACTGTGATTAGTAGCCAAGCTGATAATATTTGTTGTTGCAGGCATTTAGACTACAGCATCACTGTAGTGATGGTGGGGTATTTCTGATGGGTCTTTTGTACACTGAGAAGCATTTTGACTCTAGGCAGAACCTCCCACTGATCCTCTGAATCAAAAGTACTTGGTTAGCTGCCCTTCAACTGCTAAATGCACAAGCATGTAGTCTTGAAATGCACAGTGCCATAGATGTAAAGATGAAAAGGGTTTTTTCACCATAGGTTTGCCGGTTCCTTATGAAGGTGGTACTAATTTGCACAGCTCTCTGAATCTTACCAGTATAACCACCAGGAGTAAGTGAAATGCTGAAATCCTTATGTTTCATCACTACTGGCCTTAATAAGCCTCATAAACTGAGTGTTTCAATAACATACTCCTCTATATGGAAAGCAAGCGGGATACTGAATTCTGGCTTTTACAGATGTTGTTATGAAACTGTTTTATTTTGGTTTTGTTGCTGTATAGGAACTCATGGCATTGTGTTTGAAGGATCTAGAAGAGAGAAAAGAGCAAGACACTGGTAACAGAAGGAACATAGAGCAGGCCATTCATGATCTGAAGGTAAAGTGTGGTTTGCTTCTCCACAGGATGGTCATTTTCCAAGGAGAGACATTTTGCTTTCTCTGTAGCTCAAAGAGCCTGGTAGCTCCTCTGCAGCTTCAAAGACCCATGCAGCTACTGCTTCTCAGGAAAAGAGTGTATTCCCTGTATCCATCACAAAATTTTACTGTCAAAGAGAGAGAAGAAGGAAGAGTCTCCAAAGGCCTGGCCCTCACTCCCCGATCAGCCAAACATCTCTGGGAGAACAATGTTGAAATTTTTGTGCAGAGGAATAGTAAATAGCCCCAGCCGCATATGTTATTCTGGCTTCACTGATGTATATTGCATTGCACTGAACTGCATTATTGAACAGTCTGACTTCAGAGTTAAGTAAACACGAGAACAGTTCTACTGATTCTGTCTTAAGAATGGGAATGTGTGCTACGCTCCACCTCATTTATAGAGCATGAAACAGCTTTTGCTCTAAGGAGCATCTCTAAGCATCTCTGTTACAGAAATGTTAGTAAGAGCTGGAGGGAGCTCTGTAGAGGTTTGGGACATTGCGGTTTGATGGCACTTCGTTTTGAAGGCTTTCTTTTCCTAGCAGCTCCCTGTCCCTAGCTTGCTTTGAAAGGGGGCAGAGTGTTGCTACCAAAGGACCAGGTCTGCTGGTTGTAGCAGTTAGTACCTGACCCTGTTACACCCCAGCTGAAAACAATGTTTTCTACATAAATAGGCATGTTGGAATCTGCTCTCAACCTTTTCCACCCAGGATATCAGTAGGTAAATCCTGGCTGCACTCCCTTAAGGTGTGAACATTCATTTCTCGAGAGGTGCAGCAAATCAGTAAAATTCAATCAAAATGTAATGTTGAAAGCCTGGGAGAGAAATGCCTGAAATGTTTATGGTCTCTTGAGTATGGGAGGGACACTTTTCTGCTTCATCTGTAGGCACATGCCATTATGAGCAAAAGGCAGCTGTCAGACAATATGACTGAGCTCCTGTTGCTACTTCAGGAAGAGGAGAGTCGGGCAAAAAAATTCATTGATGAAAAGACTCAACAAGCCCTGGAAACACATGTTCAACAGTTGGAGTCCTGTCAAGAAAAGCTTGCAGCTCTTCAGACCTTCTCACATCAAATCAGACAAATACAACAGCACAGTGATCCTGTTCAGTTGCTGGAGGTGGTATTGTATGGTCTCTTTCTACCTCTTATCGTCCTAGTCCCTGGTAAACTGCTCTAGTGATCGTGTCAGTAGATCCTTCTGTATATAAGCAGCATCTTTCTCACTGATTTTTAATCTTCTTTTTGTTGGTATTTTGGTGGACCAGTTTGGTTCCTGATTTTTGAGCTGTTAGGTGTTCTTGCTATGGCATTTATTTCAGGTCTGTATGAAATTCATGTTAATTTTAAGCATATATGGAACAGTTATACGTGTCTCTTAATCTTGAAGACAAATGCTATATCAGGTCTTTCCTTGTGAAGTGTAATATGAAGGTCTGAGAAAAGGCAGCCCTCTTGGGAACCTAAGGAGGAAGGCTAAATTCTCTCATTTCTTTAATCGCAAGAGATCCTAATCACCCTGAGCAACAGCCATCATTTTACTGGAGATGTGGGAGCAGCTTGGAACACCTGGCATTTGTTTCCAAGAGTGAACTGTTAGAATTTGTTGTGCTGCATGTTTGCCAAGCCTTTGGAGAACGTTTTACAAGGTCAGGTTGGAGGATGGCCTGGTGTATGCCTGGGAAGATGTGACTGGAAGACAGTCATGAGTATGTGTATAGAATGTTTTTAGCTGTTCCAAGGACTGGCAAACATTCCAGCTGAGCCAGATATGTGCTCCTGTGTTAGTAGTATTGGCTGTATGCTGTTAGTTCTTTCTAGATCTTTGTTGAAATATAAGTTTGATCCTTTAGTGAAATAAATGGAATCTTGTACAGATAGCTTGAGCGCTTAATTGAGTCCCAGCAGGAGGGGACAGTGGTTTTGGTTTTGTGTACAGATAAATGTCAGCTTCTCTTTCCTAACGATTTTCTTCACTTTCCTTGGGAAGGGTGTGTTGCCATATGCTTATGCCCTGACACAAGCCAAAGGATGCCATTCTTCATGGGAAGGCATTTTTACATCCCTGCAACTTAGCAGACTTGAGAGTCTTCATTGTTGTGAGTGATATGGCCCTGGCACTCCACTGTGTGTGCTAGCAACATACCTCTACATGGAAAGCTGCTCTTCGTGGTTTGGGGAGAGATTTTTTAATGGGGAATGTTGGATTTTATTCTTTAGATTGCTTTTAAAACTTAGTGGTTTAATTTTCCCATAGTTGGTATTCCCCACAAAGGGTTCTAGCCAGGTTAAACTCATCCCCATCTTATGAGTGTCCTGGCAGACCCTGTTATAACCATGACTGCTGGGTTCTCCATCTCTGAGGTAGCCCTTTGCTCCACTGACAGGAGGATCTAATGGGCCAGCTAATGAGCTAACAGGGAGGCTCAACACAGCAAGGTTTTTCTATTGTGGCCCATGTTTACCTAGTGATGGAGCTGTCCTTGCTCTGTGGTGTGTGGGAGCTGGGAGGGAAGAGTCCATTCATGTCACTGTCTCTACTAATCAGAGAATTTGGCTTTCTGCCCTCAGAAGTACACAGAAGTCAAGAAGGAAGTGCAGGAGCCCAGGCTGTTAGAACAATGGCATCCAATACCTCTCTCATTTGAGCATATCCTTAACCATTATAAGCACTTCGTGACAGCTCTTCAGTCCATTCTACAGAAACCACTAGAAGCCCGGCTTAAAGAAGGTACCTGGGAGAGTGCTGTGAATTTTGCTTTCTCCTGCTCTCCTTTTAAATAAAGTGTGGTCTGTAAGTAAGAGCAGGACTTTTTACCAAATCAGCTGAAGACATCAGCAGCTTTTCAGGCATGGGTACTGTTCTCTGACAGCATTGGTGTAAAGTTGCTATAGCAGTGGTGATTTAAGAATGTAAGAGCTTTCTCTTTCAACTCTGAAGATGGCCTTTTGTGCCTTAAAGTTTGTCTGATGCTTTCTTCCAGCTCTATCAGTTATTTCAATGCAGCTTACTTCTTCCTGCAGAGCTTACCTTGCTTATATCCCTAGACCATCACACCTACACGATGTAGCTGTTCTCTTCTTTCAGTCACTGTTGAGTGTAAGTGCTCTGGCAGGACATCTGGCAGGCATGGAACATCAGGAACCTGTAAAATTGGAAACCTTTTTCTAGTTGATGTACCTGGTGATCTTTCTGTCTCGGGCAGTCTGAAAAATTCTCTTTGTTGGTACTTTAAAGTTGGGTCAACGTGTTCTGCTTAGAGCTCCTTTTGTCTTTGAGCTGGTATTTCATCCTTAAGTGACCTTTGGCATGATTAAGGCAAGGAGTTTCCTAATGGGATGCAGAGTCACAAACCCAAATAACCATGGGGAAACCCTGCCACTTGTTGAGTTACAGGTGAGCAGGGCAACACCAGCTGTCACATTCCACCCAGCTACCTTTTAATAATCCCTTTTCTGAGAGTTGCCACCAAGAATAGAATAGCAGGGTGCTGGGGAAAATGGTCAGACCAGATCTGAAAGGCCACTGCGGGATGTGTGGAGAATTGCTACAGTACAGCGCAGGTGCTTTGTAGCTGGCATCTGCAGTTGTCTTTAGCTGCCTGACTCCGTTCTCATCTGATAGAGGGGTGCTTTTTGAGGAATGGGAGGTGCTTACTTGGGGTTATGCTCAATTGTGTGGTTCTTGGCAACACTGGGATCCAGCATCTCCAAGCTATCCAAAGAGCTTAGGGTTGAAAGCGTACAGAGTGAGTAGCCCTTCCCCAGCAAAAGTAACACAGTTTGTCCCCTAAAGTTGGAAAATGGAGTGTGACAGTATGACCTTCTCCAGGACATGGGTGGAATTCACACCAGAGGCAAAACCCAAATACCCTGTCCAGCAAAATTGCCCATGGTGTTCTATTTTTAAAATCTTGATAGTACAGCCATGTTCTTCCACTGGCAGACTCCCTAAACTGTCCCTTTTCATCTCTGCCCAGATGTTTTCAGTAGCCTGAATGCCACTGCAAAGAAGGACCCTGGAACGGTGTTGAAAACCATGTCTCCTGTTGATCGGTTGCTTTTCTTAAAACGTAAGTATGGTTGAACAAAAGTTAGAAGCACTCCGAACACTTACGGCTCAATCACTGAAACAGTCAATGAATGTGTGGTGCCACTATCTTAAAACGGTATCTTAAAGGGGTTCTGATGTTTACAGTGTTTGTGAGGAACAAGTGCTCTGCACTGCCTGAAAGTCATTACCCTTTTCTGTACCTCAGGTTGGGAAAGGAATTTTACTTTCTGTCTGTGCAATCTTGATCCTTTGTTTTTATTCAGAACTGCCAGCATGTCAATTGGCTAGTGGCTAATGTAGTTTTTGAAGACTTCTATTCTCCAGATTGTTGTGGTCCGTCTTTAATTATGTCCATCATGTTGATACCGAAAAAGCCGGTTGAAGAAACCCTCTAAGACTTGATTTTGGAGTTTTAGAAAGCAGGCGTTCTTTATTGCAGCGCTGGGTGCATGGGGGATCGCTCCACCTATTGTGCACACCGTCAGGCCTAATTGTGCAGGTTAAGTACATGTTCTACATACATATTCACTAGATTTCCGAGAAATGTTATACATATTCATTAGTTTCCCGTGAAACTATTAGCATATGTAAATGTCCTTTACGCAGGTGCATTGAAGGTCTCTGGTGGTCTTCAGGAGTCCTCTGGTGGTCTTCCATAGTCTTCCTCACTTGTCTGCTACTTGACCATTCTCGGATGATTCTGCGAAGTGTGGTCTTCTGCATGTTTGATACATCTTATCCTAAAGAATGCTCGTTAGTGCTTTTATTATCTATGCATACGTTTTGATGTAATTCATATGGATACTTTTAAGCTAAGTTACCTAAAAGGGCTAAAGTCCTTATCTTCTTCAGTGGGGGCTCATCTGGGATGGCCCAGAAACTGCAAGGCCATCCAAAAGCAATTTCTCACACATTTTGCAACATAGAGTACCCCCATCCACCACTGATCAGCAAATAATTGGGCAAAGAAACAGCAAGACCATTGTACTCAGAAGAACATCCTGCATCAACGTAATATGTTAAAGGTCAATCTACAGATGATCCTTTTCTCTGGTGTTGGTAGGAAAGAGGTACAGTCTATTGTTCCATCTCTCTGATGGAAAGCTAATGGACATTTCATGTGGCCTGCAGCAGATGAGGACTGTAGCTTTTTTTAAATCTCAAAGCTGTAACATTCCCTATTACCATGGTACCTGGTGGCAAAAACCTGTTGTAAGAGGAGGTCTGTTTTCCGGCCTGGATCCAGCCCAGTGGAGGCCATGGCTGCGACCAAGTGGACACGACTTGGCGTGACTTCTGGCGGTCACTCAGTAAGGAGGGCAAGGGCGAGCACTCTGCTGGTAGAGTGGGTTACATACTGTCCCTGCACCTGCAGGGTGGTGTGTTGAGATGGGTGTTTTTCTGTGTTGTTACTTCGTTTTGTTTCTGCGCTCTCCTGAGTGAGCTTTTAACTCCAAACACTGCAACTTTTTCATTCCAAACAGGTTATCTCAACTGGAGATGACCAAACAGGTGTTGCACTTGCAAATGCAGCAGGTGTTAAGAAATCAGGAATGTAATGATCAAAGTCTGTCTTCTTGGCTGTGATGTCATGGTGTTGCCCCGTTTTGTGTTCAGTTAGTATTATGCTGCCTGTGAAGCACAGTGAAAGACTGTACTCTGTGAGATCACAGGTCCAAACGTAGTTCAGATATGCAACACTGCAGAGAAACCAAAGCAGTCTGGATTTTTAAATATTATAAACACTTGTTTCCCTTTCATTTAAAAAGGAATTTAGTTACTCTGACAAGCAGCTTCAGGATATTAAATGTATTTGTCACCTGGCATTTAAAACATTAAAGCTTCAAAGTTTATCTAGACTAAGATTAAAATTACATTCAGTCAAAAAACCCAGCTATGAACTGAGTGAAATATGACTCAGCCAGTTTTTATTGCAAGTATATTGCTGGATGTATTGTATACTTTGTTTTCTTCACTTACAAGAAAAAGTAGATGTGCTTATTTTTTGGAATAGTTTTAAGATACAAACTAAGTTTACATCTTACCACCAGTACTTTCTGAAGTACTCTAATTCATTACAATGTATGTTCCTTTAGGTACCCAACTCTTATACTGGTTTTATCAGGCTTGACAGGAAGAGTGAAGGGGATTGTTTAAGGATGTCAGATTCTGTTTTCAAAGGGAGTATCTTGGTTATTTATAGAACAGGAAATCAGAAAACACATGCTAACACAGTAAATTATTGATACAGAGTATATTATGAAAACTTTTATGAGACATGCACCAGTTTAATCTTGTAGGACAGTATATTCAGAGAAGAATCTCATCTTAAAAACCCTGTAGCTTTTTGACCTGTCCTGTGTGATCCTGCATCATTTCAAACTTGTTTAATTTGATTATAGTTTTTTGTTTTGTTTTTTTTTTTTTCCTCTGGCTTTGTGATTTCCAGTCCTGTGACAGCTGCTTCTTGGTAAAACTACTCTAAGGTGCTGCTGAATAAGACAGTGATTTCTACGGTGTTGTTTCAGACTGTGCTTTTTCTTTTCTAAATGTCAGGTTAGGTGAACTGCTATAAATCCTCTGGGAGCTGGTAAGCTGTTCCTTTGCTATGTACACGATGCTGCTGCCCAGAGCTTTGGTGACTCTATGAGAAACACTCTAGTGCATCTTCAAATGTGATTTCAGTGGAATGGGATCTCACAACCCAAGACTCCACTGCTATCTAAAACCCTTAAACTGTAATCCCACCAGAAGTCTCCAACTATTCTGCATAAAGCAGAAGCTCTCAGTGTTTGTTCCCTACCTAGCTGTATTCATCTTCTGATTTGTGAACCACGCACATACTCTTACATACTTGTCTTTTACTGACCTGCTTTAAAACATATGCAACTTTAAGGCATCAGTGCATATAAATAGTGCCGTGCTTTCTATTAAAAATTGTCAGGTTTTTCCTTGCAAAACCGTAGGTTCCAAGACACTGCCAGCTCTGAGCTCCTTTGCAGGTTTTTATAACTTGGTCATGACAAATATACTAAGTATTTTTATGGTTTTGACTGCAGATGCAAGATCACCAGCCTGGGAATATGACAGCCTTCACCCAAGGCTGAAATTGTCTGATGACCGTCTTGTAGTAAGCTGTAACTGGAGGAAGATATTTTACCCTTGTGGTCCCCAGAGATTTGATAAATTATGGCAAGTGCTAAGCAGAGATGCATTCCTTTCTGGGAGCCATTACTGGGAAGTTGACCTGCTTCACGCTGGAGAAGGATGGTGGATTGGTGCAGCCTACCCTTCCATTGGCAGGAAAGGAGACTCTGAAACCTCTCGACTCGGCTGGAATAGAGCATCTTGGTGCCTTAAGAAATTTGGTCTTGAATACTGGGCATTTCACAAGGGGGAGAGAATCCCCATCCTGGTAGAAGATGATCCTGATCGCATTGGCATTTTTCTGGATTATGAAGCAGGAATCCTTTCATTCTACAATGTCACTGATGGCATGGCTCATTTGCACACCTTCCGCTGCAAGTTCACAGAACCAGTTTACCCAGCTGTGAGGCTCTGGGAGGGGTCCATTGGAATGTGCAAACTAACATAATGAAGCAAAATAAAGCCTACTATTTCATGCTTTTTCTATGAAAGCCACTTTAGCAATGATCTACATTAATTAATCTCTGTCATGTGAAAGTTGTAACTGTGATGCTTGTAGAAGATAATAGCTAAGTTCAAGAAAACCAACTGTAATTTCTAATATATATGCTCTTTTCAATGGGGAAAGGTGATCCGGCTTTTATAAATCATGTCAATGTACCACCTAAAGTGCCATATTTAATATTTTTGTACTTTTTTCAACTTGTGAAATGGAAAAAGTCTGGTTGAAAGAAGCATATTACAATTCAGATTTGGACATGGATATTGGCATCTTTTTTTATGAACTCCCTCTGCTCATCTGCCTGCAGAGGCTGCAATTGTGATAGTAACAGGTTTAGTTTGGTCCAAGCTTCAAGTTCATATATTGCATATTGTTTTAGTCAACAAAGTCAGATTTGGATAATAAATGCACTAAGTGAACTAGCTCATACGTAGGAGCTTCTGTAGCCACACTTAATACCTATTAGTGGGTCTTACGTCTGACAGAGGCTCTCTGAACTGGGCTTCTGGGTGGCCCTATTCTTCCCATACAGAGTGGAAGCATAAGAAGCAGTTGTGTGCCATCCCCAAAAGAAGATGAAATGCCTGGAGGACCCACAGGTGCAATAAAAATATGAGGTCAGTGGGGGACTTGTGCTTAAATTTATTTTTGTGTCCCATTTGCAAAGGTTCTTTAACTGCAGCTGGATAAAGGTATGCTCACATAAAACTAGGAGAG
Source organism: Elanoides forficatus (assembly GCA_025311575.1). Taxonomy (NCBI): domain Eukaryota; kingdom Metazoa; phylum Chordata; class Aves; order Accipitriformes; family Accipitridae; genus Elanoides; species Elanoides forficatus. Next base: position 28,963,692 of record JAOBAS010000072.1, read on the forward strand.
AGAGCCTGCAAGTTTCTGCATAGGGATAATTTATTTTTTTTCCCCACTACCTTAATTGAAGTCTTGGAAATTTTTGGAGCCTATGTTTACAGCAGCCTCTAGGACCAGCCTGGCTGGAGTGAAGAATCACTGCTACTTGAAACAGGTCAGGTAATCTTACAATGTTCAAATACTAAAGGCCCTGCAATCATCACTGGTGCTGGCAAAGGCAAGGTCTGACCATAGGCTTAAACACAGAAATAATAGCTTGTTTTATAAGCTAAATTTATTTTTCAAATTTGAAATAAAAAAAAAAATATCTTTTAACAATTGAGTAATTTTTTAATGTAAGGCAAGCATACTGCATCAGTCAGAGCTCACACATGGTCAAGCACGATTCAAAGAATCTCTGCTTCCCAGTTGAAGATACAAATAGTTTCCTCAGAATTGCAGAACGGTAAACATTTTGGAACTGAACAGCACACAAGTACAGAAACACCACCACCAAATTCAACATATTTCAGCAACTCATGACCAAGAGGTAGCAAGTTCCAAATAACCATCACTAGTACATGACTCCACCACAGAAAAAAGCAGATCAGTAACACCAAAGCAGTTCTGTGCTCACCAAGGTAATTGAGGGATACCTGGTTTGCAGCTGCTGCCACATGGCTCCTTCCTGGACAAAGGGAAGAGCAGCAGGCTGATAGGAGTGGGATTGCATTTCTTACTTGACAACTGAGAAGCTGTGGTGCAAGAGCAGAGCACATAAGACGAGCACTGACCATCATGCTGAAACATAGTGATGTGATCTAGACAAGCAGCCAGCATCGGCTGCCTCAAACACTAGTGTTGGGGGAAAAAAAAAACCCATCCCAATGTATTTACTTGTTAGTACAGGAAGAAAGCTGCTGAATCTTCACCAGCATTTGGCTTCCTACCTGAGAAGTTGCCCCCCCCTCGGTACAAATACAGGTACCCAGATGCATTCCAGAACTGATTTAAGATTCCAGACTTCACTCAGCTCAGAGTCACAGACTGGTTGAGGTTGGAAGGGACCTCTGGAGGTCATCTGGTCCAACCATCCTTCTTAAGCAGGGCTACCTAGAGACAATTGCCCAGGAACATGTCCAGGCAGCTTTTGAATATCTCCAAGGAGGGAGACACTACAACCTCCTTGGGCAACCTGTTCCAGTGCTCAGTCACCCTCGCAGTAAAAAAGTGTTTCCTGATGCTCAAACGGAAGATCCTGTGTTTCAGTTTGTGCCCATTGCATCTTGCCCTGTCACTGGGCACCACTGAAAAGAGCCTGGCTCAATCTTCTTTGCACCTTCCCTTCAGGTATTTATATACATGGATGGTATCTCCCCTGAGCCTTCTCTTCTCTAGGCTAAACAGTCCCAGATCTCTCAACTTTTCCTCATAAGAGAGATGCTCCAGTCCCTTAACCCCCCTCATCTTAGTGGCCCTTCATTGGATGGTCTCCTATATGTCCATGTCTTTCTTGTACTGGGCAGCCCAGAACTGGACACAGGACTGCACATGTGGCCTCACCAGTGCAGAGGAGAGGGGAAGGATCACCCTCAGTCTGCTGGCTATACTTTGCCTAATGCAGGCCAGGATACCATCTGCCTTCTTTGGTGCAAGGGCACATTGCTGGCTCATGTTCAACTTGGTGCCCACCAGGACCCCCAGGGCCTTTTCTGCCAAGCTGCTTTCCAGCTGGGTGGGCTCCCAGCATGTAATGCTGCATGGGGTAATGCTCCTCTCCAGGTGCAGGACTCACAATAATGTTTTTGACATTTTTTTGGAGCATGGGCTAAGTTTACTTCCACTGATCCATCTCAGATCTACTTTCACCCCTTAATCTGTCTGGCTTGCCCTCCTGCCTTTCAGTTCACAAAAAGGCTCTTTCTCTTGTCCCTTAAATGGGACCTTTCTACATACCCAATTTGCTTCCTTTCTTGGTACTCTCTCTTGAGAACTTAGCTTTCTCAAGGAGCTCATTTTCCCCAGAGTGCAGATTCTCAACCCACTGCTTTATCTTGAGACTTCTTATCTTAAGGATTTTATCTTGAGAAAAATCCATCAGGTTGCATGTGTAGTTTTCTGTTCAGTGTACGTAAACTTTGACTTATCTGCATTCAACTCCAACTAGCATCCTGTTATCACAGGAGTGAGGAAAACAGCAGAAAAGAGAGGAACATCAAAAGATACAGGATTAGAACAATTCAAAGTGTAGACAAAGTTATTGTGATTTACTGTATTCTTACCAGAAAAGGGAAGCTGGAAAGCAGCAGACTGTGGTCTTAGATTGGGCAAAACTCCAAATTAATCTAGGTTAAGTGGAATGGAGAAAGAAGGAGCATGGTATTTTCTAGACATAATGCTATACAGTTTCTAATAAAATTGCTCTTCACAATTATATCCACTTACTTAAAAAACTTCCTGCTAATGAGAACCTGAAAATCTAACCTGCTTGGATCCTCATAATCACACCCCTTTCTTCTAAACTACCATGCCGCTATACTTAAGTATGTTGTATAGAAGTGCAGTACTATATCATGAAATATGGAATGGAGTGCTTCAGTTTAGCACTTCACATTTTTGACATGATTTTCCACTGCTTGTTCAGTGATGGTTTCATCTTCTTCGATGTTTTTTTTAACTCTCTGGCCCACCAGATCGAAGATGGCTTCTGGGGGAAATCCCTTAGGCTCTCCCACCTTCACTGTCAGCATGTCAAGTGTCAGTACTGCACCTTCAGGAATTGTCACTTTTGCCACAACAGACTTGCCCAGCTGCAAGGGAGAAATAAAAAAAAAAAAAAAAAAGTTTAAATCAAACACATTCCTAGGCTTAGTATACCAAAAATGGCTAAAAATAGTCTGCAATTACTTGGGAACAGGTCATGTGGAACTCCCCTCCCCATTACTTCTTATTCCAAATGAAGGTTGAGTTAGCATGGAAACCCTTCAGTGTAACTAGGCTGCTGCGAACATCCAGATCCTTTCTGAAATTGGATAATGGCTCACTGGAATTTTTCAGAATCAGAATGGAGGTAATCTGATTAGACTGACTAGTGTCCTAGCTTAGTGTAAAAGCAGCTCATATACAGTCAGAGAGACCTGTTATTCCTATTACTGAGTGTTTTGTACTTGGCACTGGTGAGGCCGCACCTCGAGTACTGTGTTCAGTTTTGGGCCCCTCGCTACAGGAAGGGCATTGAGGTGTTTGAAGTGTGTCCAAAGAATAGCAACGAAGCTGGTGGAGGGTCTAGAGAACAAGTCCTGTGAGGAGGAGCTGAGGGAACTGAGATTATTTAGTCTGGAGAAAAGGGAGGCTCAGGGGAGACCTCACTACTCTCTACCTCAAGGTGGTTGTAGCAAGGTGGGTGTCAGTCTCTTCTCCCAAGTAACAAGTGATAGGACAAAAGAAAATAGCCTCAAGTTGTGCCAGGGGAGGTTTAGATCAGATATCAGGAAAAATTTCTTCACTGAAAAGGGTTACGAAGTGCTACAACAGGCTGCCCAGGGAAGCGGTTGAGTCAGGAGCCCTGCAGGTATTTAAAAGATGTGGAACTTAGGGACGTGGTTTAGTGGTGGACTTGGCAGTGTTAGGTTAATGGTTGGACTCTATGATCTTAAGGGTCTTTTCCAACCTAAATGATTCTGTGATTCCACTCAACTTAGTTAATGCCAGAAATAGCAGTTTATAGAACACAACAGGTCTACACTGCAGTTACAGTGGGCTAAGCATAAACACTGCATGCTGCTAATTAGCAGCATAAATTTTTGAGTGCAGAGGCAGAAACACTGCTGCAATAAACAATTACCAAGCTACTTTTCTGAATAGAGAGTTATTAGCTATAAGTCTAAAAGAGTTTCAGCTATACATGAATCAAAACCAAAAGTTACCTTTTCATTGCAAGCCATTTCACAGGGCAAGAGTTGTTTGACTGGAGAACCCATTGCTTTTTCCACAGTACGGATGGCTTTCACTAACTCCGCCAGTTCATTTGGCTCCAGGGATGCTTGGTGGTCACTTCCTTTCCATGTTTTGTCGAGAGTCACATGGCGTTCCACTACTTTAGCACCCATAGCAACAGCTGCCACTGAAATAGCTATGCCAGTTTCATGCCCCGAATAACCAATGGGGATATCAGGAAAAGCTGACTGATATGCCTTGAATCATGACAAAGTTGGTCTGAATTACCAAGGCAGCAATTTCAAAGACAAAGCAAATTTAACAGTGATATTTGCAATAAAACCCATGGACAATTACTGTGCCACAAAACAAGCAGTTGGTTATCCTGAGAATTAATTTTTTTTTATGGTCAACAAGTCACACTGCATTACCAACTGTCATGTTCTAAGAATTTCACTAGGATTATCAATACTGACAAGGAAAAGGAGGTACATTCTATTCTACAACTTCTCTTAATGCTTTTCCTTTTAATTCAGTTGTACTCTTCAAGGTATTCAAAGCCTGCATTACTGTAAGTTACAGTAATAGAGTAGTGCTCTATTTTCATCCAAGAACCCAGTGGACTGGTTAAACTTAACCTGTATCCAAAGCCGATTTCTTCAACCCCATATTTAAAATCTGAAGCAACCCTTTCAGCCATACATAGGGGACAGTCACCCAATCCTAAAGGGAATTAAATGCAGCATGTCCCATTCTACTAAAAATAACATACTACGCATGCGTAAAGCTAGGCAAGTGCTTGAACACTAACCAATTTGAGAAACTTTTCTTGCATCATTGTCAGGCATATCCAAGTAATATTTTCAGCAAAGGAAGCTATACAAGGGCCTAATCCATTTTTCATTGCTCTGATATTCACATGAAGCATTTTTAACAAAAGTTTCTGATCTAGCCCCTATTTAGAATTATGTTCTCAATTCCATGCACCTTCTTAACGGTAACAGTCTACATAATTTTTCTTTGCACTACAAAGCACAGGGTTAACCTGTTAACCACATGTCCTATTTTCCTCTGTTTAATTGTGAACACTCCAGTACTATGCTTTATCATATCCCTCAAAGCTGAGCTCTGCTAAAAGAGGATCCAATGGGTATTTGTACTTCAACATTTGCAGGAATTAGAGGAACATGATTCATCTAACTTCTCAGAAGCAAATTCCAGCATGCCTAAGATCTGGAAATACATCTCAAGAAAAGTGCATGGCCCTTCTCTGGTACCCTAGCCATGGCACACTCTGGGTTATTCACTGACCGATATAACACGGAGATTGACATCCTCTGGCTGAAGCGGGTATGCACTGGTGCATTGCAGGAAGCAAAAGTTTGGATTGATGGGCTTCACGATCTGATAAACCTTATGCATTGTGTTCATCGACTGCATCCCACTGGAAATCACCATTGGGCGACCTAACGATTAGAAAACATGCACATGTTTTGTCCTAAGTTGGTAAGAAAGCTACACCAGATTAAATTAAGTTCTTGAAGTAAATTAATTCAGTTAAACTAGAAAAGGAAGCTGGCTGAACATTTTTCTTTCAAGTCTGAGGGTGATTTTCTTCTAAAGGTACTTCAGATTTTTTTCCAGAATCAATTGCAGGAAATATCTAATAACTGATCTACTGAGACACAGTGATGTTTACCAAGATGGCTTGAAAGAAAATGCTTACCTTTCTTTGCAGTCTTTTCCAAATACGGAAAATTGTTTGTGTCTCCTGATCCTACTTTGAAAAATGGAACGTCCAGTTCATGTAGGAATTCCACAGCCATCTACAAGGAAAAGAAATCACTGCAATTTAACACACCACTTCAGCTGGATCAAAGATAAAGACCTACCATACTGGGAAATAAACAACCCTTCAGAGCAAAACCAAAGCTTAATTAAATAGGTCCTCTCTCTCTCTCTACCCCCACACCCAAAATACACTTCTCCTGAAATAACATTTACTATTCTGAGGATATTGGTTTCTGACTTCCCTCCAGGTGAAGTACTATTAAGGTGCCTTCTTCTGTATTTCTACTACAAAACCAGATTTTCCACAGGTTTTTGACTGGGATCCCTGCCTCAAGGCAGTCTCTTTGGTCTCCCAGCCATAGCTGGTCAAGCCAGCTGTAGGTACAGCTGCTTAGTACAGGTGAGCTCCACTGCTCCTCTAACTTCAAGATGAGCTTGAGGGCCATAGCATTCTTGGGGGTTTTTTTGGCACTACCGGAGAAAGCAACTAGCTGTAGATGGGAGCTTACCTGTTGAAGAAGAAATGTACTGCAGGCATGCAGGCAGTCTTCCTGCCACATACTTCCTGCAGGTCAGAAATACTAAACCACGGACAGGGTGTTTAGAACTACAGGTAGTTTTCCTGAATAGATCTGTCACTCTGAAAAATTGTATATTGAATAAACACCTGAAAAAAAGTAAGTGCCTAAAAGGGGAAATCCAAAATGGATTTGCTTCTAGGAGAGATACTAGAAAATAAATATAAAATATGCCAAAGAAAAGACTATAAAACAGTTTATTCAAATGTTAATTATACTCTGCTGCCTTCTAAAATATGTGTGCTATATTGAAGAGAATTGAGGAATTACTGGAGGCTCCATGAAAATCAGTATTGCATCAGTAAGTGGCCTTTTAAAAATTAGTACTTTTAACGAAGAAAATCCCAAACCTATCACAGGCAAGAGCTATTCACATTCACATCCAGGGGAAACAATGAAATAGTTACCTAACTTTGTCCCCTTTCAACCGCCCACAAACACTTTTAATTTCTTCAGCTCATTCCCTGTTGCAGTCAAATTTACTTGGTGCCAGCAAAAGAGTGCTAATGTCCAGAAGAGAATCACATCTTTTTGGGTCTAATTTTTTTATCATAATTATGATGCAGATTCAATTTCTTGTAACTAGGATGCATAACATCTCTTTAATATAGTTTATTCACTAAGATGCATTGTGCACGAAGACAATGAATACACTATATTAAAAAAACCACAGATCTAATCTGAGGCGATTGCACAAAATGAAATATGACAGATAGACCTCATATCTAAGGCCATTCTTCATTAGGTAAATATCTCTTGAAAATTGGCAGCTTTTCTGTAAGAGATTCAAGGAACAGGAAGTAATCTCAAATAATAGGGATGACGTTAAAGGGAGTGGTTCAGTGAGATCCTGTCTTATACCCAGTACATACTGGAACAGAGTAGATAAAGGAGTTACTCATACATAGCCTTTACATTTACTTCACACATCACTTCACTGATTTCCTCATATAGTTAAACACACAATTTAACCTCTTCAACACAGCTGGAGTTCCAAAGATTATGTTCAATTTACAGAAGTTAATGTATTCTCAAGGAATTATTACGTCAATTTATGCAATGTTTGCCCTAAGTTCCAAACCATGTCTTGCAGAAATGCCACCAGAAATCTTAGGAGCTATGTAATGTAATTACTGTTCAAAAAAGAAGGCACAAACATTAGCTGCTGAGGCCAAACACAAAGGAGCACAGCATCTTGAGAAAAAGAGGGTGCCCAGAGGTGGAAAGTGTTCTTAGCTGCTGCATATGAAAGGTGTTCTGCATTGCACTACAGCCTTTAAAAGCTGAAGGTTATAACATCAGAGTGTGGGCTTTTTTCTCCCAAAGGTATATGGGCCTTTAAGATCCCAGATATAGAAGTCCAAGACTACTGGATTTAATTATTCTTTTCTTAAAGGAGTAGGTGTTGTTCAGCAGGTCTCCTAGACATGAAGATAACAATAAAAGAAACATCACAATACCCTCTTTTCACAGATCTGAGTCCACGGCATCAGGCTATTGCAATACATGCAAAACACCTTTTTGTCTATCAGACATCTGAAGTAATTTTTTATGGTATTTGGTGCTTGTACCATCTCAGCTGGGGCACGGCAATTCAAGGATTTTGGTCAATAGGACAGTAAGTCGATAGAAGCAGTGAGAATGGCCAGAGGACAAGAAAAGACAGCGTAAAAAGGTTGAAAGAATTGAAATTGCTTAGTCCAGAGAATACAAAACAGAAAAGAGAGGTGATAATGGTGTTCAAATACACAGGGAGGAGATACAAGACAAGTATGAACTTTTATGTCAGATGAGGCAGGACAAAAAATTACGAGAAAGGAGATTAAGCTGATACATGAGGAATTCTCTCTGGTGGTAAGGAGAGTGAGGCACTGAACAGATCACCTTAAAACACTAAATAAATCCCATCCTTGTCCCATCCTCGATAAGGCTAATTGCAGAAAGACAGGGACATTGCTGTGCTTGCCTTATGCAAGAGTGGTTAGCTTAATTCAGGAGGGTCTCTTTCAGTTTGGTTCTCTGTATTTCCTAGGCCACAAAGAAAAGTAAAACAATCTGTAATCTCTGATCTATACTGAGGTTTAACCGTTACCTGATTTTCCAGTTTACACATTTCAATTGTACATTGCATTTGCTAATACTGTAACTAACATCATTTTGAGCTAGGCAATATGCAAGAGTTAAAGTATACATCTCTTAAGGGGGAACAGCAGCAGATGAGCGTCGTGGACTTTACAAGCTGGTGACTGACTGTTCAAAAGCCCACCGACAAAAATCAGTAAATGCTTCAGGAGTAACAGGGCAAGGTGGAGACCCTCTCCATTAGATTAGTAAAAGAAAAAGGAATATAAGCATTTCTGCTGCTTAGAAGCACCAACAGGGGTCTAGTAAACAGCAGAAGGGAAAAAAAAGAGGGAAATAAAAGGGATTAAGCTGAGAAAGGAGTCTGGTTTACAACATAGGGAAGTTTGAAATGCTTGGAGCCAGTATACCAGACAACACCAGATAGTGGCCAGATTGCAGGCTTGATCTACACTCTCACAGCCTTGATTGTTCATGGAGTTTAGCTGAGGCTCTGTCTCCAATATGATTTACTGTGCATAAACACCTCCACGTACATGGCACATCTTCCAAAATGTTCAACCATCACCTCAACCATTGCAGATGCACAAGTGAAGTGGCAGAAGTATAGTTACTCTAGTTTCCTCATTTAGAAATTCAACACCCCCATGTATTTAGTATTCTTTTTATGTAAGAACTATCGCGCTTAAGTAATAACCACTAGGCACAACAGCTGGACTCTGCTTGTCATTCTACTATGACTTACATACCTCATCCATGCCAGAAGCTGTGAAGAAAATTCCAATCTCCTCTGCATATTTCTTTAGGTCTCTATATTGGTCATGGCTAAATTCCAAGTGGCGCTTGTGCTCCCCATAGGTCTTTCCCCAGGAGTGTTCAGAGGTATAGGGTCTTTCTAAGGCTTTCTTGTTGAATTTGTACTCCAGTTCGCTCTTCTGGAACTTAGCACAGTCTGCTCCGCAGTCCTACAAAACAAGCTGGCACACACTGAGTGGAAGTGCAAGTGAAACCGCACTCATCCTTAGTTGGAACAGAAGGATTGTCCAATTAATGTGCTGATTTGCAGTGGAGTTTCACATTATCCTCACAGCAATCACAGGAATGGTACAAACACAGAGTGACAGATGACCTGCACACACATGAGCCCTTTTCTTTCAAAGTGCCTGTATACTTAGTAGAGCAGCAGTCTAGAAAGAAATCGTAGTAAAAGTACAAAACTGAACTGCCACTTGCTATGCATGCCACTTATTGGAAGAGTTGATTTCTGTGGTGTTTTCCAAGCTCAGCTGTCACATGATAATTTTACATGAAAACAAGTGACAGGATTCTGTAGAACAAGGAGTATGAATCTGAAATTTGTATGAAGCGACACAAATGGTGAAGCTAAACTCACATTATGCTATTTTGCACTTTTACCGCAGTCACGGGTCTGAACGCTTTATGCCCTGACTTCTCCTTCAGTGATGATATGCCGTTTCCTAACTATGTTAGAAAGAGTATATCTAATATATAGAATACCAAATTTTAAAACAGTTTGGCCGTCTTACTGGATGACACAAGTATTACCCTGAAAAACCCTAACGCAGTCAAACTGGAGGCTCGTCAGAGAGTTACTTGGTTCTTCCCAAATTCACAGTTAGCTTATGACACAAGCGAAGGGCCGCTGTAAGCCCTCGGAGACGATGTAATCTGCCCGTGTTTGCCCGTGTCCACGGCACGTGCGTGTGCCGCGAAGGAGGCAGGGGCTTCCTAAAAGCAAACGCGATGAGATCGCAGGCTGCGAGCCACGGGCTGAGGGCTACCGCGCCAGCACCCGCTCTGCTGGCCCTCACCACGACCGTCTCCTTGCAGCTACTTCACTTCAGAAATCCCTCCCGTCGATCACTCCACATCCTCCCGCAGAGGACGCTCCCCGACCGGAGCGTCTCCCGGCCTTCCCGGGCCCCGCCGGTGCCCCGGGCCCGCCGGTGCCCCGGGC
>JAOBAS010000072.1:29019507-29030074 GCA_025311575.1 Elanoides forficatus
ACTAGTTTCTGAGGGGTGGAAGGATTGCAGTGTTCATTGGCTTGTTCATGTATCTTAATTTCTTCCCTTAATTTGTAGAGTTGAATTGAATGTGGCCATGTCACAGATTCTAAGGTGACACCTTTAGAAGGTGTATTGGTGAGCCATCGTGTGGCTTTGAGTGCATTAATATTGAAGGTCCATTGTGGAATTTTACCTAACTGTAGATGGATGTAAACAAAGACTTGTGAAATGATGGATTTACAGGTGGTGTTTGACTTTTCTGAAGTCTTTTGGAGTTGATTTTGATAGATTTTTTTTTTTTTCAAGTAAAACCCTTATTTTCATATAACCAATGCAAATGTGCAGTTTAAGTGCTGCAGAATGAAATTGGCAGCCTGTTTCCTGAATGCAGGCTAAGCTACTAGTGCATGCTCAGCCAGCTGATCATCTGCATTAAACTCATTCTCATTTTCTGTATCTGACTTAAACTTTCTCTCCTTGTTTCTTTTCTTCTCTTCACCTTTAAGCACAAACATAAATCATCCTTGCTACAGCCTAGAACAGTTAAGTAAAAAAATCTTCACTGCCCCTTAAAAGCGTCATGTCACATACAGTAGCAGTGTTGTAGTGACCCTTGTCTTCAGTGGTGTCTGTAACCTTATCCCTGTGAACATTGCTGAACTCTCATGGGAGAGTCATCTTCACTGCTTTTTCTGTACTGCTTGTTGGAGTAGATGGATTTGGTTTGATCTCTTGATGCTTACTGCTCTTGCACTCAGGCAGCTCCCAGAGCCCCACAGTTCATGTAAACCAGATGCTGCAGCGTTATCCCTGCATTAAAGCAATGCTGTTGGCAGCATAGCAATGCCAAAATGATACAGCTGGGAAGCCACTGACACTAACCTGTATATCATATACAAAGCCTCCTTAGAGTCTCCTCAGGGGAGAGCAGGGGAAATGTGTTTATCCTGTGAGCTGACCTCAAACAAGTCATCTCCTCTGCCAAGATATGCTTTAGTCTATAGCACCCACAAGCATGTGATTAATGACTTAAATTCCTTTTGATTCATGCTGCTTCACTATTGCATTGGAAACCATCAGCAGATAGTTTTATGATGGCCTGTAGGCCTTGGGGCTGATTTAAATCCTCAAATGGAATCTGTTTTAAGACATGCTTGCAGGGAGTTGTAAATTTCCAGTTGGCAAGTGTCCAACAGAAGCCATCAAGTGGCAGAGGCTAGTTAAGACTTGGGCATTTCTCCGTAAATAAAATGCCTGAGTATTTGACTTCCTGGAATTTTGTGTGGTGACTCCTTAGGCAAAGACTCAATAACTATTCTTAAAACCAAACACCTGTATTCCAACATTTTACACAGCAATCCTCTACACTGCTTGTGCATAGCATACTACTGCAACCTACTTTCATCTCCAGGGTTGGGGCAGTGGGAGCTTAAGTAGCCATAATGTTCACAAGCAGCTGTCAAGTCACATTTCTTATGAAACATGCTGAAAGAAACTGCATCCTGTAAGAGGGAAGGAGTGCCTTATATGTTGGGCATTAACGCAAGGTGCATTGCATTGCTTTTAGGGCAGCTGAAGAAGCGTTTGTGAATGATGCAGAAGACATTTTTCCAGGCACTGAGTGGGAACGTGTGGCTCAGCTCTGTGACTTTAATCCCAAGTCTAGTAAGCAGGCAAAAGATGTGTCCCGCATGCGTTCAGTGCTCATCTCACTCAAGCAGGCTCCGCTGGTTCGCTGAAGGAGAGCGCAATGGAAACACTACAAATGCAATATCTTAACCTTACTCAGAGAAGCTATGTTTGCAGTAATTGGATTAATTGTTTCAATGTTTTTTTTGGACCAAACCTCATGATGTATCTAGAGCTGATCATTGTTTGATTGCATGTTCTTCCTCATGTTTCCTTTCTGTGTCTGAAATGGGAGAACCTTCAAAACTGTAGTCTCTGTGCTATTGTGCACTGAGATGTCACTTCCCACATTACTGATATTAAAGATCTGTTAAACAGAAAAATGTGTTGACTTTGGATTAATTAAGAAGGTCTCCTTCTCCCTTTTGACAAGGGGTGTTTGAATTCAGTGTGAACAAACATTTCTCTTAATAGCTAATGATTTCACCTTGCTGGTGACTGACCAGCCAGCAATGTTCCTGGTCTTTTGAGAGGCTGTCCTGCTTGCCTCTATAAGCTCTTGAGACCTTTAGTTTAAAAACTGCTTCCCTATCCAATTTATCACACAAGATAGAAGCTCTAGGAAACTGGAGCAGCAGGCTTAAGGAGCTTACCTCACTTCCAGTGGAACTGAGGACACTGCCTTCTGAAGGTAAGCAGTTGTTTAATTTTCTGCTGTCACTCCAGCTGCAGATCTTAGGCTAGAAATACAGTACAGGGCACTGAGTAGTTAAAGCCTTCGATATTCTACTGCATATTCTATTTGCCATGTAGTCAACGCTGGCTTCATATTCAAAGTCTTGTTGTGCAGAGGCTGTCTGGGTGTGTTTGATCTGTGTCCTTGTCCTTACTGACTCTTGCAGACACTTTCTTCCACCAGGGTGGTGCACTGGAGATTTGGAAAGAAGTGAAGACTTGCTCTTACTGCTGCTCATTTACTGGGTTGGAGCTCTGTCTGCCAAGGTGGTTGAATTTGAAACAAACTGATCCAGAAAATCTCTGTTCTGCTGCTTCCTTGGCTCTCTAATCTCACCCAGCATTCACAGGGGCTTTATTCTAGCCTTTGGCAAGACTTACCTTAACTGTCTTTCTTGTAAGAATAGTCTGTTCAGTCTCATACATTATTTCACCATTTTTATCAAAGATACAGTAGCTTAACTAGTGTGTAGCAGAATTGCTTTAATACCTTTTGTGTACAAGCTGGAAGGTTAGTCCAAGCAGCTTGAAGAGGGCTGCACATGCAGATTAAAACTTACTAATGTCATGGAGTTGTTGCACAGCAACTGTCTTACTAGCAGCTGTGTCCCTGTGGTGAATAAGATATTGAATAAATGGTTGCCAGTTGGGCTTCAATAGTTAAGGTGTACCTTACTGTTGTCTATAGTGACTGGAGCTATTCCCATGTTTGCAAGTGTATGCACAAGCTACTGGTAAGCGGTGATGAAAATGATAGTAGACTACAGTTCTGGAAGCTTAATTCCGTGGCAGATTAAAACAGGAAAATATTTTCTGAACTGCACAGGGATACCACAGGTGAATTTGATAGGACTGAAGCACAGAGCAAGTCCATAGAATGGTGATACTCAATGGTAGCCTTGACCAATTATGTATGCACCTTGACTGGAAACTTCCTTTTTTCTACTCATCCCAAAGCTCTGCAAACAAAGGCTTCCAAAATGGTTTGGTAATTTAATAAAGAAAATTCTACTGCATTAAATACACAATGTTTAAAATGTTAATTTCAATTTACTGGAATTTGAAAGATCAGCAGATTAGAGGGGTTCCTGCATACTGGGTTGTGGAACTGATTAATCAACACACTGTCCTATCTCAGGATATTTTATCTGTGCTATGAGCATGGTTTTGAGCTGCAATCCAAGAAAATGGGCAAAGACTCTCAAATTCAAGGTGAAAGCAATGCTACAGAAGTTAAAGCAGTGTTTTATAAGCTCGGTTTGCAGGGGCTAACCATTTGTCTCCAGTTCTCTTGTGTACACCATCTAGTTGGAACACTTAAGCAGCTCTGTGGGTTTTGGTTACCTCCTAGATCTTGTGCAGAGATTTTGTAGATTCTGTCTTCTGCCTTAATTTTGTATTCAAGCATGCTAGCTCACTGGCTCCCTCCTACCTCCTATATCAGTGCTGTTGCAGAATCACAGAAAGGCTGAGGGAAGGGACCTCTGGAGGTCATCTGGTCCAATCACTGCTGCTCAAGCAGGGCCATCTAGAGCTGGTTTTCCAGGACCACCACATCCAGTAAGCTTTTGAATATCTCCAAGGAGGGAGACTACCATCTCTCTGGGCAACCAGTGCCAGTGCTCAGTCACCCTCACGGTAAAGAAGTGTTTCCTGATGTTCAGGAGAAACCTTCTGTGTTTCAGTTTGTGCCCATTGCCTCTGGTCCTGTCACTGGGCACCACTTAAAAGAGCCTGGCTCTATCTTCTTTGTACCCTCCCTTCTATATACATTGATAAGATCCCTCTGAGCCTTTTCTTTTCCAGGCTGAACAATCCCAGTTCTCCCAGCCTGTCCTCATAGGAGAGATGCCCTAGTTGCTTAATGATCTTTGTGGACCTTTGTTGGACTATGTCCAGTATGTCCCTGTCTCTCTTGTACTGGGTAGCCCAGAACTGAACCCAGCAGTCCAGGTGTGGCCTCACTAGTGCTAAGTAGCAGCCTCCCCAGTGATGTGGCCTCACCAGTGCTCAAACTTTCTGTGTCTGAGAATTATTTTACATACTTAGACCTTGTGGCACTGAGCAAAAGAATCCTCAGCTTTATTTGGGTCAGATGGAGCCCTTGTCTGTGCTTCTGAACACTGACTTGCTTCCTTCAGAGTCAGCATCTGTCACTTTGTTTTGTGACTTCATGTGACAATTCCCTGCTTCTGGCCTCGTTGAGCATACTCATTCCTCTGTTTACTGGCTTTAACTTCCCACTGATGCTGCTTATCTCCATAACATGTAGCTGATGCAGAAACCTGAGTTAGTGGAATCTGGAAAAAAACCTGGATACTTCTTATCCTTCAAACAAAACCCCAGGTGCATATGCACAAAGATCTCATGTAGCATTGAGAGAGAAGCTGCAGCCTCCTGCTGAATACATCCTGCTATAGAACTTGCTTTGTTTAGCTTGTGATCAGGTGGCAGCCAGCACCCAGCCAGTCTGAAATGATAATGAGCATTTGTAGAGAAGGGGGATGGAGAGAAGGTCATGGGTTGATTAGAAAATGACAGTGCTGCACCTTCATCCTCTAAGCCTGAGGAATCTGGGTAACAGTTTTAAGCAGCCATAAACCAACATGCTATGGCTTGCTTGTTTCTTGCCAATTTATTTTTTTCTGAGCAGCTGGTAAAGATGGAAGGATATAGTTTACTGGTTTGTGTTTTAGAATGGACAAGATGGGTGTCATCTTTGCCAGAAGAGAATTCCTCCAGTAACAACTGTCATGTGGGCAAGCTTGTTCCTCTGCAGAACTGTTGTGCTGCAGCAGCATGCTGCGGCACTGGGTCATGGTGTGCCTGGGGCTGCAGCAGATCTGCAGGATCCTCAGATGTTAGAAGGTTACTGACAACCCAGGCCTTTGTGGTCTGATTTCGTAGGGTATGGTCTAAGTGGTATGATCTGGTCCCAGAAAGGCTGGGCTACTCAACACTGTTCAACCTGGGAGTGTTCAATTATCTTGCATCAGTAATGCAAGTTTCACTGACAATTATGTATGATTACAATGTGTTGCAATACCTTTGGCTACAGTTACAAGAATACATTTAATGTCTTGCTTCACCTGGCTGTTTACTGGTCACAGCTGGTTACCATGTGTAGGAAATTTACCTGGCCTAAGACATGAGGTATGGATAAGGTAAAATCTTACTAGCTTTTAAGAAGTGCTGTATCCATACTTATCACATGGTTGTGAAATTGAAATTAAAAATAAAGGAACCTTTGGAAAAAAAAATTGGGATATTTCTTCAAAATTTTTCTTTCAATGCTGTCTTCATACACTTCAATTAAGCACAAATTTGGCATTTTATTTGCATTTAGAATTTCTGTGTAATGTGCTTCATGCAAAAAAAGCTGGAAGTATTTGGAACACCTGCAGATACACAGTTACAGCAATGGTGGTCTAATAGTACAAGCAAGGCAAAAGTGGTGTGGAGATGTGTTTTCTTTTTAGACTAATGGAGAAACACGTGTGCTTTCAAGCATGCAAAGGTTTTTTTCAGCTAGCAGTAACAGCTTAATGGTAATTTGTGATTTGTTAAGGATATAACCGATACCTGTGTGAGGTCAGAAGGACAGTTATGAACGCAAAAGCTTCCCTCAGTTATGACAGAAGCTGTATTACTTGTCTTCTCATTGCTTTGCTCAATCTGAAAAAGCAGTCATCTTTCTTTGATTTTATACCAAATTGCAATGTACAAGCAGTAGGTGGTTTGGGCACTGCAGCAAAGTATATGGTTTGATCTTGTTTTGTGTGAGCTTACCAAATGAACCAACTGAGAAGTGCTACAACTGTATGTGCAAACTTAAGCAAGGCTTAAGAAAAATTTGGCTTTGTCTTCTTCAGAATCTCACAGGCATTTTTAGTTGTTACTAAAATATATTACGTGCCCACAGTGCAAAGCATCTGCTTTCAGCTTAAGCAAACAAACATAGCTTTGTGCCAGACTAAAACAACTGTACTAAATACATGGCTTTAGCACCTACACTTCAGCTGCCAAAGCACTAGTTCTAATGTGCCTCTGGAAAATGGTTTATCAAACACAATTATCTGGAATAGTCCAAGGGGTGTACAGTCCTGGTGTTTTACCCTTACTAATGCCTGTAAACTCTCCACGCCATTTGAAAGGGGCACAGTGATCAGATTTCATGGATGGAGATTGAATTACAAACTGTTTGCACCTTCCTGTCTGAGATGTGTTTCTGTGATACAAACTTGACATTGCTTCCATTGGTGGTTATGTCCAAGTTTCTGACGATTTTGATACACTTAAATGGAGGAAGGACAGTGCTTCAATACCACCAGAAGGCCTGAGGCGTTTTTTAATTATGATTTAATTCTGGTCTGGATGGCAGATCAAAAACTCAAAATAGTGAATAACTAAACTTGCTGCTCAGGAGACCAAAAAGAAATTCCAAACCTTGATGCTGTACTGATTAGCTATGTGGTTTGCAAAGCATCAGCAATGAGCTGTAAAAAGATAGCTAGCAAAACTCAGTTGGCCTCCTCACAGTCCCAAGTCCTGGCTGGTTGGGTTCCTATGCTTAGACAGAGCAGGCTTCTTCCACCAGATGCAAGGATGAGGAGCAATGCAATATAGCGACTGGCAGAGGTCTTACATTGGTTATGTGAATTATAAGCTACAGCACTAAGAACTCCAGGTTTAAGTCACTTTCCAACCTTTCAGTACTCTGCTGTTTAAGTACTGCTGGTGCCTGCTCATGCAATGCTGATTATACACATGCATGTGCATGAGCAGTTTCCTTCTGCCCAAGCTCTTGAGTGTCACATGCAGTTCTGCTTAGAGGGATGGACAGTGCCATTCTTGCTAAGGCTTCAGCAGTTACAGTACTGCATGCACTCACTAGGCCCACTGCAAAACCAAACCTCCTCCCACAACAGGTAGTATTAGCTGATGCTGTGAATGCAGGTAATAAGAATGCACTGCTTCTTCAGGCTCTGAAATGCTGATAATAGCTGGGGAAAGAGAGTTCAGCTGTTGTGTGCTTTTACTCCCTTTCTTCCCTCCCAGCAATGGATATAAAGGCTGGTTTCCCCTCACTTTCATGGTATGGGCTGCTCTAAAGGACATAGGGCCAGCATCAAGTAACAAGATAGCACAGTACTGCAGATATTCTGTGAATATCTGATGTTTGCTCCCCTGGGATTGGATACAATTGGGAGCTCGTGTCCCTAAAACCTCTGGTCCACAATAAAGTGCCTGAAGTGCAAGGGAGGTTTCTGAACTGGGGAGGAAGGAAAAACAAACAAATAAAATCACTATTATGCTGTTAAATAAGCTTTTTATTCTTTCCGATTTTATAAGCCCACAAACTTCTCAGGGAAAACCGCAAGGACTTCGGCACCATTTGCACATATGCAGCAGGTTCTTGTCTGGTTGACAGAAAAAAACATTTTCAAAAGCATCTGAAGAACCGTTTTCTTAACAGGACTAGATGTTAAATGTTTAGAGTAAAACTTTTCAGATGTGTTTTAGTCTTTCATGTTTTCTCTATGTCTGTACCCTCCTTTCAGCTGCTAGGGAAAAATGTATCTGGAGTCTGAGATACGAAAAATATAGAGCTTCAGGAGGTCTGGAAAGCAAAAGCCTGGTCCCACTTTTAGTCAGGCAGTCCTTGTGATGCTATAGGATGGAAAGATCAAATGACAGGGCTCCTCTCTGTTAGAACTTCAGTACTGTTACTCCTGACCTGAGCTACTATCACCATAAAGCAAAGTCCATTTCTCCTTGACCTGCTCATGGAGCTACCACTGGTATTGAAGTTAGCAGGAATCACCAAGGGAACAGACACATGGGAAAAGGAACTAAGAACCCCTGGTGACACAAAGCCCACTACAACTTTGCAAATGGTTAAGAGCTTGTATTTGCTGATTCGGAGAAAAACTATGGTATAGAGGCTGCGCAATTATTCCTGGAGACATCAAGAAGGAGATCTGGTGGTGTTTGTAAAATTTTCTATGAAGATGTGAGGTTCCAGTAAGCATTCCATGCAGAAGAGAGGATGACGTGAAGGCAACTTGTGTAGATTATATCCCAGAATTAGCCAGTAGTGTGGTTCACTACACTAACAGCTATTCAGTCCAAGATTATTGTACAGCAGAGGGCAGCGATTGCAGAAGGTCATTTCATTTTGTTTGGAGAAAGGTGAGTGTGGAAGTAGCCCCTTTTATTCCCCTGTACTAGTAATTTACTGGGCTTCTGCAAGTATTATCAATGGCCGAGTTAGATGTCAAAATAGGCCATTAAAAGCAGGACAGAGGATGGTCTTGTGACTGTTCTTCCACAGGTATCTTCTTTCTGAGATAGCTGATCAGTTAGATGGGTCTGTTTTTCCCATTTTTCCTTGTGTCAAATAGTTATTACTACAGTATCTTAGAAGTGTGCTAAAAAGCAGCTGGATAAAAAGACAGAGCTATATATCAAGAAGGGCTAGTTAAAGAAATATAAACCATGGTTTACCTAGGCAAGCCTTCATTGGTATTTGACATACTTTGATTCCAGGCTTCTGAATGTCTTGAAGGTGAGGATGAGGCTCAGATTTGACTTTTCATCCTGCGAGCTGATGGTGAATGCAGGACAAGAACAATGTACCTGCAGCTACCAAAACTGCTGAGGAGATGCATTATCTCACTCTGCAGTGGAAGAGTTTTCTTGAAAGGTAAGAGTCTTTATGATCAGATGTGCCACATCTGACTACCAAAGAATAAACAGTCCCCTTTCCTAATCTGGCAGATGAAATAGTAAACTAAGTCTCTTGAGAAAACCCCAAACAATAAAATTCAAGTAATTTACTGTTGGCCATAGCCAGGAGACAAAGATGCTCACTGCTACATTTATCAGTTTGTTTGGACTGCTCTGCAGGCTCTAAGCTCACTAGATCACAGTCTTTCTCCTTCATATGCAAAGCTTCTAAAAAATGGGATTCTGCTCTCTAAAGATGATGTAATAAATAACTGCCTCCACTAAGTCCTTCATGAACCACAATTTCTAGATGCAGCCTTTTTCATTGTAGAGGCAACTTCTCTCATTTCCACCCACTGAAATTACTACCTGGTGATTACATCATATTTACTTTGTGGGTAGAAGCCTGGAAACTGAAAAGCTGGTCGCATTATAGACTTCTCATTTCACATAGGTGCAAAATGAGATATAGATCCCCAAGTGTCAGCTATAATTTGACACACCATACACATATTCCCCACCATACATCAAGATATGCTCATAAATAATTCAGCCACACTTAAAACAACATATGGACTTACCAACAGAGGTGATTAAACACAACAGAATTGCACATTAGTTCCTATGAAGTCAGATGAAATTTAGGAAAAATACAAAAAGATAATACCTCAATTAGGAAATGCTGAAGTAGTCACTAACTATTCAGAACACTATTCTGATTCAACAGCTGCTCTCATCAAAGAAAAATTTTGGGCAAAGTATTTTCTCCGCCCATTAGGAATTTGAATAGTCCATTTCTATAATTCTTCCAGGTACCTAGTATATTCTACGTGTAGTATAATCCAGTACCAGGCTAGCAGCTCCAAGAAGAGCAGGATCTGCTAGATTTGAGACCACCACATCCACAGTTTTAACAGAGGACAGAGCCTGTCGATTTATCACATCTTTGACAGCATTAACATAGTGGCTAGCTAGAACTCCAGAAAGGATAACAAGAGAGGGGTTCATGGTGTGCAGAATGTTCACAACTCCAAGGCCTAATGCTGTCCCAGCTGAAAAGATAAAGTAAAAAGAAATTAAGTAGAATACTCAAAGCAGTCCAGGCATCAGTAGTTGAAATAGGTCTGTTAGCAGCAAATGACACTGTCAGGAAAGCATTCTATTCCATATGGCAGACATTTTTGAGTTTATGTTATCAGACAATATGAGTTTGCCATTATTTTTTCTTTCAAAAGTAGAAGAAAAAAAAAAGGCAATTTTATTGCACAATAATGCATCATCCAATGATATGGCTGTGAAAGACAAAGCAATGCATTATGACACTTGTAAGCTAAGAGAAAATAGGAAAGCATTACTTTACCATCTTAGTGCTATCAGCTATTTACAAGGAAGAGGACTGTATTTAAAGCTAGTAAAACAGTAAAATATCCCATGTAAAGTAATAGGTAAATTGCCTTTGCTTGCTCATACT
>JAOBAS010000072.1:29060674-29085896 GCA_025311575.1 Elanoides forficatus
AAAAAAAAATCCAGAAGTTGAACTATTGTTTGATTTTAAAATCGGTACATTTCCTTAAAGTATCCAAGAGACTAAAGTCCCTGCTGGGTAGCGCCTGTGCACGCACAGCAGTTAGGAGAGGCAGGCAGCCTTACTGCTGCTAAGCCTACTCTGTGGGTACTGCCAGCTAGTATCAATGACACCTTGTGTTTTTAACATTGCCAAGACTACCCAGATCCATTCAGAACAACAGGAACCTGCAGCTGTCCCGAGGCAAGGAGCGTGGGAAGCGTGTATGGCACCCACATCAAACAAGCAAGTCTTCCAAACGCAGGTCTGGAAGACGGCCGCAGCCGGAACTTCCGAAGCCTGATTCCAAGCTTCTTGCCTTCACATACACCATTTCAGGGCTGTGTCTTCCTATGGCTTATTTGCAGCTGTACCTCTGACCCCTTTCAGGTCCTGAGGCCTGCATGTTTGCCCTGTCCCAAGGGAGCCCTCCAGTCGCCCTTCTCACACAGGGCCCCGAGATGCTGTAGGCACCTGTGTGACCCCTGACTTTCAGGGTCATCTTGGGCTACTTGCAGTTCTTTCCTATCTGTCTTTTGATTTCTGATATGTGGGCCTTGGTGTTTGCAGAGAACTTACTTGTCTCCAGGCATTCTGTCCTTTCTTGCTTGTTTTTCCTGAAACACACACATTCAGTCTAACACATAAATTTATAGCACCTCAGTAAGCAGGTCGTTGCACAGTACCTGCAAATTTTACTGATTGGCTCTTCCTCTGTGACCAGTTTTACGCCTATACACAAACAATTCAACAGTAGTGACCATGACTATCGCTGAGAGTTTTTCTTAACTTGGGATCACCATGCTATGCTGATATCTGTTTTAATTCATCCCTTTATAGCCATGGCAGTTTATAATTTTTTGCATTCTGTTAGCACAGTGTGTTTCTAGCTGCCCTTTTTATCCTGTTATATATGTACAAGGCAGTCTGCTAACTAAATAAAGCTTCAGAAGAAAAGGAAGCACAATAAAGCAGTAACAAAAGACTTCAAAAGAGTGGGCACTTGTAGAATCAGAGAACAAGGATGTACTTTGTTAGTTTGCTGTGAAGCGTATGTTGCAATATTTTTTTCCCTGTTTTTCACGTATTTACATATCTGCGTGAGTCATCTTTCGCAATGTATTTTAACTGTGAATTCTTCTGCTGTTCTGTGCTTTGTCTCAGAAAGATCTCATTTTTTCTGTCTGCAATGTAATCTGAAACCCACAAGTGTTACACTCTGTTCTGAAGTCACATCCTCCACCCAAGTGTTTGCAGCTCTTACTGCTTCTCAGCATTGAAACGTTCACTTAACAGATTTTCTTCTCCCAGGGCTGCATTATGCATGCGTATGTGTGTGTGCATACACATAAACATACATGCAGGTACCTGTTTTTTAAACATGCTTGCCAGTTGTGGGAAATTTCGGAAAACAAGCTGTATTCAATTTCCCTGTATCAGATACCTGGCTTCTAAAATTTCTCCATTGTTCACAAAAAGGACGTTAGAGTTGGAGCTTGTTTTTTTCCTGGGACTACATAAAAAGAAAAGCCCAAATTCCCTTGGGCTTCCCCAAACCCAGTTCCCTTCTTTCTGTACTTTTCCACTTTAGCAGACATTTGTCATCCAGCTTCTCCAAATCTCACTGGTCATTCATTTGTCTGGCATGGGACCTTTACTTCCTACTCTCCTGATGATTAATCCACTTCCAGAACGATGGACCTTTGTTTTGAATTAATGCTAATGTAAGTTCATTTATTTAACTCAGTTGTTCCTTTAGTACTCTATCATGTAGCACTGTGGAAAATTTAAGTCTACCAGGAGCTCTGTCTGCTGGGCCACTTCCATGTTAGCTTTACCTCCCAGCATAAGGCCTCTGTCTTTTGCTTTTCCCGAAACTCTGCAAAAGCAGGAGCCCCAGAGCACGGGATGTCAGTCTGAGACATTCTTGAGTCTGCTCTGAAAACTAACCTAACACCTTCAGACAAATGAACACACTTGAGTGCTTGTAGGGACAGTCAAGTGTTCTCGTCCTGGTCACTTGTACCATATGAGTTGTACTGGTGCTTTCCCCAGTACACAGTGAAACACGACCACAGGCTTTGGAGGTGCAGTAAAGTACCCCTAAGTGTTTGAAGCTCTGCACCAAACTCGTATGAACAGCTCAGCATTATGTGCCTTTGTCTTGGCTTCCCTAGCTGAAAGGTCACTGTTACTCTCAGGCAGGCTCTACAGACATATCTGTATAGGCATGGTAACACCAAAGTGTAAGGCTATGCAGGAAGGGTGGCTAGGGGATTGAATAAAGTGAACCTTTGACAAAGTCTTCTCTCACTATCCCTTGGCTCAGAGTAGCAACATGTCATTTCTGTGATATGTCCACCACTCCTTCTCTGCATAAATGACAAACATAGGAGAGGGTTGTACTCTCCCTAATCTTGACTGGGCTTGTGAGTCACTTAAGGATGTACAAGTTATTTGGTTCTAACTACATACCTATCTTCTCACACAAAATGAGACGTTCAGGTGCCACATCTGGCCTTGTCTTCTGGCCTCTCCTTTAGGCAACAAGTCTTGGTAAAATGTTGTTGCCCAGTGTTCACTCGGTCTACAGTCTAAAAAATTATTACATTTTTAATGGCATTTTGATCAATTTTTATCAATTTGGCAGAAGTTTCAATTCCTCCTCCTCTTCCCCACATTTGATCAGACCAGTGGCTTGGGGATGGAGATAACCCCAGTGAACAGGGGTGTTCTTCTGAGGGACAGGCTGCACAGTGAACTCAAACTGTGCTGCTTGCATTGCTGGCCAGGTTGGGCAGCTGACACACAGCTGACAGCGGCCTGGCTGTCTGGCAATGAGAAGGGAGAAAAAAAGGGTTTGCCTTTGCACAGTTGTATGGGATATTAAAATGAGGGATAGTATAGTGATACATACGATATACACTGATGGCTTCACACATCCATGCCTGTTCTCCACACTCCTCCACCAGCTTTTCCTACTGGAAGGCAAGTAGCACCAACCTTTCCCTGCTAATTTTGCCTGGACTTTCAACAACATCTTACAGATTCACTTGATCTCCGTTTTGCAGTTTATACAATCTGGAGTCCTCTGCCCTGCTGAAGTGAGGAGGTATTGGTCATGGAGGAAACTGAAATGTGGACCTGGAAGTTTTGCAGAAGGTGTTTTCTGCTCCTGTGTGGGAATTCAGAGCCCTGAGGTGGTGTTGGAGGAAGTTGAGAGTAAATGTTAACTCCTCTGACCCCTTTTAGGATATACTTCTCTCTGCTTTGGGGCAAGGCAGGATAGAAGGCACTTTTCAAGCAATGTCTGATTAAAAAATTAACCTTGCTATACTAGCTTTTCTTGTTCTGCCCTCCTATTTGTCCCTTTATTTGCCTCCAGGCTGTTCCTGTGAAAATGGCATGTGAGCAAAATCCACTCAGAAAAGAGCAGACACTGTTATGTAGTTCATGCGGGCTCAGTTACAAAAATATCACTACGAACATTGCAGGAATTCAGTATAACAATTAGGACAGTGAAGTTACCAAAGGAGAAAGGAAGGGTCTGAACTTCCAGAATGACAGAAAAAGAGGTGGTTTCTGCCAATCAGTGCAGTGAGGGGCTGCGGACTTCGTAGGCTAGGTAATGCCTTCCACTGGCCCTTTTCATCCCCTGTGTAAGAGGCGGGCTAGACTGTCTGACAGGAGTGGAAAGGTGATCCTGGGCCCACGACAGCAGGGACTCTGGGTTGAGAGGAAGGCGAATGGGAAAGCTCTGTTTGGAAAATCCCTAGGCTTGCAGGCTTAATAAGACCAAGTATTCTGTTCAGATTCAAACGGATTATGAATATTATCTCTCTCATATTTAAAAAAACATCAAAGCTCCATCCCAAAGTCCAAGGGTGTTAACATGGTAAAGGCACTTGAGTTTCTATAGCTAGTGGCATGCAGTGTAGTGAATAGTTAATACATTTAGTTAGCCAGAACTCATTAAAAGTAAAATCAATAGCATCTGAAATATGATAGCATCTCTCTGCTACCAGGAGCAAAATATCACATTTATTTACATGTCCACAGCCTGTTCCAACAGTCAGTGAAATCAGATCTTACTCATGTGTTAGGTTTTGGCTAAGTTCTCTGTTGTAATCCCAATAATGTGGCTATATGTAATAAGGTTCTGAGAGTAATGGTTTAGTACACAAGCTATGCAGTGCTAGAAGAAAGCATGTTTACTTCTGCTTTTCTAATTTCAAAAGTTTCAAGCTCTGCTGGACCTGCAGGATCCTGCATAGGTGGAGTTCAAGGAAGTATTTGTAATGGTGGTTATCTTCTGACTGTTCAGACAGCATTGAACTACAATCCTTGCTATATTTTTGTGAAGCAGGAGTCTGGGAACACTAGGTTTATATAGCTAAATATGTGTGGAAGCAGGCTGGAGCTACGTTTCATTGGAGATGGCATGGGATGTTTACCTAGAAAACAAGAAGGGCCCAGCTGGGGTCCTGTATTAAAAAAAGGGTCACATTTTGCTTACAGGTTTTTACCTGGGAAAATTGCAGATCCCCATATACCTTGGTGACTCAGATTGACTCTTGCTCTGGTCCTAGAAAAGGCAAATGAGAGCAACAAATATTTTGAGGGAGTTGAGCGATTAGCTTAAGGAAAGCTACGTGGATTTTAAAGTTCTCTGAGGAGGCCTGTGACCATATGCAGGAGTCATGAGTTCTAATTAATCTTTCAGGAAACAGATCCATGTGACTGTTAGGCAAGCTCGCCCATGATTTTTGGTGAGAAAAAGCATGCAGAAAAGAGCACTTGGTTGTTTCAGAGAGAACACCACTGTTAGAGGATGGTCCTCAGACACCTCTGTCCTTAACCAAACTTGGGGAAGATACCTTTACCTGTCTTCTACCTCACTGCTGTGATGGGGTTTGGCAGGGGGACCAGCTAATATCCAGTACTTTCCAATAAAAGCTGGTTCTTCACAGAGTTGGCTGTTTATGAAGGGGGCACCATGGTCAGGTTTCTGAGCATCACAGAGTTCTGGCTGGTGGTCTCAGAGCTACCTGTCAGATCTTCCCTGACAGAGCAGTGAGAGGCACTGAGCACTCCTGTCCCAAGTCTCAAAGAGGTGCCTGCTCTGAAGGTGGCTCACCCCTGTGGCAGCATGTGTCTAGGCTTGAAAGTTGCCCTGGGAAGATTTAGCCAGCTGCTCTGGTATGACCCTGTCCTTGGTCAGAGCAGGGGAAATGTGATGTTTTCTTCCACAGGTGAAAATATTTGAACAGCAGAGGACAGCTAAGGATCAAGGTGTGCAGTTTTTTGGTTGATAGCAGATAGGCAAGAGAAAAAACATGATCCTTTCGGATAAAAACAGTGATCCAAATGTACATGGGTCTTTTCTCTGAAGAATGATGGTCAGTCCACAGTTAGCAATGAGCCTGCTTCCAGCTCTATCTGGAAAGTGTCATACTGAGTGAACACAGGCAAAGACAGGAAACAGCCCTCCCTACTCTCCTAATCTAGCTGTTTAACGTTAAGTCCTTATTTCTTCTATGTGCATGCACAGAAGGGTCCGAGTTATTGATGCCAGTGGATTTGTGCAATTCCCAGCACTTGGGAACAATCAAAACACTTTCACTTTGGTCCCAAATAACAGACCAAGGAGCCCAGAGTTGGTCACAGGAGACAGAAAATGCCTTTCATGCATTACCAACAGTCAGAAAGCAGGCCTGCAGCTTCAACCCCCTAGTCTGTTGTCAGTAAACAATGACTGCCTCATTGTTTGCAAGGAATGGTTTGGCCTCAGTTTGGCTGTTTGCTTATCAAGCACCATAGGAATGGATTTGTTTAAATGTCCAGGAGACTGGGGGAAAGTCTGAAGGAAGGAGGACTTGCTTCTCTTCTTGTTAGAAGAGATTGAGGTTAGGGAATACTTAATTAAATTGGACATACCTAAGGCCATGAGCCCTGATGAGATGCACCCATGAGAGCTGAGGGAGCTGGCAGATGTCATTGTGAGGCCACTCTTGATTATCTTTGAATGGTTGTGGTAATTGAGAGAGGTTCCTGGGGACTGGAGGAAAGCAAATGTCACTCCTGTCTTCAAAGAAGGCAAGAAGGAGTACCCAGGGAACTACAGGCCAGTTAGCCTCATCTTGACTCCTGAGAAGGTGGAGAAACAACTAATCCTGGAAACTATTCATTCCTGGAAAGAAGGGATTAGTCAACATGGACTGACAAAGAGGAAGTCCTGCTTAATGAAGAAGCTGATAACCTTCTACAATGAAATGACTGGTTTGGTAGATGAAGGGGGAGCAGTAGATGTTGCCTACCTTGACTTCAGTAAGGCTTTTGATACTGTCTCCCATACGTCTCAGAGAAGCTGATGACATATGGGCTTGATAAGCACACAGTGAGGTGGACTGAAATCTGGCTGATTGGCCAGGCCCAGAAGGTAGTGATCAGTGGCACGAAGTTTGAGGTCAATAATTAGTGGTGCACCCCAGGGGTCAATACTGGGTCCGATACTGTTTCAGCATCTTCCTTAATGATCTGGATGATGGGTAGAGTGGACCCTCAGCAAGTTTGCTGATGTTATCAAACTTGGAGGAGTGTCTGATACACCAGAGGGTTGTGCTGCTGTTTAGCAGGACCTTGACCTCATACAGTTCAGCAAAGGGAAGTGCAAAGTCTTGCACCTGGGGAGGAATAATCCCATGCACCAATATATGCTTGAGGCCAACTGACTGGAAAGCAGCTTTGCAGAAAAGGATGGGGGGTCCTGGTGGACATCAAGTTGAACATGAACCAGCAATGTGCCCTTGTGGCAAAGTAGGCAGATGGTATTCTGAGCTACATTAGGAATAGTGTTGCCAGCAGGCTGAGAGAGTGATCTTTCGCCTCTATCCAGTACTGGTAAGGTCACACCTAGAGCACTGTGTCAAGTTCCGGGCTCCCCAGTACAAGAGAGATATGGAGCTACTGGAGAGAGTCCAGCGAAGGACCACAAAGATCATTAAGGGCCTGGAGCATCTTTCATATGAAGAAAAGCTGAGAGAGCTGGTACTCCCTTCAGAGAAGGCCTGGGGGAGATCTCATCAATGTACATCAATATCTAATGGGAGGGTGTAAAGAAGAGGGAGTCAGGCTTTTTTCAGTGGTGCCCAGTGACTGGCAATGGGCACAAACTGAGACACAGGAGGTTCCCTCCAAACATCAGGAAACACTTTTGTACTGTAAGGGTGACTGAGCATTGCCACAGGTTGCCCAGAGAGGTGGTGGAGCCTCCCTCCTTCAAGGTTTTCAAAAGCCGCCTGGACATGGTCCTGGCAACCAGCTTTAGGTGGCCCTGATTGAACAGGGGGATTGGACCAGATGACCTCCAGAGATTGCTTCCAATCTCAGCCATTCTGTAATTCTCCGGTAGATGTTGTAAAGTATTGAAGACATGCAAAAGATCCTACAGGTCATGTACTGGCAGCTGAAAGCTATGAGGGATACTTAAAGGTCTCTAAAATGATATCAGACCTGTGTTTAAATGCCTGAATTACTCCTTGAGTGTGTCTTGGCAGTAACTTCTCCACAGAGCAAACCTCTTCCACTCAGTGCTGTTTCTGTGGGAGGGCAGGGCCAGGATGTGGATCCTGTTGAAGAGGAAGAAGATATTTGACTTACGCATGTTGGCTCATTTGGTGTGTCAAATGACACACTGCAGAAATTCCTGCAGTTTTTTTCCCAAGCATGAACTTTTTACAGGGTTGTTTATTCTTTTTTTTTTTTTTCTTGGTCAGGTTTTGATTCTATTGTTTGGCAGTTTGGTTTCTTGTAGGACCAGATGTGTTTTTAGCTTTTATGGTGGCAAGGGACAATTCAAAACATGTGGCCTCAAGTATCAAGGTAGAAAAGTTCTGGGAGCCTAAATTCCTTTATAGATATGGGCCTTGCTGCTTGATACTTCAAAGGGGGAGATTACAGTCTTGGCGGCTCTGAGCCAAGTGCCTGGGACTTCATGCTTTTGGAGAGAAGGTCTGGGCCAGGAGATTTTGACAGAAAAAGTTGAAATCAGGGTTGGTTACCGGTGTCTTTAAGCTGAGGGTCTAGGCCTGGGGTCCATTTAGGATTTGGGGTTGTCATGGTTTAACCCCAGATGGCAACTAAGCACCACACAGCTGTTTGCTCACTCCCCCCCAGCGGGATGGGGGACAGAATCAGAAGGGTAAAAGTGAGAAAACTCAGGCATTGAGATAAGGACAGTTTAGGCAAAAGCCATGCACTCAAGCAAAGCAGAACAAGGAATTCATTCACCACTTCCCATCAGCAGACAGGTGTTCAGCCATCTCCAGGAAATCAGGGCTCCATCACACGTAATGGTTACTTGGGAAGACAAAATGCCATAACTCCGAATGTCCCACCCTTCCTTCTTCTCCCAGCTTTATATGCTAGATGTGATGTCACATGGCATGGAATACCCCGTTGGCCAGTTGGGGTCAGCTGTCCTGGCTGTGTCCCCTCCCAACTTCTTGTGCCCTTCCAGCCTTCTTGCTGGCTGGGCATGAGAAGCTGAAAAGTCCTTGACTTAGTCTAAACACTACTTAGAAACAACTAAAACCATCAGTATGTTATCAACATTATTCTCATACTAACTCCAAAACATAATGCTATACCAGCTACTAGAAACAAAATTAACTCTATCCCAGCCAAACCAGGACAGGGATGTGCTGAATAGCAGGAAACCCCCCCTTTATTGATGAGAGGAAATTTTCAGGATTGTACTACAGTTGCCTACAGACACACAATCTTTCCATCCTAGATCACCTGCCATCTCATCCTGCTTGTTTCTGACTATAAGCTAGACTAATACGGAAAGCTACTGGAACAGATACCATTGTACTGGATTCTTCTCTGTGGAGAAATTTAGATATTTTATTTGGGCTTTTTACTGGTGCAAACTACAGTTGACAGGACAGCCTTGCTTTCATGACTATTTTTTACTGTTGGATCAGTCCCAAAACCAGAAGGCCTAATTCTCTCATCAGAGTTTAAGTGAGGATCTGAAATGTGTGGGATCTGAAATGTACTGGAGCTACACCTGCAACAGATCTTTGAAAATCTATAGGTGGGAAAACAAGCCCTAGATGATGCAGATTTCCTGTATATAATGGATAAAGTAGGCATATTTGCTGGCATCATGCAGAAGGGGACATACAATAGAGCCACACTCAAAGGAGTATTTATTAAGCAAGTTTTCCTTTAAAGACAGAAAGGCAGAGCCATCTTCTTGCATTAAATGCAAGGGGAGCAACACTGATTATACTGTGTGAGAGCAGCCCCGAAGGTGAGTTCATACTTTATGTTTGAGATGAACAGGGGACAGAACAGGTCTTTTGGTTCTTGGCGAAAGTATTTGCAATGAGATGTGTGGTTGACACTCTTCTACAAAGAAAAGACAAAGCTTGCATACATATTAAGGATAGGTTTTTTGACTTCATCTCAAGAAAAAGTGAGGTCCCTGCTTACTTCAGCACTTTGCTCATCCAAGATTACAGGATGCTGTACCAGCAAAGTGCTTTGGTAACAGTGCAGCTCTGTGAGTAAACGTGTCATACACTTGTATCACTTTTGCTGCAAAAGCAAGATGTGGTATCCCAATAAAAGCCCAGGCCTGTGAGACAGCTGAACCCCTCCCGTGGTATTTGTGAGGGCTGCTTTGTTAATACTGCTCTTTGGCACACTCCTGGCCTTCAGAGCTCTGTTGATAGAGGTGCTGGTCTGAAGCTTCCTTCTAGGTCCTTCCTGTGCAGGCCTATGTCAGAAACTGGCAGTACAGCTCCTCATTGCAGCATTTCAGTCTAGTGCTTTCATTGTCCTCTTCAGAACCTCTGTTGAAACCTGTTGCTGAGGCAGAATTGAAGAAACCCTAGCCCTGCAGCTGAGATGGTCTGTGGTTATGTGCTGCTGAGCTGAGGGAGATCTTACCCATCTGTGCCACAGACAGACAGGAAGGGTCTAAAGGATGTTCTGGTTTATGTTCTGTCCTCACTGGGTTTTTAGTCCAAGTGAGGACCCTAGCAGACTCCTTTCTTCAGGTGAGGCCAGCAGCCTCGTGTAGAGGGAGGCTTTAGGAAG
Organism: Elanoides forficatus; assembly: GCA_025311575.1. Taxonomy (NCBI): domain Eukaryota; kingdom Metazoa; phylum Chordata; class Aves; order Accipitriformes; family Accipitridae; genus Elanoides; species Elanoides forficatus. Next base: position 29,070,833 of record JAOBAS010000072.1, read on the forward strand.
CGGAGATCTAGGGTATGTGACACCTCTTCACAAATTCTTCAGTGAAGGCCTACCTCATTGATTTCACCAAGCTTCTCTGACATTCAGTTCTGTACAGACCCAAACACAGGGAGTCCTGAGGTAAACCTGGCTCTAAGCCTTCAGAAGAGACTCTTTTTGCAGTGCCCCAGGTTGTCCATCTTCATAATTATCATGCATACTTCTGGAAAGGATAAGAAAGCATGTGTAGAGTGCAAAAGTTTCAAGCATTCCTGACACTAAACCTATTGAAAAGTTTTAGTACTTCATATGTTCTGCAATTTCTCATGTATGGGCTTTCTGGTATCTGAAAAGTTTTTGAAAATGTTTTATTCTTTGTATTTCAGTGACCTCAAAACAGCCAAACTGAAAGACATCATAATGGAGGGAAATAAATCACCTTTGAGAGAGTAGACTAGAACATTTCAGACTGAAAGAGGTTTTGTTTGAGCAAGTTATGCACGGTAAAGAAAGTCAGAGGTGCTGAAACACACAGTAGGCCTAGCTGAATTCTTCTCAGCCTAGTTTTGAAAGCCTTTTTTAACAGCTAGGTCTTGCTGAATTTTAGTTGAGGGAGGGCAACTTTTTAAAGCTACTTTGGCACTTAAAATGTAGAAAGACACCACTGGGGTTTTTGAATATGCATTGGAAGGTATTGAGATTCAGAACTCCCCTTCCCTCTAGTACCTAGCCAATTGGGATCTAACTCAACCGAGACCTTCCTCCATCCGTAGAGACTGCAGTGTATTTGAGAAGCTGACTGCGTGATGTCCAGCTTTGTCCTGAAGCAGAGAGCTCTGAGGCTGTTAAACTGAGAATACAGTCATTCTGGACTTCAGCCCTGGCTGAAGGTAGGGAAAGTATTAACAAACCTGCAGGAGGGCTGGCAGGACTCTGGGACTTGGCACCACTTATGTGAACTGTTGCCTCTTCCTCTGTGTCAGAGGACTTTCAGGTGCGGCATGTCATGGCACAGCAGGAGGCAGAGCATGGTGAGGAGCACTCCTTTTGCTTCCTTCTTCCCTTTAGGTCACATAGTTGTTTTAACAAAGAGATACAGTTCTGACACCAAACCCCAACTCCATCCTCTTGGGTATGTAGTCCCACAGCAGCACTGTGCTTAGCAAACTGCTGCTATATATTCTGCAGCCAGTCTAACGGTATAGAGAAAAAGGCAGGGGGTGGCGTTGTTGTGCTTGTACTCCTTGCATGTGACTGGTTTTTCTTAGGGCTCTGTTTAAGCTGAAAAACTTAAGGGCACATAGTTCTCTCAATGAAGGAGCAGCAAAGGATAAGCACAGCTTTGCTGTATGGCAAAAATCTGCAGTCAGGGAGAGAAAGCTGTAATACTTGTGTGAGAATGGCATGCCTAGCACCCACACAACTCAAGATTGTCAGTATTTGGCTAAAATCTGTAGCACATAATAGCTGACACAGACCAGCCTTTCCCTTCTTGAAAAATACAGATGAGAACAAGTCAAAAATAGCTCACAGAACCTGCCTCAAACATTCAGGAGTGAGCAGGTCAAAGGGCAGGGCTGTGATCAGACATCCTGCTTTGGCTGCTGGTGATCAGGTAACTTCCAGCCACTTCTCCATCAGACCTGGGATGTCCACCACCACCATGTAAGTGGTCGTTCTTTGGCATAGCCAATCCATATGACCCAGCTGAGACACATTTAAGCTAACCCTAGATCACTGTGACACCCATCTGTAGGCATTTGCACATGCAAGTTGTGCGGGCCAGACGGAATGAGTAGAAGTCTTTTGAATTTAACTACTTGAATTTAAGCATATACTTACTCCCTATTGATATCAGCATGGAGTGAACCCACACCTTGCTATTTTGCTGACTGTTATTGCTCACTCATCTTCATTCTAGTTACACTGTTGGGCCTCTCTTCTTTGAGAGAGCTTTGAAAAGCTACAGTGTGTGTGAACACCTTACAAATTTAATTCTGTATGCCTTTCTCAGTCCTTAGGGGTTCTTCTCCTAAGGCCATTTGATGACTGTAGGATGTGGCTTTTGGAAACTATAGACAAGAAAGTATGGGCATAACATTCCTTTATTCATGCAACTTTATCAGTGTGTTCACAAGGAAGAATGTATTGGTAGGTGATATCACTCATGTCAGAATTAATAGCAGTATTTTATACCTATAGACACTTTTATAAACATAGAACATTTAATACCTAAGTCCAAGATTCTCAGTTTTTGAAGGCAATGGGACATCTGTGGAATAAATCTCTCAGGAGACTCAACACAAAGAACTGTTCCTCACACTTCTACAGGTGATGCTGTACTCTTCTCCCTGCAACACCCCCCTCCAAGTCCTGATAGTCCCTTTCCATTTCAAATGGAAAAATAATTCACTCCTGAACCCAAATCTGCTTAAGTAATTAATCATGACCATGTGAGCAGGATATACTAAGTTTTTGTCGGAAAGAAATGAATGCTACTTCTTCAAGACAGATGAAAAGGAGTGATTTCATTCCCTTCCACCTCCTAGACCCACTGACACTAGAAACTTCATTTTATTTATATTTTATTTACCTAGTCTCCAGGGACTTAAGTTTTATTTTCCCCAAAGATGTCAACAGAAAATGACTTACTTTTCCTTTTCAGCAGAGACCCAGCTGATCTGTACCTGAATGTTTGTTGTTAGTCAATCAATACCTTAATCAAGGTAGGCTGTGTTTGTTCTTTAACCTGTGTCTCTTTCAGTACATCTTTCAGAAGGAGTCAGGAGAGTACTACATCCTCTAACAGAGATCAGGAGGGATTTTCTCTCTAGAAATTAAGTAAATACATGGTGTCAAAATCCTCCATTACCTTTTTGGGGAATAAGAGAATAAAAATAAAGTATCTGGGGTTCTCTCTGCTTTCCCTTGCTCTCTTTCAGTTAATTTGAGCCCAGTTTCTTTTTGGGAGGAGAAACACAAATAGATTTTCTGAGACTGCAAGGACCCTATGATCTAAGGAGACTGTCAGAGAAAACCTGTGCTGTATCCTGAAAGTCTGCATGCCTACAGTTGGAAGAACAAGGGAGTCCTTCAGTGATTCCATAATGGACTAAGCTTAGGGCCAGTTAGGAAGGCCATGAACATCTTACTAGTGGCCTTTTGCAGGGAAAGATTGCCTCTGTGAAATGCTGTGTGACAGGATAAGGTGAGGCCTTCCCTGTCAATACAAAGTGCTCTGGAACTAGTCACAACAACTGGTTTCGTGCGGTAAAACTGGTGCAAAGCAACAGGGGAAGTACTCACATGGGTCAGTTGTGTTGTCTCACTCTGTGAAGCTTCATGGTGTGCTTTATTCTGGTCTTGCCAAATTGACTGTGCTAGGATGTAAGAAGTCAAAGTGGAGCTGAGTTGTGAAAGGACCAAGGAGAGCTGTAGACAAATGTCCAGAATTCATCTGCAGCAGCAATGAAGGGAACAGGAAGAAGTGATTTCAATTAGAGAAAGCCAAGTCCCCTTTAAATTGGCTAGCTCTGGCACTGTTACCTCTTTCTTGATATGGCTGAACACAGCTCAGCGTAGGCTAATGGGGTCTTCCTGGGAGGGTTCATCATAGCTCTCTGTCTCACTGCTATGGGTACAGCATCTGAAGCCAACATAGGTATTATGACATATCAAGGCAAACATGGCCTCCCCAGAAGATCAAAGGACAGGTTATGGACAGGGAGGCCAGGTATCAAGGGAAGCTTTAGGCAAGTTCACCTAAATCAAGCTGAGTCATTCACATGGGGGAAATTTGGGTTGGGTTGGGTGAGGGGCTGCTTCCAAGGGTAGTCACCAAGCAGCACAGTGTTGTCAGTGTTAGAAGTCTAAGTGCCAGTCTCATGGTACTTGGTGTCTGAATTTGAACTTTAAAGAAGCAGCAAAATGAATTTGTAGCTCTTGGGATTGGGATATGAGAAATGTTCTCTGAAGGTAAGGGGAAAGATGAGACCTAAAAGGACTCAAAATAATAATAATAAAAAAATCTGACTGGGATTGGCATTTCTGTGATCCTATTCTGTTTGTGTCCCTGGGTGACTAATCCTTATTTCCTATCCATATGTTCCAGGCTTGAATGAAGCAAATGTTAACCTGAAAGATAAAATAACAATCCACATGCTGGACCTTTGGACCTCTGACATATATACTTCTGATATGGAAGAAACATCATGCAGTCCAGGTGGACAACAGCTCTGTTCATTGGCAGAATGATGAGGCTCAGAGCCTCCTATGCTGAGAGGTGCAGCTTGCTATGGGACTTCCATACTGACAGTGGACTAACTGAAGCATTTTCTAATGCTGCTTCTTTGGTCTGCCAGTCCAAGGTTTTGTTCCAACTCCAGCTGCAAGCCCTGCACAGCAGGAAAGCTGCAGTGATACTGGTTCAGGGCTTGGAGGATGCTTCTCTGTGGAACAATGTGTACTTGGAGCTGATGGGCTGTAAGGCCTTTTTCCCCAGCACCTTCCTACTCTTTCCAGGACAGTTAATGAGCAAAGCAGTGATGGAACTGTGGAGATACGTGATAAATTCAGCTCTCCTGAGGAACTGGGACTGGCAAACAAGAACTGTCACTTTATCTTCTAGTAAAGCAGAGTGCTTCATGAAAAAAACCTGCATCCAAGCCTGTGGAGGCATTTGCTTGCTTAGCATGTGCTAAAAGCTACAATACATTGAGGCAATAAATGGTTTCCTGCTCCATAAAATTTATTTTCCTCGATGTTTTTCAGATGGGTACTTACCTCTATCATTTTCACATTGATTAGTCAGTCCCACCTGTAAATGTAGAGCTATATTTGTTTTCCATTCTGGGTTTTACTGGTCTTATATTTCTGAAGGTGATGATGGTGTCCTGTGGTGCAAGGTATACATAGGAAATTCAGGGCAGAGGTCCTATCTCAGATGGCAAACAAACTCAATATCAGAGCCGCTGTCATGTGGATAGGCCAGAGAGTGAGGACAGGAGAATGAAATAACATATGGACCTTGGCAGGAAAAGCCTTAGCTCTTCTGCAGGAGGCAATGGGGACAATGACTAATTGTCTAGAAACAGTGTGAAAGGGTCCCCAAATGCTACATTTTGTACAGTTCATTTCCATCTCCAAGCAATGTTCAACTGTTACAAAGATGATCTAGGTCAGAGTCACAGCTGTCTGAAGAGCAGGTGCTGCAGCACTTGCTGTATTCACCAGGCTATGCTGCTCCAGGCTCTGGAACGTTTAATAAATAGTCCTGATTGCTACTGCTAGTGAAGGGAATCTTTCCACTCTTCTAAGCACCAGCTCAGACCAGTAAATTATTGAACTCTGTGAGTTAAAAATAAACACAATGCAGTAGTTCTGAGAACACCATCTGTTTTACACAAGGCAACTGAAAGGTGTTTCTCAAATCGATGGTGGTCATGCGTGCAAATTTCTATGCAAGCCCATCTTATCTGGTCTTTAAAGGTCATTATTTCTGTGCAAATATTTGTTTAAAGGTTTAAGTGTAATTTCCGGCTCTGAATCTGGCTCTTTGTCAGCTTTTTCCTGGCTGTGCAGAGAGGCGAGATGGCGTTCAGGCTTATGTTAGACAGGCAGCAGAACTGTGCCAGCCTACAAGCAACAGTCCCTCTCACATCTTGTGCCTGAGCTGGGGGTGGGAGGGCAGGAGTGTGACAGGTTGTCTCTCATGCCGATCAGAGTAGAGCAAAGGGCCATACGCAGCAGCGGGCTGCCTGTGCCTAGGAAACACCCAGGTTGTCATGTCCCGACTAAAGACAGAAGTGTTGCATGTTGCTTGTTTCCCATGTTGGCTGGATTATACCTTGATGGGGCTGAGATTACATCATTAAAGCTCCAGGGCATGTATTTTCCCTTTTAATCTATTATTTCATCAATTCTTATATGGCTGGTTTGCCATTTGATGAGATTTTTTTATTTGGACTGTCTTCAGTTCACACTTAGATCCTCACTGTAATCGCTCCAGCTCCTTTGAGGTCCTCGTAACATTTCCAGGAGTTAGCAGAACAGAGTTCCTGAGCAAATAATTTATTTTTTAGCTTGCAGACTTGTAGACGACCAACCACAGTGGGCCTGGGATTGGTGTACATTACTAGAAACAGAGTATTTCATAGCAAAATGACTACTCAACCTTGCAAATCAACAGAGATTTTTATTTTAATATGCCAGCAAAGCTGAAAAATGTTTTCGTTTTAGGTTGACTGAAAGCTCACCAACCAAATAAAAATTTCTGTCTTGCTGAGCATGCAAAGCCCTTGAGAGTTTTGTTCAGGGACAAAAAGTTTCAGTTGAAAGCAAAACATGTCTCTCATTTTTGTTCATTTAAGCTTCAGCTGAACTAAAGTAATGAATTCTTGTTACAGATTAAAAATGGAAACTTTTTTTTTTTGAACCATGAATATCTGACATTTGGGGAGAAAAATTGCTAACCAGGTAGATTTGCAATTGAGCAAATTAATTGTTTCACTGAAATATTTTCCTTTCACTGCAAAAAAATGCCAGTTGAATTTTTTTGTTCCATTCCACTTCTCAGTTGGGGCTTAAGAAAACATTCATGAGCTCCTTCTGGGAACAGCTGCTAAAATCCTGCCTGGCATGGCACGTCTGGCTTCTAGAGCTATATTCTAGTCTCTGTAAATTCAAGGAGGGTGATGTAATGTAAAAAGCTCCCTTTCAATAGTGAGAAGAACCATGTGTGATTAACCAAACTAAACCTATGCAGTTATCTCATAGGATTTGCTGTCCAGGAGACAAAGCTACAGAGTGAGACAGTGGGACGTCAGAGAAAATTCCAGTGGCTGAGACTGGAAAAATGATAGAGGCTTCGTAGTACACGGCCAGGATACTCCCACAGGTCTTTCCTTCCTCCTCCTGTGGTCAAATCCTGGCTAAATGCTGGTTACACTTTCATAGCTAGCAACCAGGAACTGTTGAGGGGAAACAGATGTGTGAAACATTGTACTTTTTTTGCACCACGTGCTGTCAAGTTTTACTGGTGAAACAGATTAGCCTGGCTCTTTGTGATTGCTCCATTGCGAGAGTGGTCCTGGAGTAGGAGCTCTGCTGGTGAATCAAAGGAGCAGGTGACATAGCAAGGGAGACAGTGTGAAGTGTCATGTAGGAGCTGTAATGAGCTCCACTGTCATTGTTGGATCTGGCAAAATGTACATCAAGCACCCTGGTATTCCTTCAAGAAATGCTGCATGCTTCTGCAGTGGAAATCCTGCAGGAGGTTTGCAACCTTGCTGTGGTCTCAGAAGCCAGCTGTTGTCCTGCAAGTACTGGCAAAGAATCACACTGTTGTAATCTCAAGCACTTGAGATTACAGTCAGTAACACCATTCTCCAAGTTCTCATTTCTTCAGGTCCAGTAGGAAGCCTGTCTAAGATTTTTTTACCTTCTGATGGGACAGGGAATAATTTAACTCAGAGTTTCAGTGTAGTTTATGCTTCTTTAGTGTTAGGATTGGTTTACACATCAGATGCTCCAAGAACATTCACTACCGATAATTAACCCAGAGAGCATGTGCCACAAAATACTGTATTGCTGAAAGCTTGTGAATGGGTTGTAGTCTGTCATTCAGCAAAGGACAGACTTTTCAAGCACTCTGAAAAGGGCATCTAAACTGTGCTTCGTTCTCATGTTCTGTTCCAAGGGTATTGCTAAATTCAGCTTAGAAACCATTATCTATAAACTGAGAGTCAGTTTACAACGTTTCCTGGTAGAATTTAAAATTCAGTTTCTACTAAGAAGAAACTGGGCACCTGTAATCCCCAAGAGTTCAGAAAACTTCAGTTATTTTGGAAAGTAATTTTAAATTCTTTGCTTTGAAAAGTATTTTCAGTCCTCTGTACTCAAAAATACTGATATTTGCTTAAAATCATAAAGCAATATATTTTGCCTTCTTACTGTCTTCTTTGGGTCTATGAGTCTTTTGGGTGCCATTTTTTTCAAGGTTTTTTTTCTGCAACTGTGAAGGTCAGAACCTTCATTTTTGGATAAAAAGGAGCACGTCAGATGATGTGACTTCAGGAGCTGGGACTTTGGGCAAAAACAGTGTTTACAAGTATAGTTAGTTGTGTCTTCTGTCTTTAAACAGTACCGACTGTTATCTAAGCAAGTAGAGGGATAAAAATTGATGAAGAATTTAGTGAAGTTAGATTTTGCACATAGTAACAAAACCAAATATGTACACAATGTCTAGGGTCAGGATGACTGTCCCTGGGGTTGTTAGAAGTGATGAGTTAGAGAACTTCTAATCGGGAGTTGGCTGTGTTTGAAGAAGAAACATACTGGAAAATACGTCAACTATACGTATTCTAATTATCATGTTTATACTTAATTTTGGATAGTTAGCTAAACTGTGTCCTTCAGTGAACTACCCTTATTTTAATACTAAAAATCACACCCACTGGGCAGGAGACCCTGGCCCAGATGGAGACCCTTACTCATAGAGCATGCTTAGTAAGAATAAAGATTGTGTAACTGTATGCAATTTACTAATCAATTGGTATTAGAGGGAAGTCTGTGGAAACCTACCAACTGATAAGAACGTATATAAAAGGAACTCCGGAGAATACTGAGGTGTGCTAGCTTTGTGGAGTTACCACCTGCACTCAAACGTGCGCAACTTTGTAATAAACAATATCTTGTCTCTGTGTGTGAGATTGGCTCATTGCACACCAGGTACTGAAACCCACTACTGGGACAACACAACTGTGTATTTGAGGCTCCACATCAGGCTCCTGGAATGGCCTGAGTTATCTGCTCAGTGGGCAATGTGCCTCAGAGGTTGGCTGTGTAAACCACAAATCAAGCGACTGCACAAAGCATTCCTTTTTATATATAGGGCAGAAATTCTGGTTTGACTGTAGTAAAAAACAACCAAACCCAGCCACATTCCCAGCATTCACTGAACAGAAAGCTGAGGTGACGCTGCTGTTAGTCTGTAGTGGAATTAGAGAATAGTGTCAGCTTTATCTTTTACATTTTCACATCAGCTGAGACAGGAATCCACTCCTCTAAGTTAAGCCTCATTCCTATAACTCACTGTTATCATCCCCTGGGTACTATGTTGTTGCAGACACAGCCTAGGGATGGTGGGCAGAGGCTAGCAGGGGTATCAAAGAAGGACTAGACTCTTTGACCTTTTGCTCCTGTCCTCCATTCCTCCTACATTCTTCAGCAACAATCCTATTCACGTTTCGGTCTAGAAGGAGTAGGAATGGGCTTTTTCCCAGGAAGATAAGTGGGATTCCCTTCAAAATTTTGCCCAGTGTGTGTGGGGGAAATTTTAGGTGTCTCTGTCATAGGTTAAGACCAAGACTCCAGTTATCACAGAACCTGGAATGCGGATGGAAGAATCTTTATTGCCAGAGTTGAACCTCACTGCTGGAGCTTGTGGACTGTTTCTCTTTGTGACCCTTGTCTTGGACAGCTCTCCTTGGGAAGGGAAAAGTTTAGCAAAGGCCTCCCTGACAAGCAGGAGACTCCAGCTGAAAGACTGCCTGTCTCCCTGCCTTTCTCTGCAGTCAAACAATAGGCAACGGGAAATATCTGGAAAAAGTGTTCTACAGTAATGGCAAACCCATCCTGCACTAGCAATCCAGGCATTGTAACAGGGGACAAAGCAACCTTTCTATCACAGTAGGTTGTGATTGCATCCAGTCTACCAGAACATGTTGGGATTGGATACTGCAGTAAGAAAAACAGTAAAGTCTTTGAATCTGCAGGGAATAAAGAGTGATCCAAGAAGTCTGTCTCCAAAATCAGTCGTGCATTTTGTATGGTTTCACCAAACCAGATTAGCAATCAAATTGGGAGTTCTCCAGGAACACACCTATCCAGTCAAATCCAGCAAATCATTTATGAGACCTTATGAACATCTCCAATGCTACAGTATATTTTTCTGAAACCCTGCAACAGTAGTCTGTCATTGTTGTACTAGATGCTATAAATATGCATAACCAGCTTTTTCATAAAATGCTTCGCTTCAAAAGAGGAAAAAAAAAAAAAGAGGAATAGTAGGAGGGGCATCAAGCCATAGAGAGATTAAACTGTTTGCCCCAAAAGTTAGTGATCGCACCAGGAGCATGTCCTATATTTCTAGACTTCAGTTATCACCCTCTCTGTTGAACTATGCTTCCCCATGGTTTTGCCTTAAGGTTGTGTCTGAAGCCACTGTAATCATACCCACCTTAAGAAATCAGTTACGTTGCTGAATCAAATCAGTATGTTTGGTGGCTTAGGTTTCCAGCTGAATGTCACTGTGTTGACTAAGCAGGAAGAGAGATACCTTTGCTTATGGCTTTTTTTTCTACTGATAAACCACTGACCAGAGCTAGATAGAACATTTCCGTCTGAGTAATACCCTCTGGGAAATAAAATTTTTAAAGAGTCAAAGCGATCCACTAAATTGTTATACTTTCAACAATATTTAGTTTAAGAAAACCAAATCAGAATAAAAATTGACCCTAAAAGCTGTGACCTTCCATGTGAATCAGTTTTATTTGACTGGGTCCATTTGAAGAAATAAGACTAGGCAGATCAGTATTACAGAAAAGGGCTTAGAATCCACAGAAACTAAAAAAAACAGCAAAAACTGGCTTCCAAAATTATGTTTTCCATCTCAAGCTGGGATGAATATATGAATATGAAATATGAAATGTCAAGTGTTTCCCATAGCTTTGCTTCCTATTGTAGGTCTGAGTCAGTACAGCAGGGTACCCTGAAAATCTACCTGCCTTCCTAGGAATGAAGGTCCAGTGAAACACTTCATCGTAGAGCGCTTAGAGGTAGAGCAACAGCATGTTTGCCACAAATGCTGCATGTTGCAAGAAATAATTAATGCTGATTTCAGTTTTAACTCCTGAAAGGCTGAAGTCCTTTGAAAGAGAGAAAAACTCAAGCAAGGCTTGCTGTTCCTTTTTTCTCAGCCTTCTGTGCTGTGTCCACAGCATTGAATATTTCCTTCCTTGCCAAAATCCAGTCCCAATATTGTGCAATAGCATGCAGCATGAAATTTCCAGCTAACTACTCAGGTAGAAAATAAGACTGTCATTGGTTACCTTGCTCTCCTGAAAGCAGATAGGCTAGACAGTGATGGCAATGGTGCAAACATGTTGGGTCTGTCATGCTGGTAGAGCCTGGGTAGTATTTCTCAAGTGACACTGGGGTGATCTCTCTAGGGTGATCCTGACAACCGTGACTCCTGGAGTGCTGCTTTCACACTTCACGCTCACAGAGATGTTTCTAGTGTTTGGTTCCTGTACTTTGAAGCTCGAGCTTGCAGGCTTCTTCAAGTGATTGCAAGTCCAAAGGTGGAAGATTAAATTAAACTCAACAGAGATAATATCACAGCATGGGGATGAGACCTCCGGCTATGCAAGGGGAATGATTAAGTTAGTGTTAGTGTTCTCTGGGGAATGGCAGTGAATCGCCACAGATAACCCACACCTTTTTATGCATAAATAGTTTTGTGAGACACAGAAACTGAACAGGTCCTCCACAGGCCAAAAAGTGTTTATTTTCCTCTTTTTGCGAGGAAGGCACCATATTTCTCATGTGTCTAATCAAACCAGACGTCGCAAGGGGAAATGTTCCGTTATGTGGAACAGGGCCAGAGGAAAAGCTAACCTTTCTAGGCAGGCTGCCAGGGTTTAACCAGATGGACCTGTGAGAAAAACAGACAAGGCTGGTTTCACCTTTTGATGGACAGTTGTCTTGTCACTTGATAGTTTCAGCCTACTAAGTGGGTATTGCCTTTAGTCTTTCAAGGCATCCTGAGAGCTAAGTATCTACATTTTCATGAGATTTTCTCCCATTAAGTGGAGTAGTGGGATTCTTTCTAAACACCTGATCTCCTTGGCATCCTAAACCTTTTTGTTGTAAACTGGATTCTGCAATGAAAAACGCCACATTTTAAAAAGAAAAATTTTGTCCAAGTTAGATAATGTTTTTATCTTTGTCTTGTTTTCAGTGATACTTCCTTCTTTCTTCTTCTCTTCTTGCAGTTTGTTTCTCTTACTAAGATAGCAGACAACTGTGTTTGATATGATAGGTTTGCATGATAAATGTGGCTGAAACTTGGGGTGTTTTTTAGGCCAGAGATGGCATGCAATTGTGCTCAATATTGCAGAAAATACCTTGAGTAATTCATGCATACCTTAACACAGACAAAAGCACGAGGTGTGTGCAGCGTATATGGCAGTATTGCATGCATTGTGCTGTCATTGTAATTAAACTGGCTCAACTGGTCTATGATAGCCTGGTGTAAGTTTTAGACATCATTGATCCCATAAACCTTCTAATTTAATCAAAATAAAACAATAACCATAAGGAAGTAGACATGTGGAAGCACACACCCTATCTGAATGTCCCAACACAAGGAGAGAGGAAACAACAATGATGTTTCCCACAAAACAGTTTCTTACTGTGTAAGTCTATGAATCCAGTGTCAAACTTTTTTAACCTTGCAGGTACCACTAGGGATGGCCATTACTGCCCACATGGCAGCACATATGTTTCTCTACACATGCAGGGGGTGCGGTGGTGGGAGAGAATCTAACAGACTTTGGTTTGGCAAGCATGGGGAAACTGCACAGGCTCCTGAATGCTGCTGTGGCTTTCAGATGGTGGGGTGTGGTTTAGAAGGAGTGGAGCTCATTTGGGGCACATTGCCATCACGGGGACATGAAGAAATCCCTGCCATGGGGGCAGGTGAGGGATAGAAACCAGCTGTGTTCAGTGCAAAAGACACCAAATGTTGTGGGGAGTCATCAGTTCACTGTGGTTTTGACCTGAGAAATGCCAGAACTATGGGGAGATGCAGTCAGCAAACCTCTGTACTGTAAACTAGTGGAAAAGAGAGCATTTTCAGAGATTTCTTAGCTGCCTTCTTTAAGATTGTTTAAATGTGCATAAATTGAATTTAAAATAATTTTAAGGGGTAATGCTAGCAAAATGACACAGTTTGACTACAAATCTGCTTTTGGCCTTTTCAGTTTGTTGCTAGGATTCAAGACAGGTTTTCGTTTTGATAAAGTTGAAACTTTTTGTTTTGGGAAAGCTGACTTCCTGCCTAGCTGGCAAGCACATAGCTCCTCCCGCTGCAGGCTTTCAAAAAACCATGAAGAGTACTCAAAAAAGGCATTCAGCCCACCTGATTCTGATCCCTCAGAAACTTATTCTCCATTGCTAGCTGTGAGAAATCTTGTCTTTATTTTTTTTTTTTTTCCTAAGGAAGCAGAGTTGTTCTCCAAACTGGACCTGGGATTTTCTTTAAAATTCACACTGTATGTGATACTAACTGCAGACAGCTGAAAGTTGTTGTGTTAGGGGACCAGGCAGGATATGAGCATGTGTCCCACAGTTGCCCAGACAGGTCTTCCTACTTTCACTGAAAAACCTTTCTGGGATGTTTTCCTTACCAGAAAGAGGAGGGAACTTATAGCCACTTTTGCAGAGGTTAAGTTCAGGACTGAACTTTGCTTTTCTGGTTGATTTTCCTTGCTGCCAGATCCATGGGACTGGATTTCTGCTTAGAAATTGCCACGTCTGGCAAGTGCAAGAAGTACAAGACTTCCACAACCCACCTCCTCTTACTTCTGCAGCTCCACAGTACAGCAGCCTCTTCTGCTTCTGGACCCTGTGCACCAGGGGCAGGTGGCTGGTGTGCTCTGTGTGCAGCCAGGCTGATGCATACAGTTCATGTTGCCACACAGCCAAGGGGAGAATGCAGCACATGCAACAGCTCTGAATTCACCTCGCAGGAGCTCAGTGCTCCCTGTAGCCCTTACCAAGCTCCACCTGTCAGCACTGTCTAGAACGGGATCTTGTCTACTCTTTGTGCTTCCAGGAGATGCTTGCCAGAGTGCAAAAAGGAGAGAAAACAGAAAGGAGACATCTTACCTCCTATTGTGGGAGGGAGGGGTCCTGTTGGAGGTAAAGTGCCAGTCGTTTTTGCAGCATAGAGAAGTCCTCCCTTAGAGAATAAACAGAAGAGTCACGTGTGCTCAGAACTTGCTATCACAGTTAGAACCTGTCAAGAGAGAAGAGAAAGCACAAGTCAGCCCAAGCAGTGCTGTGTGTCTTAGTTCTGCGCTTGGGAAAGGTGGTTCTGTTCCCTGGAAGTGTTAGCTAACTTTGAGTGCATTGAACAACATGTGGATTACAGAGCCAGGGTAGGGAGCCTGGAAATGTCAGGGAGAGGAGCTTATAAATCACAGAGAAGAGACTCCTGGATGGGGACAGAGCAGCATATGGGACCCTGGTAGATGTATTGTGCATTTATGACAGCCAAGGAAAAATAAGAGTCTGTGTGTTCCTGCCAGCTGGAAGCCTCCCTTGGCACACTGAGCCTGGGCATGGCTCATTTGGCTTGCAGCAAGAAGGACCAAGCAAGCAATCCTCATTTCTGCAGCCAAGAGGAGCAGGAAAGTTCAGCTTACACTGAGTCTGGGGAAACGGAACCAGACAGTGCACCACGCCAAAGTGGGTACACAAACCAGGCAGCTCTGCCCAGTGGAGAGCCCATTCTTTCCCGGGCTGCCTGTTGTAGTGGATGACGTGGAGGGAAGTGAGAGTCTGGACAGTAGACCTTCATCCACCAATCGTCCATCCTGGAGGGCTCCCAGGCATGGATGTTACTTGGATCGTCGCTCTTAGCAAACCATGTGATGGCTAGGCTGGGCCTCAGGACCGTTCTGGTTACCACCCTTGTCTGATGGCCTCACACTCCCTGATGAAGTCAGAAAACTGGAACAAAGGGAGCATCCACCCCAGACAGGGACACATTCCCACCCATAGCTCAGGCAGCACTTTCTGGGAAAGGCAGAGCTGTGCATAGAGTCCTGGCCTGAGGGGAAAGGCAAGAAGAAGCTGAGAGATTATGGTCCAAGTGCTGGCTGAGGTGAGGGATTTGGGTTAATAATCTCAATTCTTACCTCTTGTTGTAGTCTAGGATAGGTAGACTTTGTGTTTTCCTTAAAATGGAATCACAGAATTACCTTTCTTCCCATGTCCTCTCTTTTCCTAATGGAAATAC
>JAOBAS010000072.1:29085996-29099256 GCA_025311575.1 Elanoides forficatus
GGCAAGGCCTTAGGTTTTAGGTAGCCACTCCAGTCAGAGAAGACAAACGGATACTGACAGAGGCTATACATAAATAAAACTCAAAATGTGCTGGAATGAAAGGCCGAGGTGACCTGAACTAGTGAAACTGAAGCTATGCTCGCTCCTGTTGGGTGACAGTTGGGCCCCCTGTGTTCCATCAAGAATTTTAGTCTTACATTTTGGGTTCTGCCTCCTTATGCTTTGTTACTTAGTACAGTAGTGACCTCTGATGCCAAGCTCTCCCATAGCTTTTGTCCCCCCAAAAATGTTTTACATCTGTGGAGCTAAACCATTGACAGGAAGAGAGTTTCCACTGTATATGCCAGTGTCAGCCACTTTGGGCTTCTCTCTTTTCCAGAAATAGCACTTAAGCTTTACTTAATTCACTACCTAGGCAAATGCCACCCTCTCACTCTAACTGAATGCCATTTTGAGATTTGCTTCGATACAACTCAAAAATCTCTACACTGTTGCAACCCCTTGGCTGTCAAGAACATAGCAGGGCCCTGGGCACCCTGGGTATCATGCTTGGGATAAGAAGGGGATGTTTTGCAGTTGAGGAAGGATATACTGAAGGAAAGTGGCAGATCATGGGCAAGAAATGGGGAAGTGACAATGTCTTGTGAGGCCTTCAGTAGCAGTCACTTGAAATGGCAGGACTCTGCTCCATGGCTTAGGCAGGCTGGTACAGTGGCTAGAGCTGGGCCTGAGGAGCCCCAGGCTGCTTCCCACTGATGAAGAGGCCAACCAGAGCTGCAGCCTCTATGGGTGAGATCTTGCACAGCTTGTGCTGTCATGGGATGTGCAAGCACATACGCTGCACTGCGTAGTGCTAACAGTAAAGCTACAGACCCCTATACTGTGTCTCTTCCAGGACTGCCCTTCTTTCCACTGAAGATAGCAAGCTTTTCTGTTGATGACCCGCTTGAAACCCCTACTCTGTAAACTGTGGTTAACATTTACCCCCCTTTGAACTCCAGTGCTCTGTGGAAATCCCCCTAGCTCATTCCTACTTCCTAAGGAGCTCCGTTTCTTTGGAAGGCCTTAGTCTTTTCCAACTCACCTTTACCCCTCATCAAGCTGTCACGGTCCTTTTAAAAAAGGTATCTGCTGTGAGCAGGTGCAGGAGTCCTTGAACTGCCTGGCCCCTGTTGTCTTTGCCACTGACAACAGGAACACTGCTGAATTTCAGACTGAAATCATCGGCTCTCGTTACTGTGCAGGCGATCACCTCTTGTGGAGTAGCAGTGACACCCGGTGGCCATTAAATTAATTCAGACAATCACTTTCACCCGGATTCCACCTTCCTCCCCTCCCTGCCCATCCGCGGTGCATTTGCAGGGACATTAAATACAGAGTGCACTAACATGACACTCACAAGCTCCGCAGACAGCCTCATTCAGCTCCTTCACACCTCTCTCAGCCATCCAAGATTAAGGGTAACAGATTTCTTTCATCTCCTGAGAACTGTGCAATCAAGTGCCAGCTGTATTTGTTGCACTACACAAGAATAAAACATCCCTGGGAGATGAAAGATCAGATCTTTCATCTCAAGGTGTGTGCTAAAGAAATGACTCCCCTAAAATAGCTGTACCCAGTTTATAATCCCTAGCAAATAGCAGAAGATTGAAATGATGGTGATTTGTAGCAACATACCCCAGAGCTGCCCAGAACATCTTTGCAAACCTTGAGGGTTTGCAAAACAGGAGCGAGTCTGTGCTGTACACAAGCCAGTTTATCCTTGCAGTAGCAGGCAAGTACTTGTCTAGAGTTAGTCTGATCATTTGTAGATTTTATCCCTTTTCCTTTTTGCTTTGAGAAAATTGTGAGTTATGTGCAATCAGGAGAACACCTTTCTACAAATTTACAGTCAAAACTGGCAGATTCCGTGCAGCTTCGCTAGCCTACAGCTGTCCACAGAAGTGTTGAGGCTGGCAGACACCACCTGAGATCATCCAGTCTAACTGCTCTGCCCAAGCAGGGTCAGCTAAAGCAGATTGCCCAGGACCGTGTCCAGTCAGATTTTGAAAAGCTCCAAGGGTTGAGACTCCACAACGTCTCTGGGCAACCTGTCCCAGTGTTACCCACACTCACAGTAAAAAAGTCTCCTCTTCTGTGCATATGGAATGTAATGGATTTTAATTTGTGTCCATTGCCTCTTGTCCTGTCACTCGGCACCACTGAAAAGAGCCTGACTCTGTCTTCTGTAGTACCCTCATGAGGTCTTTATATACATTAATAAGATCCCCACACCTTCTCCAGGCTGAACAGTCCCAGCTCACTCAGCCTTTCCTCACGTGACTGATGTCTCAGTCCCTTAATCATCTTAGTGGCCCTTTATTGGACTCTTTCCAGTATGACCATGTCTCTCTTGTACTGAGGAGCCCAGAATAGGACACAGTACTCCAGGTGTGGCCCCACCAGTGCTGAGAAGAGGGGAAGAATCACCTCCCTCGACCTGCTCAGGTGCCTGGGCTTACTCTTCCCCAGATGCAGAACTTCACATTTCCCTCTGTTGAACTTTACAAGATTCTTGTTGTCCCATTTCTCCAGTCTATCAATGTCTTTCTGAATGGCAGCATAGCCATCTGGTGTATTAGCTACTTCTCCCACTTTTGTGCCTTCAGCAAACTTGCTGCAGGTGCACTCTGTGTAATTGTCCAGAGCATTAATGAAGATGTTAAACAGTATTGGCCCTGGTAGAGACCCTAGGGGGTACATCACTGGTGACCAGCCTCCAGCTGGACTTTGTGCCACTGTTCACAACTCTCTGGGCAAGCCATTTGGCCAGTTTTTAATCCATCTCAGTGCCCACTTACCTAACCTGGTTTTTTTTCCAGTTTCTCTTTTAGGATGTTATGGAAGAGTGTCAAAAGCCAACCTAAGGCAAGGTAAACAATGTTCACTGCTCTCCCCTCATCCACCAAGCTAGTCAACTTGTTGAAGAAAGCTATCACATCAGTTAAGCATGACTTCCCCTTTGTAAACTCATGCTGACTACTCCTGATCCTCTTCCTGTCCTTCATGTGCCTAGAAATAGTTTCTAGGATTAGTTGTTCCATCACCTTCCGGGGACTGAGGAGAGCTGGACTGTGCTTCCCTGGCTCTTTCTTCTTGCCCTTCTTGAAGACAGGGTTGACATTTGTTCTCTTACAATCCTCAAAACCTCTCCCAGTTGCCTTTCAAAGGTAGTCAAGAGTGGCCTCCCAATTATATCTGCTAGCTTCCCTTAGCACTTGTGAGTGCAAGCTGTCAGGTCCCATTGACTTCTGCATATCCAATTTGTCTAAGTATTTCCTAACTTGACCTTCCTCCACCAAGAATAAGTCTTCCCTGCTCCAAATTTTCTTTTTGGTCTCAGGAGCTTAGGATTCCTGAATGCTAGTCTTACCAGTAAAGGCTGAGGCAAGGAAGATATTGAGTGCCTTGGGCATTTCCTTTGGCACCATGTTCCCTGCTTCATTTAGTGGCAAGCCCACATTTTCCTAACTTTCTTTCATTTATGTACTTGTAGAATCCCTTCTTGTTGCCCTTCACATCCTTCACCAGATTCAACTCCAGATGGTCTTTTGCTTTTCTAATCCCGTCTCTGCATGTTCATACATCTGTATCTTCTTCCTTGGTCACAATTCCTCCTGTTCCTAGTCATCCTCACAGAAGATCTTTCTCCATGCTTAGGAGGAAGGCAAAACTGATACGTTCGACACAGCTGTTGACATTGACTACCTAAAAATGTTTTGTTGCTTCCTCCAGGCTGTTTCCTGCCTCATGCTTAAACATTAAGCTCTTTAGGGCTAGGATGACTTTTTTTCTGATCTTGTATGACAGCTAGCATAACATTCAAGGAAGAGTAACCATAAGAGTATAATACTGCAATAGGTAGCATGAACTGCACTGGTAACACTAAATAGTTTTTCACTTATTGGTGTAGAGAAACAACATGCAAACTTGCTCCTTTATTCATTTTTTCACTTCAGTCATAAGGAAAGCAGTATTTGTTCATCTGTATTTCTTCCATAGACCCATGGAGTTATCATCTGGGTCTTAGGTGCAATGAATAGTAGGCAAATGAGCAGAAAGACCTGAGATGTTGGGGTGTACTTTTGGCAAAAGCCCTCCCTGGGACCATTTCTCCCCTATCCTCGGTAGACATGGTCCATTGGGATTCCAGATAGTTCCCTGCGTGCTCAAGTCAGACACTTCCCTGTCAGAGAGGGAAAGGAAACTGCAGCTTTAAAAAGAAATCAGATGGCAAGTTTTGCCAAAACTCCTGCTAGAAGATACACTCTATAACCACTTAAGAGGATCTCAAGAACTTTACTCTTAAATGACCCCAAAGGACCCAGTGGAGACAGTTTTCCAAATGGAAAAAGAAACTCCCTGTAATATTTACCAGGAAGGTTAGGAGAGATCTGT
Organism: Elanoides forficatus; assembly: GCA_025311575.1. Lineage (NCBI taxonomy): Eukaryota > Metazoa > Chordata > Aves > Accipitriformes > Accipitridae > Elanoides > Elanoides forficatus. Next base: position 29,090,434 of record JAOBAS010000072.1, read on the forward strand.
CTTACCTATGGTTGCACTAGTTGTGAGGTACTCAAGGAAACCAGATTTTTTTCTTTCACATTAATAGCTGGATGCTCCTCCTCTGCAGTGAGCGTATCTCTACCCAATTAAAAAAAGCCAATGGGATCATTGCTGCTCTGAGTGACATATGCGCCCATCCAGTGATTTTATGAATTAGCTCAAAACCCAATTCATCATTTATGTAGCTCAAAACCCAGCTCACATCACTCAACTCAAACAGAATTATATCAAGCAAAGACAGAGGGAACAATCCAGAATCCAGCTAATGAATGCTGCTGAGAAAGATCATTGCTTATGTGAACTCAATTTTAGCAAATAATTTTATTTAGGTCAACTCTCACTGCTTAGATCAGATTTATATTAGTAATTTTTATGAACTATGGTCTTCTCAAGCTTTTTTTTTTTTATTAGATTTGGTGCTCATTAAACTGCTGATGAAACTGGAGTTCCAAGTTTATCACTTGTTACTAAAATGCATTTTTAAGTCATACATAAAATTCAGCTCTGCTGAGCTGTGACCACACATTGGTGTTGTGGTGATGCTGTTGGGTGATCATGATACTGTGAACAGCATGGCTTGTAGCTTTTCTTTATAGCCAAAGTTAGGATGAAGGGACATATATTTCTGAAGCAGGCATGTGAAGTAAAAAGTTGCTTTTTAAAGCAGATACCCTCAAAGACTTGGCAACCCCATGGCTCACTGTGAATAGCTCTGGCAACTTGACTGCCTTAGACTTAGTCAACCTGGGCCTTACTTATTTCTTAGCCCTGCTTCTTTCTCTTCTCTGTGCTACAGCCTAATGCTGGTGTGCAAAGAATAAGCATGATATGTCAAGGCCTTACTGCAGTTTTGGTGAGAACATTGAAGGAAAGGGTATTTCCTGAGAGCTGGGCTAATCAGGACTGACCCTAAATACCAGTGTGGGTCTAGCCAAAATGTTTTGTTCTCAGTAAAGGGAACTCAGCTCAGACTTTATCTGCAAGACTTGTCTGCATCTGTTCTAATGGCCAATCCCGTCACAGACTCAGAATAACTTAGGTTGGGAGGGACCTCCAGAGGTCATGTAGTCCAACTGCCTGTTCAAAGCAGCTCTAAACAGATTAGGACGTTTAGGGCTGTGTCCAGCTGAGTTGTGACTACCTTCAAGGATGGAGATGCTCCAAATTCTGTGAGCGACATCATCCAATATTTGACCACCCTTAGGGTAAATCTTTTTTTTCTAATATCTGATCAGAATTTCCCATGTTCCAACTTGTGCTCATTACTGTTTGTCCTATCAGCATGTACTTCTGAGAAGAGTCTGGGTCCATCTTCTCTGTACCCTCTGACCTTGTAGTTGCAGACAGCGATGAAGCCTCCCCTTCACCTTCTCTTCTGTAGGCTAAACAGATCCAGTTCCTTTAGCATCTCCTGATATGCTATGTCATTCAGCTCTCTGACCATCTTAATGGCCTATACTGGACTGGCTTGAGAACGCAAAATCTTTCTTGTAATGGGGAATGAAGGTGATAGAGAGCTGCCTTGCAATGACATCTGCATCCTGCTGGATGCATTCCATATGAACCCATGGACTTGTGTCTGCCTAAGTGATGCCTACCCTGATCTTCCTTTTCTGTGGGTATTGCTTCACTCCCACAGACTCTGCTGGGAAGCTAAGGGACCTGAGAGGTGTGAGGACAAGCCTTACCAGGCAAAACTGAGGCAAAATGGTACTGAATATTTCAGCACTTCCTGTATGCCTTTTCATTAGATCTCCTGCCCTAAGCAATGGGCCCACACTTTCCTTAATCTTCCTTTTGCTGCCCATTTTCTTTTACAAACCTTTCTTGTTGGCCTTCAAACTCCACATGAGCTTTCACTTTCCTGATCCCATACCTATGTTAGTAGGTGATGTCTCTGTAGTCCCTCCAGGTAGCCTTGCTTCTACCTGCTGTGTACTTCTTTTCTGTGTTTGAGGTCAGTCAGGTTCTCTATGTTTATCCATACTAGTACTCTGCCATGCTTGCTTGACTTTCAGTATATTGGGATGGATTGTTCTTGTGCTCTGAGGAGGCTGACTGTGAAAATTAAACAGTTCTCCCAGGCCCCTTTAGCCTCCAGGGCAATTTCTCTTGGGATTCTTCCAAGCAGGTCCCTGAACAGTTCAAATTCTGGTCTTCTGATGTCCAGGGTTGTAATTCTGCTCTTTTTCTTGTTCATTCCTCTCGGGACCTTGTACTCCACAGTCCTATGTTTGCTGCAGCCAAGAATGCTCTCAAACTTCTCACCTGTAACTAGTTCATCCTTGTTTGGAAGTCACAGGTTGAACGCAAGGTCTTTCCACACCAGTTCATCAGACACCTGCATCAGAAATTGCCTTCAGCACATTCCAGATATATAGTTGCTTCTTGCCACTAGCTGTATTGCTCTTCCAGCACACATCAAGGTGGTAAAGTTATCCATAAGTGTCAAAGCCTGTGATGGTGGAGCTTTCTGCAGCTGTCTAAATAAGGTTTCATCTGTATCCTTTTGCTGATCAGGTGGTGTGTAACAGACACACGTCACATTAGCTGGTTTGTCCTCTAATCCTTACCCACAAGCTCTATACTGCTTTGTCACCTGTTCAAGGGCAAACTAATATGCATTCAAGCTACTCCTTCATGTCCAGTACAATCCCTTCTCCTCACCTTCCCACCCTATCTTTCCTGAAAAACCCATATCCTTCCACTGCAGCACCCCACCATTGCAGCTTATCTTACCTCTCCCACCTTGTCTCTGTAATCCCAGTGAGGTCATAGCTCTGCAACTGTGCATGGACATGTAATTGCTCTTGCTTGTTCCTCATGCTTCATGCATTGAGGTACAAGCATTTGAGACAGGCTGCAAGTCATGCTGCTTTTATGGTGGATGTGTGAGAGCTTCCCTGTCATGCAATCCCCCACATTTGCTCAGCGCCACGTGCCCTCATTTCCCTTCAGGTTACAGTAGACCTCCCAGGCATAGCTAGTTTAAAGCACTCCTCACTAGGTCAGCAAATCTGCTTACAAACACAAGTCTTGCCCCACTTCGTCAGACCTATCAACTCCTTGCTAAATACTCCTCATTTCTTACAGAAAGTCAATGGTCACAGAAGCCACAACCCTGCCTTTAACACTTGCTATGCAGCCAGCTGTTGGCCCACTCAGTGACACCACTTCTGCTTGAGCCTTTCCCCTTTACTGGTGGGATTGAGGAGACACCACCTGGGCACCCATCCCCTTCACCTTCACCCTTGCCCCAGAGGTCTGTAGTCACTCTTGACATGCTTTAGGTCACCCTGGCAGACTAAAATATTTCTCAAAAATATGGTTTTGCAGCCTAAAATTTTTTCTCAAAAGTATCATTAAAAATATTTTTGGGAAAAAAAAACCCAAACCCCAAACAAACCCTCTGTTTTCTGTGAAAAAGGGAAAAGAAGAAAAATTCCAGGTCTAAAAAGCCCTCTCCATTGCTGGGATAGATTGGCAGAATTTGGCTTTAACTGTAATTGACTGTGAGCTGTTGAAGGCAGTTTGCAAACAGAAAAGAAATAAAGTTCTTAATCTGTAATTTTACTTTGAATTATTTGCTAAGCTCCATAGAGGGAGCTGATATTCCTTCTAAAGCTCTTTAAAATCTGCATATTATTTCTCCCTGCCAAACTTGTATCTTCCAGATATGAGTAAATAATGATTTACAGTGCAAAATTTATATAACAAAGTACACTCATTTCCCCCCATCTAGTTCATGAATTGTCTGTGAAGTAATAATGAAATTCTCATTATTTTGGCAAGTGTTTGTGAATTTTCTGTAGCTAATCTTGATTCACTATAGATATTCACAGTCCTCTTTGATCGGTTCTAAAGGCCCCGTAGGAATATTTGAGTTTCTTCCTTGGATGGCTGAGATAATGAATAGAGTTCATGAGAATTTCATGACACGCTTGATTTCTGAAAAGAAAAAGGCACTAAAAATAGTTCCTTACATGTAAAAGTAAAAATTAAACTCCTTAAATGGAGTTTGAAGGCTGAACAGGAGTATTCATGGAAAAAAGAGGTTGAACTTTAATAGCTTTCCACAAAATTTATTATAGAAGAATGCTGAAATATAGAGAAATAATTAGAATAACAAATAAACTCTCAGGCATTTATGGTAAAATGTGGGCAAATGCTAGCTATGACATCATTTGAAAAAAGGGAACACCAAAGTATTTGCTGTAGCAGATTTATCTTCTGTCTCATCCTCTCTCCCTCTCTGGATATCCCTCTGCTGTCTGCCTTTCTCTCTCTTCCCCCTCCCCACAGCCTATCTTGTCTTTCTCCCATCACTCTTTCTAACTGTGTTTCTCTGTTCCTTCTGTCAGTCTCTCTCAGACTCTTTGTCCCTCCATCTTCCCTCCTTCTTTCTCCTCTCACTTGCCCGCCTCCCGCCCTCTCTCCTTTTCCTGTCTCTCACTGTCTCTGTCTCTCTAATGACTGCCCAAATGTGAAGGAGGACTTCTTTTCCTGTGCTATTGAGTGGCCTAATTAAAGATACTTTTTTCTCCTTACACACTCTGCCTGGTTAAGTGCAGTGTGATGCAATCACATAGTCATGGATATTTTAAACCTACAGGAAAGCCAGAACCAACTATTTCAGTCGAACTACCTGCATTAAAGACATAATCCCCAGCAAGAAAGGAGTACTCAGGAGCAAGACACTGCAGCTGTATTAAATTGTTTGATGAAAACTGGCAAAGTCAAAATGGAATTTGGGAAGCAAAAGGTCTCTTTCTCCTAGTACAGAATATTTGATAAAGCTTGATAAAGCTAAGAAGCAGTTTACTGAAAAGTAATATACTTAACTCACTTATGGCATAAGGCTAAATCATCTGGAGAGGCTAGGCTGCATGGTTGGAACTGCTGCATGCAGTTTACGTGACTGAAAAGTTATCAAAATTTGTGAGGTCCCAGGCAAGTGGAGAAAGGGTTTATCAAAACCTTTGCTGTTGATCAGTTTTTGACTGTGGTGAAGACCTTGAACTAAACTTACCTGTTCTCTCTGCAATGTCTTGTGATGGTTAATATGTCAGCTCTTAGATACTGTGATCATGGCTGAGAAAATGGTGAAAGACGCCATAAGACTCATTTCCCTTCTGTAGATTTACAGAAGGGATTCAGTGGTATGTTTGCCTGTGATAGCAGGATTGGGTTTGATAATCAGAGAAGTTGCCTTCTGTCTCTTCTTTCTGCAGCCTGGAAAGGTACACTTGCAGAGATCTGGCCTCATCTTAGTTTACTAGTTTGTAAAACTAGAATCTGTTGAATACTGGTCACTGCTGAATTCCTACTGAATTAGAAGCTGAGTTCTTAAACAAGCCCTTCCTGAGTGTTATTTCCTCCTATGGGGTCTTGCTTCCTCCTCCTGCTGAGGCTGATTTCCTACTCTGTCTTCTACTTTATCTCCTATTTTTGTTTTTGATAAGACAGCCACCTGTCTGAGAAATTGTTCCATGTAATTTCTCTCCTTTCCACATGCCCATGCCTTGACATGGGAAGCAGCAGTTTTCCAGCTAATATTTCTGAGGTATTTTCCAGTGCATTTCTCAAAGAATCTCCATCTTTCACCCTCGTTTTTTTGGCACCCACCCCTTTGGCTTTTATTTTCTTGGGCTGTGTTTTGCTTTTGCTCTTTCTGTTCCCAAAATCACTGCTTTCTGACCTTGTCTTAATTCTTTTCCTCAAGGATAGTTCAGGCTTAGTTCTGTAGAAAATGTTCACAAACCCATTTAGCCCCAGATTTCTTCTCTGCTTTGGCACTATGGGTAATTACAGGGCTGTGGAGATGGGGCCTATATGGCAGGTTCGTTTTATCAGGTGAAACACCTCTATTACATGTCATGGTGCTGGGCAGAAGGTAGTACTATGCTATTTGGGCAGTTGTCCTGTACAGTATTTCCCCAAATCTCCCAAACTGGCTGTGCAAGTATTACACAACTCTTTCCCCTCCTGTTTGCTGCAGTGGTGGTCCTGTGATCTCTGACTGAGACTTCCCTGGCAAGCCTGTGCACCCACTGCCTCTTACTTCTCCAGACACTAGCGAGAGCAAAGTGCTGGACCTAGCAAATCACTCCTCGAGTAAGTATAATCCTGACACTGATTTCAGACTCAGCTATTGGTGAAACAGGCAGGGCTCTGATCTAGTGCCCCAAACAGGATGCCAGTATGGAAACTGTTGGGTGATCTCATTTCCTTCTGTCTGACTCTCTGGTGTGAGACACTTGTTTACGGGAGGGTGATTCTCTTAGCTTTCCCTTTGCAATGGCATGGGCTTATTCCACCTTCCTGCAAGGAGCCTGAAAAATCTCCCTGCATCTTGACAAGTCAAGTACCAAGGCAACTCAAGAGCAAATGCTTCAGTTTGGGGATATTTTGGGAAACAGCTGCTCCCACACATGCCGACAACCTGTTGTACATCCCTGAGTACTTCTCTGCCAGGAAAGCACATGGGTATTGAAGATGACTTCAGGAACACAACAACGACTTTGTGAAGGACTGAGTTCATCATTCCTTTCATCTCTGCACTGGTCACCCAGGACTGGGTGAAACAGCAGAACAAGGTGAGGGTGTTCTTTTCCCACTCATCACATCTTTGACATAGCAACTTCAAAGATTATGGGGTATGCAGGGGCTGCAAGTGCTGGGGATGTTTGCTAGAGGAAACTAAGCACTACTCAGAGGAGCACCACAGGAGAGTTACCTGTTTATGCAGAACTGTTGGGACATAAAGTACCAGCTTGCCACTGAGCTGCAGATAGTGACCCTAATTCCTATGTTTGGTGAGAGATTCTTATGTTCTATTTGTGTTCCTGATAGCAGCACCCTGCTGCAGGACAAGGCAAAAGCAGTGGTCTGTTCATCTAGATGGATCATATCGTCACCCATGTTGGCAAATGTCAGAGAAATATGCAGCTGTTATGGTTATGGCCATGCAAATTTGCATTAGGCAGGAGCCTCTTTGTGCATGCAGCTTACTACATTAGCTCTGGTCATCCTTGTGGCCAGTCAGGAAGCAAAACCACACCTTGGAAAACCCTGGTAACACAGAAGTATATATGTCTTCAATGAAATGGTTTAGAGGGCATCTAACAACATGGTGAATTTTGCAAGGAGATGCATCTTCACACAAGTGATGAAGGGTGACCAGGTCACCCTTATAGTACAGTTATCACTGTTACAATTGATTCCTGTTATCATTGTACATGAATCCTGTCTTTTCTCTGAAGGGAAATAGTAGTTTGTCCTCATGGTCCCTCTTACTTTTCCAGGTTAAAAAATCCTGATGATCCTTTCAAAAGGAACTGTTATTGTTATTCTTTATTGTTCTTCAAGTGAACTATGCATAAAAGTTTTATGTCATGCCCAAGGATAGAGATATTGGAAGTCTTTCCATGGGATAAACTTCCTGAAAGCTCATAGACTTGAGAAGCTGAGATCTGTTGGCAGAAGTATGAAGGGGGGGATTTTCTTCTTTATGAATAAGGGATTGAAGTACATTCTGTCTATTTTTTTAAGCTGCCATGGTAAATCAGAAGAGGCAATCTGAAAAAAAGAATTTATTTAACACAGAGAAAAAGTGACTTTTAAAAATACATCCCTCTGAAACAGCACGTTGTATTTCAACTTCTGAATCATTATTCTCAAGTATCTGCAAGTGCCCAGTGTGATGGAAATTCACCATGACAACCACCACACCTTATTGTATTTTTATATCCAGAGCATTAACATCCTGCTATGGTTGTGATTTCTGATACTTTGGTTGATATGTGAAATTCCTTTGGATACAAACCACCTCATTCATGGAGTGTATCAAGCTGCCTGTGTAAGAACTAAAAGTTGCCTTCCTCACAGGATATGGTTTCTTGCCTGAGAACAAAGACACAAAATAAAAGACACTCAGGTAATTTGTGATTTCAGTTACAGAGAAATTCCTTCTCAAAGTGAATTTTGCAACACTGAATTTTCTATCTGTTATAGTTGTGTTCTTTCTCCAAAAAAGCAAACAGGAGATTGGGACTTCAGCAACTTGGGACCCAGACAGCCTATATTCCTGCTTCATGTATCTCAGTAGAGAAATCCAAACAGGGATCGGTGGTAGGGGCAGACATGGTTTAAAGAGGCAAAGAGCAATATGTGTATGAAAGATGATTCCTTAACCTCAGGTCAAATTCAGGTGCTGCGGTGAGTCTGGCATAATACTTCTGCTTGAAATGCAGGTCTTTGTTACAGAGAGAAAAACTTTGGGTGTCCTGCCTGCAAACACATGCAGATAAACAGCAAAACACACACCCTGGCTATTTCTGCCTGTGTCCTCTGCTGATCTGTTGCTGCCTGTTGGGAGCACTCTGTCCTCAAAGTGCACATGGGTTAAATCCAGCCAAAAGCCTCTGTGTAGCTATTGGCACTGCTTAGATATAAAAACAGCAGTAGAAGGACTCCAAACGGGTCTTCTTTTAATGACCTCCCTGACACAGGAAAGTGATGCACAGCTCCTATTATTTCACACCCCACCCCACCCCAAAAGAAATGCAAGTACTAAATTTAAGACTGATCCTTAGCTTTCTTCTTCCCTATATTAAAACTGGAAGCTTAATGTTCATGCCACCAGCCTTAGGACATGTAGATTTTATTGAACATTGGTGTAAGCCCCGACACACACTTTTTTTGGAGGCTGGAAGTATATTCTGAGGAAGGATCACTCCTTACTTCCCCTGTTTTTGAACTGTCCTGCAGATACCCACTTCTGGCCCTTATATGAGATTAGAC
>JAOBAS010000072.1:29101677-29128773 GCA_025311575.1 Elanoides forficatus
CAGGTAGCGAATTCCTACGACATCTGTTAGTTGTTAGTTAAATGTATAAGTTTGCTAAAAATGTTATAGTTCTATTCCTACTAAATACTATTAATTCTATTCCTACTAAATACTATTAATTCCAACTAATAACAAATCAGTAACATCTCTAGTTAAAGAGGCTGCTTCAGCAAGAGCAAGGAGGAACCCCTTTGGGAAGGAAGCTTTAGCCTTATGCTTTTGGTAGTGATGTCTTCTCCTTCTGGCTCTCAAGAGAAGTTTTCTGTTTAGTTCATCTTCATGGTAGGTTGTTTGGTGAACAAGGGAGGAAAGAGCATTTAATCTGAAGGGACTGTTTAGACTGCCATCTTCCTAAGTGAGAATCTACAAGATGGTACAGTTTTTAAGGGCTCAGCCCATATGAGGCTCTGATAGAAAGTTTCCACTGAAGAAATTAGCATAGTGGAAATTCATCAAGAGCAGTGGTAGGCCATTGCAGATCTGACCAAAAGACATACATTCTGTTTAAGTAGAAAATACAAGGTTATGAGATCTGTTTTCATGATTCTGCTGAACAAAACCAAGGACTTTCTAAGTCTTACATGTGTTGTGGTTTAACCCCAGACAGCAACTAAGCACCACGCAGCTGCTTACTCACTCCGCCCCCACCCAGTGGGATGTGGGAGAGAATCAGAAAAAAAAGTAAAACTCATGGGTTGAGATAATAACAGTTTAACAGAACAGAAAGAAATAAACTAATAATGATAATTATAATAATAAAATGACAATAATAATAAAAGGATTGGAATATACAAGTGATGCACAATGCAATTGCTCACCACCTGCTGACTGACACCCAGTTAATGCCTGAGCAGTGATCCTGCCCAGCCCCACTCACTGCATTTTATGTACTAGACATGACATCACATGGTATGGAATACCCCGTTGGCCAGTTTGGGTCAGCTGCCCTGGCTGTGTCCCCTCCCAACTTCTTGTGCCCCTCCAGCCTTCTTGCGCCCCTCCAGCCTTCTTGCTGGCTGAACATCAGAAGCTGAAAAATCCTTGACTTAGTATAAATATTACTTAACAACAACAGAAAACATCAGTGTGTTATCAACGTTCTTCTCATCCTAAACCCAAAACATAGCACTATACCAGCTACCTAGGAAGGTACCTAGGAATACCTAGGAAGGCAATTAACTCTATTCCAGCTGAAACCAGGACAACATGGTGATATTAAGACCTTGAGACCTCCCTTTAGTATCACCCAAACCCTCTCGACATACCTGCATTTATGTCTCTGTTCTTACTGTTGCTCACACTTATCTGAAGTGGGTATAAAATACTAATTAATAGACAATATGTAATGTGGAAATTTTTACTCTCTGCTGGAAAGACTCAGGAGGCTCTTCAGTATGTGGAATAAGGCTATCAGCAGGGAGAAAGTTAGGTGTCTAACTTTTGCCAATCATTACAGGCCTGCCAAAATATTGAGCATTGGATAGAAAGAAAGAAAGACCAATAACCAAGAATATTGTCGCCGTTTCAGCCCAACCGGTAACAAAAGACCACGCAGCCGCTCGCTCCCTCCTCACGCCCCCCTCCGGTGGGATGGGGAGGAGAACCAGAAAGGAGAAAAGAAAAAAAACCCCGGAACCTCGAGGGCTGAGATAAGAACAGTTTACTGGGACAACACAAAAAGAGAAGTTACAACAACAACAACGGTACTAATAAAAGAATATACGAAACGAGTGATGCACAGTGCAACTGCTCACCACCCGGAACCCGAGGCTCCGCCACTTCCCCCACCGAGAGTCGAGAGGGCTCCCCCAGCCCGCTCCCCATATATATACTGAGCGTGATGGCACATGGTATGGAATAGCTCCTTGGCTAGTTCGGGTCAGCTGTCCTGGCTGTGCCCCCCCTCCCACGTTCCTCTGAAAATTAACTCTGTCCCAGCTGAACCCAGGACAAATATCTTGGACTCTGATATCCTATCAAGAGATAAGAACCCTGGAAAATGGGTTTGCCTTCATCTGAGATTAGAAATCAAGATGTTTTCAGGAGTTTTAAAGCACAACAACTGAATGAGCTTTATGTCTCTATGGAAATGGAAAATGAGGATATGCCTAATCAGCAAGAGATACAGCAAATGTGACTGTACTTGATATTGGGCAGGTAGGCTTGATTAGAGCAAGGAACATGAATGCAATGTTGCAATTTAATTGTGGCACCATCAGTCATGGACTGGGAGTACGAAAGTGCGTAAGAGTCAGAAGACAGTCAGGTGAACCTGCAGAGCTGATCTCAGGGGTTGGATGCTGTATTGGGAACCATGCAGAAGACATTGTGTTTGAGGAGTTAGTGATCTTGAACAGGTCATGTCTGCCCTCTTGGGCCTTGTACTTAAGGCTTGAGCAGCCTGTACACTAGCTTCAGTAGCTGCTGTATGGGAACCTGCAGCGATACCCTGTGCTGGGCTGTGCAATACATGGGTGGGTTCTATGAGAGAGATAATATCCCAGCCTGTCAGGAAACTTTCTATTAGCTGAATAGCTTACTAATATAATCTGTAAATTATAAAACCTTTGAGAAAGATAAATTGTATGTGGATCAAGGGGTGGAATATATTGATCCTGACCAGATTACCATTGTACATCAAGGAGTTTGTGATGTACAGTACAGTTAACCTGAGCACACCCAGGCCTATGCCGTGCTCTGCTGCGTTATGCTGCACATACAGCTTGGCCTTCATGCTTGTGTTGTGCTGCACAATCCCTTGGCTGCAGGATAAACTCAGCCAACTCATTGTAACTGCAGGCAGCTTCCACTTGGCACCAGTAATTACTATACCTGCATGGCCTTGCCTGCATCTAACAGAGCAGCAAGAAGTTCTCATGGCAACACCCTTTACAAATAGAATTTTTTTCGTGGTAGGAAATAATATATCTTAAATGACCAAAAAGATGAAAACTTCTCTCCATAGGTGGGATCTGCACAGTGTGCTGGGGGAAAATCCATCCAGAGACCATTCAATGCTGCATGAATGTGGGGTTCTCAAAACACAAAAGAATGTAAGATTTACTTACTATCTTTATTCCTCTTTTTATTCTATCTTATTGAAACAGCTATTTTACTACACCCTTTGTTGTTGGGCTTTTCTTATTGAGATCCAGAAAAAGCACTGCATCACCTCTGGCTCTCTCATCCCTGGCCTCACTTGTGCAGAACAGCTGGCATTGCACAGGCAGCTGTAATCTCCCTACTGGTGCCATAAGTGAGAAACACATGGGAAAAAAAGTACAGGTGAGTTTAGGAGTTAGGGTTCATGGTACACACAGCTCACTCCTTCTTGACTGCACAAGGGTTGCCTCAAGATGGAAGCATCAACTTATTTCTGTTCCTTCAGTGCATAAGTGGTAAGCAGGCTTCCTGGGGCAACAGACAGTACTTTTTAGAAGAGTTTTAGGATACTCTAAGGGGAAGGCAGAAGATTTACTTTCATGCTGATAGGAAATAGTTAAGCAGGGAAAGTGCTGTGGAAGGAGTGGTTTCAAGCTCTGACAAAGCCTTTCTCCTATTTTTTTGCAAAAGCATCTGGGACTTGGGGTGGTAAGAAAACATCTTTCCTCTGAAAATCTACCTCAGGAGTATGTGCTGATAAGTCAGCTGAGCATCTGACCAGCCATCTGCGAAATCTTGTACTCTTGAATCTTTTCACTAAGATGTGTATATATGTATGTGTGTATAGACATATGCACACACACATACACATGCTGCTTTGTGAAAAGAAAAATTTGGAAAGTTGAAGTCATTCAGCTAGCTGAGTGCAAGTGAGTGCAACTGTTCTTGGTATGCAAATTGCTTCTCTGCTCCTTTGTCCTCCACGTGAAAATAAACCTGCATAGTAACTAAACAAGAACCATCCATTAGAAAGCTGTTCCCCATGACATAGTGAGTGTCATGCCTGAGTCTGCAGCAGAGAGAGGATCTCTATACAGTCTTAGGCAATGAGCAGCAAGAGTTAGTTATTAGTCCTGCAGTTTGGGAATACTGTGGACAATTTTCTTCTTTTTGTCTCAGTGACATGGAAGTTGATACTGTGATTTCCCTTACTCCCATACTCTTTTTTGAGGATGTTTATGCTGTTATCCTAGCAGACAGAGTCCCTGCTGGGAATTCTACATGGTAACAGGTATTAAACTCCTCAACCTTTACATTCTGCTTTGTAGTCTTGCTACCCACCTCAAACAATTTAATCTTGCTTTGTGCCTGCTTCTTCCAGGGAACTAAGCCTCATGCCATTTCACTGCAATTGAAATCACATTGCCAGCCAAAGCTAGGCTGGATGCTGTGTTCTTTCTAATATTGTTTGGAGTCAGCAAAGCAGAACAGATTTTGGGGACAGGGATAAGGCAGAGTGGGTAGGAAAAGGAAATGGCATCATGGGATCTGTTTCCCAGCTTGACCTGGACATGATGTAGATGGTATGGAATAAGGGGTGGGTATTGTCCTGGTTTTGGCTGGCATAAAGTTAATTTTCTTCCGAGTAGTTGGTATAGTGCTGTGTTTTGGATTTAGGATGAGAATAATGTTGATAACACACTGATGTTTTAGTTGTTGCTAAGCAGTGTATATACTAAGTCAAGGACTTTTCGGCTTTTCATACTGCCCTGCCAGTGGAGGCTGGGAGTGCACAAGAGCCTGGGAGGGGACACAGCAAGGACAGCTGACCCAAACAAGCCAAAGGGGTATTCCATACCATATAACATCATGTCTAGTATATAAACTGGGGGAAGTTGGCTGAGGGGCACCATGGCTCAGGGATTGGCTGGGCATTGGCCCATTGGCAAGTGACTTTGAAGCAGGGCCAGAAATAGAATTGTTGCATAACAGGACAGAGCGGGGCTCAGTGTTGAGGAGGAACACTTGTGCCCCTCCACCACAGTGACCTCAAACCGAAAATGACCCATTAAACCTTTATCTCCGCCCTTGGACAGTTATGGACCCAGCAGATCTTGAGAAATGCCAGCATCAGGTATTTTAATCATAAGAAGTGGGGCTCTGAGACATACTCCATATATTTCTGGAGCAAGTGGCAAGGGATGAGTGATGTTATGCCTGCACTGTAATCACCTGTCGTTTCTGGGGAAGCTGGATTTATGATCATCTCTGCCCTGTACTTCCTCTCGGCGCATGGTCTTGCCTTCGAAGACATAATATTCAGGCCCCATTCTGCTAGCATTTCAAGTGAGTGAAGAATTGAGCCACTGACAAAAAGGAGGCAGAGAAAAACACAGGCTTTCCATATGCTGATCATTCTCAGGGCTGTGCCTTTGGGAGGCACTATGCTATGTTAAGTCACTCAGCTGGGAGCTGGTACCTTGTCCAGGATTAGCACTAACTCAGGAATTCCTAGAGGGATAATGTGCCGTAATGCTCTGCTGCTAAGGAGAGGCATGATAAACCCACATGGGAACATCCCAAATAATTATGTGATCACTGTGCTGCTCCACAAGCTGTTGTGAGTAGGATACATTAGAAACAAAGCACAGTTGTGGAAATGGGATATTACCCAAGAGCTGAAGGCTAGATTCTCATTCCTTTGAAGCTGCATATTGCTTTTAAGTCCAGGTGCTTATTAGATGGACAGACAGCAGGGAGCCATGATTTAGGAGCCTCAGCCCTACACTAGGCCTGCAATGGCCTATTCAGTTTGGCAGTGATGAGGAAGAACTGATGTCCTGCCTTCTAGTCTGTGGTTACTAATTTTACATGATTTGCAGTTTAATAGGAATTACTCCCTTCCCAGGAGGGACAATGGGGTATTCCCATAACAATTTATGTAATTTAACAATGACGAATACCTTGGTCTTATTTACATACTCTATCATCCTCACAGGGAAGCTGAAAGACAAGCACTTTGATCACAGCTGCTAAGCTGTGGTTGCCATCTGCTGATGCATGTCTTCAAGCTGTTAGAAATGGTCAGAATTTTTCCACTGGAATACTGGTTTAGCACAAACACTGTTTTTTGGGTTTTTTTTACTGTAACTGAGTTAGTTGTGCTAGATATGTCTATTCTCTGCAGACCAATGCAACTTCTCCATTGCAAATCTAAGCATAAAAATATAGAAGCATATCACTGCTACATCAGATGAAGGAGCCGCTAGCTGAGCAGTCTGTTTCTAATCACATACAAAGCACATGCTGAGAGAAGAATAAGATCAGGGCATGTATGCCTGATACTTCCCTTGAGGCTTCCCCAGCTTCCTGCTATTTTCAGCTCAGGAAACTCCATGAACATGATGTATTTTTTCCATTTTGTAAGTCTCATGCAAATATCTACTCATTTTTCCTTTAAATACATGCCAACTTTTTTGCACTCAGAGCATCCTTCAGCAATGAATTCCGCTAACACCCAAATTGCAATTTCAGCTGTAAGCATCAGGAAAGCAGTAGTTTTCTCCCCCATTGTATTCTGTGTTCCTATATGTTATGGTTTTCTAAAGTGAATAAATTTTCTACAGTGTAAACACAAGAAGGCTAGTGTGCTGCAGGGAAATGTTGTGAAAACCAGGGAGTCTGAAGTCAGGAGAGTGTGAGACACATTTCCAGCTTTCATAAGTCACTAAAGTTCATTGGTAAAATGAAACTATAAATCAGGTGAAAAGGTGAAATTTTCAGGATGCTTTTCTCTCTTGCTGTCCACAAAGCAGTAAGAGGAGGGCTGTTTCACAGGGGAAGGGAATTCAGGACCTAAGGGTGAGCCCAGCATAGGCAGGAACACTGGTTTCCCTGACAGGGCACCATCAGACAGCACCTGAAGAAGGAGAGCAGTAGCCAGAGTTAGACAAGAATCCAGTGCTGGCCAGACAAATCCACAGTGATGAGGCAGGACTCAAGTCAAGTCTGGTACATGGTCAGGGTCAGGCACAACCATACCTACAGAGTAGCTCAGGCAGGAATCAATGCAGCTCCCAAGCCAAGGGGTGGAGAGTGTGTGTGTGGGAGTTCCAGATGAGGCTTTTCACAGCCCTTTTTATCCAGCTTTTTCCCAGCAGTTCCAGGTTACAAGGCTGTACCATGTCAAAGCTGGACCTGTACACAGGCAGCCAAACCCTTGGAGAGTAAGAGATTGCAGAATCTATTGGTGCACTCAGGGTGCCGACTCTCATTTTCCAGCTGGCTGCACATCCTTCTTTTCCTGATAGGTCTCTAACACGAGACATCTAACCTTCTGTGCTTGTTTGATGTATTGTTTTTACTGAAAAGCAAGAATGAGCTTTTCTGTCCAGCAGGGACAGTGGCAGCTCCTGTTGATGTGTACACTGACTGGCTGGCTGGCAAACTCATACAGGCTGATGGACTGGCTCACAGAACAACAATAATTGTTAGAATTATAACTCTGGTTTTATGGCAAAGGGGACTCTGATTTGCAAACCCCAATCAAGATACTTATTTTCAAGAAACCTGTAGAAATTTTGTATCTTGCATTTGCCCATGGCTAAAATAAGTTGAGATAGATAGTTAAATCCTTATCTACTTAAGGAATCAGGGCCTCTGCCTCTTATGCATACCCTTAGGTGTCTGTTTCAGTGGGCTGAAGCTTGCTGAGAAGATGAAAACGAGAAATTGCAATAGGGAAGAAAGAGTGGCTCAACTTCTACTTCTTAACACAAGCTTCTGTCAGTGTGGAAACCACTAGAGAGCTATGCACTTTAGGGAATTCCCTTCTTTAAAGGAGTAGTAATTTCTTGGGCCTGTGAGGAATTGTGAATAAACTGGTGCTGACCATCAGTTATGCAGTCTGTAAAGATGCTAGGTTTTGTGAGCACTTTGGCAGCTTCACACCAAACCCCAGCATAGAATTAACCTGAGTGCTAAGGAAGTAGTACTTTATTAGCAGCTACCTGTCTCATGTGGCTTCCTCAGTATACCTGCAAGCTCAAATCATCACCCCGACTTTGCAAGCCTGCATCAGGAGTAGGTTTTTTTCTGTCTACATGTCTGAACCTGTTTCTCCAGGTCTGAGGACAAAAGAAGTCAGCTAAATTTCTGAATGAGTTTGGTGGCTGCCAGGTCAGTGGAAGACCCTAAATGCCGACTCACAAACACAGGAGTGCTACAATGATCAAAACATTTAGCTTGTATAGGTCTTCATCTCCCATCACTCCTTGAAATTACTGGGAGTAGCCTGTGAAACACTTCTTGAGCTGCTGAGCACTGCATCATGATAGGTGCTGATCTGGGATTACAAATACCATTCACTGGGCTTCTTTCAGCCTCTCCAAGCTCCTGCCTCTGAGTACCCTTCCTTGCCCTCCCTTTCCCACTTAATATTAAACCTCTCCTTTCTGGAAAGTTCTGGGCAGATTTGTCTCCATCTGAGACTCTCAGCTTGCTCATTGAAAAATCCTCTACTTGCTCTCTCCTTCATGACTGTGAGTAGGCACTTTCTAGTGTGAAATCAAACCTAAGACAAATAATAATTTCATACTTTTGTATTTTGCCATGAGCCTGGGGAGTTGATGAACATGTGGTACTTGCTTATAGTAAAAGTAGGTTTTATCTCTGTTTCACTAGAGCACATTCACATACACTGCAAATATATAAAGTGGGGGAAAAAAAAAGTTTTCCAATTAAACTGCAGCCCTCTCTTTTTACAGATGGCTAAAAATGACCGAGTTATATTAGGAATAACCTGAATTATGCACAAATTTAATTTTATAATTCCTATTAATTTTGACACTGAATAAAAATGACAGTATTTTCTCAGCTTTGAATGGTTTTCCATAACTACATGCAATGGCTCTTTGGTAACTATTAATAGCTTGAAGAACATCATTATAATGAGGATGTTAACAGTATCTTCTGGTTGGAAATTTCATTTAAGCAATCTCCTAAGCAGTGTATTAAAATTACTAGTCTGGGACCTTAGTGGCAGTTGGAACTTAAATTCTATACATGACTTCAAAAATGGTTTAGAGGGTGACCACCACAGCCTTTCACTTTTCTCATGAAACCCAGTGTAGGGAAAATTCAATTTTCCTAGAGTGTAGGAAATCTGTTTAAGTATTCTGGCTGCTCCCATGCTAAACAAGCCCTCTTGAGGCAAATTATTGGGGAACTGAAGGTGCTTTACTTTCCATGCCTCATTCCTTCTTACTTCAGAGGATTCCTCAGCAACTTTCATTTTTTTTTTTTTGTTTCACTAGTATTGTTTGTAGTGTGGCAAGCCAAAACCCATTTCCCCTCCTAGCACCCTGGAAAGCAACACAGATGAATTAGGAGTTTTTTCCTCGCTGGTTTGCAATGCTTTCCTGTCATACCAGTGTTACCAAACACCATGGGCACAGGCAGATTCTTCAGGGATCCTCAGTAGAATGATGATGCAACAAAGTTATTGTTACAATCAGAACTTTATTTTACCTGGGGTGTCTGAAGATTGGGTCGTTTTAACACATCAATCATAACTTGAGCTCAAAGTACACATAGAATAAGTGGCTCAGTCTTTGGACGAAGTAGCTGATGGTGGAGGTGATCCTGACCACTGGGGGATCACAGGCCTGCTGCCCAGCAGCAGCTCCAGTCCTATTCCCACCTGGGTCTTGCAGCTGTGCATTTTTATAAGCAGTACTCATGTGATGTTATGCTTCCCTTTTCCCCTACATATGTCACTGTGACTGGTCCAGCACCCGGGACACTTTTAAAGGAGGGGTGGATATGTGACCAGCTCGTTTACGGCTAATGGCCAATTGCTTCACCAGATGGCACTAGTCATACAAATCATAACACTAGGGGTTAGGAGCAGGGGGCACCAGTGACAACCAGAGACAAACATTTGGCAGAAGATAGATATGTGCCTCACTTTCTTTAGAAGTTTTTGTCAGAGCCCTTTAAAGATATCTGGACTCACTACAGCTTATTACATTTGAGTTAAGGTGGGGAAAAGCCTGAAGTTCCCCAGAGAGGCAAAGGCCACTGAGAACCCTGAGCTTCCCAGGCTCAAAAGCTTCTGGGTGATTCTTAGGGTTATTGGGATCTTGGTCATGAGTTGTAGTCAATCGTAGATCTGGTGAACTTCCTGAGGTCTCCTAAAGGCATTGCAAATACATACCTTACAGTCCTCTGAAGGCATTCTTAGTGCTTTTGTGCCTTCCAAGGCATATTTATGTTTACCACTATATTGTCCTCTTCAGTGGGGCCTCTGTGTACATATGGCTGACACCATGTCTCCTGTTTACTGCCATGCCCACTGGAGTCTGCTTTCAGTGTATGTTCATAGTAAACACTGCATTTGTGTGTCCACACAAATGCTGAAGGCCTGTAACTATTGTTGTCCTGTATTCCTCTACTGGGTATAAGGCAAAATCAAGAGAAGGAAAGTAACCTAAAGAAAGAGCAGCTATTCTGAATGTACCAATGCCCAGGCAGGATTTGAGTACAGGGACAGGAAGGATCATTTGAACCAGCTTTGCAGATTCTCTGAAGATAAGAAACAGCCCAAGATGCTCACTGGAGCAAGCCTATGCCTGGTCTACATTTATTCCTCCTTCCCTCAAAAGGCTAGGGTTGAACTACCTAGTGACGGTGCTAAGAATGAGGAAAGACTAGGGTACCCTCCACCACCTTGCTGTCTCCCCACTGCTATTGATCATTTCTTGCCCTCTTCTCTTTCTCTCTGAAAAGGGCAGTATTACCTGTCTCTTGCCACTGCTGCTAACCAGCTCTCTGATTTCCTGCAGTACTCTATGCCAGCATATGAGGAGATACAGTGCATTCAGAATTCTGAATTCAATTCTGGCTTTGCAACAGCTGATTTGGAAGTAATAGGAGGATCTCTTGACTTCCTATGGCCTCATAGTGATTCAGAAGAAGGAGAGCAGACCTACTGAACTGGAGCATGGGCACCCTTTAGATACACCAGCAGCCAGTAAAGATACCAGGTACTACCAGGTGCTGTAGAACATACTGGTTATGGCCCACACATTCTGCACACTGGCACACAGGAACACTTCTAGAGCAGCAGCTCACTGAGGATCTACAACACAGCAAAGACCTTTTGTTACTGCAGTATATTCCCTTCTTATGCACTTGACTGAATTTCTAACCATGCTGCAAACTGTGCTCTTTTAATGTATGAATCGTGTTCCTGGCAATTTCAGAGTCCATGATCATATATATCTGAGGGCAGAATGTGACCCTGTGATCTAGGAAAAGGATGAAACCAGCTTGCTGTCTGTGGGATAGCTCAAGGCCAGCTATTCTTCATTATGAACTGATCACATACACTTTGGATTGTCCTTTGTGAAAGGACTTAGCGGGGAATCTAAGAATTTTTCCTTAGCTCTTAATCTCATGCAAATCTTAGCCATGACTGCAAAGGCACCAAATCAGAACAGCAACATGTAATGTCTGCTTGGTATTGCAGTCAGTGACTTTCCAGAAAATGGGGCTGTTGCTAAACTGAACTTATTGCAAAACTCTCACCAAAACCAGTAGAAAAAAATAGGTTGAAATGAAGTGTTTCTGACTACAGAGATGAACAAAGCATTCTAACTTGCAGTTTGACAAAGAACTCATCTTTGCTAGTGCTCCATAGTCTCATAAAACACTCAGGGATATAGGCACAAACGTACTTCAGGCATGCCCATTTCCAGCAGTAAGTGGAGGCTGGCCCCAGTTTCAATACTATGAATAGATGACATGTAGTATTTATCACAGGGAACTGAGATTCCAGAGCATGTGACTGTCGACCTACAGCCTGGAACAGTTGTGTGGAAAGGAAATTCCTAATATTCTCTGCCCCTTTTTGCACATGCAACATTTCATGCTGAAGACCACATTTATGTGTTAACATGGTTTAGGTTGTTGGCAACAATTCCATGGTATTAATTTTCCTTTTTGCTTCGATTCTGTGCATTCTGCTTCATGTATACTTCACAGCTTATGCCAAGAAGTAGAAAAAAATAATAAAACCAGAGAAGCTGATATGACCCAAGAAAAATGAAAATTGCACTGTGATTTTCCTGAAATGCTAAATGGAATTAGGAGAAAATAATAAATGGTTTCATGCCACAGAAGGCAAATTGGAGTTGACTGCTTACTGTGTTTCTAGTGCAGAACCCAGGGCAATGATATGAAACTAGTTGCTAGCTGCTTTAATACAAATGAAGCAGATGGTTCTTCATTTAGTTTGCAGTTAGTTGTGGAACTCCATGCTGTAGTATATTGAGTATGCTGGAAATTTATGTGATTTCAAGAAGGTTATTGCACAAGTCAAGGAAGACAAATTCTTAGAGGGTTATTAAACAGACAGTCATCAGCTGTTGTTTATGATTTGCTTGGCCCACTGGGAAGGCAGTAAACTATACCGGAGGGCAGTAAACTATAGAGCTTGATCCATTCTTCTGTTCTTACCTAGTCACCCACTTTTGCTACTGTGAAGGACAGGACACAGGCATATTGGAATTGTCAGTGTGGTCTAGCGTAGCCTTTCTTAGGTTCTTCTGAACAACAGTGCACAAGAGATGCAGGAGAGCAGAAAAGACAGGAATTATTTGAGATGTCTGTAACCAGTGTGGTGGAAAGGGACACTTAGCTTGACAATGAGAAGAAGATGCTGGGAATTAAAAAGATTGAAATTCTATCAGAAAAAAATGAGGGAAGTCAAGTGGCAGTGGCAATATGACAGTATTTCACTACAACTTGAAGAAACCAAGCATCGAAAAGGCGTGATCATGAGGTGCAGCAGGGAATGTTCTGTAGTTGGGAGATGCTGCAGCTGCTATTAATAGACACCAAAGCAGGTGCAAAGAGACAGCAGGGATACCAGGAAGGTCTGTTCAGGAGTGATTGACATGGGAGTTCTTATGGTTCAGTGATGGAAGGGAGACAGGACAGGATTTCATCTTGCCCAGGGGATGAGAAGAGGCCACAGTAGAGCATTCTTGGCTAATTGAGATTCTAGCACATAAGGCTGGGACTTGAGTCACATCTCTATTTTTCAGTAAACAAACAGGGCTTTGGATCTGGGTGGGTGGGATTTTGTCCCCTCAAAACAGGCATCTAGTGCTGCTTTAGAGGTGCTTGTGTATCCCACCTGTCCTCCAAGATCTAGAAAGACAAGTGTTTCCCTTAGCCCTTTGTCATGTCTCCGGGGCCCTTGTGGGTGACTTAAAGACACCCAGGGTGTCTGAAGATTGGCATTATATGATGTACTATCGGCATCATGCGCTGTACACTGTACAATATGTTTAGGTAACTGCGTCCCAGCAGGTAGCACACAGAAGCATGGCTTTCTGGCAAAACCATGTAACTGTCTGCTGTGGTTTAAGCCCAGCCAGCAACAAAGCACCATGAAGGTGCTCGCTCACTCCTCCTCCCCCCGCCCCGGTGGGATGATGAGGAGAAAATATGAAGAAACGCTCGTGGGTTGAGACAAGGACAGGGAGGGATCACTCAGTACTTATGGTCATGGGCGAAAGAGAGACTCAACTTGGGGGAAAAAATAATCAATTTAATTTGCTACCAATCAAATCAAAACAAGGATAATGAGAAGTAAAACCAAATCTTAAAACCTTCCCCCCCACTCCCTCCTTCCCGGCTCAACTCCACTCCTGGTTTTCTCTGCCTCCTCTCACCAGCGACGCAGGGAGAGGGGGAATGGGGGTTGTGGTCAAGTTCATCACACATTGTCTCTGCCGTTCCTCTTCCCCAGTGGGAGGACTCCTCACTCTTCCTTTGCTGCAGTGTGAGGTCCCTCCCATGGGAGACAGTCCTCCACAAACTTCTCCAGCATGGGTCCTTCTCACGGGCTGCAGTCCTTCAGGCACAGACTGCTCCAGCACAGGCTTTCCCATTGGATCAAGGCCATCTTTGTGGGCAACCACCTGCTCCGGCGTGGGCTCCTCCATGGGCTGCAGGTGGGCATCTGCTCCTCTGCTCACCTCCATGGGCTGGGGGGGGGACAGCCTGCCGTCTCACCACGGGCTGCAGGGGCATCACCTCCTCTGGCGCACCTCTTCCCCTCCTTCCCTGACCTTGCTGTCTGCATTGGTGTTCCTCTCCATCCAAATGCCCAATCCATTGGACATTCCAATCTCCTCCCCACTACAGGTTCCCCTTCTTAAGTATGTTATCCTAGAGGTGCTACCACTGCTGCTGATTGGGTTGGCTTTGGCCAGAGGTTGGTCTGACTTGGAGCCGTGGAAGCTTCTGGCAGCTTCTCACAGGAGCCACCCCTGCAGCCCCTCCTCTGCTACCAAAACCATGCCACACAATCCTAAAACACTAACTATTTGACATTTTAATATGTACCTAAATCTTCCAGGTTTTGGAACTCCACTGGGATGCTGAGTCTCTGTGGTAAAGAGAACCCTGTTGTTCAATATGGTTGTGGAAGTGCAATATTAACAAAAAAGCAGCATCAACCAGAAGAAACAGTGTTAAAACTTCTATAACTATGCAGAAAACTCAAGCTCTGCAGGTGACCGATGTAGTGAGAGGTTCACACAATCTTCGGCCCACTGAGCTCACTTGTAAAATATATTACCAGAAGCTTTCCCAATATGCAAAGGCAGAAGGGAGTAGTTTGGATTCCTCAGACCTGTTGTAATAAAAGTGAGAGCAATACAAGGGAATAGGAATGGGAATAAAACTACTCTGATACCAGCACTTATGAAATTTGGGAAAGGTTAAAAGCATTGTGAATGTTCCACAGTAAAATGCCTTCCAAGTCTTCAATGCAGATGCACCACTTGGATTCCAAAACAGGGAGAGGGCAAAGATTTCAAGGCTTTAGTACCAGGTGATTCCAAAGGACGAGTCATGACATAATTGGATCTCAGAGTCTCTACTGCTGTGAGCAGAGTAAAGTAGAAAGAGAAGTGGTGCCAGCACCAGAGAACAATTTGACAGGGAAGGAGTAAGCTGCACAGGATAATGTGATCCCAAGTCTGGAAAGAAATGGTGGGAGCAGAGATCCCGATGTGGAGGATAGCAGCAAACAGCACTCCAGAGTGATGCCTGGTGACATTGTGTGGAAAGGGCTGACCACCTGGCCAGTGAAGTTCTGACATGGGATGTCTTGCCTGAGAAAAAAGGTGGAAGTACAGAATCATGTACCATAGTGTCCCCTGCAGCCCCATGGTGTCTCCCTGAGGAGGATTGTTGAGCCCTCTGCTTCTCATGCCTGACACTGTCACATGAGTGAGAGGAAATTATTTCCAATGTATGGCCTGTTACCACCCTGATAAGTGATGTTAAAGATCAGGGCTTGGGACAAAGATGGCATTTAGGGACCTTTTTTCCTCTAGCTGGTATTTTGATCTGGTAATTTCATTAACCTTTTCATTACATAGATTACCCTGGCAGCTTCCTGAAATTAACTGAGAGATGCTTAGCAGGTTCTGAGGATGTTTCAGGGCTGTTTTGAAGGGCAATTTAGACCAATTTTTGCCTAGCTTTTCTGAAGCTGTGAGACAGAACTCTGTCCCTTGTCATTAAAAGAATTATGCTGGCAGCTAGTAATACTTTATTAAAATCTCTGGTTTATAAAAAGAGGTTGTATTTGAAATATTTTTTGGCAAAGTTGGGAGGGTTGATTAAATCCAAAACAAAAATTAAAGTTGCATGTGTTTCATTTTCCATTTTAATAAAAATAACAAATGGCTTTAAATCTTTTAAATAACATATGGGTTATTTAAATAGCAGATTACTTTTTAGAATTCAAATAACTATTGACCTAGGTCATCTATTGGGTGTGTAAACTCTTAAAGTTCTGTTGCAAGTACAGATTCATCATTTTGGAAGAGAAATGGAAGTTGTTGGAAAGAGTGATTTCTTTTTACTCTTCCTCTGGTTGCACTATCATGATCCTAGACGAAGAAGCTAGTTAAGGTACTGGACCGGGAATCTCAAGAACTGTTTCCAACTCTGTAAACAACTCTGAATTCCAAGGGCAGATTGCCTCTTCAACCCAAAGAGTACAAAAGAATAGATGCAGAAAAACATGCTGGAATAGGATAATGCTCTTGACAGATACTGGTCTTCAGTGGCCAGTAGTGGGAGTGGGGTGTTCAAGGGCCTTGGGTCTTTGAAACACAGCCTGTGAAGATGGTAAATGATTGTCTATTTACAATTACCTTTTTTAATTCTGAGTGCCTGGAAGATGAGATGGCCTTTGGGAGAATTTTCAGGAAAGAATCAGCCCGTGGTTTATTTATGTCCTTTCCACAGCCAAAGAAGCTGATGAGAGAGGTGGGATGAGACTTGAGTGCCTTACCCTAAGCAGGCAGAGATTGCTCTTGTATTTACAGGACTGCAGGAGAGAGCTCTAGGTCTCCCAGTGCTCATCTGCCTTCTACCCTCTTGGCTGCTCAACCACAGATCAGTGCCCATTGCCCTCATGATACCTTCCCAGACAAATGGTCTGTAAGCTTTGCCTGGCAGTATGGTCCGCTTTCTTGTCCTTAGTAGATGGGGAAACTGAAGGAGTTAGGGATTACATCATCACCTCATCTTCTCTTCACCACCATCCAAAGGGGTGACTCACAGTTGCAGAATAAGAGCAGTTTGTTTCAGGCTGCTCCAGAGGAGAGAGCTGGTAATAATCATGTCTATCTTTGTCCAATAGGTAAGCTTGGAACATTTTGGAGAGGAGACCAGGTGGCCAGGCTGTTTCTCTCCAGTGTGGATGCAGGGCCATGTCACAGGTTGCCCAGGAACTGAATCAGAGCAGAATTCAGATGTCAGGGGTCCTAGTCCAGTACAGCATTGGCAAGGGGGCAGGCATCATGCCTGTCTGTGCAGACTACCCGGGCATGGTGGGAACTGGGGGTTCTCTGGGACTGTGGGATTGGAACCTAGGGGAATGACACCACCAGTAGTTCAGGGCCTGGCAGCCAGGCCCATCCCACTACCCCAGCCAGGAGCAGGGTGGCTGGGGGCACTGGGGGCAGCTCCAGCTGCAGGCATCAAGCACCTCCCAGGGGACAGGGATGGCGACAGGCCCAGGCTGGGCTGGGATATGGGCCCATGGCAGGTCCTGGCTTGGTTGAGCCCAAGGCCAGGCAGGGCAGGTCTGTGAAGAGCTGGACATGGGCCCTGATGCATGTCACAGGGCAGGGGCTGGTGGCCCTGTGGGCTGGTATGGGGTCCTGGGCCATGGGCAGGTAGGAGGAGCCCCGGGGAGCCAGGCAGCATCAGGCAGGACCACTGATGCCCTTTAAGCCCTGACACAGACACTAACATGTTGAACTACTCCCTTGGGTGACAGGATCAATGTTACATGCTTCAAATGCCAATGTCAATGTGAATATCAGTAGTGTGAAGCTCGTTGGCTTCTGAGTCCTATTTTGTGCATGCTGCTGTGTTAACTAGAAGCTGCGTGAAGCTGTTTCCTTTGTGATCACACACATCCAGGTGATAAGGCTTTACAAAATCTTGATGAGCTTGACGTTTCTGAGACAGCAGAACTATAAATATACTAACTCCACATAGTGCAGAAGCTGACGGTTTAGGAGGTAGCAGAGTGTGGGTTTCTTTCCTGGTACCAGGAGGAACACAGTACATCTTTCACTTAGATTAAACCTCCCCCAAAGCTTGTTGAAGTGGATGGTGAAGGTCCCACTGACTGCAGCAGGCATTGTTTGCTTTCTCAGCTATACTCCTGTAAAGCATCAGAATTTAAGCTTTCTGCTCAGTCTGTCATCCAGTGGGAGGATGCAGGTGGTCTGGCAAGATCAGATGATGTTGGGAGGGTCTATGCTGCAGTCCAAACCTTTAGCACAACTGCGGGAAACTACTTCCCCTCCCACTTGACCTATTTTACTTTTCTGCCTGAGGAAGCCACTGCTGTAGAGTTGTAGCCTTCACACCTTCCATTGTACAACATGGTGGAGGGTTCTAAAACAAAACAAGGAAGGAAATCTGCAATAAGCAAAGATGTTCCAATGATAGGTCTGTCAAATTAATTGGTCATATCTATTTGAATAATACAAATAGCAGAAGTGAATCCTAAAGTAAAGAAATCAAACAGTTTATAAAGAGTGAAATGTGGACAGATCAGTTCTGTGTCTTCTGTTTTTCTTCTGTCCAGTGACTTCCCCAGAATGCCTTCAAGGCAGATGACTCTCAAGAGCTATCAACAAATTTAAGAATTAAATTTTGCATAGTGTAGAAGGAATGTATCCCCTTAAATTTCAGTCTCCTAATAGCAGGACAGCTTGCCTGCTGAGGTCCAATGTCTGTGACTCTATAGCCAGCCAGCCAGCATCTTTTTCTCCCTATTAGTAGTGTGATTTCCTTTCCTCCAAATGGTGGTTACACAGTACGACAGATTCACTGCCAGAAGCTCCAGGCAGTAAGGCCTGAGGAAGTGTGAAAGCTTTCAGTTTCCAGGGCTATCAGCTTGCCTCATGTCACCTCTTGCCATAAAGCATAAATTTGTTGCTTAGAAGTGTGAGAGACTGAAAGAGTTAATGTCTTAAACACTGTGGTGGGGCAAGTTCTGCCTAACAGTGAACTCTGCAGAACAACAAACTCTGCACAGCAAGGAACCACAGGTGAGAAGTCAGAGAGGAGGGTGTGCTGGAGGGTGCGCAGTTCCACGTTCTGATAGGCTGAGCAGGGCAGCTCACCGTGTATGGCCGAAGGTGAAAGAATGGCTGTACCTGCAGGGAGGGAGAAGTGACTCCTCAAATGACCCCCAAGCCCACTGACCCATTTCCCGAAGGTCCTGGAAGCACAAACGGTGCATGACACCTAATTAGCCTAATGAGTTCAAGTGCCTGCCTGAAGGAGGGGCAAGCGGATTATAAAAGGGTATGAATTGAAGCCCCACGTGTGCGTGCCCTCTGGAACTGGACCCCACAGCTGGCTGGACCAATGCTGGACCCAGGACTGGTGAAATATTTCTCTTCTCTCTCTCTCTCTCTCATATCCCTTTAGACATAAACTGTTGACCAAGTCTGGGACTAGGAGTGGATCCAGCCACCCCTAGGCTCCTCACTTGAGAGGGAGTCTAGAAAGCAAGGGGGTTCATTCTGAATCTTGTGACTCAATGGGAGGACTCTCATTATTTTCTTCCCTGAACTGATCCCTAAATAAGCAAGGCTCGTAGTATATGTTTGGTGATGTATGGTTAGCATGTGTTACACAGTTTACTGATGTAGTTTCATGGCAATTCTTGTTGTGAGCAAATGAAAGTTGAGTTTTGTGAGTTAAAGGATCCCTGATGTCATTTCACTTTAATCCTGACCTGGGGTTTGGTGGACCTGAGTCATTGTCTTGAGAAATTGGGATGTGATAAGAAGTTAAGGAGATACAGCTGTAGTATAGCATGGATATCTCCTAAGGGAACAAAAAAACCAGCAAGCAGAGTGTTGTCTTTGCAAAAATGTTTGCATTATATGTCTAAGAACTGGAAATACCCATCTGTAGGTACAGTGTGCTGTCAGGCAGAGTCCTGGAACTGAAAGAGTACTGACTGACTGGGGAGGAAATTCTGTTTGCTCATTCTGTTCCTTTTGTTGCTGACTGTAGGTAAAAATACACCTGTGATATCCTGGGAGATGTTGACATACCTATACAATTGATTCAATGGTGGGAATGAAGGTAGGTTCTTGAAGAAAATAGTTCTTTCCAAGGGAGTCACTCAATGGCTCGAAACTATTCTGGAGTGTTCATGAGATCTTCTCTCCTACTGGAAACAACATACTTTTTTTTTGGCATACAGCTATTGGTGCAATGGTAGCTCAACAGTGGCAGGTCCAAAAGGATTTCAGCTTGTGAATGAAGATGAAAGACCTTCCCCTGCTTTGTTGAATGTCAAGTCACAATTGCAGAGATCTCCATAAAAGGAGGAAGAAGTGCTTCTTCTGTGTGAGTACAATCTCCTCTGCCAGTGGGATTACTTTTGCAAGCAAGATGTTCAGGATATAGCTTTGAAGCTGTGTTCTGTCGGTCATATTCATGTGGCTTTTGCCAAAACTTCTGGCTCTAATAGCATTCATCCCAGCATTCCAGCAAGGAAGATTAAGGGTATGCTGAGATACTGGTGACACTTTGAATGGAGATCCAACCAACTAATAAAGATTTCTCTATTGGTGCC
Organism: Elanoides forficatus; assembly: GCA_025311575.1. Lineage (NCBI taxonomy): Eukaryota > Metazoa > Chordata > Aves > Accipitriformes > Accipitridae > Elanoides > Elanoides forficatus. Next base: position 29,121,773 of record JAOBAS010000072.1, read on the forward strand.
ACGCTCCTCTATGAAAGACCCCTCCTATCTAGTCAGTAAGTTGGATCTCATACTGTGATCCCAGCCGATTTCCTGTGCTATGGTTTCATGCTGTGCTCCATGTAAGATCATGGCATTCCTACCTTCCTGCAAGGCTAATGCCTTCTGTTAATTTCCTTCTGCTGAGGTGTCATCGTGTTCTCTAAAGGTGTTCACTTACTTGCCTGCTACCAAGTAAATTCCTTTGAGTGCAATGGATCATACTGGGTTAAAATAAAAAGCTTGTCCAAAAAAAGCAGTCCTGACTGCAGTTCAAGGGTCTGCAGTACAGTATTAACAGAAAGTAAAGGTAGAAAAGAACAGAAAGTGAAAAGAACTTGATCAAATAGCATTCTTTCATATAAAATATCACACCTCTTTCCATTGTGCCTTGGAAAGTACAGAGATAAAAGTTGCCAGTTGCTTTAATGGCTTTTGAAATTTGAAGCTGGGAGAGAGCTTTATATTCCCTATCCTTATCCCCTACACTATGCAAATGAGAAAACTGTGCTTAGCATTTTTGGCACTACTGCATTTGTTTCCATCTAAACTACAACCACGGCCTCGCAGTCTGGGTGTAGGAGCAGAGAACTGATTGCAGAACTGTTAAGCAGCTGCCCTGCTCATGTGAACAGCAACATATGAGAATCATGGAGTAAGGATATGTGAGCTATCATTCTCCACCGATCCCTGATCCAGCCTGACAAGAACCTGACCTCAGTTCCATCACATAAACAACTTTAAGCAGAGCTTTTCTGCAGGGAGATATGCAGGGTCCTGCTAAAGCTTGTAGACACTCAGAACAAGAGAGATGTGATCCTCCAAGCTTGAACTTCTATTTCTGGCTGTCAGCCGAGCCCAAAGGACAGGCTACAGTATTAACAAGAGGATACACCCCTCTGATCTTTTCATGCCTTCTCTTTGGGATTTACAATGTAGTTTTAAGGCTACTCAAGTAACTCCTCACTTTTTTTCCATGCTCATTTCCCACCAGCTCCCATGTCACAATAGAGTGATGTATGTAAATCACGCTGCTTTTGGGCACAAGCCATTCCCTAAGTTGAGTAGATCTGCTTTTCCAGTTTGTGCTGGCCTTGTCTTTCTCAGCTTTTTCTTCTTATGTGACTACTGTGGGTATCTCACTTCTCACCTGTTGCTGAAAGCCAGGGGAGAAGGAGAGGGATGAGAACAGGTTGCAAAGAGAATGAGTGAAGGCAGCCTGCAGCCCCCATCCCGTGCACCCCTGTGCTAGCTAACAGATAGGCAGAATGCAGGTAACACCTGAAAGTCTGCCACAGGCTCACCACACCTCCCTCATTACCTTGCATCACCGCATTGGACACAGGTCAGCACAATGTGTCTGGCCTGGTCTGACAGTTCTAATACTTCTGAAGGACTCAGAAGTGATCAGATGCTGTCTTTTTTTTTGGGCTTTCTCTAGGAAATCACATGAATAAACCATATTAATGTTATAGGTGCCTCTGGCATGTACAACATACAGAATTATGATTTAGAAAAGCATGTTTCTTTTTTGGGAATGTAATTTGAAGTATAACAGGTTATATCATATTTTCACCTGTCATTAATCTCAGGAGGTTTTCCTAAGTAAACAAATGGATTTCCTACTGCAATTTTCTCCTATAGGGCTAAGTCTAGTGTTTACTGCTGCTCAGAGCAGGGTTTCTCACTCTTTTTCTGTGGCATTGGTCGTCTTTCTGGTACTTTTGAGACAATGGTCATCACAGTGTATTTCTAAAAAGACACCTGCTAAGCTGGCAGTATTAGTTTTCCTGGTGTTATAAATTATACGGTTTCTAATAAATCTTGTCCTGTACTACCATTTTTTTTGGTTGTTGTCCTGTGATGGATTGATTGTTCCATAATGTGATGCTTGGTGTGTTAGGCCGCTACTGATCTGAGAATATCCAGCACTGGAAATTGATGACAACTGAACTAGGTACCCAAACTCCCAGATTAGCAGTCTGACTAGCAGAGCATGTCACTTGCGTTCAGCTGCTGTCACTGGGGACTTGCTGGGTCCTACATCTTTAAATGTTGCCATTCCAGGCTTAGCTATTGGATCATGTTTTTATTCCTGCTTCCAGACCAGATAAAACCTGTGAAAAGTGCTTTTCCTTCAGAGCAAGAAAAGCAATGTGCTTTCATGGTCTCTTAAAATACTTCAGGAAATACCAGTTCCCAGATGCCCTGAAGGAATCTGCAGGAATGAGAAATCTGAAGTGTGTGTCCCATTAATGTCCTGTTAATTCATAGCTCATCCTGAAATAAGTTCCAACTGTTGAATCTAGGACTGGAACTTTCAAGTTTCATCCTGCTAGTGAGAACAACTGCTTTTGTGTCCTTTTAAAAGTGTTTGTGTGGGCAGAAATGTTCAAACTGAAAACGAGGTATAATCTGAACCTTCTTGTACTAATTATGGTTAAACATTAAAAATTGTACCTTGTACGCTTAGTCTGTGTTTTTAACAATTACAAGATAAAATATGCTGGAAATATAGCCAAAATGGAACAGGAAGTCTCTTTAGTTTGTCTGTGAAGGTTGTTTAATACTTCAGAAGCCAACCCTGTTCTGTGACTGAGAATAATCTGTGTGTCCTGAATAGAGCTCCCTGCCTCTAAGTCTAAACACAGTTTACAAAAGATGGGGTTCCTTTATTGCTGTTTCACTGTATTGAAATAGCAGCATAGACAAAGTGACTGCTCTGAGGTCACCAACAGGACAAAACTAACACTAGCCCTGCAGTCTCCTGACTCTCAGGCTAACGTCCTATACAGTCAGCTAGAAGCACTGGGACAATGCTTGAGTCTTGTGGTAGCCAAGGGATCCCTTGTTCCTGACTCAAGAAGATGCTTCCTGTGACTCATGAAGGCTATCAGCTATCGCCTCCTTCAAAGATAAGAAGATGTGATTAATTTTTAATAAAGCAATACTAAATCTACTGATCCCTGTAGCTGCATTTGAAAAATTCTAGAGTAACAGGGCTGCATTTGTTCCGTACCTGTCAATATTATTGCATCAAAAGCTAATTATGGAAAGGATGTAAGCACGTTTGAGGTATTTTGCCTTCTCTGCTCTGCTGCATATGATGAAGGTAAAAGGTAAGCATCAGCTCTTCTTTGAGGAACAGTCAATGGAGCTACATGAAAACTTTTATCAATTTATGCTGTCTGGGAACCAAAACTTAAGTTTGTGGTAAAGGCACAAAATTCACCCTAAATTCCAAGTGTAACAAGCCAGAGAGATCTCTGTGTTAAAAGGCAGCTATAAAACCTAGGAAGTTTCATGATGCTGTGGTTGACTCATAGTAGTTCATGTGGAGGTGTGAGAATCAACTCTGTTTTGGAATAGCTTGGGAAGATTATGAATTTGGATTTGTACATAAAATGAGGATTTTGTGAGCATTTTTCAAACAAGCAACTTTTTGTTTGTTTCAACATATGTTTTCAGCTATAAGGGAATCTCAATTTTGATTTCTCCTTCTCTCTCTTCTCTTCCTCCCCAGATGATATCAGGAAACTGATTTGAACTTTGGTCCACCACCAATGAGAACCTACATAAGCTTCTTAAGTGTTCACAAGGAAATATTTTATCGAGCATATCCAAGCCTCCTCATGTTAATCTAGATTATTTCTGCTCATAGTGGTGCTCAGTACCTGGGCTTTGTCAGTTAGATACAATCCAAGGAAAGACAGAGATGGCAGTTTTTAAAATGTGCCTTAAAAAGTATCTTTTGCACTGAAAAGTAGCAAAGACATCTATAAAAACCTGCTACGGGTCAGTAACTGGCAACTTGTCTTGTGAACTGCTAAAGAACAATCCTGTATTTCTTTTTATTGTACTCCATTTTGAATCTCAAAAGCATGCTACTCTTTGGAGTTTGTGTACAGACTGATGGAAGTGTGAGAATGGAGCACTGAAATACCTGGGATTTTTGGAAATCAGGGACAGTTATTTAGGGACAGACAGCCTCCAGTATCCTTCTGAGCTAGTTTGTATGTGTGGTGAATGCTTTATTATGTGTTCAGAAAGAGCCTCTTGCTTGGCTGTTATGTTCTTCACGGCACTTTCTAGAATCAGACCATTCCTAGATTATCAATTAAAAAGCCTGGAATGTTCACTCTCTATGCTAGTAAAAATTTCGGTGCAAATGTTTTCATCTTCTGAGAACTTGTTATCAAGCATTTTGTTTTTATTCTATTTATTTTCTGTTTGAGAGGAAAAGGAAAACAAATGACATTTTGTTTCTAGCTTTTAAAAAGAAATATAGGGTTTTTTTGCTTTTGAAACCCAGAAATGCTTTACAAAAATGTAATTTTTTTTAAACTTTCCAGCAACATGTACAACTCCTTTTCTCAACAGACATTATGTTTTGGAGAAGTGTAATTTAGATAGGCAGTTATTCACCAGGATCAGTGGAAAGTACTTCTCCCTCCCTCAGCTGGCTGTGTGTTTAGCTGTTGCCTTCCCAAACCAAAAAGGACTTCACAGCAGAAGACATTTTGGGATCACTTGGGCTGGCATGTGACACATGGTGTCTATATTTGGCACAACAATGCTAGGCAGTTGAAGACATCTTTCCAGTCTGGTATCATTACTTCAACCTACTCCTTACCTCAGATAAACAGGCTGATTAAACCCTTTCTGCTGAAGCTCCAAAGCTTGACTTGATTTAACAGAGAAAAATAGAAGCAAATGAAGATAATTTAAATTGCTGAAGTTTTCCACTTGTATGGCTTGCATTTTCACACTATATAGATGTGTAGTTGCCTTAATTGTGTTGTGATGTGTTCATTATACTTGGTTCATTATACTTGATGACCAATGCCTTTTGTCTTCTTTGCTGGACTTTTTATTTACCTCTCCTTCCCCTAGCTGATAAGTGAAACTCTAAATATATGGGAAGCGGATATCACATTATCTTCTTTTTATATCTGCGTCCCTATGTATTAACATAATTGCTGGAAGTAATTAGCAGGGAGAATTGCCTAAATAAGAATATCTTTGTGCAGAGAACATGTGAACTCTTGCAGCATACTTTATGTGGAGGGGTCTCTGCTGCCTACAGCACATATTTAAGCTCCAAGAGACATTTGGATGGGTGCTTCTGAAGCACCCAGACATTTGTAATGTCTTTTTTCTGTTGATGGCTTAGATCTTGATGGTTTTGCTTCTTACCAGGAAGAGGTCTTGATGATGCCTTGATCAGAAGAGCAGATGATAAGGATGCCCTTTACATGGACAATTCAGTAAACTCCTGCAGTTGTAACTCAGAAATCATTGCACTACGTTCAATGAGCTGACAAAGAGAAATGTCACTTGGCTGAGCAAAGGGTCTCATCCTTATAGATATTCTTCAAGATTTATAGGCAAAAACCACTGCAAAAGAACCAGCCATTCATAGAAGATGAGAACAGTATAGAATAATTGACTGTCTGGTGGGAGGGATTTTTAAATCTCTGCATTTCATACAGTTTTATATAATGCCACATTTCTCTTTATAACCACTTGGAAAAGAATGCAGTACCATTTCAAGAGATTAAAATAACTCTTCAAGAAGGCTTTATTTTGGATAATCCCAACTCAATATATACAAAATAATATGCTACATGCAATGTTCTTTCAACCTGTCTTCCATTGACACCAGAACAAATTCTTACTCTTTTTAATGCTATGTGTTCTGAAAGCTGTTATAAAGAATCTCATTATTTGTTCCATAATGGACAAACAGCTCTGAGAAAACAGAAAATCAGTCATGGAAAGTCTCTAATGATATTTCATGTTTCTGTAGTTACACTGAAGTTAGTCAATAGCCCCAGGATTTTTTCCACTGAAGGAAGCCTATTGTATTAGATATTTCTACTGCTTCACAACCTGTTATTCATCTACAATGTACGACTTTATGTCAAACTCCTCCACTGAAACGTAAACTAGTGACGGGAAGGAAAATGGGGAGGGTTCAGTCAGTTTAAATACTGCTTTGATTCTCTGACGCTAATAGCTGCTGCTACACGTCAGTCTGAGGTGACCCTGTGTGAAGAGCTGCAAGAGTTTCCATAAGCAGCTGCTGGTCATGCTGTGCACCATCAGAAGCAGAGCCCTGCACCTGTGATGCCTTTTGCTGAGTGACCTGAAGACTAGTCTTGGTATTTCCTTCTGCCCTAACTCTATGAATTTGTGGTTTATAAACATTATTCACAAGGCTCCACATGGTCATTTACGTAAGATAAAAGCCTTGAGGGAAGAAGCAAGATACAAAAAGACAAATATTTACCCCTTTTTCAGCTAATTCTTTCCCTAAGACAAACATATGACTTTGCTTCTACGTCTAATCTTCTATAGAATCTCATTTCTGTACCTTTAATTAATTCCTTATACTCACTACCCACTGCTCGGAGGCAGATCCTTCTTACTAACTCCACAAAGCCATTATCCCTTCAGGTTTCTGAAAGCATAAGGAGTGCCTGAATCAACATTAAAGCCCCATGGTTTGAGGGGTGAGGTGAGGGGTGAGGTGAGGGTTGATCCATATCTGCAAAGGGCTCTATTAATGAGCCACCATTTCCACTTGCTTGAATTGACAGAGGGAATATCCACTTCCTACTGAACTATCCCTTCAAGACTAGTGCAGAGGATGTGGCTCTTCTCTTATAGCTTCCTCTGTTATTTTCACATGCTAGAAGCATTTAATTCCTTGTTGGAACTAAGTAAGTTGCCAGCAGAGCCAAGCCTGATGAGGTTGGACTGATGAGGGGAAACCCCTGTTTTTTACTGCCCTTCTGTTTTTCTGCCTCCTAGGAAAGAACAGTCAATATAAGTAACTGCAGGAGGCAAGGTAATCTTCTATCTCCACAGAGGAAAGCTGAAAGGGGATTCAGCTCCAGCTGACTAGAATGATGAAGAAATAGAAACAGAATGGCTAGATGGGGAGGGAAGGTCCTGGTAAGTTGTTTTGCACTCCCCCC
>JAOBAS010000072.1:29128784-29146477 GCA_025311575.1 Elanoides forficatus
CCCCCAAATTACTTTTTAATCAGATAAAATGGGAATTCAGAAATTCAGGTTGAACCAGGTATTGCACATGGGCTCCATTTAAAAGGATTTCTTTAGGAATAAAGAGGTACTTTTCAAGATTAAATACACACTGTAGTTTAAACAAATGCTTTGGAAAAATCTGTTTTAAAATACAGAGAACTGAGGGAATCTGACTCAAATTTGTAAGAGGCTCTTGTGTTGCAGAAGGTTTGTCCAAAATTTCCACACAGACCTGTAGTAAACTTTGTATCTCCAGACCTATCTTTTGTATTTGCTCCTTGGTCTTGGCAACTGAATTCACAACACCCTTTTGTTATCAGTACCCTACCTCTTTCAAGTTATTGCAGGGTAGTTAATGCAGTTTTCCCTGACTTTCTTATGCTAGAAAATTATGTGATGTATTTAGAAAAAGCCCATGGATCAACTTTTTCAGCCTAAAATCTCATTGCTTACATCTGAATTCAAGTTAAGTTAACCTCTGGGCATTGCTGGTTTATGTCTATTTTCCCCTTTTGCTTTGATTCCACAGGAGCATAATAACATGCAGGTGTGAAGTCTGAGACTGTGTGTTTGTGGGTCTAAAGCTGAGAGAAATAATTAGGGTAGACCTGAAGGACCCTTTGAGAGATGGCTGTAACCATAGCTTTGGCTGGGGTGCTAAAGATATAGATTGTGCCATGGTGATAGTTATTAATATTAGAAACAGAAGAAGTGTGCCTATGGCATGGGGAGAGCTTTATGAATAGGATTGGGATTGTCTTAGTGCCTGTTCTTAGATTTAGGCTTGGGCCTGATAAGAAGCAGCTGGCAAATGATTTGGGCAGGGTCCAAGGATTTATGCTGAAAGGCTATGCCTTTAGGCTGTAATTTTCTGTGCAGTGGCTATTGGGTGACTTGGGTCACTCACATCATCACTGAAACTGGCCAGAAACAGGTGTAAACAGACTCAGACTGAGCAGAGGAGAGCCTGGGTACATGTTTAACAGTGGAGGCTGGCCCGCTTGTATCTGAGCTTGTTGTATGGGAAGAGAGCACCTGTGTAAGCAGCAGACCAGCATTAATGGAAACTATACCTGAGTGGAAATTGGCAGTAAAACAGGGCAGGAGCTGGGGCATGTTCTTTACTGCAGATTAATTTTTGTGGCCTAGGTTTTAGCTAAGGCTCTGGAAGAATGGCATGAAACTTCTCATGCCTAGTGCTGGGGATATTTTGTCCTTTGCCTGGAACCTGGCTGAGAAGCTGGGGCCTGTGCAGTTTGGGGGCAGTGACCCTACCAGGTTGCTTAAGGACAAAAAGTGGGAGGATACAGGGCTGACTTTAAAGGCTGGGTTTGAACTATCACCTTTCCTCCCAGTGGTCATATTCCTCCATCCCAGGCCCACTCCCAGAGAGGGATAAATTAAGTCATTTGTCAGATGAAATCACAGAAACCAAGGTTGAAGCCACAGCAACAGAAGGGTGTAAGGGGAGTTGGGATCAGGTGGCACGTGCTAGTCTTAACTTGTTTCTTACTGCTCAGACAGTAAGAGGCACAGGCTCCTCCTTTCATACCTTGTCAGTCTTGGCTACTCCAGCAGCACTGAAAAAAAAAGTATGCTACAAGTGACAGAGACAGGGCAATATGAGGGAGAAACAGTTCACTGGATTCATCAGGCAAACTCTTCCCTTCCCAGACTGCAGTATAGGGGACAGTGATGATCTTGGTCCCTATTCCTTTGCCTCCTCTAAGCCACTGAGATTCAGCATTGATTCGTGTAGCTGCAGACATTGCTGGGCTTGAAAGCATGAACTATTAGCAGAAGTTGTACTTAAAAATAAACCCTCTTTTCCACATGTGCTCTGTCTGCCTTGTCAGATCTGTTGGTGCTGCACTGGAAACAGCAGAAGACTTTGTGAATGTGCTGCTGCTCTTTGCAGAGCAGCAAAGGTGGGAACAGAGAAACCCTTCCAACTACTGCACAAGAAAAGACTCCCTGCCCCAATTGCACCAGCATTACTGTGGTATGCGTGGGACATCAGTGAAGGCACAGCATTCTGACTTTCACCTGTGATTTCTTGAGAAGAATTTGCTGGCAATGTCAATGAGCAGAGCAACAGGAGAGAAATGGTGGACCTAAGGCAGGACCAGGAGCTGTTAAATGGACTCTGAGAAATGCTATGCTCCTTGCCACATGTGGAAGGAGGCTTTGAACAGCTCTGAAGATGTTCTGAAGTTTAATCCTACACCCTGTTCTCACTTAGAAGCCATAGTGCACACAGCAAAGGTACAAGGTGATAATCAGACCCCAGGGGAACTAAAAGACCTTTCTCTCAAACCCCAGGCAACAATCCCACAGCTGTGTCCCTCTGCACCAGATAAGGAACATGAAGTAACATGAGAGGAAATCTGTCTGTGGCTTTCTGGACAGCGAATGCATGGGATGCAGAGTTCCTAGCAGGTAAGAAGCTATGGAGTAATGTGCAGTGAATGTGGATGTGCCATCATGCAGGGCCCCCATTAGACGGCAACTCTCTCAAAATTAGCCTGGCAAGGCATTTCTGCGGTACTGACTTTCAGTCACAGTCCCTGTATTGTACAGTGCATGTATGTACATTGTACACGTACAATGCAATGTTTGATCATTAACCAGGGAGAAAGGTCCATAGGAGGCAGGCAGCACTATGGGCATAGGGAAAGGGAAGCTAAATGGTGACCTGGGGTTAATTCCTGTCTTATTCCTAAATGCTTATTATGATGTGTTACCCTGTGCCTTGTTTCGCCCAGATAGGGATGCTAGATAGGATGGTACTGCCCTTATTTCACAGGGCTGCTGTCAGTGAATGAATTTGACATGGTTAGGAAGGAGCCATGCTGTACATAGTACACAAGTAGCAACAAAGGCCTCCATGCACTTTTTACCACTCTCTGAACATCTACATGTTGGTTGTCCTCTGGTGCTCTTCAAGAGTAAGCCAGTCAGCTCTCCGAGCAGAGGAACAGAGGCTCACATTGACTGAGATCAGCCTCAGAAGGTCACAGGAGGAAATATGAGCTGAGCTGACTCAAAGCTTTTGGTGGCTTTGTAAACCTCTCTCTCCCTTTAAGATGATGAGCTCTGATAAGATACTGGGTGGACTGGGGAGTTCATCCTGAAAGGATCTGCTCTTTCGCTCTTATCTTTTAACTATAGTAATTGATAACGATAGTTCTTAATAACATCCTTGACTGAATCAAGCAAGGTCATTGCAAGGGAAAGAACACCCAAATTTTTGTTAGCTAAAGCTGCTGCATGCACAAACATGCACTCACTCATACTCAGTCTGTGGTTCATTGGTTTCAGTTGCCCATAGCAGTGCTTTGGTGAGTAACCATGGCACTAAGGTATGAAACTGGGTCTTTGGATGCTCCATTGATGTCCACGCAGACAGTACCCACAACCTTCTTTCAAATTGATATGTAGTCTGCAGCCTTTGGAGATGCCTGTTTTATTCTATTTTTTTGACCTCCAGCAATGTTGCTCTTATCAGTGGTAACATACTTACGTGATTCTGGGTATCATCTGCCACTTATGTGGAGGGCTGGTAGGGCTAGACATTCACAAAATCATTGCTTGGTCTTTTGTAAATAAACTAGAAAATGAGATGCTGAAAACAAGGGAATATTCCTTTGCCAAAGCAGTTTGTGACACTGTAACATGACTGTCACACTCTAATGACTGTCTGATCAACATGAGATTGATTATAGAGATGAAGTAACTGGATAATATGAACCTGATGCATGGAAAGCAGAGTGGGAGGAAACAGAATCCTTCTCAGAAATGGAGTTGTCTTGAAAGTGACAAGGCTGCTATCTTCTGGCTCCCCACATTGTTAAAAGCCTGAGCTGCTTTATACATTCTGTATGTTCGCATGCTTTAAGCTGTTGGAAAAATTAGGCAGGCCCTCAAGAGACCTAAAGAAAGGCCTCTTTTTCTGACTCTTGTCTAACAGGGACACTGTCACAGGAAACCAAGCAGACACAGTCCCTAAATGCATTGCAGATTCTCAGATTTGCTCCCATTCTGTGACTGGATGTTGCTGCATCCTGGCTCTTACTTGATGCAGAGGTTCACAAGGCAAGAGAGAAACCACAGTGCTGCTTGTGTGTGGGGTCGGGCTGTGTGAAGCACAACAATCATGAGAATCTTAGCCTAAATGCCTCAAACGTGACAGAAGAGGTATATCTTTAGATGTATCACAGACAGTAAATTATATTTATTCTTTCTGCCAGGGAGGAACATGATCTGTTCAGGAAGAAAGGGAAAGTACAGATGAGGCTGAATCCAAAGGAAATCATGCCTATGGCTAGCAGAATCACCAAAATGTTATCCTCACTTTTTCTCAGGATGTGAAAATATATTCAGTGAGACTACTTATCCCCTTAACACACAATCCTTGTAACACATAGATTCATTTAGGACTGTGGCTTCATGATGACTCATTTTATGACCTGCTAGGGAAAGCTCCAGTGTTCCCACAGCTGGCTGCAGCTTTAGTTTGGTACACCAGGAAAAAATTCTCACTGGGGGCTGAATAGTATGGGTAGCACTGCCAACATGTTAACAGCCGTAACAGATGTTTCACAGTTCAGCAAAATTGTTCTAGCTTTTTCTACAGTGGGCCCTGGAAAACTGCTTGCTAGGTCAGGAAAGCATACAGTATTTATCAGACAAAAATGAAAGCAAGAATGCAGTATTTGTGTGATGACCAGCCAAATATATAAGGAAATTTTAACTTACATATTTTTCCTTCCCTCCAAGAAAGAAAATGTAAATACAACAGGCTACTAGTAATAGATGAAGAACCCAGGGAGTAGATGAGAGGGAAAGCAGAGTCTGAGGAAACAAATCTCTCTTCCTTTCTTGTCAATGCCGTATTCACAATATCAGTCTTGACTTCTGCTGAAGTCTAGCTCTTGTCCTCCATCTCAGAAAGAGAGAAGGTCAAAGCTAAAGAATACACCTGAGGCATACTCAGCAGCAAGTTCACACATGTGGGTTTAGAAACTTGATAAAGTGTTGGGCGATGGTAGAGCATCCCAGGTGTACTTTTGCTTGATGGGGCAGCCAGCAGAACAGAGCATGATGGGCATTACAGCCAGACAGGACCTTAGGTTCTTGCTCTGTTCCTTGGGCAGTGTAGCTGAGGACTGCCTCTTTTGCAGGCTGCAAATGCTTCTTTATGCCTGAAACCAAGATGCTTGGTATTTCTTCCTTCTGGAACTCTAGCTAGTGCTCTCTTTAGAGTACAGCTGGTCTCCAGCCCAGCTGAGACAGTCATTCAAAAAGTAACTCACAGACTGTTGGTAACCAAGAGGCTGAAGTTTCCTTAAGATATGTTCTGTTTGCTGCCAATCAATGTGCTCATGTGAATGGACAAGTTCAAAAAAGACATTTCAGGGGTAATGTGTGTGTGAAAATGAGAAATTTTTTGCAAGACATGTACTAGATTTCAAGAAAACATTTTTGAAGGGATGCCTGCAAATCCTGGGTGGGGTTTTCTCATCAAAACCAGAAAAATTGAGTAACCTCAGAGAAACCTTAGTGTCAGTAATGACATGGTACAAAACCCAGCTGCATTGGATGGTCTTCAGAAGGACACCAAGGTCAAGTTCTCTCTTTGGTTGGTATATCTGTGCAAACAGAGGTCGGGAAAACAGACTCAGATTTGCATTTCCATCCCTCCAAGGTCTTCTAGTACTGCCTTTCCAAAATAGGGTCAGTAGGCACCTGCAGGTGGATGAAGCAATAAGTTTGAAAGTGTTGGTTCCTGAGTCAACAACTACTATAGTTACAGCTCCTTGTGAGATCTTTGTGTGAGTAAACAGCTTTGGAGTTTATTGCTGGATCACCAGAACAAGAAAACAGAAGGAGGGTGAAGTCCAATATGCTTATTATTTTTACCTCAGGCTAGCCACCTGGCTTTGCAAGGGCAAACTTTGAATGTATCAAAAAATCAATACAGTCTAAAAATCCAGACTCACTATTGATTGTGTCCTTGAAATTATCTTTTTGACTGGTCTGCTATTTTTGTTTGCAATTAGGTTGAAGTGACTCTTCTTGGTACCTGTAGACTCTACCCGTTCATTCCAAGATCCTCCCACCTACCTACATTCTGCTCACTTTGCAATTACTTTTAAAGGGAATTCATTAACGTTCTGCTGGAAATTGTAAGAATCCTTTCTCTACTTGATCAGATTAAACCATATCTATGATGGGCAAATGATCTCTATTACTGGTGATTTGAATCAGAAGTCTCAGTGGGATACCCACAACCAATTTCTGTTCTTGTTGCCCTGAAGATAAAACAGTAGCATGTGCAGATCAACATCACAGCCTCTGTCCTCATCTGTGGCCACTGTTATGTGCCAGACAGGATTTTCTGACTTGCTTTGTTTGCTACAGGAAGCAGGACAGAGGCCAAGTTGTGGCTGGTCCTAGCGGTGCATCACTCAAGGTGGAGGGGCTAGGAGGGGCTGTCCTCCTGATTTAAGTTTTGTTCTTGGCTGCAGCAGGCTTGTGTTGCATGCCTTCCTTCACAGGAATTTGCCTGCCTTGTGACCCCATGGTCAGTAGAATTCTATTTGGGTGTGCAGAGAAAAGCTGAGGGTCTTTTAGCAACTGAAGCCCTGCACCGAGCTGGATGCTGAATGAGGGCTGCCCAGTAATGGCATCCCCTCTGCACCGCAGGTCCTTTCAGGCAAGTGTGAGACTGCTGCAAGGGCACACTACCAGGCCTTTGTGCAAGATGTACCTCTTACCACCAGGCTGTCCTACCTGAGGAATGAGATCTGATCCTTGCTTAACAGGAAAGGAGAAGTTCCTGAGCCAGACCTTTGGGCTAGTGGGGTAGTCAGATTCATAGATCTGGCTTGATAAACACTTACGCAGGTAAGCTGTTCCTCTCAATCTTTATTGGGTGTCCTGACTCACTTGATATATGAACCATCTCCCAAGGAATGCCATTCTCAGCACATCAATATGCAGTGGTCATCCAGAAGTGGGCAGCTCTGTCTCTGTATGTTGTGGAAAGGCTTTGAAATCAGCCACCTAGCATGGGAAAGGGCTTGTGTGGAGACTCCATGAGAAACATAAAACACGAAGAGAAGTATCTGCAGCCAATGTGCTCCACATCAGCTGCTTAGCCTAAGAAGACTCTCATGTAGAAAGTGCTAAATAGTGCTGGAACCCAATACAGAAAACTGCACAACTGGCTGACTGCCCAACTCAGACTCTGGAGGCATGTAAAGTCAGACCAACAACCTAGCTGGAACAGCACAGGCAAATCATCTTCTCAAGACAAAGAAGGAAATCTTCCTGAAGGAAAAAGATTGTTTTCCAGCTCTCTGGTGTCTGCAGACCATCTCTGGCATTATCCTGCGTAAGTAAGTGTTTGCCTCTTGCGGTACAGACTGCAGGTAGAAGGGGAGCTTCCACCATGATCATTCTCACCACCAAAAGAACTTCTCTGGACTTGCATGTGTTTTCACTCCCCAGACATATACATTTGGAGGACAAAGACTAGAGTAATGCAGTCTCATCTTTCTGTTGGTGGTCTTAGAGATGGCTGCTGAAGGATTGTGATGACTTGGGGTTGCAGCCACTCAGTTGACTGTGGTAGACTCACCCTTTTTTTTTTGAAGAAGAAGCAGAGAGAAGAGGGAGAGAATGGGGTCTAGAGGTAAAGAAAAGGCAAGGCTTGCAAAGCTAGTGGTGCGAAACACTGAAATAATAGCCTTGGGAGCAAATCTTGTGGTCTTTGCACACCAGCTCCACCTCTGGAATGGTGTCATTGGTTTCAAGAGTCCTGCAGCATTTTCCCTTTCCTAGAAGTAATCTGCGGGACGTGGGTTTCCCTGAAGGATTGGATCTCACCCATGAAGTTGTGTAGGCAACTTGACAGCTTGATAGCTGGGTGCGAGAGAGAGAAACTTCATGGTGTTTATAAAAAGTGAAGGCTGAGGCAAACATGGTTTGCCACCAACTCCTGTACAATAGTCTGTAAACCTGGTAACATTGCTGCTAGTACCAACAATAAAGTGGATAAATTCTTCCATTCTACTTACTTAAAACTTTCTATGGTTTTTTCGTGCCTGATTTGGTGGGTCACTGAGCAAACAAATTTCCCCATTCCTCTAGGTGAGGCGATCCTTGGAAATGGGATTTAAGATTCTCACCTCCGACTTAATATCCCAGGGCAATTTTCAAAAACACAAATATTGCAGGAGGATGATGGCATGGAAGAGTGCTTCCCACATCCAGTGTTAGCTGTGATTCTTTTATATGTATCAGAATGGAGGGAAGAGTTTACAATGGGCTGATATGTGGGACCTCAAATCAGTGTAGCTTTGCTGGAGAAATACTGGCACGTGCCAAATAAGAATCTGCACTCTGGATACCCAAAGTACAAAAAGCTATTCAGGAAACAGTCTGCCAAGGAGAAGAGACTGTGCACCCTCTTTGAAAGCTTCTTGGGGATCTTTTGTTCTCCTTCTGAACATCTTAGGCCAAACAAACCACAAACCCACTCATCTAGATGTAACTGTCCACCTACTCTATTACTGAGAGTAGCTAGAGTTATTTGTGTTTGTTAAAATAGTATCACTAAGGGAATTTTTTTCTGGGAACTGATTAACCAAGATCATGCCTAAATTCTAGATGATGTACTTTTCCTCTGTACCTTTTTAAGGTGGGCTATTTTTAGAGCTGGAACACGTGTATTTGAGGCCAGCATCAGCTGCTCTGTGAAGCTAAGACAAGTAATTACAGTGAATTGCTCTAATTTTCCTGGATTAGATCAATTTTTCATGTGAATATTAAATCATCTTGTTAGAAGTTTTGGCTAGGGAGAATAGGCTGTGCACAGAGTAGTGAGCTGAAAAGAAGAGTTTGCACATGGATATTTCAGTGCACTTGTGCATTTGTTGGTGCATCCATAGGTAGATGTTCACTCTCTCTGTGACTCTTCACTGTAATTCAGCTTTCATCCTGGTGTGAACTCCATTGGTTGAAATGGATTTCAGCTGTTGTCGTGGATGGATAATCAAACCCAGAAAAAATAGTTTTCTTCTTTTCCAAGAATAATTCGGCGGGTAAAAGGATCTGACAGTAGAATTTTTTTCATATATAATTATTTTGCCATTTGCCATTGTCTGTTTCACTTGAGAAGCTGCAAGGCTTTAGCCACTGTGTAGCAGGTTTGGGGCTTAGATCACAATAAACAGGAAAAAATCCACTTCACACAAAGACAAAGTCTTCAATTCCAATAGAATACACAGCACTTTGTAATCAAACCATCAGCCTGGTCTCTCCTGTTAACTTCTGTAGGAATTACTTAGCTCAGGATTGCTGGCCTGGATGCATGAAGGCAGGACAAACCCCTATTTTACCCATTCACTTGTGGCAACACCTCCAGGCCTCTGCCAAGCTCAAGAGCCCATAGAATAAACCCACAGCCAGGTGGAGCTGTTGTCCTGAAGGCCTGTTTCACAACCGATCTGGAGTTTCCTGAGATGTTAATAGCAACAAGTAACAGCTACTCTGACTCAAAAAAAGGCTCACTTGAATCTCATACTTTGCCTCTTAGGGAATGCTTGAGAAATTATTATGAAAACATGGATTTAGATATGTTGACTCTTGATGTTTCCTCCCAGCACCTAGTCTATTTTGCAGACTAGTGGGCAATGCTGTGCAGGTTATGAATCCTCCCTGCTATCCTAGTGCAGAACTGTTTGCCCAGCTGGACATTAGGTAATGGTGGAAACCTAACATTTTAGTTGCTCAGCTTATCTTCAGGCAACTCATGTTCTGTGTTTGCATCCAGCTTCCAGACCTAAGTGTATTTTGACTCCATCTTGGTTTTCAACCAAAGCATGCCCATGGTGTCTGCTACTGCTCTCTGCCCCTCAAAGGATACCTTGCTGTGTAGGCAGCAGGAGCCTGATGCCTCATCATTCTTCCAGTCTTGACAAGCCTCCTTGGTCTGTATAGTTTGGGCATCTGCTTACCCCAATCCCCACATAGGAATTGTTGCTAGATGAGATTGCTGAAGATTTTGCCCTAAATGTACAAGCCATCCTTGTGCTCCTGATCTGGTCCTTATAGTTCCAGAAAAACCTCCCGGCTAGCCACATCTTAGTGATTTCTGCTACAGAGCCAGAATATCATGATATACAGGAAACACAAAAACTCCATCAAAAGGAGGTGTTCTAAAGCCTATTTTCACCCTCCTTTTCTTCACTTATTCCTAACCCTCCACCCAAGGCTGCTTGTGATAGCATTCAGTGACAGCTTCTGCTCCTGCACATTGCCCAGACTTTTCCCAGAAGTATCACAAATACCATGTTTGTTCTGGTGCTACAGCCTGGCTGGTTTAGCATAAATGCTGTAAGCTCTGGCACACCACTGTATATTAAACCCTGATTAGTCTGACCACAGGAGCTGTTTGGTCAACTCTCTTTCTACCCCCTAAACAACTTCTGGTTCTTGTGGGACAACAGTACTTATCTCCTATTCCCTCCAGACATCAGGCCCTTGGCTTCTGGTGACAAAATTGTTTTCTGCAATGACAAAGTTAATTGCCAGCAGCTTTAATAACATTAATAATGCTATAAACAGTCATTGGCATTCCTGACATTGCACCAAAAGTATTGCAATATGAAAAGAATTGAAATAATATGTTTGACCATTTCCCCCTGCTGTAAAGAAAAAAAAATATATTTGGTATTGAAAAGCAATTTTCATTTAGGATATCACTTGTTCTTTCTGTGTATAGAACTTACATTTGTGTACAACTATATACATATTTGGAATCTTAGACCAAGATTCTTTGGAGCAAACGCTACATCACCACACATATAGGAAAAAATATTAGTAATGCCTTAAAGATGACAATAAAACCAGCATTATTCTAGTAAAGATGAGGACACATAATTGTTGTTATTTGTAGAATAATCAGCCTGCTGCTCAACTTAATAGAATTATAGCTGTGATGAGAGAAACAGTGAATGAAGTTCAAAATGGATCAGCTTTGTGTCACCAAAATTACACCTGAGTCATGAATCTAGAGAGTAATTTGACACAAACCCCACACATTTAATAACAACAGAAAAAGCCTATTTCTTTCAGCACTTAGCAAAAGTCATGATGGTAATAAAGACATACATCCTGGTACACAATTCCTTGACAAAACCAAGCCTTTAGTTAATGTCTGTGCTAAATAATAGAGCAAAAAACTTTTCTCAAACCTTGCAATTTGTGACAGGCTTGGAGACAGAAAAAGCCATCAGCCAACTCCATTGGCACAATCTTGCCCAACCAAAAGCAGTGTCCTCTATGGCTCTTTTTCTGCACGGTCTCTGTAATCTGCCAGTCTTCTCTTTGCAGAGTGACATTTATTTCCAGGTGGTCTGTAGTCAGTCTTCGAATAGCACTATGCATGGATTTGTATGTGCTGCTGAACTGTACCATTTCCATGACAATTCAAAGCTCATCAGAGGCCAGCTACTAGACAAGTCATAAAAGCTATCACCAGTGGAGTTACAGGATATCATTTTACATTTTCTTCATCTTAACTAGAAAGTGAAAAAGGGCAGAGTCCCTGCTGCAAGAAACAGACCAGATAGTCCAGGCCTTTGCAGGTGGGAGAAGAGGGCTTTCTCCACACTCACATAACCATAATCTCTCCTCCTGCTTCTGTGTAGGGCCTGCTGTCAACACAATCCAGCAGGCAGGCTCTCATGCTGCTACTTGCATGCTGCAGTGCATTGTGAAGCACCAAAAAGAGCTGCTGACATGCAGAGATTGAATGCAAACTCTGCCAAATGAAAGATGGATATCCAAAGCTACTAGGTCTGAGGCTGGAGAAAAGCATTAGGCCCAGAATAGGTCTCTGATCACTGCAGAGGGAGAATGAGCTGTTTTCAAACATATGCTGCACATACAAGCATACACAAAGCTAAAATATGGGGAAGGAGGTGACAGCTTGCTGCTATCCATTTGTCATGCCCATATCACTGGCTCTTCCATTTGCAGGCTCAAAGGATATGATAACATCAATCAGAGGAGTCATCAGCACAATCCACAGCTTTGTCCTGTCCCAGGGATGTGTATGTGTTTTGGGTTTGTGTGGCAGGATTTTGGTAGTGGGGCAGGGGCCACAGGGGTGGCTCCTGTGAGAAGCTGCCAGAAGCTTCCCTGGCTCAATTTGGATCCACCTCCGGCCAAGGCCGAGCCCATCGGCAATGGTGGTAGCACCTCTGGGATAACAGATTTAAGAAGGGGAACCTGCAGCAGAGAGGGGAGTGGGATGTGAGAGAAACCCCTCTGCAGACAGCAAGGTCAGTGAAGAAGGATGAGGAGGAGGTGCTCTGGAGGAGGGGATGCCCCTGCAGCCCGTGGTGAGAGGGCAGCCTGTCCCCCCCAGCCCATGCAGGTGAGCGGTGGAGCAGATGCCCACCTGCAGCCTGGGGAGGAGCTCATGCTGGAGCAGGGGCATGACCCTGAAGATGGCCATGACTCCATGGAAGAGCCCACGCTGGAGCTGCCTGTGCCTGACAGACTGCAGCCTGTGGAAAGGGCCCATGCCGGAGACCTTCATGGAGGACTGTCTTCCGTGAGAGGGACCCCATGCTGGAGCAGGAGAAGAGTGAGGAGCTCCCCCCCGAGGAGGAAGAAGCAGCAGAGATAACGTGTGATGAACTGACCCCAACCCTCATTCCCTGTGCCCCTGCACCGCTGGGGGCAGGAAGTAGAGAAAATCCAGAGTGGAGTTGAGCCTGGGAAGGAGGGAGGTGGGGGGAAGGTGTTTTAAGATTTGGTTTTGCTTCTCATTATCCTTGTTTTGATTTGATTGGTGGTAAATTAAATTGATTAGGTTTTTTTGCCCAAGTTGAGTCTGCTTTTTGCCTGTGACCATAATCGATGAGTGATCCCTCCCTGTCCTTGTCTCAACCCACAGTTATATTTTCTCATTCCCATCCCACCAGGGGTGAGGAATGAGCGAGCAGCCTCTTGGTGCTTTGTTGCTGGTTGGGCTTAAGCCATGACAGTCTGCCAGAATCAGTTCCAGAGAAAGTATAGTCTCAGATGTCATGAATGCCAAGAGGGCAGTTACATAGATGACACTGACTTTTGCTAGAAGCATAGTTAAAAGCACCTTTCACTCTTATTCTGCTGAAGGAGGCTTGCTGGTGTGCCTTACAAGGATGTGTGGTACCACAGCTGACCCAGCCAAAATATCCATTCAGGGTCATTGCAGTACCTGAATGTCTCTAGCTTTTTGGGTATTGACAGAAGGGACAGAATGCTGCAGGGAAGACATTGGATCTATAAGTGTATTGCCACCCTCCTCCTCCAGAGCTGGGAGAGAACTGTCTTCATTCTAGAACTGGCAAAATGGCTTCTCTTGCCTCCCTGCCCACATTTCAATCTACTGGCACTCTGAAACCCATGTGTGCCCGCTGCTTGTGTATCCTCATCATGTATCATCAGCATACAGTCCATTTGGCCATGTTCTTTTCACACCTATTTTTCACTGAGCTCCATCTGGGGAGTGGCTGACACCAATGTTTAGTCAGACAGCTATTTGTAAACAATGAGATGAAATGAAACAAATCTCCCTCTTCAAAACATTTCTCCTTTCCTGTTATGAAGTTCCTCCTTTGTCTTTTGATTGATTGTCTTTTCTTTGTAAGGAGAAAGAGACATACAGCTCAATGGAGACAGACAGGCATGTGAACAATAACATTCTTATTAAAAATCAGAGGTTTCCTGATAGTGAAGTGTTTGGTATTCAGAACTAATATCCTGAACTGCATAAAATACATGTGCAGCAATCATTCACTGTACACAAATCAATGTGGAACAAACAGACATTTATGAATTATATTCTTGCCAATCTTGTTCAAGTATGCTGAGCTAATCTTGTTCAAGTCTGCTGACAGGAGCCATCCCAGTCTTCCGCTCTCCTCGTCCTGTCTTTCATGAACACTTGGATCTTGGTGGGAAAGTTTGGTGCTGGATTCCTGTGATGGTCTGACAAATTATAGTCAATGTCTCCAGCATTCATTAAAGAACTTTGGTGGAGAAGACAACCTCTGTAAAAGTGCTGGAGTTGTGTGAACAGGACAATGTAGCAGGAGGAGAGGGCTCC
The DNA here is from genome assembly GCA_025311575.1 of Elanoides forficatus. Lineage (NCBI taxonomy): Eukaryota > Metazoa > Chordata > Aves > Accipitriformes > Accipitridae > Elanoides > Elanoides forficatus. The sequence continues at coordinate 29,142,976 of JAOBAS010000072.1, forward strand.
ACGGAGGGTGGGACTGCGCTTCTTCAAAGCCGCAATTCCTTATCTTAAGTGACCATGAGAAGGAGCACAGCATATGCACCTGGAGGAGGGGTCTCCACAGAAGATGGAACTGTGCTTCTATCTTAAGTGATCATGGCAGCAGGGAAAGAGAGGCAACTCCCCAATCAACCCCCAAGCTCACTGACTGATTCCAGAGAACCCTGGGAATGTGAACTGTGCCTGTTGAGACCACCAACTATAAAAGAAGGGAGAATGAGTTCTTGGTGTGCACCCTCTGGAACTGGATCTCTAGGCTGGCTGGACCAATGCTGGACCCAGGACTGGTGAAACCCTTTTCTTTCTTTTGTTCTTTCTTTCTCTCTCTCTCTTCCTTCCTTCCTTCCTTCCTTCCTTCCTTCCTTCCTTCCTTCCTTCCTTCCTTCCTTCTTTTTTCTCTCTCTTCCTCTCTCTCTTTTTTCATCTCTTTTCCACAGTCCCTATGCCTCATCTTTTCAAAAATAAACTGTTCACCAGGTCTGGGACTAGGAGCAGATCCAGCCATCCCTGGCCTCCTCTTTGAGAAGGAGTCCAGAAAGCAAGGGTGTCTGCTCTGAACCTCATGACTCAATGGGAGGGCTCTCTTTCTGACACAGTTTCATGTTCCTTTTTCCACTTCTTTTCCTACACCTCCCTTTTCTTTTCAAACAGCAACTTAGTGACATGATGCAAGGTTCATATTGAAAAGTTCACTTATACTTGGGCAAGGTTAGCTTGGTTGAATAAATGTTGATGTTTGAACTCCCCTGATGTCATTTCACCATAATTCTGACAAAGAAAATCCATGAACCTGAGTCGCTCCACCCTTGGGACGCAACAATTCCCCATATAGGAAGTGTTCTACCCCCATATATGACCATGGGAGGGTTGTAGCATATCAAGCTGACCACTCTGAAGTGCCACCTGCAAGTCCAGCTGTACTGCCTCAGTTTCTGTATCATCTCCAGGACTCTGGACTGTTGCTGTTGGAGTACAAGAAAATTGGGATGCCCCTTTTCATGTGAATGTCCCAGATTCAGAGCTTCCCAAAGCTTCTGTAGATACAAGTATGTGCTTGTACACCCTGAAATCCTGATTGTAGCTGTAGATGAGTCCACAAGATTTTGTCAAGTCTGGCACCGGTTCAAGGTTATCTTTGGGTTTGGCACAAGCCCGGGTAGATGTGTTTAGTGGTTATAGATGTCTGCAAGGCTGCATAAAGCTTTTATGTACAGCCAGTAGAACTCCTGTGCAAGGAAGCTGAGTGTGCCAGCCTCAATAAGGGTGCTGTATTTAGCATGCTGTCACCCCTGCTTTCTGTGCATGGGATCTTCCCAGCAGTGTTCCCACTGAGGCGCATGGAGTTTTGCTGCTGTCAAAAGAAGTGAGAGTGTGGCTGAGCTGTTTGCAATCCTTTCTCCAGGAATGCATCTGTGCTTAAAGTATATGGAAAAAATACGCTGAGAAGCTTCATTTGTAGCTGAGGTATTGGGTGGTGCAGATTACAGGGCATAGTTTGAGGTTTCTACTCTGTCTGGCTCCTCAGCACTGTATCCAGATGAACTGTGCAGAATCCAGAACAAAGGTGTCATTTCTGCTCTTGTGCAAAATGTATACCTTCCCCTCAAACACAAATGGCTGAAAGTCTGTGGGGAAGGATTTGCCTTAGCATAACTTACTTCTCAGTCTTCCCTCCCACTGCATGATTGAGTCAACACAGTCTCCTTGCATCATTCCTTTCATCCTGATCTTACTGTATCATCTGTTTCTGCCATGTAAAAATTCATGGATCCCTTAGAAAACAGGGTAGTTCCATATTCTAGGAGATACTTGCTGAAAATTTAACTAGCATATGACTCTCATGGCTTTTCCTTAACCACAGAATGAAATCAGAGCTTGACCCTGAGCTACTGCTGCCACTTTCATAATACAGATTTAAATCTATTAAAAAAAAAAAAAAAAAAAGGGAAGAAACCAGATTTTTTTGGCAAAGTCTGCTGTAATTTTATAATGTTGCATACTTGGCGAGTGTGATTCTGTTGCTATAGTGATCTTAAATTATGACCAGGATGAATTTTTACTCAAGGCTAATTTAGAACTCATCTGGCTCAAAACCACCTTATCTACTTTTCTGAGCCCTGGAAGAATCATTTGGATCTCCACAAACACTTTCTCTGAGCCTCTAGTTTTCCAATAATTTCATTGGTGTAGTTTTGAAGCAATGCTCTTTAAATGGGTCCCTGAAATATGTTTAAATTAACCAAACCCAAGATGTCTGAGAGGCACAGTACCAGTTTCAACAGTGTAGCAATCAGTGAGTTTTCCTCCTCTCCTACTTAGAGAGGATGAGACATTAGTCCCATCTTCAGATAGTCCTGAAGTCAGAGCAGTCAATCCTTCAGCTGGACAATGGAAAGTGGCATTAGAGTCCTGCTTTTGAAAGAAAGAGCTTTGTTTTTTATCTTATAATGCATGGCAACTGTCTGTATCAATGTGTCAAGGTTCTCTGTCCCATGGGAAAAGGGAGTGAAAATATCTCAGGCCCTCTCTTATAAACTTCAGGGAACTGTGTTCTTGGTTCATTATCCCACCCAGACACCCATCTCCCTTCATGACAGTGATAACTGGATTGTACCACCATGAGTATTGAATTCTTGAGTTTCACTGTCAGAAAGTCCTTTGGGTGAAATCTCAAATGCAGGGGCTGGCACTTGTGGTCTTGCTGAGCATTGTCTATGTTAAGAACCTTGCTAGAGAATGCTGTGGCCTCATTTTGCCCCTGTCACACCCCAGTTTCTCAGGACAACTACTCAGGTTTGTCGATTCCCAGGTCAGGATTAAGGTGAAATGACACCAGGGATCCTTTAACTCACAAAACTCAACTTTTATTCACTTAACAAGAGTTGGCATGAAAGTAAGTCAGTAAACTGTGTTACATGTGCTAACCATACGTGACCAAACATATACTACAAGCCTTGCTTATTTGGGGATCAGTTCAAGGATGAAAATAATGAGAGCCTTCCCATTGAGCCATGAGGTTCAGAGTGGACCCCCTTGCTTTCTAGACTCCTCCTCAGAGAGAAGCCTAGGTGTGGCTGGATCCACTCCTAGTCCCAGGCTTGGTCAATGGTTTATGTCTAAAGGTATGAGGTGTAGGAATTATGGGGGAAAATGTGAGAGAGAGAGAGACAGAGGGAGAAAAGAGAAAAGAGAAAGATTTCACCAGTCCGGGGTCCAGCATTGGTCCAGTCAGCTGGGGGGTGCAGTTCCAGAGGGCACGCACACCTGGGGATTATAATCTCCTTGCCCCTTCTTCAGGCATGCACTTGAACTCATTAGGCTAATTAGGTGTCATGCGCAGTTTGTGCTTCCAGAACCTTGGGGAAATGGGTCGGTGGGCTTGGGGGTCATTTGGGGAGTCGCTCCTCCCTCCCTGCAGGTACAGCCGTTCTTTCACCTTTGGCCATACACGGTGAGCTGCCCTGCT
>JAOBAS010000072.1:29156137-29171402 GCA_025311575.1 Elanoides forficatus
GAGATCATGGATTGGCCAGAAGGCAGAGATTTTGGAGCATCACCTGAGGAGGTAGCTCGTGCCCAAGAGGCACCACCCAGAACTAAATTCAGACAGAAAGTAAAACAGCACCTTTAGTGTTAATTGCAGGTGGTGGCTGTGGGCTGGCAGTGATAGGAGAGAGACAGTGGGGTCTTTTTCTAGTGCATATCCAGCCGGTGTATTACAAACATGATTGTCATAGGGTCTTAAGGCAATATAATGAGCAGGTCTGTAGTAAGTCAATTCCACAGGTCCTTTGCCTCATGTCCTAGCACACAGCACACTGGCGATGAAGGTAAAGAGGAGGTTGTTGCTATGAGCATGTCTCCTGTTCCCTGTGCCATACTGTCGTTTAACAGCAAGCAGCAGCTTATCTTTGAAATGTGACAGCCTCCTAAGGACCACCCGGGGCTTCTGGAGGGGTGAATCAGGATCACTGAATGCTCACTGTAAGAGACCCATTGCTGGGCAGGGGGACAGGGAAGACATGAATCCCAGCTCTGCTGGAGTGAGTACAATCTCACCTCAGCAATCTCTCTTCAGATATTGGCAGGATCTGGCAGCATTCTGTGAATCATAATAATTTCCTTAAACTTTATGCTATATCAAAAGTAACTAATAAAAAGAAATCAGGAAGAATCAAACTGGCCACTCTACAAGCTCTGCTTGAACAACAAGATATGTTTTTATCTCCATTCCTGAGCTTTCTGCTTTGCCTTTGGCAAGGCATTTATTCCAATTTGAACTCAGGTGCCTTCTGTAAGTCTTGGAGTAGGAAGATACAGCAGCCTGTTAGGTGTTTCAGCTTTGTCAGGTAAGTAACTTGCTGCTTGTGAATGTGCCTGTGCTTCTCATAATCAGGAGCAGAATGTCTGGGATCTATGGAGTGTAGGTCAACAGAAGGTGGTACACAAATAACTGCAAGACTTGTTGGGCCTGAGGAGCACATGGACACACACCACTCCCACATACAAATGCCCTGAGGCAAGCAAAGAAAAAAGGACTGAAACCAGAGTAATAAATGGAGATTCATTGCTTTGCCTCCTTTGCTACTATGGATGTTTGCCTGAAATAGTTATAGTGGACATGCTTTTAGGATGCAAAATTTTATAAAGCAGTGATATGCATGTTACTAGCATTCAACTGTGTTACTGTGCTTCTGGAAAATTCAACAATCAGAAAAAACTTTTTATATCGTTACTGTTTTGTACAGAAAATGAACAAGAGTTGTCATACTCTCTTTGTAAAGAATACTTCTCATATCCATAAATTATTTTCTTTCCTTTGAAAGACGCTTTTTCCAGAAAAAACATTTTTTGAAAAATAAAAATTCTAATACCCCCTATACACTTCCTATATGGCCTTTACATGAATAATACCATGATATTTCCTCAAAGAATATTAATCATTTTTTCAGCCCCTATCTTCTGTAGTTTACAGCAACAGTTTGACTGTTTATTAGCAATAATAATACGAGCTTTCTAAGAAAAGAAATTTCAAGTTTTTCTAAGCACTAAAAGAGTATTTTAACTCTTTGTTTCATTTCAAGAAGATAAATGTTTGATTCAATCTATTTTAAGTTTTATTTTTAAGTTTCCAAAAGGCAATAGTTGTTCTTCGGTGCCCCATAAAAAAGAGGGATTTTTTTTTTTTCCTTTTACGTTTATTTAATGAGGGAGGTCTTAGTGCATTCCACCCCCCCCCGCCCATGTTCTGCGTCATATATTTCTGCTCTTATAGTCATGTTAAAACCTTGCCTTCACTTTCTGAGTCTTTGCTGAAAATGTGAAGGAAGAAAGCTGGACAATGGACAAAAGAAAACAAGCGATGAGCTATTCACTGAGGAATTCTGCAGATCCTAGTGAATTGTTGAGTAACTCTTTCCTAGGAATATATTCTTATTAATACCTTTTGTAACTCCTTTGCTTTAGCATTGAATGGCTTACTTTTGGTTTGTCAATTAACACTACAATCTATAAATTGTTATTGGATAATTGAAATGTTTCATTAACTATCTCATTGACAAGATACATAAGGTCTGTAACCTAAGGGAAGAAAGGTTTAGGTTGCAAAACCTTTTCAGTAAGAGTATTCCTCTTAATTATCTACTGCTAAAACTTTCACCAACAAAAAAGCTACTTCCTAAATGAGGACAGCAGAATGAGTTTTTTCCTGAAGGAAAGCTAAATTGTCCTTATATGCAGGCCTCATGAGGGAACAATTTTGTTTCTTTTCAAAGTCTCTGCCTTCCACCAGAGACAGGACAGTGAATTACAGTACCATGGGCCTGTCCCATGTCTGTCCCTCTGTCTAGAAGGCAATGGATTGTTTGTCTCTGGACCTTTAGGTGTGAGGTAACCACAAGAACAAAATCACAACCTCTGTGACACAAACTTTAGATTTTTATTAAGTGGGATGCATAAAACAGTTTGTTAGCAATTTCTCTTCTAAGCTTGCTGTTCTGTCATAGACACACATACAACTGTCTAGGTCCCTGCCCCTCCAGTTCAGGCTACACTGACACCACAGACCCAGGGGAACTTGTTGGTTGTGATGACCCTCTGACATGCTTGGACACTCCTCAGCAGCTCAGCTGCTACACACAGTGGCAGCACCAGGGGAACAGCCCTTTGTATGGTGCTGAAGGTCTGTGTGTGCTTTTTACCCACTAGATGCTCTTGTTTTCACTGGGTGTTGCTTTCTAACATAGATGCTGGGCATTGGCCTCCAGAAGCAGCTTCTATGAAAACTTCTACTCATAACTGGATCCAAAATGATCACCTGGCTGTATATTTGAAATCACAGGTGAAACTTCCAAATTCTGATATGCATGTATCCTTAAATTATTTCCTTGATTTTCTTGGGCCACATTTCCAAGTTCCTCCAACAGTGCAAAAAGAAAAATTTACATTTAAACATGGCGACATTAGATTCTTAGTTAATCCTATGAATCTAGGAGCTGGGACTTTAAAGAAAATCAACAAAAAATATGAAACCCATAATAAAGTGGTGAGAAATTAAAAGCCCATCTACAGCTCCCCCAAAACACAGGGATATTGTTCAGCTTACTGGTATACAGATAAATCTCGTTGCCTAGATCGAGGTTCTTAGTGCAATATTTTCACTAAAGACACGCACGCTGTTGTTAAAATTAATTACATTTCTTTTTTGCAGATGAGAATCCAAACTTTTATTGTGATACCCAGGCATTTAGCTTCTTTTAATTGCTGAGTTTAACACCTCTGGGAGTAATGGATTATTTTGTTCTGGTGGGAAAAACAGAAATATTGAAAAAATAATTATTTTCTGGGTGACATGCATTTTTGTCATCATAAACCATACTATTTCATTTTTCTGAGTATTCAACACCATTTTCCTGGTACCTCTTCCTCCATTCAGAGTTATTTTAAAAGCAAAATTTTTATCTCAAACTCATCATCTGGAATGTGTTCTTTACAAAATGAGCAAAATAGTACAATGATAATTTCAGCCAAAATCATAGTGTAATTTCAAACTGCACTTCACAAAAATTCTCCAAAAAGTTATGTAGCCCTAAGAGTGTACTTTGCACTGAATTCTCTCTTTACAAAATGTTGCCCAGCTGTACTGTGTGCTCTCTGACTTCAGCAAGGGAGCCTAGAGTCATCAACACTGCTGTAAAGCGGAATTGTTATTCAGATATGTGATTTCACTGAGGCTTACAGTGCAAGAACAGGTCCGTGGCAGAGCAGTGCAGGGACACAAGGACATCCAGCTAATAAGGCAGGGTGGGGGTTTGTAACCCCATGAGTGACCTCTAAATCTGCAGCAGCACTTCATTTCTTGCTAGCTTACAAATACTGTTGTGGAAAATGCATCACCTCAATGATGAGGACAGTAAAAGGTATGAATGGCAGTTCCCTGCATGTCCTTAAGGGCAAATCTTTTATTCCATGATGCCTAGGTATGCAAACATACTCCGAAGTGCTGGAGAGGGTGGGAAATAACAGTGTTTCCTCAGGAGGAATTTATGTTAGCCTGTTCACCTCATCTGACCTTGACATCAGCTCTGCAGCATGCCCTCTTTCCCTACTCTCTTTTCCCACTTTGGCTACTTCTGTTCAAGAAACAGAGTATGTCACACGTGTCCCTGAGGTGATGTATTACATGACATAATACAAATCAAATGTTTACACACAGCATAAGAGGAACAAGCTAGTCCCCGGAAGAGTTAATATCTTTAGAAACATTGATGTGTCATTTGCACAGAGCTGGGGTCTCAAGTGTGAAAATCACTAGGTGATTACATCTAGTTATTTGGCTATTTAGGTGTTCAAATTTGGAGGTAAATTCATCAGCAGACCTGGGAGTAAAGTAATGCTTTGTACAGGAATGAAGTAATTCCCAAATGCAATGGCAAAACGGTGACCTGTAAGAACCACTTTGAGGTGTACCAGGCATTCACATAAGGCCCTTCCCCAGGCAGAACTACAATACTCTGCCAAAATTTTACCCCTATCCAGTGCTTATCTATTCTCAAAGGTTTCTATGTGATGTCAGATGGAGCATGAATAGAATTTTTGAATAGAATTTTTCCATTCTAAATAGGAAATCTGAAATGAGAAGTGATTTGTGTGCTGTGTATTGTCCTTATTCAGGAAAGGCTTGAATAAAACTGGCTTATTTGTTTTGATATGTTGTACTTTTAGCTTTTATAGAGAGACAAAGAAGGAAAAAAAGAAAGCAAGAGAAGGAAAATTGCTGTGGAGTGATTGCAGTCATATTTGTCACACTGGAGTCTGTAGGAGATTTGTGTATATCTGTGTGAAGAATCTTCTCTTCAAATTGATTTAAGGGAAAAGCATTAAATCATGGAAAACAAGAAATGTGGAAATAGCTTAAGTTACAATCTTTGTCTATTCTATATGTTTTTTCTTTTTTAAAAGAGAAATGATATGATATGTTATGTCAGATAGAGTGAAAGCTAACTTAATATTGTCCCTTGGAAATCCAAGGAGTATAATGTGGCTGCTGTAAAACCCCATAGATTGTGAAATATATTTTATAATGTAATTTTAATGAACTCATTGAATGTTTTATATAAGGTAAAGAAACCTCAGGAACAATGGTAAATAACGTGTCATTTATTAAATGAACGAATCACTTAGAGTTCTGTGGCCAGGGTATAGGTGAAGTTCATAATTCCTGATGGCACTGGCAAGTTTATATGTGCTTGACAACAATGCATCAGCCTGACAAGGTGTGGTGCATATGGCAAAGAGCATCACACTGGGATAAAGGCCACTAAGCCCACTTCAGCTGGGTGGTTACTGTTGTCTGTCTCTCTTTTAAGTTGCTTCCACCATGTCTCCTGGCTATGTGAGGCTGCACCTGCATTCCCTCCAGGCACCCTTGAGGCAAAATGGTCTTCTTGTCACTCATTTGCCAGCTATAGAAATGGGGTTTCTGGTATTATGATTGCTGGTATTATTTAGAGGAAACATCAGGGCACTTGGAGCTTGGAAATCCTGCCTCCACAAAGCCCATTCACAGCAATATCAGTCAGTCCCAGCTCCTGTCAGCTTCTAGCTTCGTTATTTCCCCTTCAGCTGCTGATATGCAACATCAAAGATGACCAATGTTATCCTTTCACAGTAGCACTATGTTCTTCCTGTTCTTCCTAGAAGGCCTTGGATGTTGCCCATTGCTAGAGCAGATAAGATCTATGATCCTCACAAGCATGAACTTACGGTTTCCAAGAGAAACAATTATGTGTCCCAGGATCCCCACAGTCTTGGATTCAGGTTGTTTCTGAGACCCTATGAAAAGGAACTCAGCGGATGCTTGTCTGATTTTCCTCCATGGGTAATACTGTAATATTAGACAAGGTGGTCCATCAAGAATCTAGGAGCATTATGATTACAGTGAAGTATCTGCCATGACTTCCATAAAGGACTGGACAGACACTGACTGTCAACTTCTCTTACTACATTTTTCCGACATTGAACTACCTCCTCGCAAGAAAGGACATGTTCTTAACTTGCCCAGGGGATTTCTTCACTGTAGAAATCTGGACCAGAAAATAAATGGCAAAGCACATGGCTGAACAAAGATATAAACTCATATTCTTGAGTATGAAGCTGCCAGACAAACCTCAAACCAACTTCTTCCTTTAACATGTCTAATATAAATTAGAAGTATATATTTTATTAAAATTATGTGTGTATTTATATACAAATTTAATCATGTGGCTTCATCCTCAACCCTTGTAGTGTGAAGAGCAGAGCTAATTGCTGCAGAATCAGCTCAAAGTCACCTTGGTAGCAGGGTTACAGTTTACTGTTACAAACACCATGTTTGTCCTTGTTCTGCTGTCCTCACTGCTTCAGATCTATCTTCCCTTCTAAGTGGAGAAAAAGAGGAATTCCAAAAAGCACGAAGATGCAATATGGTTCTTAGCACATGACAGTGCTGCAGAAAGACAACACAATAGCGGTAGGATGCAGTTTTCCTGATAATTCTGTGGTATGATACTGTTGGTGACATGCAGTAACAACTGCTGAATCCCAGTGGTCAAATCACTGCTGCCTGGTGCAAATCCAAGTGAGATTGTGGAGTTTGGTGTCTCTAAACTTGCCCATTTAGGTGACTGAGCACGGACTCGAGGAGAATCATTGTGGCTTGTTAAATCATTCATTATACATTCCTTGGAAATCTAAGTTGTGACCTAATCAGGTCCCCACTTTTCTCAGACATTTATGCCCACAGATAGATCCTCTTTGGTACAACATGGCTATGGTTGTTTATACTGCCATGGGTTCTTACAAATTGTTTTGACTTTTAATCTTACCTGTAAGAGTCCCTAGGGTGCGGGGATTGGTTTTTTGCTTGTTTTCAGTTTTTGTAATGTCATGCTTAGTGATTAGGTAGCGAGGCTCAATGGGAAAGACTAACTAGGGTGACTTTTTATAGCTGCTGAATTTCTAGGACAACCTGTATCACACCAGTCTCAGGCTCAGGAAACACAGGGACATTTTTAGCTTCAGTTCATAGCCTAAAAATGACTGGATGCCCTTCAATTCAATAGTCATTGTCAAACCTAGTAGAAAATCAGAAATAATTGGGAATCAGGATGATTGTTTTGCATCCTGACTTAGGCAATTATCAGCAGTGGATGCATCCTGATTCACATGGGGTTTTTCTTTCTCTTAGAAATCAACACCCTGCATTATCCATAGTATGTATATTTTTGATCCTTGCCTCTGATCCAGAGTGAATCAAATTGTTCTGTAGCTGGTAATCTTGGCATAGTTTGAGCCAGCAGGGCCAAGACATACAACATGGATGCACCTCAAACTGTACTCAGTTCCTTCAGTTCACTACCAGCATCTCTGTGTAGTTCAGCAGACCCTGTACCTTCCTGAGAACCCTGTGCATTCATACCATGTGCAATAGCATGCACCTTGTCCTCAGTTACGTGGTGTAACATTACATTATAATAAAAGGCTTTTGTTTGTGTACCATCCTGAACAGCCACAGATATCCTCCCAGGGCCCAGAAGAGACCATGTTCCTGGTCACTGTTTACTTTTAAGACTTGTGTAGTTTTGATATCAGGAGGACTTCATGGGAGCAATAGTAAAGACAACTTAAAAACTGGCACCATGTGGCTTTACAAATACCAGTGAGATTGCTGATTCAGCCTTCCAGAAATGAAGGCAGCGCCTCTCTAGGACAAATAAAGGACAAGCATCTGTCTTTGGGACTGTGCTGTGGAGCTGCAGTACTACTGAGAGATGCATGGTACAGTGTAGCGACTACTCAGCTTGTGATATTTACCAGTTTTACACCAAAGGTGGATTCTGCCTTTTCAGATGATGCGTGGAGCTCTGCCTAGGGGTGGATGATGAGCCAAGTGAGAACTTATGGGTAAGGATTACAGAGCAGTCCAGTATGGGTGTCATTGTGGTGAGTGCCTCTTATAGGCTGCCTGACCAAGATGAACAAGTAGATGAGGTCTTCTACAGACAGCTAAAAGTAGCTTATTGTTTGTAGGTATTGGTCCTCATGGGTGACTTTAACCACCCCAATATCTGCCCTACACAGCAGGCCATAAACAATCCAGGATGTTTCTGGAGAACATCGATGACAAGTTCCTGACACAAGTGATAGAGGAACCAAAGAGAAGAGGTGCTCTGCTGGACTTAATACTTACAAACAAGGAAAGGCTCACTAGGGATGTGAAGGTTGAAGGCAGCCTTGCCTGCAGTGGCCATGTATGCAGCAAAAGGAAGACTAGGGAAAATGTGGGGTCACTGCTGAATGGGGTTAGCGGCCCTGGTGACATATGACTTGGAAAAGGCTGAAGTACTGAATGCAATACTCACCTCAGACTTTACCAGTAAGACAAATCTTTACAAATCATTGGCCCCCAGAGACCCAGTGGCAAGTCTGGAGCAAGGAGGACTTGGTTCTCTTCTTGTTGGAAGAGATTCAGGTTAGGGAACACTTAAGGAAATTGGAAGTACATTATGTCCATGGGCCCTGATACAATGTACCCCTGAGTACTGAGGAATTTGGCTAGTGTCATTTTGTGTCCATTCTCAATTATCTTTGACAGATCATGGTGACTGGGAGCAGTGCCTGCGGACCAGAGGAAAGCAAATGTTACTGCTATTTTCAAGAACAGCAAGGACAACACAGAGAACTATATGCCATTCAGCCTTACCTTGATCCCTGGAAAGATGATGGAGCTACTAATCCTGGAAACCATTTCCGGATGCATGAAGGACAAGAAAGTGGGTTTAGGAGTAGTTAGCATGGATTTATGAAGCATAAATTGTGCTTAACCAACTTGACAATCTACAATGAAATGACTGGCTTGGTAGATGAGGCAAGAGCAGTGGATATTGTCTACTTGGACTTCAGTATGGCTCTGACACTGTCTCCCATTAGTTCCTCAAAGCAAAACTGATGAGTAGATAGTGAGGTGGATTGAAAACTGGCTGAATGATCAGCCCCAGAGGATGGTGGTCAGTGGCACAAAGTCTAGTTGGAAGTTAGTCTCTAATGTTGTACCTTAGGGGTCAATACCAGGTCCAATCCTGTTCAATGTCTTAATTTATGATCTGGATGATGGGGCAGTTACCCAAGCAAAGGGCCATTGAGTTCACTAAGGGACCGGGGCATCTCTCCTATTAGGAAAGGCTGAGAGAGCTAGGACTGTTTAGCCTGGAGAAAAGAAAGCTCAGGGGGAATCTTGTCATCATGTGCAGATACCTGAAGAGAGGGTGTAAAGAAGGTGAAACCAGGCTCTTTTCAGTGGTGCCCAGTGACAGGACAAAAGGCAATGGGCACAAACTGAAACATGGGAGGTTCCCCCTGAACATAAGGAAACACTTTTTCACTGTGAAGGTGACAGAGCATTAGCGCAGGTTGCCCAGAAAGGCCATGGAGTCTCCATCCTTGGAGATATTAAAACATCTTCTGGACATGGTCCTGGGCAGCCAGCTCTATGTGGCCCTGCTTGAACAGGAGGGTTGGACAAGGTAACTGCCAGAGGTCCCTTCCAGCCTCAACCATTTTGTGATTCTGTGATTTTGTGAAATGACCCCCACTTCCATCCCCTAGTTAAAATGTTACGTAGTCTTTTAAGTTTGTAGTTATTGTGGGGCTCTTACTGCCTTCTCTGCTATGTAGTCTTATAATGGGAATCCTCTTTCTGCAGGTCAGGGTGCACAACATCTGGGGATATTCCTGGAGGGAAGAAAGGGGAGACTTGTCAGATAGGCAATGCCATTCTAAAAGGGAGTCTTCAGATGGAAGGAGTCATCTGGCTCCACAATAGGGAGTTTCCACTGCTTAGTCTGTGGGGGAGTAGAAGTTAGGAACAGAGGAGAGAAGGACATCAGAGGAAAGACCACTGTTTGCAGTAGTGCAAACTGTCTGTGTTCATTGTTGCTAGCTTTGGGAGGCAGCCCCACTAGCTATGCTAGTCCTGCGTTATGCTGCTGCACCCAGGATGATCCATCCTGGTTCATTCACTACGAGAGCTCAGTGGAGATCTGCTGCTCTTCTCCAGGTTACAATTTTTACACAGATTTTGCTTTTGGAAAATGCTCTTTCCTCGTGACACTTAGTGTAATGCCTCACTGAAGCCTGTGAGGCTCATAGGTCACTACAATGTTTCACTGGATTTGTCTAATTCTTGGTGTCGTGTCATGGAGTGTTTCCCCAGTGACTGCTAAGATGTAAGGGAACTCAGTGCAGTAACAGATGGAGGAGTTTTAGAAGCACAGTTCAGGAATGTACTGAACATCAAGATGTGACTGATGGCTGACCAAACTACTCTCAACAGGCCAATAGATGGAAAGCGACCATCTTTGGCAAGCACACTAAAGGAGTAAATAGTGTGCTTCTGATGGTCTTTGTTTTCAGTTATTAGACTAAATCTGCTTGATCTTGCAAGGACACCACATTTCTCTCAGTCAACAAGAAGTACCAGTTGCATGGGGCGCCTTGGTCTCTGTCAAGGTGGTGTAGGCCTGAGACAGAGAAAAGAAAGTGAACGGTTGTAACCTTCTCCCAAAATGCAAGTTACTAGTGAGACACCAGGTGTGGTGAGCCATGGTAGTTCCTGGATAATCCATGCCAGTCATGCTGCTGGCAGGCAATGGTAGAGCAGAGAGCAGGATTTGCCCACAAGAAAGAGTAGCAGTAAGTACATGCTGTTCCTCCATTGAGAAAGCATGTGTATTTGGTTTGAGAGAATGAAGATGGGGAGGTAATAAGCCATTTATTGCTTACAAATAAGCAAGGTAATAAACAATAAGGGTGAGGACTGGGGTGAAGTAAAGAGAAGCCAGTTGGTGCTTTTTGAACACAGGGATTAAGTCAGCTGGAGTAGGCAGTAGTGGGTAAGGAAGTGAAAATGAGAATCTCACTGTAGTGTGAGCTGAGTTGCACACTGTGTTGCTACAAGGCTATGTAACCTTGAGTTAGCTGGAGATGTACAAAGGGACTGGAGGGCAAAGGATAGATGTTGCAGCTCAGAGTAATTAGTGCACTATGGAATAATTGCTACTATCACCAACACAAGAGGGGCAAGTACTCTTTCAAAACAACTAACTGGCAGAATCAGAGCTCATTAGCAACACTACTTAAGTCGCTGGAGCCAGTGGGCAGGAATGAACGTTTCTGTGGTACTTTGATCCTGCAAAGTGTTGAATTCTTGTCACTGCTGTTCAAACACTTGTTCCCCAGTTGTAGTGTATTCACAGTTTTCATCTGTGAGTTTTTCACTTTCATTTGGAAATCAAGTCTGGAAAAACTGCTGACCCATAAGCCTGTCACCAAGTCTGATCACCCAATTGCAAAAATATTTGACAAAATCAATAGTTTTCCCACACAATGTTGGGCCATCTGTGTACGAGAGAGACTGTGCAATGAGAGGCCTTTGTCCTCTCTCTTCCTGAATCTTCCAATACCTGGACCTGTATTCTCATCAGTCAAACGTTGCCTCCATGTGTCCTCCACAGTCACAATTCTATGGAGAGCATGGAAGGCCTCTGCAGTCAGCACTGGGGTTTAGTCAGTGAAGAAACTTAGCTGTACTGCCTTTTCTTGGGCACTTTGGGCTGGGTCTTATCTGTGTCTTTAACCAGGCACCATGGGAGTTGCTAACGAGGTGTGAGAGGCCTGATGCAATCTTTGATTTAGGCCTGGGCTAAGATAATTTAAAAAGGTAACCAGTAGTCTGCAGAGCGTTCAAGCTCTCCTCTTTCAGAGGCTTCTAAACTGCAGCTCAGTCCTGGCTGATTCTATGCTCTTACTTCATCTGAACTGTAGTATTAGTTTCATCTTAGCTTTTTGTTTTCCCTAGATGAGGGTACTCTTTGGCAACGGCTGTATAGTGGTCTGAGGCTTGAGCTGCTGTTTGGTGAGTGTGGGTGCTGCCACCAAAGTTGAGGGAGAAGTGAATATGACTTATTTTATGCTGTTTCTTGTGACTTCCTTGGCATCCCCTTCCTGTGAACATCACATCATTTTGGTAAGGAAGAATTATTATTGCTCCATCTGGCTACATGACTGGTGGAAGAGTGGAGAATTAGCAGGAAAACGAAGAGAGAAGCAAAATCCTTTTGCTTCTGTGGAAGCAAAAACCTTTCTGTTGAAGTTCTTCATCAAAACATGGAGAAAAATTGTTAGGACATGAAATGGTGTTGCAAAGTCTTTCACCTATAGAAATGACATGATAGAATGATATCCGGGATAACACTGAATAAGGCACTAGCAAAGTTGAAAATAAGCATCTATACTGTCAAGTGCCAGGGATGAAGCTGTTGTAGATTTGCATCCCTATGACTTGGGATGTTCCCTCTCCTCTCCTTCCTGTCTCCAACTCCCTGCTTTCCTGACCAAAGCATCTCTGAAAACAGAATAGAGAAAGGCCCATGGGGGTTATGGAATGAAGAATGAGCATGCAGGCTGATCAAGGGATTACTGGAGAAACTACTGCTGTTCAAACACGTTGCTGTGGCTCAGACCTGGTGAGGAAAGGGTTGGGCTGAATTCTACTTGATGCTGGTACTGAAAAGTAGTACATTTGCTCTCCTGACCTGGCAGAACCTTCTCCTCTGATGCCAGTCATCAGTTGGATGCAATAGTAAGGCGAGGGTGGGCTTTTGCCTCCAGCTTGAAAGGACTGGGCTCTGTGACAGAATCTGTCAACATAATTTCTGTTGGAAGAGGAATGTGCTGCAGTCCATGTTTCCCTGACTGTGCCCTGGATAGTCTTCTTATGACCTATTTCATACTTGCATATACCCTTGTAGCTAATTATGCTCGTTTATTTGTATGGTCACAGTTCTGCAAAAATCCATCTGTTACACAGACGTACTGATATAAAAACACCTGCTCTCCTGCATTACCTGGGAGAAATTCGGGACACATGATTCCTTACCAGAGATTATGTTCTGCTTTCAGAAGCATCTGTGTGCTTCACATCTTTAAGTGACAGGACTTTTTTAGTAGAGGCACTGGCAATGAAAATCTGTTTCTATGTGGAACTCACTATAGCATGGCCAATAAAACACATCTTCCTGCAAGTCAACAGCTACTTTCTAATGAATTTTGGTAGTGACAGAAAAATGTTGCAGCAGAGGTCTTATGGGAAAAGAAAGAAAGGATTCGCTGCCTGTGGGGATAACGGAAAGCAGGATGGGGAGAAAGATCTGTGACTTGTTCTGCTTGCAGGAGGACTTGAAATAAAACAAAACAAAAACTTTGTGCAAATGAGTGTGCAGGGACTAAGAAGTGGTGAGGATGGAGCTTTTAACAGTTACTAATATATATTGAAAGGGATTTTGCGTGGTCAAGAAGAAGTATTGCATTGGCTTCTTTAATAAACCACCTGTGGGCTGGTATGATTTCAGGCATAGGCCAGTTTGATGAGTGGGGTTAACACCAGTATGAGGGACCACATTACAGGACTGATCCCAGTTGCTTCCAAATCATAAGCAAGGTCACCATAAAATTGCAGGTCATAGTTCAAAACCAAGAAAATGATGCATTAAATTAAAAAAAAAAAAGAGAGAGAGAAAAAAGATTACTGGCATAGTTAATTCTTTATGAAGCATGCATTCCTGTGCCGTTCTGTTACCTACCCCAGGACTCTCAGGGCTAGAAATAGGCTTTGTCAAATGGAAGTAGGTAGTCTCATATGGCCCCATGACTCTAGGGTCTGGATCAGAGAAGGGAACAGTAAATATTGTAAGGATGATGGTGCATCTTGTAGGGCATGGAGCCTGAAACATATCCTGATGCAAGAAAAAAAATCTCACCAGGAGCAGTAATAGTAAAAATTCTTCCAACATTCACTGTGAATAAAGGTGAGGGCTCCACCTACACAGAAATTCAGGTTGCCATTGTCTGTGAGCACATCTGCACCTGTTAATGCTAGAATAACAAAACCAAGTATGTATTATGGAGCTATTTAGGCAGCTATACTATTGCAAATAACAATGCTTGCGTTGTCCTGAACCCCCACTGCCTGTAAAATTCAGCATGAAATAAGATCGTGTCACAGTATCCAAGGGCAGGAGATACCAAGAATGACAGGGTAGCTCAGGTATATCTATTGGACTGTACACAGCACAACAGCAGCCAACTGTTGTCAGAGGCCAGCTATGCCGAAATTCCTAGGCAGATCTCCAGGACAAGTTGGAGAGGAGGTATCTCGCCTTCCTATGTCTCCCATAGTAAATTAACCTTCTGCTGTCAAAATTCTGAATTATTTGGAAGGCAAAAAAAGTGCCAGTTGTGGATAACCACACCTTTAGAGGGATTTGAGCAGATATTAGAGACTATATTGGGAAGAGAAAGAATAATAGATAATGTTCTCTACTGCCCAGTGCTGGCCACAACACATCCCTGGGAGGAGTGTGGAAAAGTTTTTATTCAAGTGTAGGATGTAGGATTGTCTCAGGCAGAACAGTCTTGCTTTCTGGACTGTGTCCTCAGTAACAGAGCCCATGATTTTACTACACTGAAGTGCCTAGCTGATACAAGCGGTAAAAAGTAGAATAAATAACTCAGATGAGGGATAGTAAGTCTAACTGCTTAAATTAATCTCAGAGGAAACCCACTTGAGACAAAGCCCCAGATTCTTACCATCAAAGTGTTTAGCTACTGACTGCAAGAGGACCGCTGTGGCTAGGCATGTATTCTGGTCCCAAGTACCGAGACAACATGGTGTGTACCTGACTATATGGCAAGGTGGCCAACACTCCACAGTTAAACTGGAATCTCCACCTCACAGTTCCCATTACCAGTCTGTAAAGACATGTGGACTATGATCCAGGCCGTTGGATTCTAGTCATGCTTCTCCTTCAACTTGGTGATGATTTTAAGGCCAAATTAATATCTGAAACTAAAAATATGTGGTTAGTTTTCATAAGACTGAAAGAGAACCAGCCAATAAACATTTTTTTGTGAACAGTTTTCAATGAAGATAATCTCCCTGCCCCCCTTTTTACCATCTTATTCAGAAATCTCTGGATTTCATAAATAAGCAATAAAAATTACAGCCTTCTCTCCCTTCTCCCCTATTCTTATTAGCCAAAATAGAGATTTTTTTGTTTGTTTGTTTGTCTGTTTGTTTTCTGGTTAAAATGTATATTAAAAAGATCAGTCTGATGCTAAATACCAAGGGGAGTATTTTGAAACTTAGCAAAAAAACTTGTGACACTAGATCTGGCCAAGGGGGC
>JAOBAS010000072.1:29184921-29227115 GCA_025311575.1 Elanoides forficatus
GCACTCACCTCACTACAACCCCCCTTCAGGTAGTTGTAGAGAGTTATGAGGTCTCCCCTCAGCCTCCTCTTCTCCAGCCTAAACAGCCCCAGCTCCCTCAGCCGCTCCTCATAACACTTGTGCTCCAGGCCCTTCACCAGCTTTGTTGCCCTTCTCTGGACACGCTCCAGCACCTCAACGTCTTTCCTGCAGTGAGGGGCCCAAAACTGAACACAGTACTCGGTGCGGCCTCACCAGCGCTGAATACAGGGGAACAATCACCTCCTTGCTCCAGCTGGCCACACTATTTCTGATACAGGCCAAGATGCCGTTGGCCTTCTTGGCCACCTGGGCACACTGCTGGCTCACATTCAGCTGGCTGTCAACCAGCACCCCCAGGTCCTTCTCTGCCAGGCAGCTTTCCAGCCACTCTTCCCCAAGCCTGTAGCACTGCATGGGGTTGCTGTGACTGAAGTGCAGGACCCAGCACTTGGCCTTGTTGAACTTCATACAGTTGGCCTCGGCCCATGGATCCACCCTGTCCAGATCCCTCTGCAGAGCCTCCCTACCCTCAGGCAGATCCACCCTGCCTCCCAACTTGGTGTTGTCTGTGAACTTGCTGAGGGTGCACTCGATCCCCTCATCCAGATCATTGATGAAGATATTTAAAACAGAACTGGACCCAACACTGAGCCCTAGGGAACACCACTTGTGACCTGCTGTCAACTGGATTTAGGTCCATAAAGATAATCTAGCAAACAGCTACAGCTGGGGAAGAAAAATGATTATGAGGATACTGTGAGCACACTAATGAAGAAACAAACAAAGAAAAAAAAAAGGAAAAAACAGAATTGTATGAATTGCCATGAGACATCCCATCACCAGCACCACAAAGTTAAAGCTTTGCAAGGAATTGAAAATAAGAAGGTTTATCATGGCCTGACAAAGTGAACAGGTAGAACTTCGGGATTCCTACCACTCCTGCTACTGGAGGAGGGATGGGAGGCTGTCTAATAATAGCAAGATGATACAGGAATAAGCTTAGGGTGAGGCATTTAAACAGTTAAAATATCTTCTTTACAATCTGTATCTTCTTTGTCTGCTTTCTTTTGTGTTTGTTCCTGTTTGGTGCAAATGTCTGGTATAACCCTCGTTTTGACAGAGTAAAATACACTTTAATCCTTCAGCCTTATTAAGAATAAAATTGCCTCTCTGAGACAAGAAATGCTAAGTGCTCCACTTCCTAGAGAGTGGCAAAAAAACTGAGCAGATACTGAAGTACTTAGGAGTGCTATATGCTCTGCCAGCAGTTGCATATTCCCAGGACTTAAAGATGTACTCACGTAGTATAGGTGTTTGGTAACATGGATTTCCAGGTATAGGGACAGAGACCTTCATTAGTAAATGCTAGCTTGAGAACAACAGAAATGTAGGAAGAGATCTCATAATTCCCATGGCAAGTCAGTGGAGGGAATTGAGATGAGGACCGGCTTGGACAGATGTCTGAAGACAGAAGGGGAGAAGAGCCCTTGCTCAGCATAGGGGTGAGGATGTGAAGGGGAGCTCTTACTGCTGCTGCATCTACCTGAACAGATATCTCAAGGGAAAACTGATCAATTCTTTTAGTTTTAATCAAATCAAGATCCAAGTGGTTTATTGATTTATTAAGTACACACAGTTAAGCAGGGAATGATACATTCAGAGTACAGACTGGGGCTTCTATAAGGACATAGTGACAAAAGAAAGGCCAGTGAAAATGTGGGCCCACTGCTGAATGAGGTGGGAGCCCTACTGACACGAAGCATTCCCCTGTGGTACCTCAGGTACTCAATGCCCTCTTTGCCTCAGTCTTTACTAGCAAGACTGGCCTTCAGGAATCTGAGGCCCCAGAGACCAAGTGGAAAGTCTGAAGCAAGGAAGACATACCTTAGTGAAAGGTGATCAGGTCAGGGAATACTTAGGAAAATTGGAAATACGGAAGTCCATGGGCCCTGATGGGATGCACCCACAAGTACAGAGGAACCTGACTGACATCACTGCAATGCCACTTTTGATAATCTTTGATTGATCATGGTGATTGGGAGAAGAGCGCAAGGACTGGAGGAAAGAAAATGTCACTGCTGTCTTCAAGAAGGGCAAAAAGGAGGACTCAGGGAACTACAGGCTGTTCAGTCTCACCTTGATCCCTGGGAAATTGTTGGAGTAACTAATCTTGGAAATAATTTCCAGGCACATGAAGGACTAGAAAGTTATCAGGAGTAGTCAGCACAGATTCACCAATGGGTAGTCATGCTTGACAAACTTGATAACTTCTATGATGAAATGGCTGGCATGGTAGATGAGAGAAGAACAGTGGACAATATCTACCTAGAGTTCAGTAAGGCTTTTGACACTGTCTCCCATAAGATCCTTATAGAGAATCTGATGAAGTTTGGGCTGATGAGCAGACAGTGAGGTGGATTGAAAACTGGCTGAACAGCCAGGCTCAGAGGGTGGTGATTGGTGTCATGAAGTCTAGTTCGAGGCCAGTAACTAGTGGTGTACCCCAGGGGTCAACACTGTGTCCAATCCTGTTCAATATTTTCATTAAGGATTTGAATGATGGCTCAGAGTGTACCCTCAGCAAGTTTGCAAGTGACACAGAACCAGAAGGAGTGGCTGATACATGAGAAGGTTGTGCTGCCATCCAGAGGGATGTCTTCAAGCTGAAGAAATGGGCTAGCAGAAATCTCATGCAGTTCAGCAAGGGGAAGTGTCAAGTCCTGCGCCAGGGGGAGGAATAACCCCAGGCACCAGTTCATGTTGGGGGCCACCCAGCTAAAAAGTAGCTTTGCAGAAAAGGACCTGGGGGTCCTGGTGGAAATCAGGTTGAACATAAGCCAGCAATGTGTCCTTGCAGCAAAGAAGGCTAACAGTATCCTGGGCTGCATCAGGAGAAGTGTTGCCAGCAAGCTGACAGAAGGGATCCTTCCCCTTTATTCAGCACCGGTGAGTGTCAACACGGCCACACCTGGAGTGCTGTGTTGAATTCTGGGCTCCCCAGTAAAAGAGAGATATGGACATACTGGGGAAAGTCCAGCAAAGGGCCACTAAGGTGATTAAGGGACTGGGGCATTTCTCATGTGAGGAAAGGCTGGAGAGAGCTTGGACTGTTGAGACTGGAGAAGAGAAGGTGCAGGGGGGGATCTCATCAATGCACATAGACACCTGAAGGTGGCTGCAAAGAGGTGAAGCCAGGCTCTTTTCAGCGGTGCCCAGTGACAGGACTAGAGGCAATGGGCACTAACTGAAACATGGGAGGTTCCTCCTGAACATCAGAAAATAATTTTTCACTGTGAGGGTGTCAAAACATTAACAAAGGTTGCCCAGAGATGTTGTGGATTCTGCCTCCTTGGAGATCTTCAAAAGCCATCTGGACATGGTCCTGGGCAACCGGCTCTAGGTGGCCCTGCTTGAGCAGGTAGAGTGGACCACATGACCTCCAGAGGTCCCTTCCAACCTCAATCATTCGGTGAGTCTGTGATTCTATGACAAAAATTAAAACAGATAAACTACTAAATGTTAATAAACACTTTATAATTTCCAAAATAATAACTTACCCCCCAAAGCCCTCACCCCCTCCACATTAACACGGTTATGTGCAGCCCCCTCTGGCACTCAGGACATACAAGTTACATACAACTTCCTTTCCTGGCAGTGTGATTCTCCTACCACAGTTCCTCTTCTTGCTATAGGAGATGCAGATGCTTAAGCTTTAGGTGTACTCAGGCTGCTCCATGCAGTGCGTGGATGCCCACACCAGTGGGAAAGCTGCTGTGTGGTCCCTGTGCATACCCAGGGCTGGTCCCCCTGTGTCACATCCCATTGAGCACCCCACAAACTGGAGTGCAGCTGCTGCCAGTGCTTGTGGAGAGGCTGATCTGCCAGGCTATGATGATCCTTCCATCTGTGATGGAGGGTGTGACACCAGCGGGGCCATTTCTTGCACTATCATACCTGGCCTGGCTGGCTGCTTTGACCTCACTGCTCCCCCCTAAGGTCACTCTCCGCCATCACATTTTCATGCTGCTTTTCTGCTTTTCTATCTGTCTATCCCTGTGTTCAAAGGTCTCTTGGTAATCCCCTGGTTATGGTTTGATCTGGCTGATGGTCATCCTCCTCTTCAAAGCTATCAGCTGGTGCAAAAGCCATCTCAGGCTATTTTGAGTGTGTCATGTGCACACACTCACATTTGAATTTCACTAGTTTTGCCAAGGTGGTGTGTGGTGGGACAGAGTGTGTAGTCACTCTCACAGAGGAAATATAGAGCAGATGTTCACAGACTGTGCACTGGAAGTGCACAGTGAGAAAATAAGAGATGATAGCCATAAATTGAACAAGGAAAATTCTCACCTGACATGGAAAATATTCTTTGCCTTGACAGCTGTGCAGCCCTGGAACAGGGACAAGAGAGGTGGGGAGATCCTTGGAGATATCCAACCTGTCACTGGAAAAGACCCTTGGGAAGCTGATCTAGTTGACCCCCCTTTGAGCAGAGGGGCAGGACTGGAAACTTCTAGAAGTCTCTCCCAACCAACTTTTTTCTGTAAAAGTCAATCGTCTGGGAAATGTCAATGTTGTGAAATATTATTCTACAGCAACTGAGAGTGATGGGTCAAAATATTTTGATTCTGTTTAAAAAGGAGATTCTCAGCATTTTGTTTTAGAGTTGCTGAAATATTTGGATTTGATTTGAGAAAAGAATAAATATAATACTCATACTGTCAGACTCCTCTGAGCAATGTTGCCTAAACACCACTTTCTGTAATTTTGCAAATAAAGATTCCCAACATAAGTAACAACTTTTTCTCAGAGTAAGGTATGCATAAGCCAGGCAGGGAACCAAAACCAGAAAATATAAGAGAGACAGGGCAGAGTCACAAACTGCAAGCAAACTAAAGGTCTGAAGAATTGCCATACTCAAATACAAAAAACCCAGAGCAAACAGAACTGGCTCAGACAAGAAAATTTTGGCTTGCTGAATCAAGGCACAATACTTGCATGTTGCTTGGAATCCTACATAAAAAGAAAACATGTTTATTTCCTTTAACAGACAGTTGATAGGAAAATACAGTGTTTTCTGAATAATTATGGTGATTTTTTTTCACTGCGATGGAAAAAGTCCTGAGTATCTGCAGTGTATACATCATCCTCTTATAGTTTTTATTAAAATGTCATAATTTTAAAAGCTCAAATCCTTCTAACTCTCTAACAACAAATTTTAAAATATCATCATCAGAGTGCATAATGCATAAAACGTGGGAGGCTTCCAGTCTACTGATCACTACTATTGCCTCCAGAAGAGTTGCGACTGGTGTCAGGATAGACTTGTCAACACAGAAAACTTTACCGTGTTTCTAAAGCTGAAAATGAAAAATAAAAAACCTAGTAAACTTTTAAAAAGCATTCACTAGCACTGAGTTTCTCACAGTACTGAAAGACCTTGCAGACTGATACCTGACATAAATGTGAGCCAATGGGGAGAACAAAGTGCAAAGAAAATCCCTATTAGAGCTGACCTATATATTAAATGCAACCTGCAAGTTGTTTTTTCTTCCTAAATCCCTTGTAAAGTGTTTTTCAGGATTTGAAAGTCAGAATCTGACATGTCTTTGACCAAAATCAAAGAAGAAAATATCACTTTCTCTTTCCCCTTTCTGAAATCTATAAAAAGACGTCACAAAAATAAATTCTTTCTGCCAGGTGCTTTTTTTTTTTTTTTTTTCCCAAAAGCACTCATTTATTTGCCATCTCTACATTGAAGATTTTGCCTGCAGTTAAAAAAAAAAAAGCTTTGAGATTCTTCATTCTATCTTTTTAACTACACAGTCAATCTCTGGTGCA
This sequence comes from Elanoides forficatus, assembly GCA_025311575.1. Lineage (NCBI taxonomy): Eukaryota > Metazoa > Chordata > Aves > Accipitriformes > Accipitridae > Elanoides > Elanoides forficatus. The sequence continues at coordinate 29,190,784 of JAOBAS010000072.1, forward strand.
CTGAATACTAACAACATCATAGGCAGTTAGTGTTTGTTTCAAAGAAATTCAACACATTTGCTATGTGCATCTCTCTGTAATAATTTGAATATGCTACAATTCTTGTCAGTAATGGAGCCGAACCAGAATTTTCTATTTATGGGGAAGTGACTGTTGCAGAAAACCTCTGACTCACACCAAAACAAGCCAGAATTTTTAGCTCAATATGTTGATGTTTCCTCTTTCTTTCCTTTAGGGTGCCATATAGAAGAATTCAGAGTTGCCCAGAAGGGATTCCCATATATTTTAATGTGTCAATCCTCTAGCATTACAGTGTGTACAAAAGCATTTTTCTGAAATGCCTGCTGATCTGTATTCATCCACATTATCAGAGAGGTGTATTGGTTCTCTAATAATGATGTGGCACTATGTCTCCCGTCCTCACTTCCTTGAGAAAAGAAATCCCTGTACACACTTAAGAGTCCAAGAGAATTGCAAAGGAAGGCCCAAGGCAATCCTCTCAAACTGTGAGACCCTGCAGATTTTCAGGTGGTGCCTTCTACAAAGAGAAAGCAATTTGTGTGTGGTGTGTTGCCCTTGTGTAATTTCATGTGTGTCTATCCTTCTATCTATCTATCTATCTATCTATCTATCTATCTATCTACCTATCTACCTATCTACATACCTACCTATATTTTCATCTTTATCTTTCCTGTCATCTAAGCCTCTATGTGTTTCTGAACCTGTATCTATGTGTGTGTGTGTGTGTGTGTGTGTGTTCGTATGTACACTTTGCCTTTGAACAGAAGGACCTGATCTAGGAGACCAGTCTTTATTGCCAGGATATGCTCTGGTTTCCTGTTTCCTTAGGTGCTGACTGTATGTTTTCTTGTTCTGAAAGTTTGTACCTTATCCTGCACTGGATGTCTGTGGCTTTGAAGAGATAATTGTATCCTAAAAATTAAGGACAGCTGACTCTAAATTACAAACTGTATCTTGTAGCAACATGCAAGTGGATTATTCTCGGCCATACAATCTCTTGTATTTGAGGCTAGGCTTGTTTACAGGCCAGTTTTTTATGCTGGATGTACCCAAGAAAGTGATGAAGTGTGAGCCGAAGCTTACACATTGGCTGCATTGTGTGAGAAGAGGACTTTGTTCTACGCTGTTCATTAGCAAGGGCCTTAGGATGACCTGCCTGTAGTGTGGATAGCAGTAACAGACCTGGCTTTTCCACAATGTATATGCCCCGTGTTTTCAGGGTATTTTGAGGTTAGAGAACATTGGAGAAAATATCTTCTCAGTAGCCTATCATCTCTCAGAGCATTTGCAAGAAGATATGTAAAAGTGTGGCGTAGTGTTAGAGGACTTCGTTAACTTGAGCTTGCCTCTTGAGTGGTATCACCAAAGCTGAAAGGTTTATGGCATTGCAGTACATCCTGCTTTGATACTGCTGTGACAGGCAATCTTGGAAAGCAGCAAACCTGGCATACTTTGCAAAGCTGGGTAACAGTTCCATTTCTGTGTGGGGAAACACATGGTTCATACCCAGGGTTTGTGTAGTAGGCATGAGGCTGGATCCTTTACAGAACGTCCAGTAAGTCTTATGCACCCAATCCTGCACCTTTCTGGAACTAGCTCCTTCTCTGAGTTGTTAAAGAGAGGGAGGATATAGAGAGATCCTGTAGCTGAAGGTGATTTTTTCCTGAAATACCTAGTCATGTTAACAAGTTTGGAAGTGCAGATATTTAGAAAAAGAACTGTATCTGGTTTTGGCCCTCTGTGTCAAGAAGCCCTAAGGCTGTTCAGATGCTTTTTTACCTTCTCTTTTGTGTGACTAACTAATGGTTCTTACAAGGTCACTTGGAAGCTGAAAACAACAGTTCTTCTCTTGGCTAAACATCCTGACATCCTGAAAGAGACATGTAGATGGTGTTGGTAGAATGAGAAAAGACTCCACTGGAAAATGGCCACAGGAAAACACATAAACCATGATGAGAATTCTGTAGTGACCCTGTGGATTCTGATTCTGGTACTTACAAGGTTTCCAAAAAGGCATCATGACTTCAAGATATAGCAATTACAGAGAAAAACAAAGGTACCAGAAAAATGATCTATCACTGTACAGTCTTTCTTGGATACCTTATCTACTTTTGAATGGCTGTGACTTATAAAGGTCTGCTGCTCTGTGTAATCTCCATGTCTGCAGAGAAAGACAGGTATTCCTGCCTGAAGAGAAGATGTCTCTGTTGTCTTCCTCAGGCTACTATATTGTTTTATAGCTCCAAGTGAATGCAATTTTTCTTAGAAATTTAAATGAAAATATTGAATATAAATGCAGAAAACTCACTCACTGAAAACAAATTTTGTATTATAATAAACTCTGCAGATAACTGCCTTTGCTAACTTTTGCTATAATGATTTAGCTCTATTGTACATTTTCAGGGACAAAACACTGTCTAAACCTGGCCCGTGAAAGGCTCTGTTGAAAAACCTGGCCATATTGGTGTAGGAAGGCAGACTCAGCCTGACACCCGTGTACCTACTGCAGCAAGAATGTCCTTGTGGTTTTCCTTTATTTATCAAATTAATTTCAGTGACTGATTCATTGGGAGTTGAGGGAACTGGCTGAAATTGGGAGAAAGAGCAGCAGAATGTTTTTTTTCTTATGTAATTTAAGTGGGAACTGAATTTGAGTTCTTGAAAACCACGGTGATTGCAATTGGGCAATTAAATCCATTTTCTTATTAGTTGTGTTTATTTTGTTCAAAAAATCAATTTCAGGATGCAAAACCTGTTCTGATTAACTTTTTTCTCTTTGTACATTCAACAGACTGAAGGCAGACCATATAAATAAAAGCAGATTTTTAAAAGCTGTTTTGCAGACTTCTAATTAATTTCAATTTCTGTTCAAACACAACTTGATGTAATGGCATAACTAAAAACCTGATCCATTTATGATGCATTTGCACTAAACAAAATCAAGACCATCTCTCTATATATTATGTAATTGCCATGGCTTTCTGATCACCAACAATTAAATTAAAATTGAAAAAAAGCCCCAACCCAACCCCCTATTTCAGAAACTAACAACTGTTACAAATATAAAACAAGGCTGACACTTACTTAGATCATTATGTCCTGCTTCCTGATCCAAAAGCTTCTGCTCCATTATGCCTGACCCAGTCCAAATGGAATAACTAAACTGTCTTAGAGCCAAAGTATTTTATTGTTCCTCAGTGGATTTAGCCCTAAATCACAGGTAGGAATACCATATGAAATACTGTGATCTCCCAGAAGTTATGGAGAATGGATTAAGTTGCAACAAGAGAAACCTAGATCTGAGAAAATCAATCTACAGAAAAGATAGTGGGGTACTGGGATGGAGTGATGAAAGGATGGTGAAAGTCTTGCTGGAGACCATGCTAAATACCTGTCTTTCAGAGGAGTGTCTTAGGTTAAGCCAAATCTGTCATGATTTCAGAGTGGGAGACAGCCAGTCACAACCTTCCTGTCCCTCTTTTTAGTATTTCTGTAGCACAGTAATTTGTGAATGGCAGAAATATTTAAATTTCATGAATGTTGAACCTTGATTACACGTTCATACTTAAATGAGGTTCAATGGGAAGGTTAAATTACTCTCTTGCAAAAGTAATTGGAAGATCTGTCTCTCAGAACAGTTGTGTCCTGCATATATGTTGTAAAAACTCATATGCCAACAGTACCTACCAATCCACTACTTCCTGAGGGGACCTCGTTCCCTGTCCCCATAAAGAAGTATGCAGGAAATGGGTGTTGTGTGTGTGCGTGTGCTGTGTATGCTGTTTGGAGGAGGCTTATGTAAGGTCAATTGTTGCATGTGAGCATATTGATATGTATAATGCTGAGAAGGATACAAGAAGGGAGGGAGGTGATCCCTCTTGTGGAAACAGAGTGGCTTGTGAATGAAGGTGACTAATTCCAGAAGAGCAGGCCACCTGGGCACAGACACTTCTGTTAGGTCAGCAGCTCCTGATACATGTTTGAATGCCCTCAGACTTTAAGGACAGACTTCAGCTCTCTAGAAAAACCAAGTGCCCTCCAGAGTGTTTGTGAGGCTCCAGAAGGTGACTTAGCTCACCTCTATTAGGATGAAGGCATGAACCTTTTCCCCCACTGAATTTTGATGTATCTTTGAAACTGAAACACTCTTTATTTGGTAAAGAAAGTTTCAAATAAACCCCATCCACGGTACCATGCCTCACAAATAAAAAAAAATTGCAGTATCAGCTGCTCTTGTCAGGTTGGGTTGATTCCTGTAGCTGCACTTGTCTGTGCCAGGCCAGGCTTTTGACAGAAGGTGAGGATGCCACACCAATCGCTGATAAATTAAGAAAGTCTCTTGAAGTTGTGGACAAAAACCCAGGAGGTCAAAGAATTAAAAGTGATGAAGAAGCTGTACTACTCATGGAATTAGAAAATATCTTTCCCCCCCCCCCCCGACTACATGACAAGTTCTCGAAGCTTTTTGTTTAAATATGTACTTAATGACAGCTGTGTCTGTAATTTTTATGTGATGACTGCATTGAAAAATCTATCTAAGCTACTTGGTTAGGGACAATAAGAAACAGTGATTATTATATTTTTTTCAGTCAGTTTTTAGATTTCAATTTGATTTCAAAGAATATTACAGTAATGCCTGCTACATCATTAGAGTTATGGTTCTGTCATTTCCACTACAAAGGCTTATTTTCAGGAAATTAACTCAGCCAGAAATATTTATACTGGGCAAATTCTTGGCAGAAGGAATCCTGAAGGATGAGCAACAGGAATGGAAATAAAGTTATTCTTATGCAGGTCTACTGATGAGTTACAGCCTGTGTCTGACTGTCTAAATGATTAATAGTGCTCAGTTCTGTCACACTGCATGAGCTCATGTAGACATGTAGAGGATGCTGCTCACTGTAGGACTGCTGAATTAACTGTGCTGACCTGGTTAGAAAATAAAGGGATTTTAGGGGGGATACCTAGAACTGTGGTGCTGATTTACTGGTGTTCTGGTGACCAGAATCACAGCTCAACATAAGGCCAATCAAACAAGTCAATGGGGGCTGGAGAGGGACAGAGCACTGGGTCCATAATCCAGCAGTAATGCCTCTTGGCATAGTAATATGGCAATAATGCCATATTACTATGGTTCAATCTAGTTTGGACCATACTGAACAGGAAGCTGTGTGACTGTAACTAAGAAATTCTGTCCCTTCCCAAATGATGTGTCAATGCTGTCCTCCTTAGACACAAGTCTTCTAGCATTAAGTCTGGAGCAGGCTTGCTCTCTAGAAAAGCAGGTAAAATATGTTTGCAATACCTTTCCAACACACATTAATGGCCAATTTTTTGCATTCATGTTAAAAACACATTCACCTTCATTCCCCAGGCAGTTACTACTCAGAGCCATTTACTTAAGTCAAACAAAAATAACTGAAGTGTTAATAGCATCCTTAAGGTAGCAAATCTTTTCTAGCTCAAGTACAAGTGGGCACATGGTGACAAAGAGCAGCTCATGTGCCTTTCTCTCCAGAGATGCAGTAGGTTGAGGCCTGTCCAACTCCAGAAGAGTAGGCAGTGCATTGCTCCTTCCAGGACGTAAGCACTGCACCACATGGGCATCCCATCTTCAGTCAGAGCTACAAGCATTTCTTTCTATTGCCTAGAGTTGGCATACCATAACTAACCATCTCTAAGGAGGCAACAGGTAGTCAGAACCTGTGCTGATGCTACCCTATGCAATGTCTACATGGACTTTCACAGTGTGATGTGGGCCACAGTCAATCATCTGAGCTGCAAGACACAGTCAGAGTAAATTCAGGCAATGGGATCTAGAAATAAGCTAGATCTCCAAGTCGTCTGAATAAGACGAGCTACAGAGCAATCTGGCATTGCAAGTTTGACAGCTCTTCAGACTGCTGCAGTCTATTGAAAAGCATCTTTTTGCCTAGGACATTCACAAGTGATTCTCACTGAAGAACAAAAAATAAACAAGAACTGTCTTGTTTCCAAGGACAGAAGTCAGCCCATGCACCCTTCTATTCTCCTCTGGGAAGCAATGATTTTTCTCTGTGTTATGTCCTGTGCCTCCAGATCAAGCCAACCAGCAACCATGGTTAGTATCAGAACTGTCCATCAGGCATACTGAAGCAGTATCTTGATGGCACTACTCTAGGTAATGGGAATTTACTCTCTGGTGGGTTCATACATTGGCAAGCGCAACCTTTCTTTTCATTTCTAGGTAGCCTTCCATCTCTAGGTAGCTACCAGGAGCCTGCTCTGACTCCTTTAATAATTGATTTTTTTTTCTGTGTCAGGGGAAAAGGAGTCTTGGAGTTTAGCAAAAGTGGTCGTTCTCTTGGAAAAATGGAATCTGCATTACTTAGTCACAACAATGATGAACCATAAGAGCTTTGTTTCTGAATTGAGCTCTCTCTATTTTGAGGGGGAGTGCATGTGTGTGTGTATCTTTTCCTTGCAACTTAGAGAGTAATGGTCCTATGGAGGATACTTATGCCATAAAAATCATACTCCACTTTCTTCCTGTATCTTAAACCAAGTTCTTTATGTCCAACTAACCTTTAGTGTATAAGTTCCTACTAGTGGGATGCTTGAACAACCTCTGTAATGTTTCCACTGACTTCAGCAGCACTTGCATTGGGCCTTTACATTTGGGACTTAGTTTCTACTGATACCCCTTTGGCAAGCTTTTTAGTTTGCCACTCAAGACTATTTCCTTTCATTGTCTCTCCCTTAAGAACTTTTTTTTTTAATGCACTAAACCCCATTTGTCTCAAGAGGAAGTCTGGTTGTGAAGGGGACAGAGCAAATATGGCACCATAAATGTTTTAAATCTTTAAAATCATTATCCTTGGTTTTGGTTTTGACTAAGCACATCAACTCTTAGCAAGGGCCTCATGGCAAGCAATAAAAACCACTGCTCTGAGACTGCCACACGAAGATGCCCAGCAGTGCCTCTGGTATTTGAATTTTATTGACTACCTAACTGCCCCTAGGGATCACAGAAGTACAAAAGGGGTGTGCGTACGTGTGTGTGCACATATGAGATGAGTCTTGTGCTGGCTGTAAATAAATTTATGAAAATATGGATGCTTGTCTGCTGGTAAGAGAACTTTTTGTTAGATGTTTCTTTATCTATGACATTAAATTCATAGTACTGTTTGTACAGATCCTAGCATTACAAGGGACATGACACAGCTTTCTGTTGTTGCCATACCAGATCAAACAGGTTGGACTGTATTTGTCTCCTTGTTCACATTCTCTGACATAGCGTTAATGTCAGCCATGGTACCTCAGACTGTAAGCACAAGTTTATTATCCCGGAGTTAACATTTGTGTTTATCTTTCCAGTATTCCCTGATATTTGCTAGGCCTTTCAAATGTCTCTGAAATCAGATGTATTGGATGTGACTGGCTGTATGCTAAATAAAGACAATAATTAGGTGAAACGTTTCATGTCAGCTCTTTCCTGCACTCTCCTCTCCCAGTGGATAGTGAAAAACGCTCTTTCCTCCTCTGAGAAATTGCTTCATCAAAATCTTTAGCCTTTCTTCCCACTTTTACTGAAAATTAAAAAAAAATATGTATAATAACATGGATTTATTTTCTCAAATTTGTGTTCCAATCCTGACTGGGATTCTCTCTTGAGAGGAGAGAGTTACAAATTCATAAAGATTTAAATATAACAATCAGCATTTTTTAAAATCTAAATCTCTAAGTTGCATGTGACAGGAGGAAATAACTCTTGCAGCTAGAAGTGCAGTCTTAGACTCTTAAGTGCCCTAGTGCACACCTTTTTTCAATATTCAGTGATCAAATTTTACAGGAGACTGGCAGATTTTAATTTGCTGCCTTTAATTATTTGCTCATTGTCAGCTCTCCTGCTGCTGGCTGCAAGTCCATGTGAATGTGGAAAAGGCTTAATGTGAGAAAGCACCACCAGTTTTGTGGGTGTGCCAGGCCTGGGGGAGAAAAGGTCAAGGTAAAGTCAACTTTAATTCCAGGTCTTAACTCCCAAGACAGAGTCCAAATTTTGGCTCTTCTTCTATTTCCAGAGATGTTGCTAATGTCAGTCTGACCTCAGGATCTCAGAGGAAAATCCGAGCCCAGGCCCAGCATATTTGAAGTTTTCGTGACACATCACACTTCCTTGAGATCTGTCTTAATTCAATTTGTGCGTGAGGACAGCAACTGCGCAATACATGGGCCATTCAACTGACCCTCCCTAAAATCATGCAACCTGGCTTGCTGGAGTTGAGAGTCCTGACACTATTTAGAGCAAAACTAGGTTGAAATCCTGCTTGGACTTCAGACTTCAGAGGTCAGTTTCCCATTAACAGAGAGGGAAAATAGCATTCTGTGGGCAGGTGCTGCCTGTTTCTGAGGTAGCTTGCCAGGCTTACTCAGAGTGCCTTAAACCAAAAGAAAAGCCCTACCCTCAGGGGAACTCCTAGCATCCTGGTTTTGGGCAAACAATCCCTGTGATCCCTGGTACTATTTTCTCCTGTTCTGTGGCTTCCAGAGCAGTGTCTCCTTCAAGATTCTTTACAAGAAATGTAGCCAGAATTAATTCCAGGTCAAGAAGGAGAAAAGAAGAGTATAATTTGTGACCTTCTGTCAAAGGAACAGGATGTGCACAGAACTGGGGTTGCTTGAGTGTATAGAATTAAGGCCTGGGTTGCTTGGGAAGCCAGCCTTTCTGGATGCTGATTTTCTGACTAGAACAATCACTTTTTCTCCGAAGAAGCATTTATGTTGCTGGTTCAGTCTTGGGTCTCTCACAGTGATGGGGAGTCTTTCTAGAGGATCAAGTAATTGCCACTGAGGGAAGACACAGAGACCTCTAGAAGATAGGTAAGAAGCAGTGGTCACCTCCACCCAATGCAACAGTCAGCAGAAATAGATGATCTGCTTAGCACTAGGTGAGGCAGAAGAAATTCAACTGTCTTTGAAATAGATGCCATTTATCTGAGAAAGGTTGCTGGATGACAGGACATAGATGTACATGTTTACTAGCTAAAGTGCTCTGCTTCTAGGGTTTGAGACCCTGTGTGTGTCCTGAGGGAACAAAACTTTCTATAAAGAGAAGACTTTACAGGCTTCATCAGATCTTGGTCTGTTTAGCTCAGAACCCCAACACAGCACTCTGTTGTCCATGCTAGGGACTTCAGCTAAAACAGAAGAAGTTCAAGAGCCAGTCCTTATGGAAAGGTCTGTTGAATGCTGAGAGTGTCAGTGAAATTAGGTAATGAATAAAAAGACTGTGATATGACAAGTGTACCACTAAGGAGCCTGGATACTTTCGTGGCCAGTTAACTTTGGGGTTTTTGCTACCAGGCCTGTATTTTGAAGGGCTTGTGGGAGATGACACTTTTGCAAAAAGTTTCCACTTCTCATTTAGGAGTTCAACTTGTGGCACTGCTTCCAACTTCAGTGATCCTGCTTGAGACCTGAGGAAGGGTGTATATGCCTGAAATCTGTCTGACTCCCACTCTGCCTCCAAAGCATACAGCACAAACTGAAGACAATTCTCCTCTCCCTCCTTTTTCAGCCATGGCCATTTTGCTGAGAATTATCCAAAGTTTAGGGGAGTCTCCCACCACTGGAGAAGTAGGAAGGTTTTTCCATGATGGCTCAGGTGCAAATTCCAACTACTGATGGAATTGTCACCTTGGTGACTGCACTGGTAATAGCCAAATTCTTTTTCTCAAGGAGAGATCTTGCTTATCTGTGTGATCTCTAAAACACCTTTAATTCTATTGTGTTGAGGCACTAAGAATAAAATTAATTTTCTATTTTTGCTTAAATTGATTTGTGCCCGTGGCTGTCACTCTCTCTCTACATGAACTCTCTCTGCTGAACTCTGCAAAAATACTAATAAATATCACTAATAGTGAAAGATACTCTTGTAGAGAGATAATTATACCACAGAAGAGGTGCAAGAAGCAGACAAAAACCTTCCCATGTTCCAAAGCTTATGCCCATCTCTTGTTAATCACACATGCCCTGAGGCTGGCTAATTGATATTACTGAAACCACAGCTTGCAGGACAAATTGTATTTCTGATGTGTTAAATGAAAATGAAATTAGAAACTCAAAATGTTGAAAACCCATTTCAGATCACACACAATTTACTCTCACTCCTATTTCAGCATATTCAGTAGCTAATCATCATAGTCTCTTCCCTTCATCTAGACGGTTTGATAAGGTCAATGAATGCACATGAGAAGTCCTCATATTTAGCAGTCAAAGAAAGGCCTGGTTTTAGAAAAGGAGGCAGCTGTCAACTGGAGTTTTCTTTTTTTTTTTCTCCCTTAAAACTCAGCTTTGATTGTGATTAGTTCTTTTCACTGCTAAGATGAATAAAATAAGGCAGCAGTATTGTTTAACAAATTGTGCCCACACCTTTCATCAGTTGTGTTTATTGCATTTGCATGTGAGACTGCTGCTCAAATCCTGACCTATACTTACCTGGTTTTTGAGATCATAGTTCTTGCACTTGCTTTGTGTTTGATTAGGGAGGGTTTTACCCGATCTATTCCACCACATTTTCTTCCTTGCACTAATGAATTTAGTCCTCCCCAGAAGATGGAGTGCTATTATCCCCATGTACAGGGGAGAACCATGATTCAGAAAGATGAAGACCAACTTCTGCAAGGCATTTAGAGGCAAGGTATCCAAGTGGTCGTGTCTTGGCACCCAGAATTGCTTGAAGGTTGCTTGAAGGGTGTGAAGATACCTTGTGTACTTCAGAGAGCGGGGCACACATGACAGCCAGCCTTCTGATTTGAAAGACACCCACATCAGCAAGCAGTTGCAAGCATGTGTGTCTTGAAATCTTATTTCTGTGGGACACTTAGCTGCTCCCATCTTTCTAAAGGCACAACCTATTACCTTCTCTTGGAGGTATCTCCAAGGCCTGCTGTTGGATGAGACACTGGAACAAGGGCTGGATCACAAGTCCCAGGTGATGATTTGTGACCTCTCAGTGCTTTTCCTTGCTCCTCACTAACAAATACTGATACATGGGGGTGCTTTGCTAGGTGACGAGTGTCTGAAACACCCCAGATTGTGGAGGGAAGTGACCCTATATCCTCCAGCTGTTTTGGCTACAAAGGAAGAAGTACCTTTGGGACAAATGAAAACTGAACATGATAGCTGTGATTAAAGTCAGATACAGACTGAATTTCCTGGGTGGAAATTCACTTAGGTTTTATGATGATAATAAAAATGCCTCTGTGGCTCTAAAGGTCCAATGGTTTGTACTTCTGTTCTCACAACCCCTTCCAAATGCTGGAGTGCTGAGTCAGCTAGGCATGAGGTGTAAAAGCTGCTGAGTGACTGATTGGCCATTCTCTGGCTTTTACCAGCATCTTTGTTTTTGCAGGAGGTCTCCCAAGGACAGGTCTCAACTTGTTTGAGAGTATTGGAAGTAGAGAGATGGCCACTGGATGCATCCAGGAAGAGGTGATACTGTTTGAATCGTTACTTAAAGGAAAGAAAAGTTTTGGAGCGCATTGGATACTGCTAACCTGCTAAAGCTTTTTTCGTGAAGGGGAAGTGGAGCTGTAGGAGGTGGTGTGCTGAAAAGGAAGACATCTTTCTAATCCCCCACAAAAACCTCCACTTCCCATATAAAATCTCACTGGAGGACTGATTGGTGGACAGTCCGCTTGTGGACTTCATTCTGTCATTGCATCTGCTCTTTGTATGTGAAATGTCTTGCAAGATGAGATAATCTGTATTTCCATAACTTCTCTGTACTAGAAGATTGATGCTTCTTCATAAGCAGGGGTGTAAGGAAGCCTGGTTAGCTGGCAGATGTGAACCGAAACACAAACCTCTAAAGCAACAACCCTAGATATCCAAGCACTCACATCATTTAGCAAGATGTGTATCCTTTCCCTTCTTCCTGGCACCAAAAGTTATTTTTTAATCTAGCTTCTTCTGCTGGCCACTTTTCATAGTTTTGATAAATTTAATAAAAAAATCTGGGGCTCTTTCTCTCTACTGATTCAGATGGATATCACAAATCACTGTCCTTCAAAAGAACAACTTGGCCATTAACAGCCTGTTGAGCTGATGCTGGTCCTTCATTTCAGACCTTCAGCTATTTGACTCTAGAAAATCTCAAACAGAAGCCTGTCCTAAAAAGCTGCAGAGAGCTGATTGTGATCCTGCCTTCATTATGACATACATTCCCAGGTTGCTTCCTTGCATCCAGTACCATACTTTTCAGTCTCTTCAGGGACACCAGTAGCTGCTTGTCTGTAATTTCCTGTGCTTGCTGAAAAAACCATGACTTAAAAGTACTGTAACTAAGTCTAGAAATGGAGATGTCTTTGTGCTGAATACCCATAAGCCAAGTGTTAGGACTTAGCACTGGGAAGAAGAGTTATTCCCCTGCAAGACCTGTAGATCTTATAAGCTATCTCCCAAAGTAGAGAAAGGATCAGGTCTGTAATCCAGCAGCAATAAAAAGCTGGAAGTTGTTGATCCCCGCTCTTGCTGTAGGGGAAGAGAAAGCCCATATGTTTATGATAAACACATTTAATATTGTAGATTTTACAAGTGAAATTGAAGGCACATTTCATTTAGTGCTTCTTTTCCCTTTCCCTTTTCTCCCTCATAGAGTCACTATAAGGCAGAGTTAAGGCCCTCTGAGGACTTTAACAGCATTTACCTATATTAAGATGTCATTTTAAGTGCAACACTAACTTCCCTGTGTTTCTGATGCTTATTTCTGGGGAATTACACCATCTGTGGAATTTAATTTACCAATATGTACTCTGCCCTTTAACTCCATCATAATGCCACTCTTGTGGGAATCCATAATATACTCTAACACCACAAGCCACCTGATAGCTTAAAGTTGCAGTTTTTACTTTTGCTGCTTTATAAATGAGCAATTAAGTTACCCAACAATTGTTCCCAGAGCTGACTTCCCTCTATGTTTGCCTGCAAGAGGAATTTATTCGCTCTTAATTTCTACAACAGCCCTTTCCCTTGAACTGCCGCCTTTTAGAGCTGTGCTAGCCATTAGGCTGCTTCCAGTCAGCTTACCAATGTTGTGGAATAAGTTGGCAATGCTTTTAAACTGTCCTGGTACAATGTTAAGTGTGGGCTGCTCTGATCTCAGTAACATCTGTTCTCTCACCCACAACCTAAATGGTCTGCAAGGGTTTTTCTTAGGGTAGAATTTGACCTATAGCATGGAGGAACAAGTGCTTTGAGTAATGAAGGCAGTCTCAGGATATTCTGACAAGAAAATGTCAAGGACAAGAGGACAAGAGAATATTTAATACTGCAGTGGCAGCCGAACATAGCAGTGAGTGGCAGGTTCCTGTATGAAACCCTCTATACTAATAGCCCTAACTTGCGAATTCTCTCTCTCTTGGGCTGAGCTGTTAGTAAGCTTGACTTTTGCTCGTACAGACATAGCAACATACATATTTATATATATTTTTAAAGGCTACGAGCAAAGTAAAATAGATAATTTTTTCCTTGTTTATAATAAACAAAGTTTGTGATTTAAAATTATTTACACACTAGGGGGAAGAGCTTTAACCTTTGCTGTTTGACACATCCCAGAAACAAAATACAGCTGTCTTCCTGGGGGCAATCTTTTAGCTGCATAGTGGATTCTGATTCAGGATTTGAGAATGCCCTAGGTACCTCACATTTTAGTAATCCCAGACAAAGGAGCCAGTAGAAAGGAAGCATATACAATCCTTAGAAATACTTCCTTGAATCTCTCTTTGATCCATTGTTCTCAGCTTCTTTGACCTGTTCTCAGCTGCTGCTTCCTTGGAACTTGGGCCCTTGAGACCATTTAGAGACCAAGGACTCACACTTTTCTCATCTCTAGGCCAAATACTTTAGAAAAAGTGTAGCAGTCTTTGTGTCTGTCTAGTTATTTGCCTCTTTCCCTGGTATTCCTCCCTTGACTGACTATGCAGAAGAAAGTCAGAAGAGTAATCTACAAGCACCCCCTCCTGCCTTGCCTTATCAGTCTGGAGGTGACAGATTATGAAATTCCAGGACATGCCATTCTGCTGCCAAGGATTTGACCTCATGTGTTCCCACCATGAGCTCATCTGCTCACCTGCAGATAGACAGACGCACACACATTTACCATGCCACTTACTTATCTGTTTTACCCACTCTCAGCCACCTACTCAGAACAGATTCACCACATCATGTGTTCCATGGTTTGAAAGCTGTTACTTTTAGGAAAATCTAAAGAAGTGGCACTTAGGAGTTTTAAATGCCTCTACCATCTCATTTAGACAACTCTCCATTGTCCATATGGAGATCAGTAATAAGTGGTATCCCTCAGGGGTCTGTATTGGGACTGGTATGGTTCAATATCTTTATTAATGACATAGACAGTGGGACTGAGCGTACCCTCAGCAAGTTTGTGGATGACACCAAGCTGAGTGGTGCAGCTGATACATTTGAAGGAAGGGATGCCATCCAGAGGGACCTTGACAGGCTTGAGGAGTGGGCCCATGTGAACCTCATGAAGTTCAACAAGGCCAAGAGCAAGGTCCTGCAACTCCCATATCAATACAAGCTGGGGGATGAATGGATTGAGAGCAGCCCTGCAGACAAGGACTTGGGGATATTGGTAGATGAAAAATTAGATATGAGCTGACAATGTGCACTTGAAGCCCAGAAAGCCAACTGTATCCTGGCCAGTAGGTCAAGGGATGCTATTCTCCCCCTCTACTCTGCTCTCCTGAGAACTCACCTGTAGTACTACATCCAGCTCTTTGTCCCCCGGTACAAGAAAGACATGGACCTGTTAGAGTGGGTCCAGAGGGTGGCCACAGAAATGAACAGAGCACTGGAAAACCTCTCCTATGAAGAAAGGCTGAGAGTGTTGGGGTTGTTCAGCCCGGAAAAAAGAAGGCTCTGGGGAGACCTTATTGTGGCCTTTCAATGTATAAAAGGGGCTTACAAGAAAGATAGAGAGAGATTTCTTTACCATGGCCTGTAGTGATAGGACAAGGAGTAATAGTTTTAAATTAAAGGAGGATAGATTTAGATTAGATATAAAGAAGAAATTTTTACTGTGAGGCTGGTGAGACAGTGCAACAAGTTTCCCAGAGAAATTTGGATGCCCCATCATTGGAAGTGTTCAAGGTCAGGTTGAACGGGGCTTTGAGGAATCTGATCTAGTGAAAGAAGTCCCTGCCCATGGCAGAAGGATTGGACTAGATGATCTTTAAAGATCCCTTCCAACCCAACCGTTCTATGACTCTGTGGTCTCTGCCATGGAGCAAATATCTTTTGTGACAACTCAAACAAACATGTTCAAATGGGCCTCTTTCTTTCTTTGCTTAACTAGCATGTATTCTTTCTGTGCCTAATGCCAGTTTAACAGGAAGGGAGTTTCACCGAGGCCTGTGTTCAATTCTCCATTAACAGAAGTTTTTCCTGGCACTTATCTTGGATATACATGCATGAGCCTAACCAGACGCAGTCAGGGTAAAAGCAAGAAGCATCTGGCATGGTATCTTGTGTCAGATGAAAGGGTGTCTCCTAGCCTGTGTGAGCACAGGACTAGGACCCAGGAAAAGACTGTCCTGCTGGGGAAATGTATCTTTGTTAGCTCAGATAAAGCAGCCAGTTAGGGTGGTTTGGAGGCAGACTCTAGAATTGTTTTCATGGCCACCTCTGTGAACACAGATACTTGCCAGCTCTCTCAAGCAAAGAGGAGGTAGCTGAACAGGCTCCAGAAACTGCTTTCCTCTGCTCCCCATGAAGAGTTATAGAGGAAACACTTTGGATAGAAAAGGACATCTTCCCCTGGGACTGGGACCGGAAGACAAAAGGAACCATCTGGTGCTGCAGTTTGGATGCTGGTCCTGAAGTTTCCCCTCACACAAGAAATGGGATTGCTCAGGCCCACTGAGCTCCAAGATCCAGATTGACAGGGTAACAGTGCTGTTGCAAAGTGCAGAAGTAATAGAGTACCAAATTAGACCTCTATACACCAGGCCCATGACATCTGCCCTGGTGAAACCTGAGGGACTATGGGAGCAGGAAGATGGTTAAGTCTGATGTGTTTCTCATATGGGTCTTACAGAAATGAACCAGCTGACAATGGGGGGAAAGCTCTTTCACCTAAGTTATCATAGAATCATAGAATATCCTGAGTTGTAAGGGACCCAAAAGGATCATTGACTCCAACTCCTGACTCTACACAGGGCAACTGAAAAGTTAAATCATATATTTATATATAAGAGCATTATTCAAACACTTCTTGAACACTGGTAGGCTTGAGGCCATGACCACTTCCCTAGGGGGCTTGTTCCAGTGCTTGACCACCTCTCAGTAAAGAATCTTTTCTTTTTTGTGAGGTGACCAACCCCATTATGTAATGGACCAGTGTTTTCTTTAGTCCTCTTTTTGCTGTTAAAATACTTTTAAAAGCCTTTTTTGTTATCCACCACAGTACTGGCTGTCTTCAACTCCAGCTGAGCTTTAGCCATATGAATTTTCTCTCTACAGCATCTCAGTAGTCCTCCTGTGTAGCCTGACTTTGCTTCCAAAGTCTGTACACTTTCTTTTTCCTCCTATGTTCCAGAAAGAGATCCCTGTTCAGCCAAGCTAGCCTTCTGCCCTGCTTGCTTGACTTTTTACTCATGGGAATTGCCTGCTCCTGTGTTCTTAAAAGATGACTCTTAAAAAGTGACCAGAATTTATGGACCCCACTACCCTCAAAAGCAAATTGCCAGGGGACCTTACTAACTAGTTTCCTGAGCAGCCTTGTCCAAAATCCAGGGTAGTAGCTCTGCTGACAGTTTTTCTCATACCACCGAAGACTTTAAACTTAATGATTTAATGATCATGGTGGGCAAGACAGCCACCAATCCTCACATCACCTACAAGACCATCTCTATTTACAAACAACAGATTTAGGAGGGTATCCAGTCAGTGGATGGCAGGGGGGGTGAATCTTTGAATCCCCTGAGAGGGCTCTCCCTGCTCAGCAGAGCTGCAGAAAAAGCAGTGGAGTTGCACATGTGACTCAGAAGAACAATTCAAAACAAAACAAGTTTATTAAATCTCCAGAACCTGACACTCATCAACAATCAACAGGCACTGCAGGTATGGAGGCTTTGTTATTGACAGCAATTCCTTATCTTAACAAGAACAATAGCTAAGGTGTAGGTGTGAAGATGTTATTAAACAATAGGTGGTATCAGCACCAGTTCCTTATCTCAGACAACCTAGAACGAGGAGGAGAAAGAAAAGAGAAAGGGAAAAGAGAAGAAAGTGGAAATAGAGAAAGGAGGGGATTTCAGCACCCTTTGGACTCTGTGTTGATGTCTTGACACGGAGCTCAACAGTTCATGTCCTCAGGTGGTGGGTCAACAAAGGTGCCCGTACATACTCGCCTTTTATAGAGTCCAGTCAGTTTGGGACCACCCTAGAGGCAGTGACCACTTCACACTTGCGCAGTCAGGGGTTCCAGAAAATTCAAGGGGATGCTGTAAATCAAGGGCTGCCTCGAACTTCTGCAATTGGGCCCCTGTTCCTCAGGGGCCCCTCTGGTGATTGCAGGCACAGTTGTGGTTGCAGAGGGAAGAGAAGTTTGAAAAACAGTCTGCTGTCCCACCTCCGCAGAGCTTGATCTGTCTTCCTCACGCAGCTTCCTCACTTGCAATGCTTTCTGCTTGAGTGGTTTGAGACAGAATCAGGCCCGGTCTTAGACAGGGAGCACCTTTCCTAGTCAGCTCCCTTAGTACCGGTATCAAAAGTTCATCTTCAATGTTATTCAAGAAATTCCTGCACCTGTTTGTGTCTGCTGTATGTTAGTTCCAGTTAACATCTGGGAAGTTGAAGTTGCCCATAAGGACAAGGGCAACTGATCTAGAGATTTCCCTTAACTCTTTATAAAATAATCATACACCAGTTTCACCATTCCAGCTGGGTGATCTCTAGTAAACTCGCACAGTAACATCCATTTTATTAGTTTTTCCCCTATTCTTTACCTAGAGGCTCTTGACCATGTCATCCCCAACTGCAAGTGTTATACAGTCCAACTCCTCCTTTACATACAGTGCTACCCCTTTGCCTCACTTGCCCTGCCTATCTGTCCTGAAGAGCCTATAACACCCCACCACAGCAGTTCAGTCACAGGACTCTTCCCATCAAGTCTCACTTACACCAATGATTTTGTAGCTCTGGGACTAAGACAAAGTTTCTAGTTCCTCTTGTTTATTCCTAAGACTGCATGCATTAATGCACAAACATTTCAAAAATGCTCCAGTGTGTACTCAGTACATTATGGTGCAGAGTGAAAACCCTCACTAGCACACCATCCCTCAAACACTGACATGGCATCCCATAGCTTATCACTAGTAAGCCTGATTTTATCCCTTTCCCCCTTTGAACCTAATGTAAAGGTCTTTCAATCAACCCTGCTAACTTGTGAGTAAAAATATTTTTCCTCTGCTGAGAAATGTGAATCCTGTTGGGTCCAGCAGGCCAGGTGTTGTATAGATGATCCAATGATCAAAAAACCCCACTCATAGCCAGGTATTGATAAGATGGGTCTGCCTGTTTCTTTTGGTATCATTCCCTACAACTGGGAGGATAGAAGACAATCTCCTGACTGCACTCCTAATCTTTTTAGCAATCCTACCAAGGCCCTGAAGTCTCATTTGATTGCCCTTGGACTTTTCACTATGACTTTGTTGTTACCCACATGACAAAGCAATAGCAGATAATAATCTGAGAACCATACTAGACTAGGAAATTTCCTGGTAGCATATTTAACTCGAGTCCCAAGGAGGCAGCAAATTTCCCTGAAAGGTTGCTCTGGTTGACAGATCAGACCCTCTGTTCCTCCCAGAATGGAGACAGTTCAGAAAAGAACTCACCATTTTTTCTTCATAGAAGTGGTCATGATGCAGGGAATAGGCTGACCTGACCTTGGTGACTCATCTAGCATAGATGGATCATTATCCACTTCATCATGTCCCTGTTCTTCCAATTCTAGAGCTTCATACCTATTGTGTAAATTAGGAGCATTACAGGTCTACCTTCATTCCAGACTAGGAGCTCTGCTTCTCTTTTTGGCTTTGAGCTGCAGTGCTTGGTCCTATGTTTTATTCAGCCAATTTCACCGTAATGCTTTTTACAGGTGGCTCAGGAGAAGCACTTAGTCCCTTCCCTTCCCGCACCAAATTGTCCTTTGAACAAACATTCGGTCAAATCCCAGTGATGATAACTCTTCCCACAGTCCCCCTCTCTAGTACAGAGCTTGACTGAAGTAGAAGGAGAAAACAATCAAACCTGATTTTGGAGGCTTGCAACTGACCCCAAAGTAGAGAGTGCTGGCACAAATTGTGGCAGGGCCCTGAGAGCTGGGGGAGAGTCCTTGTTATGGAGAGCTGTATCTCATCAAGCCTGTGGTGTGGGCCTGTTTGAGGTTTGTGCTGTGTCTGTAAGACCTTGTGCAGGGAGGACTGGCCTGGGGACAGGATGGCTGGATTTACACTGTAAAAGAATCCACTTTTCCTGAGCTTTTTCTTACTTGCTTCCAATGTGACATGATCAGCCAATGATGGATACTGTGGATTTTTTACTTTTAGGGTCGTTTCACCTGATGAGTCTATCTCTTTCTTAGTACTTCTCTTTTCACATTTTTCCCCTGATTCACTGAGAGACCTTGCTATGTCTAGGAGGAATTTGCTGTCCTTAGCTGAGGGATAAGCAGTCAGAGAACATTGCATTTTCAATGGTGTTAACCCAGATAAAATGTAGACATCCAAAATAGGCAAATGGCAGTTTGGCACGCATAACTCTCCCTCCATTTTCAAAACATTTTGCTGGCATCTTGCTCTAAAATAATGTTTGTAGTGGTGCATGTTCTCTAGTTTTCATGCTTACAATCTCTCTCCTGACTTTCCTTTAGATTAATATTTCTGCAGGAATCCTGCAAGTGTGGATAAGCTGTGTCTCAGGTAGTTCTTAAAAGCTGGGAACATGATTCCACCTAAGCCAGAGATTGCTCATCTCCAGGTTATGGTGTAGAGGTATGGCCATTATCTATTCTTTAGATAAAGAAAATTGGTACAGTGAGTAAAGGAATAAGCTGTTCTCTGTCTTCAGTGGGGATGGAGAACTAGAAATAGGTTTAAAAATCCAGAAGCATAATTCATGAAGACATTAAGAGAAACTTTCTGATGGCAAATATAGTACTGGCCCAAGTTCCATATGCAACTTGTTTTCAGAATTCTCCAGACAGTCCTCCATCCCCCAAACCAAACTTGAGCAAAATCCTCATTTTTTGAATCCTGAATGGGTGCAGCAGCAGCTTCTTTCATCCTGATCAGAGGCCTACCCTGCTCTTCCAGAGGAGTACTCAGACAATTGCATAAACCAAACAGTGTGGTAGGGTTTATGAAGCAATCACCTGTAGAAGAGGATAGAAAGCTATGTTGTATTTATTCACTCCATGCTATTCCTCAACTTTGTGGGCTAATAAGAAGAATTTAAGAGTATGTATTTCATGTTAATTATGATAGAGCAAGAGGACAATTTGATTACTGTTAGAAGCTTAGTCTTGCCAAGTGATCTACTTAGTTAGAAATAAATAACTAGAACCTAATAGCTTTGGGGCAGCTTTAATTCACTTGCATAGAAAAATGGTTTAATACTCCTTACTGGTAGTCAAAACAATAATAAGGTTACATAAAATCCACAAATGTGCTGTCAAATCGATCATGATTGTAATTAAAGACTCTACTCTTTCAGGGAATTTTATTTTATGGCATCCCATAATAAACATAATTAAACTTCTTGGGAAGTCGGATACTTAAGCTGAGTTAGAATTAGCCTGTGAGACATCAAAAATGCTGCTGCTGAGGTGTAAAAAGGAACGTAGGATCTGGGATAGCTGGAAACATGGAACTTGTGTAAGAAACTCCTTTTCCCTGGCACTCTTCCCGTCCCTCTTGTCAGATCAGAGCACAAAACATTCATTCTTGTGTCTGTCTTCCCATCAGGGGAACTATCTATGGTGGGGCAAAATCTAAGCACTGAGAGTTCATGCTGGCTTACTACCAAAAATTTGAGCTTCAACCAATTTGCATCTTCACTGGAAAGCCCTTTCAACTGAAAATCTTATTTGGCTTCATCTCTGTAAGACTTCCAGGTGTTGCAAAATGGACCTGAAAGGGACCCTAAAAGACAGTGTCCACCACTCAGCCTGAAGGAGAATCAGATTGTTATTCCCTTGCCTCTTCTGAGAAGAAAACACAGCCAACATTTTAAAGAGTGACTACCTTTCCTATCTGTGCTGTCACAAAAGCTGGACAAATGTTTCCTACTACGATACTGAAAAGGTCACCAGCCAGTTTCTGGTCCTTGCTGAACTGGTACCAGAAATAAGCTGCTATCTGCAAGTCCAGCTAAGCCTAGCCTACCATCCCAAGAATGAAACTGTTGTCAGAAAAAAGCAGAAGGAGGAATGGCTTCGCTAAGGAGAGAGTATGAGCCACAGAAAAACAACAGTACTAGGTAAGTTTTTTTAAGGGCTTTAAAAGCCTGAATTTCAGAGGAATTTTCCTTGTTTGATTTCTTTTAATAGGCAGGATTGATAAAGTCATTGTTTAGAAAAAAAGAGCGTTGCCTCTGCAGAAGAGCAAGCCAAGCCCCCAGGAGAAGCTGGCTGTCAGAGCCATCTTGCTGCCCAGCAGATACTCACAGCCCAGATCTATGGAAAGATGGCTTTCCACTACAAACTGTCATGCACATCTGACACTCTGAAAGAACTACCAGAGGTCCCCAAGCCAGTATGCTCTGTGGCTTTCTCTTCTCAACCTTGCACAGACCATGAGCAAAAGTGAGTGATGGGAAAACTGAAGATAACCCTGTCCAAACCAGAACTTCTTTGGCTTTCCTGTGCAGTGGCTGAGCAAGGCTGAAAATCCATAGTTCTCATATTGCAGGCCTTTTGGGAAGTTGTGGTCTTGTTCCTCATATGCTGCTTTTCCAGTTCAAAATGAAATCAACTTCTCTTCATCTAGAAGCACTTGGGAAGTGATTGCTTGTGACTGAATCTATATATGAACCATGGTATTTAAGAGTGTCTGGGTTTTGTTGTGTTTCAGTGGTGAGGGAACTTGGTGTTACACAGAGGAAGTAGCAGAAAAAATACATACATAGCATAAATTTCTGCTTTTGCTCTATCAGGCAGTGTCTAATTATGCTATAACGTGGTTTTCAACAGTCACAGTTACTAGTGGTTTTACATAACCAGAACATTAACCACATGATGGAGTTAGGTTTCTGTGTCAATACAGTGTGGTTAATGGTCCTAAGTCACAAAAATGTAGGCTAAGATTTGCACAGCCCCTCCAGGCTCTCAAATGAAAACATTTAAGCTCCAGTGAAAGTCCTAGCCACATGTGTTGAGTAAGAAAGCAAAGAGGCCTTAGTCTTGCAAATGTAATTAATAATCTAGTTTGGGTTAATTAGTTGTACATTATCAAAAAAGAATATTTAGTGTAATGACACTGTAATTGGAGTTTGACTCCTTTGTGATCACATTCTGCCATCTGATGCACAGTGCTGACTGGTCTTCAAAGCCCTTTTCAAATACATACTTTACAATAGATCTAGTGGTGTTAGAAGCCTGGCCGTCCCTCTCCTGCATTTGTCTGGCAAAGCCACTGTCTGCTTTGCATTCTGTCTACCCTAGAGACCTCCAACATATAAAATGATTAGATTAAATTACCATGCTGGTTTGCCAGAGCCTCAGTCTGAAGGAGGGTCAGCTGTTGAAAGCTGTAGTCCACTGGTGTAAGAGCTTTGGCACTGAGAGATGGTGAAGAAGCACACCTTTCTCTTGGCACAGTCTTTACATGAACACTCATGGTGCGCTGAGGCAGAGGTGCAGCAAGCTGGGGTGAGGTCCCTCTTACACTAGCTCTGGGGAGAAATGACTTGCAGAGAACCTGGGAATCTGCAACCCACGTAGGAAAACTGCTCTGTTCAGGAAAGGCTGAGACCCATCGCTGCTGAATGGCAAACTGCTGCTCCAAAAGGGCAACAAAGCAGTGGTCCGTGCAGTGCAGGGCTGTTTTTGAATAGGCTGCTGGCCTTCTCTTTAAAAGGAAACGGGAGTGCTACTAATGGGAATCAAGGTGACTGTACCAATTCCAGCTGCTCCTGCTGAGACCCGTTGAGCAGAGTGTCTCTACAAAGTTGATAGTGAGACCACGGTTCAGTTTTTGGTATGGCTTCTGGCTGGTCTGGAAGAGCTGTAATTCTCACATTTCCCCTGTTCATGCCCCTGTAGAATGTGAATACACTGACATTATGTTTTACTTTCTAAAGGACCAGACTAAGCACTTGAATCCACTCATAAACCCACTTTCTAAGGCAGAACATGTAAATAGGGAAGAAATCTTTTGAGTCTAGTTTTGTATTTCACATTTGAACCAAGTCCAGGCAGAACAGCATACACAAACCAGGCAAGTGAGTCCTTGTAAAATGGGACTTGGTTTTGGTGTTTGTTTCACATGCTTCTCTTGGTCTTCTGCAAACCACTCTCCAACCTGGAACATGTCGTGAAGCATGGGACTGTCTGCTTACCGTCCATTTCCCACACAAATGAACTGCTCTGGAAAGCTGTTGAAAATCTGTCTATGGAAAGACTGTGGTTATCGACCGGTGAACGATGCTACATAAAACACTCTGTTCATTCTGTGCGGGATGCTGGCCCATAGCCTTCATGATGCAAATGCCTTCCAATCCATCCCATCTCCCTTGTTCTTCAGACTTGAGTGTTTTTCCCTGTTGTGGCCTAAGCCTTGCTTCAGTCATCATTGCTGTGTCCCTGGGGACTCTGTTCCAGTGACTGACTACCCTTTCAGTGAAGAACTCTTTCTGCGCAGCAAGCTGTTTAGATATTGCAGCCTTGAAAAGCTGTAGAGAGAACAAACTCCCTTTTTGAATGTGAAGGGTAGAGCATGGTCTCATCCACCCAAAGGAGCAAGTCTCTCCCACTGGAAGTTACATGGAGAGAGATGGAAGCTACTAAAAGCCTTGTCCATGGTCTGTTTCATACTGAATGGCATAAATTCTTTGTAGTATGTTATCTGCTCTGTCTGAGCCACATTCCCATGGCCTCAAAGGTTACTCCATCCACTTTGACATTTGACTGAAGCAGAAACTGTACATGGTGATGTCAGTATCCTTGAACAAGCCATCAGCTGTATAAAGCCCTACTCCTCACTCCTCAGCCCCAAGAAGTAAAGGAACCCTGCGTTTGCTGCTAACTTTGAAATGTGGTGGAGAAAAAAAATCATACAGAGCATTTCTTTCTACAAATGGGGTTAGCTAGAAAAGGGTTCGTTATAGTTATTTGTGTTTATTTATGAAATAGATGTGGAAATGGATGGACATTGTTCTGATTTATTCTGTTAACCTGTGCACTCCTTTGCTTTGAAAAGGCTGGCTCATTAGTAGGTGAGCATGCAATTTGACATAAGACAGTTTGCCCCAATTGATTTCAAGGCAGCGTTACAGAAATATAGAAGTGATAATGCCCCACAGTGCTAATTTGGCACCACACAGATGATACTCTCAGGCTACTTACAGTATGATTGTACTTCTAGGAATAGCAAAGGACTTTAACTTGCAATACTGAGAGACAAACTCTACTTATTTATATGTCTTCTCTTGCCATTCCATCTTTTTGGAAACAGTATATTAACTTACAATTATTCTACATCTCCCCACTCTGTCCAGCCCACAAACTGGAGCAGAATAAGTTGATGGCCTTGTGTGCTATATTGAGATCCTTCTTTAAAATGCAGTTCTGACTCATTCTCTGCTGCATACAAAAAGACACTGGTTTCCACAGAATCAATAAAATCCGAAGTTTTTTTTTATGAAAAAATATCTACAGAGATATATTTTGCTAACTTTTTTAGGAGAGCACACTTTTTTGAAGACCTCTGAAAGGAGGTGAGCTTCCTTCTGACTTCTGCTTTTTCTGAGAGAAATAAATAACTTCTTCCAGGAAAGCAATCAGACTGGAACCCCTGTTTTACAAACATTTCTTTGGATCGTTAGGAAATGAGATAGGAAAAGAAGAAATTTCTTCAGAGATTTTTCTCCCTAAGAGGAATTAATTTCATCTTTAGTCCCCTCCCATTCTAACACTGCTATTTTCCACAGTGTTTTTATGGCAAGGGATTGAAGAAAAGGAAGTGAGTTTTCTTGTGCTAGCTTGTGAGAAGAAGAGAGTGTTAGAAATGTATGTTGGGTTTACATTTCCAGGTTTCGGTAGTGAGGGAATGAGAGGGGCTGCAGGGGCGACACCCGTGAGGAGAGGCTCATGCTGCCCTGTGCAAGATTCATTGCAGAGCACAGCTGAGCCCCACAGCTGAGCCCCTCAGCCAAGGCAGTGGCACCTCTGGGAATGTAGTTAAGAAATGGAAAAAAATGCTGCACAGCAGCTGTGAGAGTGAAAAGTCAGAAAAAATATGAGCAAAACAGCCCTGTAGACACCAAAGTGAGAGAATGAGGAGGGGGAGGAGGTGCTCCAGGCACGAGCACAGAGATTCCTCTGTAGCTGTGGACGACCACAGTGGAGCAGGTACCCATATTGCAGCCCATGGAGAATTCCACAGTGCAGCAGGTGGAGATGTCCTGAAAGCAGCTGCAGCCTGTGAAGAGCCCACACCAGAACAGACTCTTGGGAGGAGCTGCAGCCTATGGAGAGGAGACCATACAGGAGCAGGTTTTCTAGCAGAAGCTGCAGCCCGTGGGGAACCCATACAGGAGCTGTTCATGAAGGACTGTATCTTGTAGGGAGGGACCTCATATTGAAGCAAGGAAAAAGTGTGAGTAAGAAGGAGCAGCAGAGAGGAACCATTAAGGACTGACCGTAACCCCCACCCCATTGTGCCATTTGTGAGGTAAGGAGGTTAAAGAGTTGGGAGTGAAGGAGAGAAGTTGAACATGAGAAGAAAGGGTGAGATGGGGGAAGGTGTTTTAGTTTTGTTTTTGTTTCTCACCATCCTGCTCTGTTTTTAATCAGCAATAATTTAAACTGAATTCTCCAAATTGAGTCTGTTTTGCCCATGATGGTAACTGGTAAGTGATGTCCCTGTCTTTATTTCAATCCAGGAACTTTTTCCATCTTATTTTCTTCCCCTGTCCTGTTAAAGAGGCAGAGTGAGAATGCAGCTGGGTGGGGTTCTGACAGCTAGCCAAGGCTAACCTACCACAAAAGGAAATAAAAATTCTTGCTTAGAAGATTTTCAGTACTGCTTTGGATTTTATCTGTTCTTCCAAAGGTTTCTGGAGTGCATGTACTTCCCAATTATTACCAGCATGTGTTCATAAAATTCTGTATTGGTGCTTCCAGTCAGATTTAGAGAAGTCTGCAGCTGCCAGATGGAAAACAGAAAGAGATAGCTTGACTTTCTGAAGAACTGCAGTTCTTAGCTGGGTACTATGTGATACTTCTGTCATTCTGATGCATGTCAATGTTTATCTTCTAGACATCTTAACTTTCTGCCAACTTGGACTCCCCATCTGTTTTGCATTTCTCTGTCTCATGGAAGAAGAGTAGGCCATAAAGACATGTGCTTGGGCTTCCTGTTGACTACTTCAGCAGGACCAACAGGAAGGTATAGGAAAATTATGAAGAAACTAGCTAATAAAAGGGTTTGTGAGTGAAAACAGCTCCAGGAAATCTCATGGTATTGTGCAGTAACTGCTTGCAGCTTAGAAAGTGATCTGCATAGAGTCACAGCTGACTGCTGTGAGGCGGCACAAAAGGAAGTGTGAATGGAAGACTGAAGATGGACGTGGGATAGATTTTTCTCACACAGAAAGACCTCTGTTTCAGACTTGGGTAGTAAATGTGTCTTTGTGAAGAGCCCTCCATAGTGTATGTGAGAGATAGTATGTTTGGCTTAGAAGGAGGTTTGGGAAATATTTGTTTGGTATCTAGCAAACTGTTTTAGAAGTGGATATGGGACTTTGGGGCTTTCAGTCATTTACACAATACAGATAGACAGCTGTTCATTTTTGCTTTTGTATCTGCAGACAAAATAGCCTCTAAGTTTTAAGCAAGAGCAGACAATATTACTAAGTTAAAATGACTCAGTACCACACTCTTTGGTCAGTATTTGAAATTAAATTCAAGATGTAGGGAAGTTCTTATTTGTTTCCATATTTCACTTGGGATGAGAGCACCACCAAAACTTTAAATAAACATTTCTGGATAAAAGAAACTTGGATATTCCAAGTGGCTTATCAATCTAAGGACAGAAACTCTACAAACAACCTATCATTAGCATTTCAGCTCATATGGTCACCACTATTATACTCATGGCTCATCCAAGCTCACGATTTCTCCCTCATGTTCTGATAACCTCTGACAAGAATTGGCTCTGAGCAGGAGTGAGCTTTTGTGAAGTTTGTGAATTATTTGAATTCATGGCAGATTTTAGACATATCGAAGCTGTGTGCTGTTTTTGAGAAGGGACCACAGTAGCTTTGAAGGGATATGTGGGATTCCAGTTTTGTGTCCATCTTTGATCTGAGTTTCCCTCGTGGACGAATTTTGGGAGCTCAATAGTCATAAAATTAAAAGTCTGGGCATATGGGTCTGATTCTGTTCACACTTGCTCCCCTGGAGTCATTAAGCCTGTCAAAGACTACCTGATCTTGGCAGAAAGAGCAGTATCTCAAGCTACAGACTGCAGAGTGTTCCCAGGTCACAGAATTGTTTGGAAGGTCTTGTCTTCTACCAAAACCATAACTTCCTATTTGTAGTGACTGAGCCAGCACACACCATGGTGGGCAGAAGAAGTCAGTGTACATTAACCCCAGAGAACATCTGCAATGCAAGGACATTTTGTCATTCTGAACCTAGTGACTTTTGAGTCACTGCTAGTGGGGGGAGGGGAGGCGGGGGAGTGGGGTTGGAGTCCAGAAATGCTGTAGAGCTTTAATGAGCCTTGTTACTGTACCTTGTACGCATGCATTGATCTGTGCTAGGTAGCCTAAGAAGGAAGAGAACAAAATATGATATTAAAGAGCTCTGAGGAGGAGGCAGCTTCATTGTAGGAACTAAGGCAGTTACATGAAGATCCAATGCAATGGACCAGGACTGGATCAGGTCAGTGACTTTCCCTTCCCCACTGGAAGAAGCATTTACTCCTCTAGGCCAAAAGCCAGGTGTGGATTTCTGCACTCTGTAGATCTTGTCCTGGTGTCAACCGGTCTGTGTGGTGTGGTGATAGAGCCTCTCTGCTGTTGTCCTGCAAGGGCAAGTACCCAGCTCAGTTTTAGGAGTCTCATAACATGGCTATGACACATGCCTGGGATCAAAAAACTGTGTAAAAAAAGCAGTGCCATCAGAGCAATGCAAAGAAACCTTCTTGAAATGAGAATCAGATGGAGGAAAGGATTTTGGGGAACTCTGTTGTAGCCTGGACTTCAACTTTAGTTGTCAACTTTACCCCATTTAAATAGTAAGCTCTTGAGGGCTTACAGCCCTGTGACACTTTATGCACAGCCCTTAGCACCCAGATCCCAGAAACAGCCCACACTAAATATTTTTTTTCCTTTAGACTCCCTCCAACATCAGAGCAATGACAGCGTTCCTCTATCTTTGCAGAAAAAAGTAAAATACAGCCTGTAAAGGTCATGGAAAATAAGTGCAATAAACTAGGGTAGAGCCTTTGCAGAACTCCATCTAATGCAGAGACAGTCACTAGCTGTTATTGTAGGTGATGTGTGTGCTGTTTTGCAGTGGTTACCATCAAGAACAATCAGGTACTAACAGCAAAAGCAGACATTTTTACAACAGATATAGCTGTATCTCTTCCTGTCTATGAAATAGAGCAGGGATGTAATTTATTGCTGTGGTACCTACCCCTGCTGTTCTAATTAAGACCTTGTCAGCTTTCCTATTATAAAGTCTGTTTTCCAGATATTTAGCAACAGCTAAGTGAATGAACTCCAGTAAATACTTGCTCTGGCAAATTTGCCTTCTGTCTCAAATCTCAGGATGTACATACTAGGCACAACTAGTTTCCTTCAGTGCATACACGCTTGTGACTCATTAACAACCCTACCAGAGATTTTATGATGCCTCACATCTGGAATCATTACACCCCGCTTGGCGCTTAATTGCCTCTACTAATGCTTCCCAAGCTAGAAGTGGTGACCTCATCTGCAGTTGAAGGCACCAACTTTCCAGTAAGTGTGTGGGGTCACCATTTAGCTGGAGAGCCATTTGAGTCACAAGACAAAAGTACGTAGACAAGGCTGTCTTAGGAGTGATGTTCTTACCTGCATCAAGCACAACTGACTAGACAAGCCTTTTGCACTTGCTGAACCTTAGCTTGAAATTGTTTAAGTTTCCTTTCTCTCTATTTCTCCTTCACACACAACCCATTATCTGGAATGAAATGTCTTTTTTTTAAAGTTAAGATTAAAAAAACCATTTGATTGCTTAGAATCTCCACATTTACAGTTATTCTGGAGATATTATTTCTAAGCCAGCTTTGCTAAAAGATCTTTTATCTTTGAAAATATATATTAAAAAATTATGATCCTGTTACTGCTTTGAAAGTATAATAGCTAATCTCTTAGCACAGTCAACAACTGTGGGCATTTAGGTATGGTGTAACCAACGCCTGATACGTTTATGTGTTTTCCTCTCTCTGTTGGTTTGGCACAAGTAACACTTTTGGTTCACTTGAATGCCTGATTACAGGGCAACTGCGATCCTGGTATGGAATTTGTCGTTAAAATAGTCAAAATATTTTGACTGAATTTTTAAAGAGAAATGTAGGTTAGGATTTTGTTTCTTCTTTATCTGAACTTTTTATTTGACCCCAATTTGAGTGTAAAAAATGTTTTGCATGAAAAACAGCCATTTTAGAAATGGTTAAAAAGAAACTATTTCATTAGGATTGCCTAAGGCTGAGGCTGTGTAATATTCTACAGCATACAGATGTCTTCAGAGATATGATATTATTTATGTGTACTTTTCCTTCCTTTAATTTGTGCTTATGTATGATGGAGGAAAGAGAAATGAGATTGCTTGCTGTGGCTAGAACTTGAAACGACTTGTGCTTGAGTGTGTTGTAGCCAATATTTAAGTTTGTCTTTTTATTTCTTGTTCAATTTAAATTAATTTAGGCTGTCACCAAAACAGATTTAAAGAAAGTAGATGGTACATATTTCCTCTAATTATTTTAGGCATTTTCATTCTTTAATATCCTTAATAGGTGGGCAAGTACATGCAAATCAACTTTCTTTCTAGCAGGCTGTCAGCTAGTTTATATGTGAAAATGGAAAGCTTCAATGACAAACGGGTCATAAAGGCTTTTAGAGTGTCATGATTGTGTTGAGCAAGCCTTGCTCAAGCGTGAAAAATAGTTAGCATGTACATGTATAAGAGGTGCAGTATTAATTTATTCCTGATAGGATATGACACATATATATTGTATAGTATATTATACTCTGTATATATATATATATAATAGCTTTTTCTATATTATATGCATTAAAATATACACATACAATATATAATACTTAATATAGATAGTATAAAATAACATATAGTATAAGGGTCACGAACCAGTCAGTGCTAGCTGTGCAAACACCACAAGACGTGTAATAGCTCTTGTGTGTCTGAGGTTATGTACACTTTGCCCCAATCCGTCAGGCTGTCCAAGAGCACAGTACAGTCAACGTTTCCAGCAACCTGAACTGTCTCCACCCCATGTTTGGGGAAGATACTGAAGCCCAGTTTTCCACCAAGAGTCATGACAAAGTATTTTTTTGAAGGTTTCAACCTTTCTTTAAAAGAATGTTTGGTAAATGATATTTATGGACATTAGAATAACATTTTTTCTTCCATCAGCAGTTACTGCATTCATCCAATCAAAAATGAAATTTGTGGAGATGAGGAAGGACTGTGTTTACTCTTGCTGATATTCTTCTAGCAGGACTGCTGGGATTATTGTATCTTTGACTAGCTGAAACTATTATCACATTGCAAATGTGTGTTTTTCAAAAAACCTTGCAAAAAAAATTCCAAACTCCCATCTGTAAACCCTTATGAATCCACATTTAGAGATCTTAGACAGCAAAACACATAAAGCATTAAACAACAGCTGAGCTTTAAGAGTTTCTTCAGATTTGTAGAAAAGTCCACTATTTAAAGAATAACAATATTTTCTGAGGCTTCTAGTGATGTTTCACCAGATGAAAATGTTTATTTTAAAATGTTTTCTCTGATGTTTTTAAATGTTTTATCTGATGAAAACATCTATTATCTTGAAAGTTCTCACAGAGTGCCTGATGAACTGTAGCACATTTCAGAGATCATTCTCATCAAGTGTTTGTTATGTAACATTGCCATAAGGTGGAAATGGAAAAAAAAAAAAAAAGTGCACTTTGAAATATCTGTCATTTTTAGATTTTTTTGTAATTCAGGTTACAAGTGAGGCCATGGTATTGTAACAAAGGATTTCCGGTTAGACCTGTCTACATCCTTCAAGATGAATGAATTACTGAGTGCTTTGTTTTGTACTGTAAATCACTTGCAAACAAGTGCAATTCATGTGCTGGTCTCCTTTCTCTGTGTATGGCATTTTTATCAGTTTGTTTTCCTGGGTCTTGACTGAATCCATAGGCCTGGTGTTAACTACTTCACACGCCCCATGCAACAGTGAATTAAAAATATCATGGAAATGTAAGTGCATTTCTGATGTGCACCACTCAAGTTAAAATGCATGTAGCCTGGGGAGATTCAGAGCTATTTTCACTGAAAAATGAACTGGTATCTCAATACTGGTGGGCAAAAAGAAATGTAGCAAAGCTCAGAGAGGAAAATAACTTTCTGTACTGTTACAATCAATGCCAGAGTTAAACAACAGAGAACCAAGAAAAAATATCCCTCCTGTAGAACACATCCTCCCTCTCCTCTTCCAAATGACTCCTGTTACGTCATGCAAGTGAATCTGCTCTACAGTACTTCATTTTTATCCTCCTTGTACAGATGGAGATATTCTTTAACACTATCTTGTTAGTGGATAAGCAAAGTGTTTTTCCCAAGCTCACGCAAATTATGGAAAAGCAGGGCATAAAGCCCACGTTTGCAGATGTGTGAAAAAGACATAGTATCCTTGGAAGACTCTTTCCACCCAACTTGGTACAACAACCATATTTAGGAAACTAGAACATGAAGTAGGAGAGACCGAGTGGATAGGCTGGCATTTTGCTTTCCTGAAATCCATGAGCGAATTTTTGCTATACTGTGAAGGGGACAGGTTCTTATTGGCACTGATGGCATACTGAATCTAATATCACTTCAATGGTTTTCTCCAACATCCAGTGGAGCCAATGGAAAAGATTTAAGTGAGACTGAGTCTTTTTGTTGGCTGAAGTCAGCATTCTTATCTAGGTGTGTTGGTTCCTCATCCTCTCTTGTACAGGAAAGGTATGTGAGATGGGATTTCCCTGGGTGCCCAAGGGCAACTGAAATTTTTTATCCTTCTGTTTGCAAATCTCAGTCTCACTGTTAACCAGAAATCACATCTAAACAAATAATTGCAGTGATTTACAGTATAAGAATCCTTCACATTTCTATGAATCTCAGATAAAAATGTAGGTGAAGAGGGCTTCAGTAAGAGTCTGACACATTGCAATCAGACAAGATGAAAAGGAACTTGAAACTCTTAAGTTAAAACAAGCGTGCTTATGGTCAGATTTACATTGAACACCCTGCATGAATGGGATTCAATGTTAGTAGAACACATCATTTGTGCCACTGCAGTACTTGCAGTAGTTACACAGCAAGACAGAAATGCCTCTTCTTACACTGTTCTTTGAGAGGTGTAATTAGACATTTCAACTACTCTGAGTTAGAAACACATTTGTGGCCAGTGTCAATTTACATTAAATAATTTTCTTTTTCAGGTGGGTTCACCTGAAGGTTTGTTGATATCTTTGGCCTCCTTTGAGGATGTTTTCTGAGCTTGTAATTTCCTTTTCAGGAGGTGGAAAATATTTGTGGAAAATATATAAATACATCTGTAAGCATATAAATATATATAATGAATTATGAATACAAATATAAATACAAATATTAGTACATATGTATTGGCGATATTCATATATCCCTCTAAAGGAGTTTCCACGTAGTTTAATTTTTAAAAGATTTCTACCCCAAATACTTATCCATTTTGCTGACATCTAGAGTTGGAAAATTTCCAACCTCTTGTCTTGCTCCTGTCAGTTTCAGAAGAGGAACAATAGCATTATTCCACATTAATGTGAATTCACCATGCAAATAAGAACAGACTAATTGTAGCCCCTCTGATACACAGCCTATATCTGGCCAGATCTGTTTTCATCATCAGCTGGAGGAAGAGATGAGTGTCAGCAAGTTCTGCAGCAGCATTACTGTGCCTAGTCTGTCTCCTGCAACCTTATTTAGTACTGCTCAGAAAGCTTTCTTAATAAGGAGACTTCTGAGCTGGTAACTAAACAACCATTAATTGAGCTGCTCTGTGTCTTGCTGTCTCAGCACTATCCAGGTGCAGAAACTAAAGATTAGCAGGAAATTTCAGCCCTTGCCACAGAGTCAGTCAGTGGGACCTGACTCTGAAAAGCAACTGGGACTTCCCTTCCCCTTTTTGGACTGCTTTGGGAATTTCAGATCTTTTCTCTAATGAATATAGAGTTTACTGATTAGCCTAAGAGCTTCTTTGAGTCCAGCCTGACTGCAGAATGGAGTTTCTCTCTCCACACTAAGGCTGTCACGTAGACTGAGTGAAGGGGAGGAAGCTGGTACAGTTTTCAAAGCTGTATTCATTGGAGGGTCTGGACTTGTATACAATCCATAGCTGGAGACAGTGGAGGTGGAGAGAGGAACGTGTTTTAATACACCTAGTCTCTTTCCTCCTCCTCTTGTCTGCAAGATTTTTTGGGCTGGGAGGGATGTGGGAGAGGTCCTACTGGGACTGAAGGGCTGATCTGGAGAGCTGTGGACTGTCTATGGGGCATCTATTGTCATCTTCTGGCCTAAGAATTTTGTCCTTCGTAGGCAAAGGGGGCAAAGACAAAGACAAGTACTCTGTGGAGGTAGCCAGGTTGTCCTGTAGTTGAGTGAGGACCCTTAAATGTTCCAAAAATCAGCTAGTGCAGGTGGTCAACTCTTAAAACAAGTAGATTAACTCCTATTTCTGCTACTAGCAATATAGGTGGCCTTGAAAGGCTACTTCTGTGCCTTGCCTCCTTGAATTGTTGGGCCCAAGAAGCCTATGCCAATCATTGTTCAACTCTGTGCCCCTGCTATTCTGTCTTTCTACCATGCTGAGAAAAAAACCATACCTGTAGCTTTTGGTGCAGGTATTAGAGACATGGTTTCTTCCTGTGTCTTGTGCTATGGAGCTAGTCAAATACAATCATCCTCAAGCATTTATTGAGTGTTTTCTTACCCCTTGGAAGAAATTATGGAAGAAGCAGGGTTAGCAGCATGCTGGTCAGTCAGAAAAGTGCTGGTGAGCAAGGACACACACTGTCCAGAGATGATTGTTCTGACCAACAGGTAAACGCAAAGGTAAATGCATCACAATGCCCAATTTTTACTGTATAGCAAACCCAACTGTTCATTTTTTGGTTGGATCAAAATTAGGTCTGATCTTTAAGTTCTCAAATGATTGTAATGGAGGCAGCTTTGAAAATGTAAGGAAAAAAGTGTTCAGAGCCCTTGCAAGCCTTGTCTCCAAGGTGTGAAGAGTCTCCTCTCCTTTTGATGCCAAGCTTTGTCTGATGATGTTCAATACATCAGCATATTTTAAGTCTGCTAAGCCTGAGTAACCCAATATGATGTGAGCACATCCTCCTTCTAGTTTAGCTGGATAAGTTAAAGAGTGTAGCTGACTGAGTCCAAGGTCAGCTCCTTCACTGATAAGAGCTCTTGTGAGGAAAACTAGAAACAACGGCCTGCCTGTCTTTTTCCTTGGGAACTACTTTTAAGCTGAAGCTTTACTGCAGGCCCCTGCCTGCCATCTACATCACAACTATGCAGCAGCCACATCTGTGCGTGGTCTCATAGTTCCTCAGTCCTGACTCTGACACAGACCCAACAGCTTGGCTTCCTGGTTTGAGCTCAGACCTGCCTCATCACTACAGAAATACTGATCGGTGGACTGTATCTGGTCTTCACCAATGTCTCTAGCCCTGATCATGACCTGGATTTGCTGCTCTGCATCCTGGCTCCTTGTCGGTGAGGTACCTGCTCATGCCTGCCTTGTTATTGTGCTCTGCTTTCAGCACAATTCCCTTTCAAGAGCAGCCTTCTTGTTGCTTCCTAACACAAAGTAGTCAATTAAGTATAAAGATAAAATAGATCATATGTTTTCTTTTCTAGTATGTGTTAAGGGATGTTAAGGATGATCCTTCTGACTACTCTATGTATTAAGGGATTTTATGAGTGGCTGCCTCTTCCAGGTGCTTTGGCCCAGGACCCTCCTGCCCAAAGTTTTGTTGGAGCCCAGCCCTGTGCCTGGGGAACTGGGGTCTCTGCCCAGGTTGAGGAACACAGCTGTTGCTTGCCTGTTTGCATGTTCAACCAGTAATGAAGCTGGGCACATAAACCAGAGACATAGACACACACACACAGATGCTCATACAGACACAGAGGACACTGACGTGGCTGGTCACACACCGTATCACAAACTAGGCATTGCCTTCAGCAGCACCCACATACAGGATGCACATAAACACAAGAACAGGTAGCCAAGTCCCCTCCTCCTTGTGGGCTGGCAGACACAGAAGTACTGTGTAGTACAGGCATACACAGATGACACTCTCCATCTTCACAAGCACATGCACGTTCATGGGTATCCCAAGCATCATCATGGCCCCTCTGCCTACATGGCACCCCTTCCGCAATCCTGGGCCCCCTTACCTGCCCCATGGGTCCCTGACTCACCGGCTGGTGCAGCTTGGTGCTCACTGCAGACACACAGCACTCACACACTTGTCCCACAGGCACTCCATGCTCGCAGGTCCCCTCAAAACCAACGTGGACCCTCCGCCCACCGAATACCCCAGCCTAGACCTGAGGGTCCCCTGCTCACCAGCTGGTCCAGCTTGAAGATTGCCAGTGAATACAGCCACCACCTCCCCCACCCCTGCCGCTGCACAGCGGGTTTGGGGAAGATACAGACACTTGCCCTTCCAGCAGGTGGCACCAGGTACATGGGCTGTG
Organism: Elanoides forficatus; assembly: GCA_025311575.1. Taxonomy (NCBI): domain Eukaryota; kingdom Metazoa; phylum Chordata; class Aves; order Accipitriformes; family Accipitridae; genus Elanoides; species Elanoides forficatus. Next base: position 29,227,100 of record JAOBAS010000072.1, read on the forward strand.
GCCTGCGGTCCTGCTC
>JAOBAS010000072.1:29237205-29249710 GCA_025311575.1 Elanoides forficatus
GGATGCCAGGTGCCCACCAAAGCCGTTCTATCACTCCCCCCTCCTCAGCTGGACAGGGGAGAGAAAATATAACAAAGCACTTGTGGGTCAAGATAAGGACAGGAGAGATCCCTCACCAATTACTGTCACGGGCAAAACAGACTCAACTTGGGGAAAATTAATTTGATTTATTACCAATCAACCATAGTAGGGTAATGAGAAATAAAACCAAATCTCAGAACACCTTCCCTCCACCCCTCCCTTCTTCCCAGGCTCAAGTTGACTCCCGGATTCTCTACCTACACCCCGCCAGCAGCACAGAGGGATGGGGAATGGGGTTTACGGTCAGTTCATCACACGCTGTCTCTGCCGCTTCATCCTCCTCAGGGACAGGACTCATCACACTCTTCCCCGGCTCCAGCATGGGGTCCCTCCCACAGGAGACAGTCCTCCACGAACTTCTCCAACATGGGTCCTTCCCATGGGCTGCGGTTCTTCATGAACTGCTCCAGTATGGGTCCCTTCCACAGTGTGCAGTCCTTCAGGAGCACACTGCTCCAGCGTGGGTCCCCCGCAGGGTCGCAAGTCCTGCCAGAAAACCTGCTCCATGGGCTCCTCTCTCCACAGACCTGCAGGTCCTGCCAGGAGCCTGCTCTAGCGCAGGCTTCTCATGGGGTCACAGCCTCCTTCAGGCACCCACCTGCTCCAGTGTGTCATCCTCTCCGGGCTTCAGGTGGATATCTGCTCCACCGTGGACCTCCACAGGCTGCAAGGAGACAACCTACCTCACCATAGTCTTCACCACGGGCTGCAGGGGAATCTCTGCTTTGGCACCTGGAGCATCTCCTCCCCCTCCTTCTTCACTGACCTTGGTGTCTGCAGGGTTGTTTCTCTTACATGTTCTCACACCCTCTCTGGCTGCCATTTCTGTCTGTCCCAGCAACATTTTTCCTCCTTAAAAATGTTATCACAGAGGCGTTATCACTATCACTGATTGGCTCGGCCTTGGCTGGTGGCAGGTCCATCTTAGAGCCGACTGGTATTTGCTCTGTCAGACACAGGGGAAGCTTCCACCAGCTTCTTACAGAAGCCACCCCTGTAACCCCCCCGCTACCAAAACCTTGCCACACAAAGCCAATACAGGCTCAAATGGAAAAAAGGTTATTCTATTTCCCCAGGCTCCTTAGTCCTTTTGGTCAAATCACATATTTCTCTAGTACCCAGTCTGTGCTTCAGTCCAGTGGCAGTTTAGCCAAACACATATTTTCACATGCAACAGTGGGTGCAGTGGGTACCTCACATTCTTCTTTCTCCATTGATTACACTATGGGTGCCAATGTGGCAGTGCCAGACTGCCACCTCCCCTTTGTTTTGCATCATTAGACTTTTCTTCCTCTGGTGCATAAATTACTCTGAAAATGCCTCCACTGGACTTACATTCCCTTCAGAAAATCCTCTGGCAGCTCTGTGAGCAGGGCTTAAGTGCAAAGTGACATCAGTCAACACATGCTGGCCCCAGGGATCCGGCAGAAAATATAGTCTTAAAGGTAGACTCTACCATTTGGAGATGTGCCCATGAATAGGGTCTTGTCAAGGATGTGAAGGTCCTTGACCTTAGCTGCAGTGACCATGAGATGTTGAAAGATTCTGCAAGGAGGGAACAGGGTAAAAAGCAGGACCAAACCCCTGGACTTCAGGAGATCACACTTTAACATCTTCAAAGATCTGCTTGGAGGAATCCCAAAGGATATGGCCCTAGAGAGAAGAGGGGTCCATGACAGCTGTTTGCCGACCTCAGCATTCTGCAGAAGTGGGCAGAGAGAAACCCCATGAAGTTCACAAAGGGAGGTGTGAAGCCCTGCATCTGGAGTCAATAACCACAGGCACCAGTAAGCACTGGGTGCCAACCAGCTGGAACACAGCTCATCAGAGAAGGATCCTGAGATCCTGGTGGACCGCAAGCTAACCATGAGCCAGCAATCTGCATTTGCAGCAAAGAAGGTCAGCAGCATCCCAAGCTGTATTAGAAAGAGTGCTGCCAGCCTGTTGAGAGAACTGATCCTTCCTCTCTGCTCAGCACTTGTAAGACCACATCCCGAGTGCTGGGTCCAGTGCTGGGATCCCCAGTACATGGTCTTACTAGAGCAAACCCAGCAAAGGGCCATAAAGATGACTAAAGGACTGGAGCATATGAAGCATAGCTGAGAGAGTGGGGACTGTTAAGCCACTTCAGAGAAGGCTCAGGGGTATCTTACCAATTTGTATAAATACCTGATGAGAGGGAATAAAGAAGAGGGAGCCAGATGGTTCTCAGTGGTACCCAGTGACAGGACAAGAGGCAGTAGTCACAAATAAAAATGTGGAATTCCATCTCAACACAAGAAAACACTTTTTTTTTTCCATGGGGATGGTTGAACACTAGAACCAGTTTCCCAGAGAGGTTGTGGAGTCTCCATCTCTGGAGGTATTAAAAATCTGACTGCACATAGTCCTGGGTAACCTAGTCTAGGTCATCCAGCTTGAGCAGGTAGCTTGGACTAGATGATGTCAAGAGGTCCTTTCCAATCTAAATGTTTTTGTGATTCTCTGATGAGAGCAATAACTTCAGAGTGGCTGGAAGCAATGACCATTCAAGCACTGGAAGGAGTCAAAACTTTCTGTGGACTGCAACATGCAACGCTTCAGGAAATTCTCCTTCATCAGCTTGCAAATGTAAAGGTTTTGTGGTTTTTGTGGTTTTTTTTTTGTTTTGTTTCCACCCTAGTGCCAATTAGTTTTTATCCCTGACTCCGCTTTTCTTGTTTTGTGGGGGGTGTGAGGGAATAGGCCATCCATGTTCAAAGGGAACAGCTATCAGTCATAATGAATGCACTGCCTGCTTATCACAGAGCAAGGATGTGCAGCTGGGATTCTTGGCTGTAGCTGAGTTTTGTATCCCCTCCATCCTGGCACTGTTCCTACTGGAAAGTGTTTTTCCCTCTGGCACGAAAGGGCCTGCATCCATAACACCTCAGCTTGTGTTTCACAGGACACTGAATGGGTTCCCAACAACATGCATGCACACAGATGCATAAAGCCACTCTGCTGCACAAGTCCCTGCTGAATACAGACTCACAAAATGATTCCCAGAACTAGCAGAAAGCAACTTTTCCTAGTCAAGGAATGTTCTGAGAGTGAGAGCTGCTGCTTCTTTTCTAGCACTTGGACCAAGGCATTTTCACCAGGCCCATCAGACTCAGAGTCTCTGTCCTTCAGACCTTATGTGGATAACATTCTCCCAGATCAGCATGCAAAGAAAATTAAGCCAGAAGATGAGCATAAAGAAACTAGCTATGTTTTTTCAGTATGGCTTCAGCTTCTCCAGTGGGAAGATCTTCTACAGAGAAGGGAGGCAGTTTCTGAGGAGATATAGACTCCCTCTGGAATGAGTGCATAGTAGGGCATGCAAACTGGTCATAAAAACAGACCTAGCAAGACTATGGAGATAGTCCTGTAGGGTAGTATTCCCTGGTGGAAGAGTGGTCCCTGTAAATGTAAGCTTTGTACCTGTTTGTTCCTTTTCCTCCCTAAGTAGGATTGAAGAGAGCTGCTAAAATTAAAGTGGGGAAATGACAGTAAAATCAGGCACTGGAGACCACTGAGTACTTGGTCTGTGGTGGCACAATACTGAGCACAAAGAACACTGAACTTTTCAATACAGTTAACTGATCGCCCACTTCACTCCATTATCATGTCTCTGAGATCTCATTTGGGTGCACTGGCATCAACTGACTTTGCCCAGTGATTTCCAGTACTACACCACTGAAGCCAGTAATTTTTTTAGAACCTCAACCTTTTTCACCTCCCCAAATACAGGACGCTGGCAGGATCTCAGGGGCAGAGGGCCAGCACTCTTCAGTATGTGCTATGAGGTCAGATGTCAGGAGCTAGGTTACCTGATGTGGTATAATTTGACAGACAAGGATCAAAAGAATGTGGCAGTATCTTACAAGAATGTAGCAAGATTTAGCCTGTATACCTGTATAGCCTATATACAGTTACTCATCATCATAGAAGAGTCCTTCTCCATGAAAACTCTCAAAAAATTTCTTCCCCTGAAGACTGTCTTACTGTCCTTGGGGTGTCTGTACATTTATAGCTTGATCTGTGGCTAAGGGAAGAAAGTAAGTACCCAGCAGGGTAAACAGAACATACCTACCTACCTGTGAATTTTCCAACATCTTCAATTTATAGGACATTGATAGCGCAGAAAATAATTCTTTCTATTCTTTTGACAAGAAAAATTCTGAGCTTCTGTAAAGATGAAACTACCTGAGAAGGAACTAGTTCTGATCTGAAAATTAACCCTAGCCCACAACTATTCACCTTAGCAAATATTGACTCTCTCAGCATCCTGCTCTGCATGGTCCGAGGAAGTGTGATCAGCACCTTAAGGACCAGTGGTCTTCTCTGGGTATCTACACACTTCTGAGTTGACAGCAAGACACGTCTAGCCACATCAGTTCTGCCAGCCAATGAGTAAACATGATTAATCTAGACAAGAGGTCCCCTGGGGCTCAAGCCAAAGTCCAGTGGCTGGCTCTGGCCTGGCTTTATACAGGCAGTGGAATCCTACTTGTTCCTTGATGTCTCTGTTCATGAAGAAGACTCCATCCATGCATGATCAGTATTTTGGTATCAGCTCTATATAGACAAACTCCTAAAGGGATCCTATGGGACTGCTAACTTGTCTAAAGCTAGGACATTGAAAATCACACTTATCATTTGAAATTGAAACAGCACTTCAAGAGAAATGTGGTCTTGTGCTTGGAGGCCCACTTTTGCTATTGTTCCTGCCTCCATCACTAAGGTGAGTCAGGATAGATTTTCCTCTGAATACACTACTGTGGTTCTCATGGGTCAAACTTCTTTTCATGGCCTCCTCTAGTAACTATCACAACACTTCTTCCATTTGACTTTAGTGGTGAACTTCAGGTATCCATATTTGTGTCATCATGCAATGTTAATACTAGAGCTGTTGGTTCATATTAGGAATAAGAGTTCACTCTACATTCATTTCTGGAAACTTGTGTTCAAATCCTGCTCCTGCAGAAAGCTGATGCCTTTCTTGTTTTGCTTACTATTTATTTAATTTTCTAGCATCAGTGCAGTGTCATACTGCATGGAGCAGAAGGCACATCTCAGATCACACAAGTGTGGAAACATTCATTTAAAGTTAGCTTATGAAGTCATTTTGTGACAGAGGTAGTTCTAAGTAAAAAGTGGAGTGTGGAATAGATGGATTCAGTTGAGTCCCTCATAATTTCAAACTGAAGGGGAAGACAAAAGCAACACACCACCAAGCTAATATAATGTGAATTCCTTAAAAACATTCCTAAGTAGACTCTATTGCATAGTAGGGATTCTTACTACACTTTTTTCTTCATCAAAACCTATTAAATTTAACTCTCTCTTCTCTACCAGGCCAACAATTTCCATGAAATTAGTCAAAACTCATAATTTGAGACTTTTACTCCTGTGTTATGTGATGTTGAAACTTGCTGATGTACTCAGAAATTATGGAGCAGGTAGACAATACCAAATGAATACACAGTTGGGATGTATAAGTTCTATTTCCACCTTAAAAAACTTTGATTCTTTCTTACTCCTTTGGGGTATGAATCAAGCCACAGATGTTTTTCAGGCAGGTTGCTCAAGCAACTACTGAGTCCTAACCCATTATTTGGATTTTTTTCCCTATTCCACCATGATACTGAAGTAGGACACTCTCCAAAGTGAGTGGTTTAGTCCAAAGTATAATTGTGGTACAGACTGAGTGGGGGTGAAACAAAAAACAATTTGTACAGGAAGCCCCAGCAGGGAATTTGCCACCATTCCTAGGCAGCTTGAAAACCCGGATGAGAAATAACATAAATGGAATAGGAAGCCAAAATTTTCTGTGTGGTTGCTTAAGCTTGCTTTGAAAACACATTTCTTAGTCCTGTATGGGCCAAGCATGAGTGCAATTATCAGCCAGGCCTCTTCAACTCGGCTCCCCTTGCCCTGCCTCTGCATGCTAGTTAGTTTCAGACAGTGGGTGAATGACCTCACTCTGCTAAACTGTAACTGGCACAGCCAGGGGGAGCTTGCAGAGAAGCATTCATTTTCATCTGCAAGAATAATTATCTGCTTTGCTTGATGTGCATCAACAGGCTTTGTGTGTTTCATAAATGCTATCATTTGAAGATTAAATTTTACAAAAGGGGATTAGATGAGAAACGGCACGTAACTAATTAGTGGCAAGCAATGTGAAATTAAAAGGCAGACAAGTATATGGAACAATGCTTGTATTTCACAGAAATTCAGGCACATTAATGATTAAGCATTTGAGTTATTGAATCCTGAAATGCTTTGACTCTCAACACAGGACATTTTGCTCTTTATATTTGCATCTCCTGAAGATTCACTAAACACAGTGAATTTTCTCACTTATTTTGTAACTAATTTTATCAAAGATTGATCATATAGGAAAACCCTGTGTAAGAGTTAAATTGACAGATCATATTTCCAAATCACATAATTTGCATTCAGGGAAACCCATCATTTGAGATGTTCCAGCCCACAGGAGCTAATGTAGATTCAGCAAAGCACCTACACACGTGCACTAATGGAACTATATCCTTAAGTCCAGTTATTTCAGTGTAGCTTAAGGAGGTGCTTTAAGCCAAACTCCTTCTCTAGTGCTTTAGCTTAAATTGGAATCTGTGTTTTGGCCATTCTTGTCTAATACTCATTGCATTTAGACTTAAGAACTTTTTATGGCTGCTGAAGTCTCATTTCTACAGGCCAGTAGACAGCCATCCATTTTGTGACTGTTTAATAGGGTCACAGCTGATGTTCCACAGACACTAACATTGTATAGCATAGCTAACTTTTTTCCTTTTTATTAAGGAATTTACTTGCATGTACTGGGCATGAGGAGGATATGGAAATGGAAAGAATAAAAAGTTTAGCTCTTTTTTGGGATCAATTTTACTTGTAAAAGTTATTACAGGATCAGAATGAATCCCTGCGGTCTCACTTACTAGTTGCTATAACCCAGGGAGACAGTGGGATAATATAGGCCTAATAGATATGTAAAAAACGTGCTAGTAAGAGAAGAATCAAAATAGTTGCAACATTTTAGCTTCACTTGCACTGATTTGCACATATGTGGATACTTTCAGAGCAAGAGATGAAATGCAAACTTACAGTATTGTCAGGAGTGTGTGGCACTTACTGAAGAGAGAAAGTCTTAGTAACTATCAGAAGGAAAAAACCCACATTACACTGATTATGACATATATGATAAGCAGCCAAGACAAGGATGAAGCAGGAAGAGGGATATAAGTGGTTGTCCTTGGACCTCTTGGAGAGAGGCTGATGAAAGAACAGCCTGTTTTATAAGACTGTGCCTGCCCTTGTAGGTGGGTTTCCTCATTGTATGATGGACCTTGTGTTTGTTTGTGCAACCAGGGACAGAATCTCCAGCATCGCTACTTGCATGTAATCATGTTCCCACAACACCTGTGGAGTTGTTAAACGTTAACTGACACTGTATGGACCAGTGCAAGAAATATGCCAGTAAAGGTAAGCAGCGAGTTGGTTAGACACATTTATTTATTTATATGACATTACCAGTTACTTTTTACAGTTCCACTGAACGGAAAAAATACTCATTCTGAGGTGAAATGTATGTCTATATTTTGTGGATTACATAGACTTGTTATTTCCAGATACTGCTGTTTCCCTTATCCTGATTCGGCAATTACTCTCCACCTAGAAAATTACTTCACCAAATGCTTAGGCTCCTTATCAAAGTGAGATGGTGGAGAGCAAGTTCAAGATTGAAATAGGAAGGTATGAGGATTCCAGATCTGTTGGATTGCATCTAACTATTATGTTCTCTTCAGAGACATCTAAGTGTAAACAGCATGGTATTCTAACAGCTTAATTTGCCAGTGTCACACATCACATCTAGGAGTAATTGCTCTACAAGTATCTGAAGTATCTAAAGAGATATGCACACATTCACTTCATGCCTAATGAAAAGTTAAAAATAATAAACAATTAAGGAAGTTGATTGTTATGGCTGGGAAATTATGCCTACTGAGGGGAATAGCTCCCTTCCAAGCTGAGTTCAGAACTTGGGACTACTCTTTGTAGGCAGGGAAAGAACTACAGGTCACAGCATCTGATACCAAGCTAGCATCTCAGCTGAGTGTGCTGTTTCCCTCTGTTCCTTTTCTTTGCCAAGAAGGAGAGTAATAAAGGAAGGCGAGGCACAGAACTAGCTGGGAAAATGGAAATTCTGTTCTTAAGTCTCTTTGACATTTTAATTCTTCCTTCCACTCTAAATTGCAATGAAGGAAAAGTGTGACCTCCTTTCCCCCCTCCATGACATGGAAAATCTGAAAAAAGAGATACTCTGATATGATTATGTGTTTAGTTTTGATGCAGACATGTACTGCTAGAAGAGAAAATTCAAGGCAAAATGATTTAGTCATTGCAAAAGTGCAGTGTTTTTGCCATAGCAAAGCAGAATGTCTCAACAGCATCAAACACAAGAAATTAAAAATATTTTCTTTAGACTGTTTGCCTTTAAACTTCTGTATAAACTGATACATTTCCATAAAACTCAGTGATTTGGGTGACTCTTATTTAGTCATGGAAAAATTCCTGTCAAAAATACTTGAAATAATAATCTCACAACAAAAACTTTGTATGCTTTGGATAGAGACATCATGATTTGATCACCTGAGTGATAAAGATGGATTCTCAGCTTTGTGGACAGCTTCTGCCTGTCAAAGAAGCCTTATAATGTAAAGTGGTAAATGCTGGAGATAAGACATACAGGTTCTTTACCCCATCACAGCTATCTGCAGAAATCAGTCCTGCTGAGATGGGACTCTCAATCTGTCTGGCAAGGCAAAAGCTTCTTCAGAGAACAGAAAACAGAGAAAGGGAAGGAGCTACAGGGACAAGGGGAGTACAAAAGGGAGAGTACAAACAAGAAACCACCAACTTAGGAGCTAGAAGGTGTAAATGGACACCTTCTCACACACATAAAATTATAATATCCATGCCTGTAACTGCATGTCATGGAGACAGGGCAATCAATACATGTTTGCTCCAGGTTTTATAAGTGCAGGCAGCTAAAATTTGGTCTTGTGATAGCTGCACAGCAATCTTCAAGAAATCTGAAGTGAATTTTTCTTCAGGGCTAGCAGAAATAGTTGAAAAGTTCTTTCACAGTTTTGACTTAAGGGAAACACCCACTTCTTTAAAAGAACGTATGTATATTTTTTCTATTTGGTTGGAAAATAAAGAGCTTACTTGAAGTCTGCTATAGGTTGAGTGGAACAACAAGAAGCAAAGCAATACTTTTGAAGAGACAAAAATGCTTGAATTTTGAAATGTTTTGACAGCCAGAATTGACAACTAAAGAGCAAGCAGAAACATGCAGCTGATTTGTGTTCAGCGAACTAAACTGGCTGCAACTGCTGCCCACAAACTACCCTTAGCAAGTGTCTGACTCCTCTGTCTCAGTAGCTGTATTGATTAAAAGCTAATCATCTTGCTGCTGTCCAGGTCCTGCCTGCAGTGCACTGAACAATGTTGTAGTTACATCAGTGCGAGTTGATAATAGGGTGGCAAAAAAAAAGAAAATGAAACAAAGTAGTTTCATTTTGGGCAGCTGCTTAAGTATTTTCTGTAACCTTCATACTTGGTTTGTGAGCTTTCTTATTAGTATTGTTTTTACACAGCATTGATTTCAGTTTAGCAGTTAAACACCATATGGAATTGAATAATCAAACATTGCATTTAAAGATGTTGAAATGAAGCATCTTGACTCATTTAATATTTTTTCCTGGAAACAGACTCTTTTCCTTCTTTTTGGATACCTGAATATTCATTTTTCTGTAGAAAATGTCACCAAAACCAATTATTGGCTTATTCCACCTTCTTACATGGACATCAGTAAATGCACAGATTCCCAGCTGGTGGCCAAGGAGTCTGAGTTCCATGGTCAAAGCTCCATGAAGGATATCTTTGCTCTGAGTTTTCTGTACTCTTCATCTGCATCAAGCAACGTCACAGAGTGGATTTGTATCGTTCTGGTTCTGTAAAGGAAGAATAAGCCTGTTCCCACAAGCAGGAGCAGGTATATCTCAGTCACACAGTGCTAATCAGACTAAGAATTGACTTTGGTATTTTGGGAAGTTTTGGGGGTGTCAGTGGTAGCCTTGGTGTGTGCAGCAGTTCTCCTCTGTTCATGCAGCTGGGATACATCCTATGTACAGATAACAATTGCTATCCCTTGCCCTGATGAGAAAACTTTTCTATTTCTGAGATTTGATGCTGTCCAGTACATATCCTATTAAATTGCATTACTGCCAGATTCATATTCATAAAGTATTCTGGACACAATGTATTGTTATATGTCACCAGAAAGAAGATCCATGGGACATTGTTCACATCATTGGCATGGCTGGGCAAGCTGTTATTTCTCTTGAGGCAGAAGTCATGTATCTCAGGTACATCACATAACGGATCCCCATGAGTCCATCTGTCCAGTTGGGTTTCTCAGCAAATTGAGGAAAGATTGTGTCAGAACCCCTCCATTCAATTTCCAATGTAAAAGCTTTCTCCAGAAGCCTTTCTGCCAGCATTATTAGACACAGACCTATAGACTACATCACTTCTTTTTGACCTTGTCTTTTCTTGCCGCCGTGCCTGAACCCTGTGTGGTGAGGAGGGTACTGGTGGGATCTTCCCTGACTGATAAGTCAGGGTACCACCTGGGTGGAAGGTACCCAAATCAGGCTCAAAAGCATTTGGGTTTTTATCTTGAAGGTACATCCTGTGGGAGTTGCTTGGAAGCTGGCACTTGGGGTAGGGAAGAGATGTTGAAGCTGGGACTTGGAGTATCACAGCAGGGTTTGTGGTTTGGTGATCCTGTCCCTTGCTCTCCTGAAGAAGAGGGAGCTGTGAAGTAGTTGGTGCTGGGGTCATGTTTCACTGCCTCACATGTCTTGATTTTCTGTGGCAGCTGTATAATCTGGAAAGAGTGGAAGTATTTTGGGGACAGAACCATGGGTAGATGACCTTTGGAGAGTGAGCTGGTTCTAGGGACAGACCAGCAGCTCTAAACAGGTCAACGAGAAGCTCAAGGACCTCTGAAGGTCTTCTCCTTGAGGTGCCTATTGTTTTGCCTAGCTTGTGAAAGCCCCTGTAGATGACATCACTTTATTCTCTGCACACAAGGAAAGGGAGGACATTTGCTGTTGCAAAGCTTGTAAGGAGCTTATGTACAGGAAGGATAACATTTCTGAGCAACCCCACTTGGCTGTGCTGACCCTTGGCTGCTACAGGCGTTCCTTCACATAGCATGCTCCAGGATCCCCAAAGCAGGGAGGAGAAACCTGTTTTTAGGCAATTAGTTGTTTTAACTATTAGCCCACACTTCTCTGATCCTTGTGTTTGAGGGCATTTGAATTGTTCCTTCCCAAATTCCAGGATATAGAAGAAAGGTGTGAACCTGGATGTTCAGTAGTGTGGGGTGGGCATACTGTCATCCTTTCCAAGAGCAATCACATGATGAAGGAAGAATGTGAAATGTTGTGTGACAGACCCAAACTATAAGCCCTGCTCAAAATTATATAGACACTTGGGGACGCAACACAGACCTGGCAATATTGTGTTAATTGCACAGGAACCTGGCCACACAACTCCAGCAGGCTCCCAGGTTCATTTCTTGGCCACAGCCATCTGTGCTGAGCCACTGCTATGGCATGAATGGAACAGAGAGCATCAGAAAGATATCAGTATGCCCTTTGGATTGGAAATGCTGGGGGTGAGTTAAGGCTTAAAACAAGAGGGTTCCCCACCCCCTCTTGGTATTAATTTTTCCTTTCTGAAATTTGTTAGTAAAAGTGCAGCACATGCCTACCTGGCTGAGCTTCCTAGGCTGTTGCTAGTGTCTGTTGGAAAAGTGGCTTTCTGGGAGCGAACAGGATAGGATAGGATAGGACAGGACAGGATAGGATAGAATAATTCAGTGGAAGGGACCTACAACGATCATGTAGTCCAACTGCCTGACTACTTCAGGCTGATCAAAGTTAAAGCCTCTTATTAAGGGCATTGTCCAAATGCCTCTTAAATGCTGACAGACATGGGACGCCAAGGCAGGCCCAGGTGGGTAGGCACTGTCCTGGGCATAGAAGCATGCCCTACCGCATCTGCAGCTGGCACCCGAGAGCTTTGCAGCCTGCGGAGCCCCGGTGGCTGGCATCGCTGCCCCGAGAGGCACTGGTCTGCCCGCCGTGCCTGCTGCACCTGCATGCCTTTCCCCGCGGTGCCAGCTGCGGCCCCGGCGCCCTCCCTGACCTTCAGACGAGGTCGCCCAACGGGCCATGCCAGGGCCTCCCCAGGATGCCGGCGCCCTGCTCCCCCACCCCCGGGCTCCCACTTCTGCCGGCACCACCCCGCACCTCTCACCCCCACC
>JAOBAS010000072.1:29252921-29272510 GCA_025311575.1 Elanoides forficatus
GCTGCCCTGGCTGTGTTCTGTGCCAACTTCTTGTGCCCCTCCAGCTTTCTTGCTGGCTGGGCTTGAGAAGCTGAAAAATCCTTGATTTTAGACTAAACACTACTTAGCAACAGCTGAAAACATCAGTGTTATCAACATTCTTCACATACTGAACTCAAACCATAGCACCGTACCAGCTACTAGGAAGATAATTAACTCTATCCCAGCTGAAACCAGGACATCTTGGGAACTGGAAGAGTTGTCCTCAGAGGAAGTCAATGAAGTGGTTCTGATCATTCTCTTTTGTATTGTATCTCATGTGTGCATTTTCCACTGATTTTCCTTTGGAGAAACTATAGAGTCATTGGACTGTGGGAATGTTTCATGCATGGTGTTATTGATGTCATATGCAGCTTCAACATTTACTGCAGGACACTCTCCATGGCATGGAAACATGATTTTCATCTTTGAAAGCAAAGGAACTGTTTTTTTTTTTTATTCACCAAGAGAGCAAAATTCTCACAGTCAAGAATAGAGCAAGCAGCCCAAGTTTTGTTTGGGGTGTTTTGAATGAGAAGATCAAACTGGAGAAGAAAGTGTCTAATTTGATTGCACAAAATAGCAAGATATGAACATACCTATCTGAGAAGATAATGGTTCATATGGTAGCAGTGTGACATTTCATTATTCTTCAGTGCCTGTTTTGAAGGAGAAATAGTTTTGAGAAGAGCAAATTTTGCACTGTTCAGTATGGTGTAAATAAGGTTGCTTGCACAGAAATGAACAAGTGTACCTGCAAACTGGAGATATAACTACTGCAGCTGGAGATCTGTGAATCCACTAAAGTGAAATAACTGCTTAGAGACTGCAGTTAAAGGCAGGGGGAGGAGGGTTGCAGCAAAGGAGCAATAGCTGAGATGCATGCCTTTTCTTGCAGCTTAGTGACTAACCTGAGTTGGAAGCAGTGTCTGCCTGTGTTTAACAGCATTTATTCTGGGCAGACATTCTTTCTAACATAATATTGCGTGCCCGGATCAGAATTTGCATTATAATAGGAGGTGCTAAGAAGGCAAATTCAAAAAAGCATCTTTTGGGGAAGCCTGAGTTTCTGATGTCTGTCAAGATGCTGCCCAGGGCACCAGCTCTTCTGCCAGATGAATTAATGTGTTAGGAAAATGTGTCTGGAACTTGCCCACTTAATAAAGGAGAAGTCTCTCCAGGATGGTAAAATCCAGGAAATGTTCATTCATTAAGCAGAGACCTATTTTTAAATTAGAAATAGTTTCAAAGAGGAAAAACAAGATATCCCAGGGCAAATGTAGCATGGATAGTAAAGGTGGTTTTAGACACTTGTTTCCCACTGGACTTAAAGACCAAGCTGACGTGAGCATGCAATCTGGCCACATTGGCACAGCAAACCAAGGACAAAAAGTTACATTTTGTTTCCTTAATTTGGGGCCAGAACCCTTTATGTCTTCCATTTCCGACATCCAGAGGGAGATGTCCGAACCAAGCAAAGCACCAAACCTCTGTTGGATGACAAGCTTGCTTTGGCTGGGATACATTATCCCCACTTTCAGGGAGATCTTCCTGTGGATTTCATGGCTCTTTGATTTTAGTTTAATGTGGCTTTTCCCAGAACACCTCTGAATTAATTTTGGTATCTGCTTGGGATTTTTTGAATGGTGCAAAATTTCTTATCCCATCCTCAAAATCTCTTCTGGCACTCCTGGAAGAAAGAAAAAAATATTGCAATTTTGTCAGTAAGGTCCCCTCCAATTTACAGAGAATCAGACTTGCTATAGATATTGCTTGCAGACCACCTACAGCTATGATAGCTTAACCCTTTCACTATCTCAGCTGGGGATACCCCCCAAAGTGGGGCTTAGGCCAGAGCTTGTGGTAGCTAAAAGCCTGGATTTGAAAACAGTTTGCAGGTGGAGTGCTTTTACTGTTTTCCTGCTGGACCAGGTTTCTTCATACTGAGGTGATCAGAGGAGGTACTGGACAGGAAACAGCACTGTTCTCCCACCTCCTCACTCACCTTATTGAGGAAGAGGATGTCTCACACTCTGCTTAATTAACAATAAACAGTAGCCTTAGCAGAACATTCCTGTGGGAGTTTTCCCATTGCCTTTGAAGCAATCCTTGAAGACATTTCCTTTGTCCCTAATGGCATAGGACAATCAGATTTGTTTTTCCTTGGAGTTTTGCCAGTCAGAAGGGAAGAAGGCAACAAGGTATTTTGAAAGATAGGGGAGCTAAGTTAGCAGGCAAGGAAATGCGGTTATGTTGTGTAGATTTGCTTTGTTTGGAAGTCTTTGTGACTAAGGGATTTAGGTTTTGTGAAATCAGTTTGGCAGGTTATTGTATTGCTGAAGTAGAACGTGTTCTTTCCCTTACTTGTTGCGGAAGCCTGCTATTTCTGTGCAGTAGAAGGCCATCCTCTGCAGTGCTGCCAGCACTGGGATTTTGCTGCTGATGTTGGCCACAGAGACTTTGCCTGTTGGTTGACAAGCTTGAAATGTGTCTTTGCAAATCCCTGGCATCTTCTAGGTAAAATCCTTGACCCTTTCATTAGCAACGGGGACTGTGGTCCAGGAAAAACAATACAAAATATTAGCTTATTGGGCCAATTTGCTTCTGTGGCTTTTTTTGTGCTCCTGAGACCTTTCAGCACCCTGTGTGAAAGCCACTCTGTTTATTGTCTAGCAGTGACAGAAGCCATAGAGATGAAATGCAGTCATGATGTTGGTTAGCTGTGTAGGACAACAAGAAGAAAATTGCGAGAGGAAGCCTAGAGGCTTAAAATTGCTGCTTCTTCTTCCACAGAAGTAACAGAGACAGCAAAGGGATAATTCGTACCCCTGACCTTGCCACACCAGCAGACATTGACATAGGTGTGCTTGTAGCTAGGGTCATTGGTTACTCTGCTGTTCCTGTGACAGTTCGCTAGATGAAGAGAACCAGAGTGATTTCATGATTGCATTTTACATTGGGAGTGCTCTTTACCAAGCCAGGTCAGAGCTCTGGAGCACTGTCATCATGACCGAGGTGTATGACTTCCCAGGAAAAAGCTGGAAGTAGAGGACCTGAAATGGTCCCTAGAGAAACTGAGGAGTTCTCTAGAGGAATGCTTATTTCTCCACAGGTTTGTGTGAAAGCGAAGGGTGCATTAACACCTGTCATACTACACTGTCTCACTTCCACTGTCACTGGTGGCTTGGACAAATAGGGAAACTGGACTGAATTAGAAGACAATAAACTTCAAGAAGCTCTGTTGGCTGTCATCCTATTACTGGGAGACTTGAGGGCCAAGGGTCTTAGGCATTTTCATATAGAAAAAGGGAAGAGAAAAGCTCATGGGAAGGTGAGGAGGATTTGTGTGAGGTGGGATCATGATGTGGTAGAAGAGAGACAGATTTCTTACAGCAGAAACTAACGTTGTGCAGACCAGAATGCTGTGAAGGTATGGATATACGGAACACATAATAGCTCTAACTCTATATTGTATGGTGTTGTGCAGGGATCTTTTTGATGTGCTCCTTTTATTGCCATGGATAGGAGAAATGTTTAGCTGGGATGCCTGCCTTAAATAGCGACTTTTCCTAATGTCAGCCTGTGGATAAATCATGTAACTCATTTCATAAATAATGATGCATATGAACGGTACTGTCTAAATTTCTTCTTCGTGCTACCAGTACCCCT
Source organism: Elanoides forficatus (assembly GCA_025311575.1). Taxonomy (NCBI): domain Eukaryota; kingdom Metazoa; phylum Chordata; class Aves; order Accipitriformes; family Accipitridae; genus Elanoides; species Elanoides forficatus. Next base: position 29,256,609 of record JAOBAS010000072.1, read on the forward strand.
TGAATTCATTGTGCAATGCAAGCCCCATCAGGAGGAAGGGTACATTTGAGTTTCTGGATAGGTATTCACTGAGCTATATTACAGACATGATTTTCTGTTTTAATGGCAGCAGCTTAGAGCGAGGACTGCTGCTTGGCATTCGCTTCTTTATCTGTCAAGATTCAGTGGAGACTTGTTTTGGTTCATAAGGATTCTTAAAATACAGTAGGCAGAAGACAAATGTGACCAGATTGCCACCTGGTATATGCCAGCAGAGGGGGACTGCCTACTTCACGTCCATTACTGGCAGCTTTGGTTCAGCTAGGTACACCACAAAACACAGTCCAGAGGGAGTCCCCTTGTAGGTAGGCAGAGATCTAAACCCTCCTGAAGATAATGGGATTTAGGTCACTGTCCATAAGCTCTGAAAAAGCAGCCCCTGTGCTAAGCTTACACTAGTGAAGATGTGAGGGTATGTGAGTGCCAGATAAGTCTGAATAGAAACTGTACTAGTGTATAGCAACGTCTTAGCAGTGACCTTCTGTGTGGCTTGTGAAATGTGTAGTTTGCTGCTGCATTTGCCCACTTTACTTGCTTGTGATGTGGGGATTAAGTCCTTGATTTTCCCTGGAGAAGTCAGTGAGGCTGAGTGCAGTTAGAGGCAATACAGATCTGTCCAGGATGGAACAGACATTGAAATAATCACAGTGGTTCCTGCCTTCTCCTCCCCAAACTCAGCCACTTGTTTCTCACATTTGCAGTTCTCTGCTGAGCCTCCCTCCTGCTCTGGGACCTCATGCATCAGCTAGACTGTGCTCCACTGCTTATGTTAATTTATGAAGTCCTAGAGCAGGAGAGAAACTGTAATGCAGAACTGCAAGTTGTAGTGCCTATAGGTAGTGCTGGTATTTACTTCTGGGGTCTCTTTTGCCTGTAATCCTTGAAACCTGTGACACATGAAGACTTTAATTTTGCAGCCAGGTGCTTCCAAATCACAGACTGGAGAATCTGAGATGACACAGGACATCTCCAGCCCACTGTAGCAAGTGGTAGATGTTGGGGGACCATCCACCTTTGTTCTCAGATAACTTCTGCCTATATTGTGTGCAATTCTGGGCCCCACAATTTAAAAAGGATGTTAAGGTACTTGAATGTGTCCAGAGGAGGGCAACAAAGCTCGTGAAAGGACTGGAAGGAAAGTCCTGTGAGGAACAGCTAAGGACTCTGGGACATTAGTCCCTCAAAGCTGCAGAATTTCTATTCCCACTTCCAACAGCTGCAGATGCAACATGCTGAGGCTCTTCCAGGTTCTTTGACTCCTCTTTCAGTGGTGGGGCAGAAGGCCCTCTGCCTTAGCCTTGGATGCTCCTCTTTGGGAGGCTGCAACTCTGCACTGCCTTTGTATACTCATTCCATGTGCTGAAATGAAGTGCTTGCTCAAGGCTACACAGAACCTTAAACATTTGCTAAGTTATGGCTTTGAGAACTATGTTGGTTGCTGTCTTATTTTCTCACCTACAGCTTGACTGTGAGAGCGTGGATATAGTCAGTTCTGTTTCTTGCAGGTTGGCTTTAGTGGCTGGACTATGGGTCTCAAATGATGTAAAGCTTGGCTGAGAAGTTCCACAGGTTGCTGAGCAGATGATCATGTGGTTTGCTAAAGGCTAACAGCTGCAATTACAGACCTGGCAAAGGTTACTAGTGATCTTTCTATCACTGGTACAAATCACAGCGCATTATTAGAAACCAAATACCATAAACAAATTGTGTCTCTCTACTAGGGAGAAATCGATCACACTGTGCAATCTGAGAATTGATTCCTCCCCCTGTCTTGCAGTTTTAAATGAGCTGATTCAAATTGGGTGGGTGCTGTCACTGCAGAAATGTATTAATACAAGCAATAAATTTAATCTTCTGACTTTGGTGTGTATCTTTTTACAACTTGAATCTGTCAGTACATACAAGAATGAAGCTTCTTAGCAGCTACTTAAGGTTTTGCAGCATGATTTGTTCATTCTGCCTCCCTCCCACCATGTTATTGCAAGTAGTGTGAGACTTTCTGCATGCCCCCTGAAGGGGCAGAAACTGTGTGGGACTGCCTGGTCTCTGTTCCAGTGCCTGTCCTAAGTGTACATGTCCAATAAATTCCTTGAAAATGCATGTATTAATTAAAATTTTAATTTGCAAGAGGACTTTGGGAAAGTTTTACTAAAACATGTTTTTTTCATGAAAAGCTTTTAAACACACAGTTTGTATTTTCTCAGCAACCAAGAAGAGAAAGACTCATCACAAACCTGAAAGACTACATGGGACTAAGACGTTATACCCAAACAGATGTATTTTTAACCTGTGACAGCCTTTTCTTTTATGCTGGAGTAAAGCGTATGCACGCCACTCTTCCCTGAATCAATGTGTGGCTCTTACTGAGTGAAATGTTTTGTTATTTACGAATGAACCAATTTCTCTTTGCAGTTTCCTTGAGATTTAATTTTTCATTAAATAAAAGAAATTTTATTTTAAAAACCCAAACAAACAAAATACAAACAAACAAAAAATTGAGGAGAAGCAGAAAATATTGAGAGGTTTTGGTAACTGCCAGCATATCAACATAGCGACTCCTGGGCACAGTTCTAGCTGGGAATAAAACTGCTTGGGAGAGTGTTTAGAAAAACACCAGTCTCCATTAGAAATAGACAAGTCTTATTTTTTTTTCTTTTTTTTCATTTTGTATATTTAAAACACTTGTGACAATTGCAGCTTTCTCATCTGTATTTTTCTTACTGCACAGTTTAAATACCAGCAGATCCTGTTCCATGTCAGCCAAGCTGCACAGGGACAAATTAAAAGGAGCATGAAAGAGGAAATTTATAATTACATGGAGATGCATTAAAATGCTGAGGAAAAAGGTTAAGAAGGGACACAACTGTTCTCTCTAAATACATGAGAGTGGTAAACACTGCAGTGAAGGAAGAGCTACTTGAAGTAAAGGACAGTACTGGTAAAAGAATAATGTGAATAAATTGGCCATGAACATACTCGAGTCAGGAATTAGAAGAGTGTTTCTGAATAGCAGAAGAGGACAGAGGTGCTGGGGGAGCTTACTGCTGGGGGAAGCAGGGAGAAATGGAAGCTAAGTCTCAGGTGGGTTTCAAATAATGTGTCAGTGTAATTGTGCATGCCCAAAGAGATAGGGCCAGTGAGGCAGGAAATAATTTCCTGTCCTGAGTACCTCTGTAGAAAGCAGACAACACCTTTGACTCTTCACTGTAAGACTGTCCATAATAACAAAGTTGTCTTTAAAGGAGGTTTAGTTTTTATGCTCAGTTTTTATGTTGTTACAATATGTGATAGTCTCTGATGAAGTCCAGGGGTCTGGCCCAGCTCAGTGGGAAGGAGCAGGGTGCCCCTCTGGAGGAGGTTGTCACAGAGCTGTGATTAATTTTCCCTTTTCTGAAAACTTTTTAGCCCTGTTGTGTCTGTATGAGAGGAGGAGAGGTCTGCCAGCTATATCATCTCACTGCTCCAAGGATGATCTGAAATCAACTATCAGATTCAGATTGAAAGTGATTTTATTTCAAAGGACTTGATGGATTTACAAAGTAATTTCTAGAATAGCTGGTCAGGTTGCTTCTGAGTAAAGCAAGCTCACAGCTACACTGGCTATTTTTCCGACTGTGGTGTTTCTGCCCAGGCAGAGTTTTTGAGTTTCATATGACAAGCATAGCTTGAAATTCCCTCCATGGTAACTTCCACCTGCAGTTCACATGGAAGCAGCTGTTTTCAATATGTTTGCTCATTTGTTTTATGCTACAGTTGAGAAATAAATAATTTCAGAACTATATGTTTCCCTGGAATCTCCCCCCAGTTTTGAACAGTTGTCTGAGAACAAGCTATTCTTTCTCAGTACCAATATTTACTATTTTACTTGTGATGGCAGATTTTTAGACTCAGTTTATGCTCCTCACTTTATGCTCCTGCTCTCTACCCTGGCAATATCCTGGTCTCAGGCTCACATTCTAATATGACTTAGATCTGTACCTAGCTAGGCACTTTAGGAGAGTGCCTTATGCTGGCTTAGCACCTGGGAAAAGATATGCAGGACTGAATCCCTTGGGCTCAAATGTCCCCTGTAGCATTGTAAGGCTCTGTTGCCATAGCTAATAACTTTCCACCCAGGTCTCCTTAAAACTACCTGTTAAGTTCAGGAGTGCCTACACAAAGGAAACCTTCAGCAGGGGCACGCATGCAGATGGTAGGACACCAGATCACTGCCTTAACAAGCTGTTGGCTTCTGGAAGAGAAGTGTGCCATCCCTTTCTGCTGACTGTGCATCTTGTTGTATGGCCAGCGAGCACTCTGCCAGCAGAGATCCCAGTGCAATTCACAGCTTTCTGAACACCATGTCAAGGTGCTCCCTTTTCTGGTCATGTGACCGGAGTTCTCCTGTCATGCAGACAATGACTTGCCTCCTGGCTAAGACACTTGGTTCGGATTTCTGGTTATGCTTTTTAACTGTCATCTGGTAAAACTTTTCAGGTGGTACTGCTTCTGCTTTGACCTCAGTTTCTCTCCTCCAAGACAGTATACATGTGTTCCTGCTATGCTAGCAGCTGCGCTAACAGTTGCTTAAAATAGGTGGGTAAAACACATCCTCTTGATCATCACCACAGACAAGAGTGTTCTGCTTCCACACTGGCTAAAGTGAAGACAAAGCTGCTACAGTTTTAACTCTGCTTTACATCTTGTATCCTCTCCCCAGGTTAAATGAACGATGTGTCAGCCTCCATGCTGTTTTAACTCCAGCCAACTATTGTGAATTAGCCACCCTGAGTTAAAAACACCCATTATTTTTTCTCTCAGTTGTAGACATGCTGTCTTATTACTGGTTCTTATGTGGTCATTTGTCTGATATTTATTTAGGGATCACTTTAGTGTGTATTTTGCTTTGTATTGTAGAAGATTAGGTCCTTTTTATGTGCTTAAAAAATTAGTCCAAATTAAAAGAAAGCAATTGAGCTAATCTAGCCCAACAGAGACAAGCTCTGGATGATCAGTGAAACCCAGGGCCTGATTCTGCACAATAGGATCCTGAGCCTTCATAGGCACTGCTCTGATACAGCATAATGTATTTTACAATTTTCAGCGGTTCTAAACATGTCTTTTTGACAGAGATCTGTCAGTCTACAGCAACTGAAGACCAGCATTTCTGTTAATTTCTTGTAGATGCAAGTAAAACAGTCACAGAGTTTTTCTTCCCCTTCTCCTCAAAAGCTCACAAAAATCCCTTCAAAATCTCATGGGTTGGAATATTTCTTGCTTCCACACAGTCAGAAAAGGATGGGTCAGATCTACCATCTCCATTGCTGGATGTGCATGGAAGAGGCATTTGTGGCACATTATTAGGGAGGGGATGGCTAACCTAGAGATGGTATTAGTTACATAAGATGTCAAACATACCCCAAGTGCACATGGATGCTTTGGAGTGAAGCAATTATCTATTTTGTTGTCTTAAGAACAGAGTGACCTAGATTCTCTCTTCTTTCTCTTTTCCTTTTTTCTTTTTTCTTTTTTTTTTCCTTTTTCCTCACGGGGTGGCCCACTTAGTTGATTAAACTGCAGCTCAATTATAACTGGTTGTGGTACAGTTGGGAATAAAGCAGATGTAAAGAGACTGGAGTTGATAAAGAAATTTATTTTTTGCCTTGTTGGTTACCTGGAAATTATGGTTGGGATTAATTGACAAGCATTAGTTTTAGTAGCTTTGGGTGACAGATGTCACAGAATAGCCTTGGCTGGCAGTAAGGAATGCAAAAATGAGTCAATGAAAAGTTGTGCGTTTCGTCGCAAGAAAAAAAAGGTAATGGTCTAATTTCTAAAAGATTTGAAATAAGCTTTAAATCCAAAATAAGCCCAAAGTCAGCAAATGTAGTCACAGCACAGTTCACATTTGTTTGAAGTGAATATGTAAAACACATTGACACTTGCACATTATTTATAATTTTAATACACCTGCAAATTCTCTGAGAAATCATCAGAGGCATCAGGAGGCCAAATAAGTCATCCAAGTAGAGTTTGCACAGGAGGTAACCAAACTCCAGCTGAAAACAACCCATCCAACACAGTCTTTGGTAACAGAATTATCCTTTAGGTTAAGGATATGACAGCCAGCTAACATGTGGTCCATGCTAAAGAATACTGTATTTAATCGAAACTGTCATTGTCTCAGTGTAGTGTTTGTTTCCTCATCTATTTTCTCCTCTCACTTAAAGCTCAGGGAACAGAACAAAAGCAAATCTGTTCACTGCAGGACAACCTGGAAATTAAAATTCCTCTTCCCATAAAGTTCAAGGAGGGAAAGGATCCAATGAGAGCTCTTAATCCCTGAAGACATTGAGAATCAAATTGCACTGCTAGGTAGATATCTCTAGGTAGATTTCTGCAGCAAGGATGAAGCTGTGGATGGAACCCAGCACCAGATTTATGCATGGACTCCAAGTGGTGGGAAGAGTACCTTCTGTCTCTGGGCTGGATGCCTAGCATGACTTCTTGCTGTACTGTCGCATCACCTGCAGCTGAGCAGTGTGCCTTCACACTGTTGCCACCTGCACATTTAGACATGAGAACTTTGCCAGGTGAAAAGGCAGCTGGCATTCTGCTCTTATTTCTGTCTCTGATGGTGTGGAAAGCTGATGCTGTAAATACATTTCTTGATGGCAGGACAGAGGAAGCTATCCATTCCTCCTCTGGAAAGTCCCGTTACCCAAGTTCAGCTGTAGTGTCCTGTCTTGCTGCTCACTTACAACTTCAGTCTCTGAAAGTGGTCTCAGAGCTGCAAAGTCTGTTCTATACAGTGTGAGATGAATGCTCTCCTTACCTGCCTGGATTTCCATTTGGTTTCAGCAACACATGAAAGAAGTATCCATGTCTGCCAAAATCTGCCTTTGATGCTTTGGGGCTTAAAGAAGTTCCTCAGGGATCAGAAAAGAGCTCAGGGAGAAGGGCCTGGAAAAATCCTCTTTCTTGTATTTGTGCTGAACTTCCCTGTATTGGGGAGGAGTGGGCTGGTAAGAAAGCACTATGCAAATATTCTGGGAGGCACCATACCAGGCTGATGGCTGAGTTCACTGGTTATGGCAAGGGCCAGATCTGTTCCAAGTACAGCTCACTTAGAGCAAAAGAGAAACATCACACTCTTCTATCTTCAAACAGTTTGTAAGAATGAAGTGCTGTTCATCTTTGTAGGGAAGTTTTCCTTCATTGGGAAGGATTCATCAAAGATACCACAGAAGCTAAAAGCTAGTCATGTAATTTGAGGACCTTGAGGTCTCTAGAAGGCCTTGTGACTTAAAGATGACTGACATCAAAGGGAAGGCCACACTTGATTTCAAATTATCTGAGTGCCATTTGAAATTTGAAAGCATCTGAGACACACTTACACATGATTTCAGATGTTTTTCAGCATCTCCTATATATTGTGCTTTTATATTGACTTTCATGGTTAATTTTCCATCATCTCTCAACAGCTATCATGGACATTGGGCTTTCTTACAGTTGTCTTATTTTCCTCATTTCATGAACTCTTCTGTCAGAGTGTTAGCTCTCTTTGTTTCACTTTGGTGCTAAGATAGCACTAAACCCACTTAACAGGAGAGCTTAGGAACTGTTTGTTGAGATGTATCCACCAGGATCAGATTATCTGTGTGGTATTCCTCATCTAATACACAGTGCCTAGCAGAAGGATCTCATTGGTATCACTTGTCTCAGCTACTTCAGGACTACTGCAGTGCAGTGAGGAGGCACAGAGAGGATCTGTTTTGTTTAGTCACTCCCATAGGATCAGGAATGCTTTACATAGTCCATGTGAGAAAGGCAAGTAGACTTGGCCCTGATAATGCTTTCTTGCCTGTCCTCCTTGTCATGCAAGCTCCTGTCTAGCTGCTCTCTGAAAGTACCTGGTGATTCATGCCCATGTTATCACCCTGCACAGAGCAGTAAACCACCCTTGTCTACCTGCATGACACTGTTGGGGATCCCTTTCTCATGTACTCCTTAGGAGCAGACCTTTTTTAATGGTGAAGCTGGTAGGGGTAACAACATGAATCTACTGACATTTTGCTAATGCTATTTGGTACGGCCAGAGCTGCTGTCTGTGCTTCATAGAAACGCTAGGGTCTATTCTTCCTGGTGATCTCTTATCAGGACAATGATGGAAGTGGGGAAATGAAATAATGAATCTTGTTTGGGGGCTCAGCACTCCAGTTATCCACCAATAAACCTGTTACCCTTCCTTAGACTGCTGCGACTTCTTCCCTGCAGCCATGTGCCTTAGTTATGCTACTTGCCATTATCTAAGCCAGGTGCTTCTTGGGCCCAGCAGTGAGGATGAAGACAAATAAATGATACCCTGTTAATTTACATAGCTCAGCAGTCTGGATTACAAGGCTAATATTCACAAGATGCTGCTGAAGACCTGGGGTGAACTGTCAGTGGAGCATACATATATAGGTTAATGCTATCAGAGACTTTCCTCCAGTGAGCTTTGGTTCCATCTCTGCTCATGATGACATGGTAGTTTTGTGATGAACTGGACTCACAGCGGAATTGTAGCAATTTATACTGGGGCAATGTATGTGCAGCTTTCCCTGAGAAAGACCTCGCCTTGGCTTCAATGAGAAACCATGGTGACCTTTGGCAGAAGTGTGACCTAGGATGGGGAGAGAATGAGCTCCTTTATGCATGTGGTGTGCTTTGGAGCTTCTAGCAGTAAGTGCAGGACCTTGTTCTTATGGTGCAAGTCGAGTACCCTGTACTGCTGCTGGGTGTACTGCACCATGGACCACAGTGGATGGAGCCTGCTCGCAACCTCAATGCCAGCAGATTTCTCCTCCCAGAAAGCCCATGGCACCCTCTGAAGAGCCATTCTCTGCTGAGAGGGCATTTTCTCTCCCTCTCCATCTGTTAGATATGTTCGTTGCCACACTGAAAAACCACCAGGCTGGCTTTGATAAACTGCTAGCCTTGCTGAGAAAGTGACCTCTCTGTGCCTCCTACTAGTGTTGCGTACACAGTAACTGCAGAGTACCATTGCTGTACAGGGCATTTAATATGAGCAAGAAGGAACCCTTCCTTGATTGTATTCATTGTATGAGAACAGTAGGCTCAGAGATAGGAGAACAATCCTTGTTACGCACCATTCCCCATAATTTTCATTCCATGTGCAAGTGTGTACCAAGGAATCAAAAAGACTTGCCATGATTATATCATTGGCAGTCTCTGAGTAATTAAATTCAGTTCAAGGTTCAAGTAGAGAGACCTGAGGTTCCTTGTGTTCTGGCAAATGCTCACTGTTCATGTTTGCTAACCTTTTAGTTAGAGAACCAAGTAGAGAAAGTGCTAAGAGGTAACTGGCTTGAAATGCAAAATGCTCATGAGAGCTTTCACTTTAACAAGGTCCCTATTCCCATTCTCTTTAACTACAAAGCATTTGTAAGGGGGCCAGCTCATGAGTCAGTCTTTAATAAGACATGTATTAAAACTGGCAGTAACTGCTCTTTAAAAAATGAGGAGTTACTTGTGTTGGGCAGAGCAGGGTTTGTCGTGTTTTGGTTTTTTTTCTCTCATTCCAATCCACTCCCATGCCCTCGAAAACAAACCAAGGAGCACATACTGGGACAGTGAGAGGAGAGGGGACTACTGGCATGATTTGTCTTCTCCTTTGAGAAACTGGCCTACCCTTGCAACCTTTGTTGCTGAAGAATAGAGAGCACAACACATGTAATCAGCCACTCACAAACCTGGCTGACTTTTGGCTGACTCTGTGGTCATGAGCATATGCCATTTTGGTAAATGAGGGAGAATTGCCTATGCAGGGATTTTTCTCCCTTTCTGGCCTGTTGGATTGCATAATTTTTCACAGGCAATATGGGAAGTCCTATCTGTTTCACAGCATATTCTGGGCACCAAAGGGGATATTGAGGAACAGAAGCTGTGAGCAAAGAGCTTTCTTCTTCCTGTCCACCATCACCTTAGCCTGCTATCAGAAGCAGAGCTACTTCTTCTTTAGCTCTCATTCCTGGCATGGCATTGAATTCTGGTCTCAAATGGCAGTTAATTGTTAGACATTTTCTCAACACTGTCCATGTACTGTCAGCAGGCTTCTGGGTTTTAACAAGCTCAATCTGGCTTACACCTACACTGACCTTTATGTGTATCAGTATGATTATATTTAGTCATTTGATGAGTGCAGAGTTTATACCTGAACCCAACATGCCTTTCTTCCAAGATCGTGCCTGTAGCCACAAAGCGTGAGAAGAAACCAATTGGACAGCCAGTGGTGCTGTTACTGCTTTTTGGGGCATGGCCTTTAGTTTTCCAGTGCAGTGTCATGTCAGAAGTAGGCTGGACTTCAGCTGTGATGGTCTATCCGAAAAACAGTGGTGCTATGGTTTCACTGCTATGTGATCTCAGTCAGACAGATAAGGACAACTGCAGACATGTGGCTGTGTGTTGCAAACTGGTCAGCCACCACGACATCGAAAGAGGCAGAGAGTTGAACTGGTTTTGGTGGAAGAATATATTTATCATGAAAAGCTGTTCATCGTTATTTAAACTTCAGTTTAATTAACTTGTGACAGACTCGTCTGTATAACTTTCCACCTGAAACATTAAAGTTCCTGAACAAGCTCATTACAGTGCTCTACTAGACAGACCAGCTTGACAATGGAAAGTAACACAAATCATTTTAACTACAGATTGTTTCACTATGTAACATTTTAAAAACCTGCTTTTGTCAAGCAGATCTCAGCACCTCTGGGGAACATTTACAACTTTGTCCTATGAGTAAGCTTGTGTTCCTTCTCTGGCCCAAAAGTTGATAATGAGGTCTTTAACAGGATATGTGGTAGTTCGTTGCTAGAGAAGGATGAAATACAGCATTGGCATATACTCTGGCCACCAATAAAAGGAACAGGGTGAAGGTCATTTAAACATTTTTAGCAGAACACAATCACTCAGAACATTGGGATGATTTGCTGCCTGATACACTCATACTATGTCAGGATGAGGGAGAGCTGTATTTAGTAGCTCTTCTCTTTATCTGCAATATGAGCTATTTCCTGGCACATTGCATTGATTTCTATCTCATCATGATCTTGTAATAATTGTAGAGGCAGGATAAAACCTAATCCAGTCTCATTTTTCTAGTGTCTTCCATTCCTTAGCTGTGACATTAGTTTAGATCGCTGTCGTTTCCATTTCAGCAGAACTGCTGGTGAGTCCCCACTCCCTTGCAGGGAGGGTACTTGTACTTGTGCACTTGAATATTCCTCTTTTGGTAAACAACTTTGGTTTCATGCCATTATTTGAGAGCACTTGTAATGCTAATTTTGCCTTGTGTGGCAGCCCATTTTAGCTTGTCATCATCCAGATAAAGAACTGCAGGAAGGCTGGTGTGCTTGAAAGCTGCTCTGTTTTTTTGCCTGGTAATGCAAAGTATTGTTCTGTCTCCTAACAAGCTATGCATCTCTTACTTCCTTACATTACCCAATTTACACTTACACTACTGCAACAATGGGATAAGTGTTCATATTGTCATTCAAGCAATTAATTAAAATGAGGGCTAGACCTTGCAGAACACCCTTCCTGCAGCACATCCTTCCAGCCTGACAGCAAATCAGTTGTGCATCAGATTCCAGACTTAACAAAGCAATACAAGTAGTCTCCAGGAGCCTTTTTATTCTTGCTTCTGGGAGCACACTGATGGATACAACTAACAGACCTAACCAGCAGATTCTGAGGTCCCCTCAAAGAAGCAATATTAACTGAGCTTCCAAGCTCAGTCGTGAGAATGGAGAGAGCACAGGCAATGTTCCTTTACCACATCTGCTGGATGTCCATATTAGCTGAGATGGATCCCATTAGGATTGTCTTCCTGGGAGAAGGTCCTAAAGGGTCACAGCTACAGACCTGATTTAGGTTGGCTTGAAATGTTTGCAAAAAGAAGGTCTGTTCTTGCTTTCATGTCTACTACCCAGCAGTCAGTTTTACAGCTTCATTGCGACGGTTTACTCTTTTATTCCTTTGCTTGCCCCTGTTAAAACTTGGTAGACAAATCTAAATCTGCAGCAGTTACGTTAATAAGTCCCTCCTGAAAAAAGGAATTGCTATAGCTCTTCAGAAGCTTAAAAAGCTTGTGTTCATAAAAACAATGTATACTTGGTTTATGCTCCAGCTGCTTCTATGCAGAACCAAATATTACAGCTTCAGAAGTGACCCTAGTTCTCTCTGTAACATCATTCTAGACAGTTTTAAAGATCTTTAAATGGAACAAGGAGAGGTACTGTGAGACTGGAGAAGGTTTTGAGAGGAACAAGGAGGCATCTTGCCAGCAGGATTTGGAATCCGACTGGTTTTGTATTATTAGCTGCCTTGGAGCTGTCGGTTTCCTGGAACCGAGATGTGTCCCTAATCTTCTAGAATCTAGACAATAAAGCTGGCAGAGCATCCATAAAGTTTGTGATTGGTGTTACACTCAAGTCAATAAACCAAGTTAATATCTGTGTTAAGTCTTCTAATGTGTTGCACCCTTTATAGGTGCAAGGAACAGGTTGTTGCATGTTACCTCTCTCTGTGTTGTCTTTAGTCTGGTTTGATGGATGTTGGTCTTCTTTTCTTGAGCAAACTAAAGCCTTCTATCAGTATGGAAGTCCTCTCAAAGGAGAATTGAGTTCATAAAGTGTAGCATTTAAAGCAGGAGGCATCTGACCCTTGATTCAGTATGCAAGAGACAGCATGGATGTGGTCTCACATATTTCAGGGACATTGCTTTTTATTTTGATAGAAAGGAAGACATAACCAGCATGAGCCATTTCTATGTGCTGTGGCTCCCTTTAACTTTTTCAATGCTGCATATGTATACCAGTCATCTGGAGAAATTATAGCAACAAGCAGGAGAGTTTTTTTCTGAAGCAGTACAGGGAGTGTTTCTGCACTGGAGATATCTTAAGTTGAGGTATGTGAAGTGGGAGGAAAAGACCACTTGCATAGCTGTCACTTCCACAGCTGGAAGAAAGTCTTCAGAATGTCAGCCAGATACCAGACAAATTCCCTCTAGACTCTTTTGTGGGAATTGTCTTCCACAGCCATACTATTTTGGCAAATCAGTGATGAGCTGAAAGCACAGAGATGCAGCAGAGTTCCTGCTCTGTGATGTGTCCAAGAGGCCCACACTGGAGTTAGAACTGGAGCTGTTAAACTGAAAGCAGTTCAAGGATATGTTTCCTACGAGTCTATTAATGTTTTCATTATCCCCACTGCCCTTTCTGGGTACTTACACCTTCCCATAGAGTGTGGCCACACAAGGAGACAGTGCAACACAACTAGAAACTCCCCCCAGAGCAGGAATGAAAATGAGATGTCATATAGTGGAATTCTTTTGGTTATCTCAACTGTGTGACTGCAAAGGCAAGTTATCTGACAAGACAAGAAGAGGATGGATGTCCCTGTAGCTGGTCTGTGGGAGCAACAATGGTGACAGTCCTGTTTTTGCTTTGTCCTTCCCAACTTGATCATCAGTTGTGCTTCTGAGACAAATTCAGAACTCTTGTCAGAACCAAGAAGGGGCTGATCTTATACAGGGACAACATAATGAAGATGAGAGTTGAGGATATGGGGGAAAGTATCTGAGATGTCATGTTCACAAGAAGAGAAATATGGTTTACAGGAGCTGAAAAAAAGAGTACAGTGGGAGTAGGTCCCTTGGACAGTTGCCTGAAGCTGCCGTGAATAAGATATGCTGCCCATCTTTCTGACTATCCATCACAGTTGCACTTTCCTTGAAGAGGAGTAACTGGCATAAACTTCTAAGTGACACATTCATTTGGAATATGCCCACTAGTCTAACAGCACTTTAAGTTTCCAGCCTAAAGAGGCAGGCAGCCCTTCTTAATTCTGTCTTCCATTCTGCAAAAGCATCTAAACCTATGAGAGTCTTCAGGTGTGTGCTGATTTGGGACCATATTTGAGTTTTCTTCTAGCACCTTTGGCATTTAGTCTCTTTTTTCAGGCCAGCTGTTAGGAGGAGGTGTGATTTCCCGGCAGTTGTGGTCAACATAGTGTCTCCGTGTGTGTAGGCTGCCTACATGGTGGTGGGAGAAGAGTTCTTTCTGTACTGGAGAACAGTGCACTGAGTTCACAAAACAAGTGAACTTGTTCTGCTCTTTTAAAATTGGATAACTGGAAATTTGTTGGTGATGTTCACAAAAGGAAGAAACAGAATGGAGGTGACTCGAGGATTAATCAGATTGTCCTATTTGCGGTGGTGGTCATAGTTGTGGCATGGTACTCAACAAAGGTTTACCTCAAGAGCATTCAAATTGTTCTGTATTAGTGGTCTTCTCTCTTTTTTTGTGTTTGAAGCTGGGGCTTTGTTTTTGGCTCTAAGCAAAAACAACACTTCAAAGAGCTATTTTGGTGCTGCTATCTGTTCCCCAGCTCCCCTCATCTCTCCGTCTGTCTCTAAGTCACTGTCTGTCAGCCTTGCCACAGACTTAAAAGCGGGAAAAAAAGCATCAGCTTTTAGCAGTTGTGTTGGTTCTTTCCTTAATGGTGTAAGTAAGTTTTAACTCAGTGTTAAGGCATGACTTTGCAAGCTGAGTAATTGGGATGTTTAGCATAAGAGGATGAAGATCAATGGGATTCCTGTGATCCCGGCTGATGATTTGTGCCTTTAATCTGGAGATGCTTTAAATTATGGTCCATCAGACTCTATCCAAGTCCCTAGCTGAAAGAAGCATTTTGAAAGTTCAGCCTTATCATCAGTTAGGTAAAAAGCATGGGCTAAAATTTAAGCATATGGGTAGCTCTCTTGCTAGGTGTGGCATCGGTGTATGCGCTGGGACACTTCTTCAGTAATAACGATGGATCCTACTTCTTTAGAACTCACTAGACGGAAAGTGATTTTCCAAAGGATGGGAAGGTCTTTGCTGCTTTTCACAGAAGAGACACCTAAGGCTCAGAGGTAAAGCTCACTCACTGGGCTGTGAGTAGGGTGAACTTACCATTCTGACTAAGAACAGCTGTGTCGCCAATGCTTATCTGTCCAGTTGTATGTGTGGAGTGATAGAGGGCTGACACAGGCTTGGAAGATGGTTTTCTTCTGCTCCTATCCTCAGCCCCAGGTATTAGTCTTTGAAACAGCAGTTGGCAGACTGACTGGCTTTGAAATGAACTCAGTCATCAAGGTACCTGGGTTAGTGTCCCTGTGATAGGAGAGGATAGTCTGCAGCAAGCAAAAAGGAGTGGAGAAGGAAATGGGAACATCATGTGAAGGAAGGAGACAAGAATAGAGATATTCTGAAGTTTCTCTGGCTATAAACTCAAATTAAGCAAATATGCTTTAAAGAGGATGCAGGTCTGAATTCAGACCTGCTTTTAGCTCTCAAGGTCCCTTCCCACCCAAGTGGTTCTATACCTCTGTGGTGTGTGAAGTCTTCTCCGTGCTGGTTCATGTCAGTCCTACTGGAGAGAGCACTCTGAAGACAAACTAGAGATAAGAAGTTGCCTCTTGTTGGATGTGCTGTTTTACAGCCTGAGTAGAAAACCAGCATGCCCTTCTGTTAATCTGAAAATCCTGTTACAGGCACAAGGGAAACATATGTTACATATCTAAAGCAAAGAATGTATTATTAGTAGAATTGAAAACTTAACTGTCTAATCAAAGATATATTATTAGTTCTGATTTAGTTCTTACAGAAAAAGAAAACCAGAAATGAATACTGCCATACAGAAAAATTTTCAGTTGTAATAACAATAGAGTTAAAATTGTCATACACGTGTTCTAGTATCTATCTTTCTACCCTGTTTTGTGATGGTATGCTTGTTGTTCCACTGCTCCTTGAGGTCCTAAGGAGGGTAGCTTCAATCTG
>JAOBAS010000072.1:29273050-29285615 GCA_025311575.1 Elanoides forficatus
AGTAATTTTTATGTTTCTTAGCATGCTTTTACACCTTGCTTATTCTTTTAGTCTATATTCAGATAAACTACATATGATGCCATGCATGTATATTCTTTCTTCTCTGCAACTGTTTGTGTCCATCTCCAGGTCTGCATTTCTTTAACTGACTATTAGTAAGTTGCAGGATCTCCAGCCCTATCCCAATCCAATTCATCTTCTATCCCATGGCCCTGTAGCAGTCAAAGACACGACCTACAAGGGTTTACTTGCCCTGCAGGTGGGTAAGATTGTGACTATGGGGTGCTCAGGATTCCATAACACACAAGGACACAGGGGTTTGGGTTTCTAGATTTGTAGATCATTACAATTGCCACTAGTAAAGCAAGTATATATTACAGGTTACTACAAAATGACCACTAGTAAATATATATATACACGCACACTTATATATAAAACAAGTTCTTAGAGTCACAGAAAGGTTTGTGTTTGAAGGAAGCTTCAAGGATCATCTATTTCCAACCTGTCTGCTTTCTACTAGGTAGGCCTGATCAAAGCCCCATCCAACACTTCTAATGAACCCACAACTTCTCTGGGCAACCTGTTGTTATTACAGAATTACCACAAGGAAGTATATACTTCCTTATGATCATTTACCTTTATGCTCACCTATATATATTATGAGAGGTCTTACCAGTACAACACTGACCAAACCGTTCCCAGGAGTGTGGGTAATCAGTGATGGAAAAGTGTCTCTTCATAGATGATCCATGTCACAGAGTTTGGAGTCAGCCAGGCATCCCCAGTGAGGGTCCAGTCTGGGAGATGTCATGCAAAGAAGCTTTCTCAGAGAAGTTCATGCAGAAAAGCTCCTACAGAGAAGCTCATCTTGGGTAGATAGCCAGTTAATTTTTATACAGTTTTGGTGTAGACAGGTAAGGGGGCATTGGATGTAGTTCCCAGCTTTTTTCATCATTATGGTTTCTTTGCTCCACCAGTGGTACCTTATCAAGTGTGTCTTGGCTCCTGGAGAACTTATCAGAGATATCCTGGGCTCTCACTGAGGTCACTGGGAATATCACCAGATTGCTGAGCTCATCAGGGAGGCCTCGGGGGGGGGGGGGCTAGCTAAGTAGATACCATCTTTGTCAGTAGGTTTACTTGGTCATCTTTATGGCTGCTCACATCAGCTCTTTTTTGCAGCATCCTGTGTCTCCACTTCTCAAGGCCCCTTACTCTGTTTTCTAGTAAACTGTGCCAAATTATGCTAGAGTTATAGATACTACTACATAGAATAACTGCCTGCTTCTACTGTCTTCTAAAAAATTGTTTTACTGTAGAAAGATAAGCAAGAGTAAGACAAATTAGCTATAGCCACTTGGTCATCAAAAAAACTGCTGAGGATGAGGTACAATTTTGACTTTCACTGTGCATGTAGGTTACCTGTCCTGCACTTCTTCTGACGTGTACCAAAATAGATAGCAAATCTCTAATCAGCAGGGCATATTCTCCATTGATGTTGACTTCACGGAATTGTAGCCTAGTTCAGAGAATGTAAGAACTCAGCTTTTACCTGTAGCTCTCAGAAGCAGCAGCTTCTGTGTCCCCCTTACAGGCTTACCGGTGATGCAAGCTGACTGATGTATGTTGGAGAAGATTAGTGTGGTACACACATTGTATCTGAAAATGATGAAAGGTTGCAAATGGTTTGAATTTGCTCTGTACTTTAGGTTAGAAATGTAAAGACAGAATACATGACACAGGGACAGAATTTCTGCCTTGCAGTGAGTGGGAGTAATTTTTGGTATTTGGCATAGCAGGCCTATAGGAAAGCATTTGTTATAAATAAACCCAGGATGAACACAGAATGGATCCTGATAGGAACTAAAGAAGTGCTGACCAAGAAAGATACTGCCTTGTGGCACTCAACGCTGCTCAGTATGCAGTGGGATTGGCCTGCATCATTGAAACGAACACAGCTGTAATCATGTAAGCTGAAAATCTTCGCTACAAATCCAACTGGAATAAGCACCAGGCAGGCAAATCTTAATACTGCAAAGCCTGTTCCTGTGCCCTAGCTCCTGTTAGTTCCTAGCAGCTACTTTGTGCCTACTATCACTGAAATTCCCTCAAGATTCAATTCCTATTGTACTACATGTCCTGGGTTCAGCTGGGCTAGAGCAGTTGCATCATTCGCTTTGTATATTGACATTGGGATTGTGACTGGAAACGAATGATGCACAGTGCACTGCTCACCACCCAGAACCTGACGCTCTGCCACTTCCCCCACAGAGAGAGAGAACACCCCCCAGCCCACTCCCCATTTATATACTGAGCATGATGTCACATGGTATGGAATAGCTCCTTGGCTAGTTCGGGTCGGCTGTCCCGGCTGTGCCCCCTCCCAGCTTCCTGTGAAAATTAACTATCCCAACGAAATCCAGGACATTCCCTCATGCTGTAAGTTGAATCCTTCCTAATCCTTCCTTTTGAACGGTGGATACACTAGAATTTTATGGAATCAGATTCACTATTGTTTATAGTCAGTTCAAAAGTATATTAAATGGCAGGACTCTAGCAGATCAAATGAAAGCACCATCTAGCCCAGTGTTGCCTCCAACAGTGGATGTGCTGGGAAGACACCAACTGGCTAAGTGTAGTGGGGTTCTACCCCAGCACACTGTCCAGCCTCCAGTAGCAGTGGCTTTCAGATCCAGACATGTTACCTCTGTATATATTTGATAAGTGTGAGGATTCTCTATTTAGGTGCAAGGGAGTGTTCAGGTCAAAAAATAATTTGATACAGGGTTTGAATAGAGACAAAAATTTGTTATTCATTGGTCTTGTAAAACTGGATCTCCAGTCCCAAATCTGGATTTTGTATTGAACTGGATTTGTCATTCAAAATAAACAAAACTCTGCCATTTCATAGGCTGTCCAAAGCAATAGGAGAGTTTAAATGGCTGTGAAAGTCATTGTGTGGAGCACTTTGTGCCTTTTGCCTCTGTAGATCCCAAGCAAAGACTCAAAGCCATTGGATGGAAAGCCTGGGTGATGTATGATTTGGGGTGAATACAGAATTTTGACATACACTCTCTCTGGTTGTGGTAATGATGCGTGAAGGCTATCAGCATAAAGTTGCTATAAATCATGCTCATTGTAAAGATAAGGGGCCTGATTGCAGTCAGCACTGAAATCTCTAGCACATTTCCTTGAAATTACACACTTGAAAAGTGGAATTAAAAAACTCTTGTGCTAGGCAGACTCTACTGGGGAATTTGCAACTCATTGGCTGTCCATTTGTGTAACTAGGATACATAATATTTAGAAAATCTTACCAAAAGCTGTTGCCTACTGTCATTTAGATGCTAGTTTTGGCTGTCCTTTTCTGCAAAGAGGTAGGAAGATTTCTGCCTACATCCAGCACTCCTGAAGTTAATGTAGGTTTTTTAAGTTCTGAAAAGGCTGAGCAAAGCAGCGCAGACCTTTGTGATATTATGTGTGGTGTGGGCAGCTCACACTGTTTGTTTCACCAGTGTCGCATATCATCTGTTCACAGTAGGGCCTTTTTACTGTTATGGGATCCAGTATGCCAGAAATATGTGTAGGAGGGCAGGTCTACACTGGATCAAACCAATGGTCTGCCTCTTTCAGCATCCTGTCTCCAGTACTGGCCAAAGGTAGACACTTTATGAAAGTTTAAGTACAGGGCAAAACAATAACTTCGCCTAATATTCTCTCATCTCTCTCATTCTCTGTTTTCAGCCCAGGGGCTTCCTGGGCTATAAGTGGTTTCTCTGTATTTAATGATCCTCAGTGGAATTATCCACCATGTCCAGCCTGTCCTTGAACCTGTGGCACCTTCCAGTGTCCATAGCACTTTGTGCACATGTTCCACCAACCTGCTACCCGTTGCATGAAGATCCAGTTCTTTCTGATGGTTTTGAATCTTGTTTGTTGTACCTTCATTTGTTCTCTCAGCTGATTTTCTGGAATTTAAGTCTATGGGACAGGGGAAATACATTGTGTTTTCCTGCAGTGAGGAGGTCTGTTTTTTCCCATGACCCCACACCTAAAGGAATTTTTCTGAGAGATGTGATTCCTGGTGCACATCTCAAGCACTCAAGAACTTGTTGCTGAAGAAGGTTGCGTAAGCAGAAGTGGAAATCACATCCTCATTGACGAAATCCACATTGTCTGCTAGGAGTCTGAGAAGACTTGTGAAAGGAACAGGGTAATATTGGGAGAGATAACACTGTTGTTCCATTGGAGCAGAGTTGCAAAGACTCTTGAAAGTCTCTTGTAGTAAAGGGACTCTTGAAAGCAGTAGCTCTGATCCTGAGCAGTAACTGAATTTGATCAATCAAGAGTACAACCTCTATACAAGAGCAAGGCCAGCTTTCATAAACAAATGGAATTGATATTTGCCTACCTGCCAGAAACCTTTGTATTTCTGCAAAGGTGTCTCTAAATAGTCAGTAAGTCAGTTAAGGAGTGATAGAAAATGCTGTGTGACCTAAGCAAATAATTACCTTTCTGATGTAAGAAAGACACAGCAGCATAAGTATGAATGAACAGTTCAGAAAAGTCCATCCATCACCTGTCAATTCTCTGCCCATGGTCTGCTGGCAATGTGAAGAATCAACAGCAGCACCCCCAGAAATTAGAAAGAAGATTGAGTGATACTGCTAAGCTTGCAGCAAAAAGGATGTGTTGGGAATAATTAGATTAGGGCTCACTTCTTTATTCTTTCCCTGACTTGCTCAGGTAGGATGACCTGATTTCATGTAAATCTAAGCCTGGCTTGAGATAGAAACCCAGACCACAGCCTCAGCTGTATGGTTAGAAAGAAGGTACTTGAAGGGGGAAAAAAAAAAAAAAAAAAGAAGATATGTTAGCTATCTCCATTTTTATTGCCTTTGGATGAAAGGAACAGTTCCCTCTTGGTCATTTTAAACTATTATTACTGTTGTTATTATTGTAGTTGTTGCTTACAGTTTTTAAGTTAGTCTGGGGAAATTAGTATTAATGAAAAAATGGAGAAAAAGGATCAGCTCTTGTGCTGACAACAGATGGGTAAATCAAATGATTGAGGCTGAGGAGGGAAAGTGTTTACAAAAGAGCAGAAAATGGGCAGTTGCATCTTTCCTCTGCAGTGCTTTGTGTGAGAGCCACCTGTACGGAGCAAATTGCTTCTGCATGAAGGATTGCTTGTGCTTTGTAGGGGTAGCACGGGTTAACTGAAATTACTTTTGCTTTCCTACCCTATGCCCTAGTGCAGAGAAACTGTGCGTTAACTTGCCTGAGAGCTGAAACTCTGGAGCATTCATAGTTTTGCAACTGAATGACTGCAGTGCTAAAGGTCGTAGCTGAGAAATGTCTGGACATCTGCTCTCAGAAAAAGAAGATGGTGTAACACAACTCCCCACGTTTGCCAGCACAGATTTATTCATAACCCCCTGCCTCAGCTGGTAAAACCAGACCCATGAGTATGCACAAATATCAATACAGAATGTAGGTGGCCATGCGACCTAAAGAAGTTCCAAGAGACTCTCCAGTTGGTGAAATCATAGCTTAAGCCACTAAACACTTTAATGGGCTGGGAATTCAGACTTCCTCTCTTCTCCAACTCAGTATAGCAATTTTAGTGCAGGATATTTGTAAAGCAGTGGGTATAAGGATGGGGTTTGGGACATGCCAAGTCTTGGCTTTTTGCCTAACCTAGCTGTAAGAATACTTCTGACATTAAAAATGGAAAATCTGTCTGTAAGTATAATGCACATGTACTTCCCCCCTCCGCCCCCTGCCAAAATCTGTATTTTGTGCAGGTTATAGAACCGGCTTCTCTTGTCTTCCTCTAGCCAAGGTATATTAGAAAGGGTTTTCCAGGATGGTAGTATATTGTGCTATTTGGAACAGAAGTATTTCAGCATAAATGAATTTCATGGATTTAAATTCACCAGATGTGAGACGTGTTCCATGGAGAAGATGTTTCAAGGTCAAATTGAGTTCATTAGAGGTGGTAGCATGCTTCTGTGGGGTAAGCACAGATGGTGTTTGCCTATAAAACAGCCACGGTCTGTAGCCCACACTTGTCCTTGTCAAACTGTTGAAGAGTCTCAAGGGGGACTGTGTTGGCCATGCCTTTTGAATTGGTATTCTCCCCTGGAGAAAATCCCATTACTGACACATTGTTCTGCAGGCCACAGTGTCCTTACTAAAGGCTTATTTTTGCAACTATGCATGTCACAGCCAAAAAGTAATTTCTGTGGGGAATAATACTAATGTGACTTCTGGTTCTTTTGAAGCAGAGAAGTTCCAGCTTTTGCCTTAATATTTTGCCTGTGCATATGAGTTCTGTCAGATCATACTATTGGCAGCACTCTTTTACCTATTTCCCTCATCTGAGTAGTTTTGGTGGAGAACCCTGAGTTTCTCTCACCTGACATGGTGCTGTAGCACATTTTGTAGGATGCCTTGATTGGATACAAAATTGTCAGTTTACAGTTCAATTACGAGGGTGCAAGGGAAAGAAAACACCAGTTAGATTTGATGTTCAGCAGGACTGAGTGGGGTCATGAAGAGGGTAAGAGATTTGAGGAAACATTAAGTATCCAACTTTTCATGGCTGCCTTGTGCACTACAAGTTATCCTAACCTGCAGCTTTTCATGTGTCATCCCTGACAAAATTTTGCACATGCAGAAAATTAAAATCCCTTTCTCACATTTAGACAATGAACTTGCTCATAATTCACTGTGGTGAGGCAAGGAAGGCAAGGGATAAGATAGTAATAGAAAAGAGAAATACTGCCTTTCTTCTGCTTTTTACTTTTTCATGGTAACTAATCTGTCTTAAAGTGCTTCTGAAATCAGGAAAACAACTGGGAGAATGGATGGCTTGGAAGCTTTAGTTGTTACTGCAGGCACACAGCAAACTGGCATTTATGAGACAACCAACAATCTAGAATTTCCTTAGCACTCAGGAAAAGGCTTTGTGAATCTTTCTCTGTCCTTCTGTGGTTTTTATCTTTTCAGCTCTGAGTATAGTTGTCATCTAGGTCATGTGCTATGTTCATTTTGTGAGGTGGGGTGTCATAGCAATGACAGCACAGTCCCTTGCTGAGCAAAGTGGACATGGAGATGATGGTTGCCTTTTACAACTCAGTTTTTGCTCACATACCAACACAATATCTTGGCAGATTCCTGGATGAGGTGTCTATGAATACATAGAGACAGATCTGTCTGACAGAATTTATCATGAGCGTCAGAGAATGAGAAGTAATGAAGTCTTCAATAGCTTCTTTCCACCCCAGAAAAGCACAATGCTATGTCTTCGACCAAACCTTTACCTGAAGGATAGTGCCTGCTGGTTTGGATCTTAATTCCTGCACTTAGCAGGAGTTCTCTCAGAAGCACAGAATAGCTGAAATTGAAAGGGACCTCTTGAGATTTTCTACTCCATCTCCCCTGCTCAAGCAGGGTCAGCTTGAACTGCCCCCAGGACTGTTTACAGTTAGGTTTGGAATATCTCCATACATACTCTCGGAGGAAGAGAGAAACAGTTCTCCATGCGTGTCATGATGACAAAGTACTGATTTATACTGACTTAAGGAGGGGGAAGTGGAAAGTGGCCAGGGTCCAGGTATCTGGCAGAGAAAAATTTAAATTCCTTCTTGGGGGTGGGCTGGGGTAGAGTTTCTTCCTCTGAAGAATTAGTAATAGGTGAGAAAACAATCCATCAGATAAAGTGATGCAGAAACAGCTTCCTAGTCATGGTTGTAGGATGGAGTGTGTGATTTCTTTGGGATCTTTCCCATCCTATTTCCCAATGTTGTTGTTCCCTGATAAAATTCTACTGAATTATTGCTTTAATGAAGAGCAAAGATTTCTCATTTTAGGTTAAGATAAATTATTATAGTATTAATTAGAACTTGCATAGCTAGTTTCATTTTTCAGAGGTTTTAAAAAATGTTAATTACTTTATTAGTAGTAATTAACATGTTCTTTGGGAATTATAGTACTTCTTTTTTTCCAGTTGCTTGTTTGCCATTGATTTTGTTCCTTCATATGTGTTTCTTATTCTCACTGTGCCATTTGGATGATGCATTTTCACCTGGCATGTTCAAGTTACACTCAGTTCCTTCCCCCAGCCCTTTTGTTTGTGATAAGATGGGTCATGGGTGCAAGAAGGAGTATGGATCTATGATAGACTGACTGTAAAAATGAGGAATGACTTCCAACCATTGCTTTAAGAGCCTTATGAATGGGAGACGTCTCACCCTGATTATAGAGCTAGCCTGAGTCCTGCCATACAATACACCTGGTGTTGCATGGTTTTTTGTTATCTTTAAACATATTTAAGGAGTGGTCTAGGATTTGGGGGGAGTGGAGCCGGTGGTGGTATATTTTTTTTTTTCCCCAGTAGACTGCTATTCTGCTGGAATGGTTACAGTGTTCTGTGAATTGATTTGGCACGACATCTCCAAGGCTTTTGAGTGCCCACTATATAGATGCATGGCCAGGGTTATTCGGTGAAGTTTGGTAAGTTGTCATGATATGAAATTAGGAGTCCAGCTTGGCTCCTACAATAGTTGTTTCTGTAGCGGTGAATGAAGTCCTCACCAGGTGCATAGCTCAGCTGATTATGAGGAGAGGGGAAATACTTCCTGGTTCCATTGCTGGATAGATTTCATATTGCCTTATTTCTAGACGGGAAGGTAATACCTAGCACATAATTCCTTGTCATTCTTAGGAAGGACTTGCTGATGAAAGTAAAATTGTTCAAAACAAGGCCTCCATGTGTTATAGTAATATAACTCGATTATGTCATTTTTAAGTATAGAAGATGTAACATGAGTTACCCCTCAGGTCTTTCCTGTCTGAACCAATTGCAAGGGAGCATAAGCCAACAGTGAGCACTGGGGAAAGCGATGGGTATGTAACTGCTTGCATCTTCAAGAATATTTCAGGTCCCTGCAGAGATTTGCGAGGGAGTGAGTTGGATGGCAAACACTTTCTACTGGAAGCAGATTGTGGAGAGGTGTTGATTCATAAACAATTCAGGGATTGTTCCTTCTTTCGAAAATATTGCTAGGGATGCACACTCTGAACTTCTCTTCTGGTGTAAATCTTTCTCTTGCACTTAACAACTGTGGGTAGCAGGTCTGTGGCTTTCTGTAGGAAGGTAAAGCTATAGCCAGCCTATAAAGACTGCCTGAGCAAGACTGCATCCTGGCCTTGGGCAGAGCCTGACTTACCTGGAACAAATTTCCTATCTGCTTCGGTTTCTTTTCAGGTTTATGTTATGCCCCGGCTCCTTACTATAACAGAGGCTAAAATATAACCACACTAGGCTTTTCTTTTTTAGATGCTGGGCTGAATTCAAGCCATTCATGGATCCCCTTCCTCTTCCTCTGGGGAGTTTTAGCTACACGTGGGTGCAGGGGATAGATATATCCATCACCAGGTTGCAATGGGACAATTTCCACCCCCACCCCCCCCAACTCTTTTCTTCATTTATAGGCATCCTATGGGGGCTGGAAAAATCTTAATATCGTGGGGTTATATAATACCTTGCGTGCCAAAGTGCTTGATAAGGTGGGAACGGCTTCACTCACCAGTGAAAAGGAATTGCTGGGGGAGTGGGAAGCTCCTCTGCATGCAACGAGCAGCAGGGATGCTGAAGCAAGAGTTCTGGGGAGATTTCTGCCAATTTAGTGCGTGTTGTGGGATAGGGTTGGCTTTCCGCAGCATGCAATGATCCATCTCAATCTGTCCCCAGCCAAGCTGGGACAAGGGGTAGGGTTAACAGTGCCAATGTGGAAAAGCAGGAGGGGGAGAAATTTTGCAGGAAATTTGGGGGTTTTTTTGGGTTTTGCAAGAGCAAAGCAACTAATTTGCACTGGGACAATAACAGTTCTTATGTTACTGTAAATTTGAGACCACCAAAGACAGGATCTTCTCCCTCCTTTAATTAACCTGAGCAAAATTGAGAGCAAGCGTTGCAGGGAAGAGGTGTCCCGCTGAGTCAGCATCCTCAGGAGCTGTGGTTTGGGCTCTCTGGGTTTTGAGCTTTCAATTTTTGCAGCGTTGAACCCTTGGCAGCGATGATGCTCTGCCAGGAGTACAGGGCAGCGATGCAGACCCGAAGGGGAGAGGGGGTGCTGAGCCCCAATACCTTCATCACACAGATGGGGGTGCAGAGCGCTGCCGGTAACAGGAAGATTTCCAAGTGTAGAGAAATTATATTAACCTGGGGCTTGAATTAGTTATTTGGAGATGAAGGATCGATGGGCCTTGATCCTAAATGGAGCATTAATGCATTAGCAGCAGTTCTGTGGAGAAGCAGTGGCATGGCAGCGACGGCCCTAACGTGATTTCCCAAGGCTGTGGCCAGAAGCCAGCAGGCACTGGCACTGCTGCCTGTCCTGCCTGCACCCCATTCCTGCCTACTTTCAGATATCCAAGACCAAATTCCCTCTAACTCCTTGCTTTCGTGCAGTTTAAGAGGCATTTCTTAGGTTTTGGAGGTCTCCTGCACCCAGTTACGTTTTTTCTTCCCTTTTGTGTTGGGTTGCGCGTAAAAAGGCATTTACCTAAAATATTTTCCCTCCTCATAAATCAGATTGGTGTGTCCTCACTCAAGCAATGCCGAGCTAATTAGAGAATTACTGGATGATGGATTTTTAAAAAAATACTCAAAATCCAAAACAATTTCTAGCAGAGGAATTAATTTGGCAAATGTTCGACTTGGGCACTGTCATCCTAGCCTTTCCTTCTCGGTGTCAAAACTGGCACTGGCTAAAAGGATTTTGAGTAATTTCATATTAATCAATCTCTTTTTAAGAGGAGCTCAAAGGACGTTCAAGGCCAAGGATGGAAATGAAGGCACGAGGCCAAATTAATCCCCGGTGCAACATTACGGACTCCAGCGAAGGCAGGCAGCAAGCTATTGAAGTCACAGGAGGTGGGGAGGGGCTGGGGTTCCCAAATTCCCTGGAGCACAGTTTGCATGGAAATATTTCCAGGGCAAGCAGAGGAGTAGGAAGATGGAGTGATGCTCCGCCGCAGAGCTTTGCTGCTGCTCCCATCAGCCGCGGTCCAGCAGCAAACCTGTGGGTACCCGGGTTTTAGTGATGCTGGCGCAAGCAGCATCTAATCTAAAGATGACTTTAATTGCTACGATGGCATCTCTTTCGCAGGGAGGCACAGCCTGAGCTGGGAATAGGGTTGTGAAGGATGGAGATGGTGAAACAAAGCTGAAATAGCAAAGAGGATGATGAATCGGGAAAATAAAAGGTCAAAGCTGGCAGTGCTTGAGCTGCGTGGAAGGCAGCGTGAAAACCCCACTGCAAGGGTTCCCTCTGCATGGGATGCTGTTGCAGCCTTGCAGCGATTTGGGGGGATGCAGTGGGGGACAGGGAACACCCTTGCAAACCCCACTTTTCCAGGGAACAAAACCACCACCCTGGCTTTCATGCTGCTGCCTTTTTTTTGCTTTTGCTGCCAGCAAAGTTGAGTTGCAAAGGCAGCGTCTAAACATGGAACAATCCTGAGTCATAGGGAAATGGGGCGAGCTCGCCGTGTTCTGGGGTACACGGTGGGTGTGGGGGAGAGCAGCTAAACTGGGTTGCCAGATGACTCACAGCACGAGGGATTTGCTCAGCAGCTTTGGAGAAGTTTGCGTTCTATGGGTTACCAAAGCTTAAGAGGAGAAGAAAGGCGCCGGCGATCTCCAAATGGAGATAGGCAGAAGGATGTCTTTGTGCTGACCATCCTCCCAGCCCATGGGGCTGCGGGTTGGTTGTTTCTGTTTGGGTTTTTTTATTATTTTACTTTATTGTGAAGTTTCTCAGGGTTGGAAACAAGACGTGAAATGAGCCGTGATCGGTCGTTTGCAGATGTGGCCAGGGATGCGGCCACAGCCTTCAGCATCAGCCCAAATTACCTCCAAGCACTAAAAACCTGTTTTTAGGTAAGGTCCCTGCTTGCATCTCAATGCCCTTTCTATTATGGCAATATGAAGCATCTCGGCTGCGCGAGATGGAGAAATGCAAAGTTGATACAATGCTTATGGAGACAACAGGATTAAAGGATGAAGAGGTGAGTTTCTGTTGGATATTGGATTTTTCTTGGCAGTGCCATCGCCCAGCCCTGCCCTCTCCCCAGGAAGGAAGCGAGCAGTTCTCCAACAACACAGAGGAAACACTCCACTTTTGTGCCCGGCCCTTTCTTTTCCTTGGCTGCCGGAAGATTTACCAATTAAACGGTTGTTTAGGGCTCTAAAACCACTAATCAGATCTGCCAAAAGCCTTAATGAGAGCTTTTCACTTCCCTTCCTCTTTGGTTTTTGGTTTTTTTTTTTTGGCGTGTTTAAAGGTTCATTAAAGATCCACAAAGGATGGCAACGAGTTTCTCAAGCCACACTCCTCTCCTCAAAATAATTGCACCGGTGGCTCTTGCCCAGCCTTTGCCACTGCCGCTTGCTAACCTGCCCACTGCCATGCTGGTGGGAACTGGGGATGGGATTCTTTTCCCTGGGAAGCATTTTGCTCTTCTCTTCCCTTCCTCATTTCCTCCCCCCCCC
>JAOBAS010000072.1:29299122-29316606 GCA_025311575.1 Elanoides forficatus
TGATATATGCCTAAATGGATTATGTATATCTGAGTGGAGTTTTCCCTTATCTTTCCTTTGTTGGTCTGTGATTGTTTAAATACACAAGGAGTCACATGGGGTGATGGGTACAAGTTACTCCTGGGGACATTCCAGTTGGACACAAGAGGAGAATTTTTCACGGTGAGAACAATCAGCCATTGGAATAAGCTCTGGAGGGAAGCGGTGGATTCCCGAACATTGGACACTTTTAACATTCAGCTGGACAGGGTGCTGGGCCATGTTGTCTAGACAGTGCTTTTGGCAAGAAAGGTTGGACCAGAGGTTTCCCTGAGGTCCCTTCCAAGCTGGTATTCTATGATTCTACGAAAAGCAAAAGCCAGAACAGTACAAGGCATGCATGCCATGGTAACCTAGAAGCCAGTCTGAAGAAACTTTTTCTCCAAGTAAAGCTCTATGTTACACATCTGTTTGAAGATTGTCTCACCCTCTGGTGCATAATTAGAGGTCTGGGGGACCTGTCAAGGGACAGTGTTTCCAAGGCAAGAAACACTGAGATATCCAAAGGGTTAGAGGAAAAGTGCAATACTGGCAGTTTCTGAACTGGAAAAATTATGTAGTCAAACCTAAAAATGGTGGCAGGTGAAGACAACAAATTAAAGTGTAGTGACCTAAATGGAGCAGAGGTATCAACAGGTGGCACTTCAGACTGCAGAGCCGCTAGGGTAGTGGCTTCACTTTTGTATCGCCCCAGAATGCCATTCAGCTCTTAAGACATCATAAGCACCAGGCTTCCTGTGATTAGGCAGTCTGCGCTTTTAATAGTGCTTACAGATGCAACCTGCTCTGCCATGCACTGAAGTCAGTGTCTCTTTACTGTTTTCAGTACAACTTTTGCTTCAGCATAATTCGGAGTTTCAGTAGCCTGAATTCCCACTCTGGCCAGCATAGGTTACCAAGCTGCATTTCTTGTTCTGAAGATTGTTCCAGTACATCACAAAAAATCCTTGTCCTTCGGATGTCTGTTCCCCCAGTTTCTGTAAACAAAGGTCCTCTGGGAGACACTATCTATACAAACCCTACCATTGTACAGACAGGTTTAAACACTGTGCTGTTAGTATTTCCATGTTGGAAAAGATTACATGTTTTGCCCTTGGTTGGCCTGGCAGTGATAAGGACACAGCTAGTTGTGAAAAATCTTTGCTTGGTAGTCTTTAATGATCTAGGTGGAGCTGGGAGGAATATACTGCCAGGAATGGTCTGTGGTGGTACTGGCAGCAGAACTGGATGCTCCATTGTGTATTACAGGAGCAGTCTTCTGGAATAATTTGGCATCCTTTTGTGGCTGTTAATGCTGTTTGTGGTGCCTGGGGCAGCAGGAAGTCACTGTATCTAGCAACAGTAACCGTTCTTGAGAACAGTCACCTAATACTAGGCTGGAGTCTCTTGTTATTGTAGCCTTGACTGTACAATAAAGGTAACAAAGTCTGTTATTAGAAAACTGTATTTTGTATAATCTTAACAGTCTTGGCAGTTGTGGTGTCAAATAAAAATTGATTTAGGAGTATGGGAGGACACCAGTATAATTACCTAATTATATGTTTGCACAGTTATGCTGGTATTATGACTACACTCAAAGACACAATCAGCCTTTGTATAGAGGTGCCTTATACTCTTTTAACCTGCTCTTTTCCTGGCCTGGGATTGAGCAACAGGGGATTGGAAACACCTTTGTAGTAGTGTCTGTTTTCATGGTGATGTTACTGAAATCCAGAATGAAACTCCTCAACAGCAATGAGAAGTTAAGAAGCAGGCACTCCTTTATTGCAGTGCTGGGCACACGGGGGATCACTCCACCTATTGTGTGCACCTGTTTAGTCTAACTATGCAGGTTAAATACACACCTGTGATACATATTCACTAAATTTCTGAAAAATGTTATACATAATCATTAACTTTCCAGTAAATCATTAGCATATGTAAATGTCTCTTTACGCAGGCGCAGTGAAAGTTTCTGGTGGTCTTCAGAAGCTCTCTGGTGGTCTTCCATAGTCTTCCTCACTTGTCCATTTCTTGACCTCTCAGGTGATTCTGCGCAGTACGATTCTCACCATCATCTATGTTAGTTTACATAAAAATGCATACTATGTCCATTCTTATATTTAACCTTTCTAATGATTGGTCCTTCAGTCACACCATCTTATTAATATTCTTATGTTAAAACAATCATTGGTTAACCTCACTTAACTCTACTGATTGAAATCCTCGTTAATTAGATCGAGATGGGAAAGGTAAGGTGTTTCCAAGCAGCAAACTGGTGTCCATAAAGGTTTCCTTAGTTTCTTAAAACAAAACACTACAAATCAACAAATCTTTGTCAAAGTTTCTGTGGTTAACTGATTTTAAACAATACTCGAATTCTTATAGTTACACATAGTACATTTCCTAAAGTTCCCAAGTTGCTATGACTACATTCCAAACTTCTCAGTCCTGTATTTTACAATTTTACTTTTTAATCAAACCTGGCTCTTTTATATAATCAAACTTTATTTCTTTATCAGAGTATTTGCAACAGTGAGATTTCTTGGACAGCTGAATGTATTGAAGGCTCAGAAAAGTGTTGCTCCGGCTGCTTCACTGACACTTGAGGCCTCCCAGACCAATCAGATTGGCCAGTTTGGTTTCACAAATTCACCTTGGATCGCAGCCACATGGCTGGAATTGAAGAGTTTAGGAAGATAATTTCTGGTAGGAAAAAGAAGGGAGGGGAACGAATGGCTGAACATCGTGAGTCCTAGCAATATTGTGTTTTCTCTATTGAGTGAAGAGGCCTGCTTTTTGAAAAGACACCAAGGGCTAACTGGCTGTAGGATTCTTGAGGCTTTTGAAAAATGATCTGGTTTTATGTTCAGCCTCATGTGTTGTGAAGAAAATAGTGCAAGCTGTGATTCCAGGAATAGTAGATGGTGGCAGTCCTCAACACAAGTCATTCTGTCATAGGTTCCCATCCATTTTCAGAGAAGCCCTGCAAAGATTTGCACAGGGACATTTGGGGTTACAGTGTGAGGACAGAATAAGAGGAATGAAGTGGGAGGATGAAAACACTTAATCTGACTCTGTGATTGAAAGCAAAATCTCAGTCTGTGTGTATAATTTGATAAGTAACAACAGAAATTTTTAGTCTGGCAGGGGACTCTTTACCTACTCCCAGAACAGAATGAAGGTTCTGGGCACAAGGCCCTGTCATGGCAAGTGCTTCTACATGCATATTTCTCAGCTACACTGCAGTGCAGCATTCAGTACAACACCACGATCTACAGTCAAGTGTCACACACATGCACATGGATAGAACCTGTGACTTAAGCAGATACCTAAATAAAATATGAAATTCTTGAGTACATATATTTCCCTTCTTCCCTTTCCAAGGAAGAGTCCACCAGCTGTAAATGCCTCTTTGAAGAGAATTTGTATTAGATAAATAGCTCCATCAAATTTGAAATTCAAATGAAAAGTACTTGTGTCAGTGTTTTACAAAGCATGACCAGTGGGATGCCTTGTAATTCTGTCACAGAGCAGATGGGGAGATGAAGGATTATTGCTTGCTGTATTTTATGTAGACAGCACATTACACATCACAGATGAACCGTCACAGCTGAAGTTTGACAACTGCTAATGGTAAAGTACCGATGAAGTAAAATGTGGCCTATCAAAACAGTAGGCTTACTTTTTTTTTTTTTTTAAATGGAACTGTTTTCAAAATTCTGGACTTCTTGGGATTAAAGAGGATACAATTATGTTCCTGCAAAAGAATGAAGTTGTAATGAATAAGCAACTTATCATTTCTCTGTTCAAGTATAAAGTCTCTATTTATGGATAAAGAAAGTGTTTGATGATGGGCTTGGAAGGATCTCCATGTCCTTCTGCAGAGTCTGATGGCATTTTTAATTTCTGTTGTGACCTTCAGTTTTGCACTGAAGTGCAGTGTTAGTCTGTGTACTGAGCTCCAAAAGCCTGAAGCATACTTGGATATCTAGTTGATCTAGTTATTTCAAAGCTCCTAGTCTGATAGAAGCACATTCCTCATGTAGCAGAGAAAGACAATGTGTTAATTCCCAAAGCAAAACAAAATTATGTGAACTTGTAAAATGACTCTATTTGGCTTTAGGGATATTATTTCCCAAACACCTTCTCTGAGTGAATATGTTGCTTGCACCCTTAAATTACTAGCAGAAATAAATATCTGAATGCTTAATTTGAATGTCTGCAACCAAAGAGCTGTTGACCTTGAGCAGATTTCTGTATCTTGTTAAACTCATAAACCAATACTCAGACATGCTCCACATGTTAAAGGATGATATTCTTTTCGGTCTAGCTCCATTTTCTCCTTCACTAATGGTTATGTGACTATTACATAGTTTACAGCCTGTTTTTTCTACTTAGTCATCCACACATGCTGTTCATTTATGTGAAAGAGAAAAAAAGAAAGCTGGAAGATTATTCTCATCACGCTGAAAAGATGAGGTCCATCTTAGCTATGTAAAGTCAGGCTGTTGATACATCTTCCTCACATTTCATCCTTAGTGTTGGTTTACAGTTGCTTTCTGGATAGGAAGCACAAAATCATTCCATTAGAAGTGGGTGTATTTGAGGGGCAAGGAGGGTTAGTTCAACTTTTAGCAAGAGACTTTTGTCACAGCACTTGGTTCATCTGTGAAAGTGATGTCAGCATTAGCTCAGGCACCCTTCCCTTGACAGAATCCATTCCTCTGGCCTGAAGGAATTCTTCCCCAGCTAGGAAAGAAATGGAAGCAAGTGCAATAATTTAATATGTTATATTTAGTGATATCTCATTTTAGTTGCTAAAGGATCTTGTTGGTAGAACAGACTTGGTGTGTCTAAATCTTCTAATGGTAACAGCCTTTTTTAAACTTCCAAATATGAAGGAAATTATCCATACCATGTAGTAATGTTGTAAAAGACACACACAAATACTCACACACTGCTTTGACTGCAGGGAATAAAAGGCAACAAAGGAAATCATGTCTTGATGGGTCATCAGGGAAGATGATGTGCCTCAGCTTCCAGAAACTGTAAAAGAATTTGTAATGTCACATTTTGTTTTCTTTTTTTAAAGGACTCTTGCACAAAGCCCTCAGTTTCCATTCATTCCCCCCCAGCCTAGTGCTGAAACCTAATAATCTGTGCATATAAACTCTGATTTTACCTTAGTCCTAATCTAGGCTCAACACCACGCACTGCTGGAACAGCAGTCCAACAAGATAAGAGCAGAGGTCACTTGAGCCCCCTCATCCTGTTGCTGCTTATAGTGAAGGCTATAGAATAAAGGAAGTTTAGAATCATGCTTCCCCAAATATTTTCCCAACTTCCAGCAATGCTGGTTCAGGAACTTCTTGAACAGAACAGTTTCTTTGTATTTAGCAGTCCTGTTTTTCTTCTTGATCTTCTCTGTTCTCCTCTCCATGCCATGGGAATTCATAGGATTTGCAATATCCTGTGGCGAGGAATTTCACAGGTCAGTTACTTGCTTCATGAATAACTACATTCTTCTGTTTCTCTGGAGTTTTCCTCAGACTAACTTACTTGAAACTTGCTTCCTCCTTAGTTCCTGCTTAGCTCTTATATTTAAAGAGGCAGTGAAGAGTCATTCCTTCTCCCAGTCATTCCCAGTTCTGTAGAGCTCCAGCAATGTGTCTTTTTCCCTGACTGGAAAGTTCCACTCTATTAATAGTTTCTTGGATCAAAGCTGCCCCATACCTATCATTCTTGGTAAGCTACTTTCATGTCATCTCACTTACCTTGACAAGTTGCACAGACCTTTCCTGCAGTGCAAACAGAGCCTAAATTAAACACTTATGTGAACCAACACCTATTCATGACAGATGCTGACTCCATGCACACACCACAAAATGCACTGTGCTTCTTTCAGGTTACTATTTCAGGCTATTTCTGTTAGTGGACTTTGGTAAACTTTGTTTCACTGCTAGAAGATCCTTTTAACCTTTGATTAGCAAGTTTAATTTAAAAGATGTTCACTTCCTCTAGCTGAGAATATAGTCTCTTTAAATCTTTTTTTAATCCTTTGTTTTCCCATGCATAGAGTGAATGGTTAGCTCCATGCTTTTCACAGGAAAATATGGGCAGCTTCTAAGTACTGCAGCCCATCTGCCTGCAAAAATGAGACTGAATCCAGTTGCAGTTGAGATTGCAGATGGATTGAAAATAACAGTCCCTCCTACTAATTCTTCTGGAGTGCATTTGGTAAACATCTTAATGCTGAAACTGTCCTTTTGATGTCTTTCCTTATGCCTGCAGTTCTGGGTTGTAAATGAGGATCCTAAGTGTATTTAATTGGCTATTGAAGTGAATAGTGTTTGTTTCTCTATATAAAGCTTTTAATTGTCCCTTTCGCTTCTTTCCCTGTAGTCTCTATGTATGACTACAGCATTACAGGTCAGGAAGAACAGGGCCAGGTACAGCAGGCCACACATTGGATAATGTCTTTAACAGCAAGCAAGCTATAGCCTTGAAAGGATGCTGTTTGTGTTGTCATGTTATTCTTGCTCCAGTGACTGTTAATTCCAGAGCAAGTACTAAGGATAGAAAAGACAGCCTGAACTAGTTCCCCCATAGCAAATGATGTACATGCTTGTCAGCACTGGGTTGCACTGCATAAACAAGTCTTTACTGCATTGGTGACAGTGGAATTAAAAACAGTCTCTTTCTCCAGTGCTAGCTTATCACAGTTGAAGCTTGAGGGCTTGGGTCTCTATGTATCAGATTTCCTTGTTTGGTACTGAAAGCTTTATATTTGGTCCTTGAGCTCCCTTTGGTCTCAGGGCTTGTGGGCATGTGGAGTGGCAAAGTGATGTAATAGCAGTACTCCCTTCAGGGATAAGGGTTTTGTATGAGGTGCTAATTCCACGTTCTACCATAGAAAGTAGGTAGTAAAAAGCCAGTTATTTTCTCTCTTGGCCTGGTGTAGGGAAAGAAAGCACTCTCAGTGTACGGTAAACACTCTGGTTCTGAATCCTGATGACCTTTTGTAGATAGCCACAGGTGTGTTGAGATGCTCTTAGGAACTCCCCTGCTCTCTTTTGGATGGCTTGTGTGGCCAGAGGGCTCCCAACTGGCTGGGAATGACCTGGGTTCAGCAGCACTGCTAACATCACCAAGAGCTTGGAAAGGAGTGTGGTGGAGGACCTGCCTTGGATACCTCCCATCTGGGTTCATCCAGGTGCATCAGCTACTACTACAAGCACACATCTAGGCAGGTACAGGGGCTCTGCTGCCAACAAAAATACTTGTCTGACATCTGACAACAATGCTTTCTCCTCTTACCTACTGCAAATATTGCAGTGCTCAGGTTCACAGCAGAGAGGTCATTGTAGCTAATGAGCTGTGTGTGGATTCTCCCTAAGTCTAGAGGAGAGGAGACAGGAACACCAGGA
Source organism: Elanoides forficatus (assembly GCA_025311575.1). Lineage (NCBI taxonomy): Eukaryota > Metazoa > Chordata > Aves > Accipitriformes > Accipitridae > Elanoides > Elanoides forficatus. The sequence continues at coordinate 29,306,571 of JAOBAS010000072.1, forward strand.
CCAAACTCAGAGCTGCAGAATTTTCCATTCAAAGTCACCTATTGGCAAAGTCTCATGTTATCTTCCAATTACTCCATTCTTAAGTCTGCATCATGCTATTTCTGGTTCCATTTCAGCAGTAATGACATACTGAGTCATATTTGCATTCAGCACAGTCCATAGGGGATGGACTGGGGAAAAAAATGTAATGACAGAATTCAATAATCATCTTTTCTCTAGGTAAGAGGCCTCGTTTTGATGCTTCCATGACAGGATTAAGCTACTTAACAAGCTGTTGAATGTTGCACACTTCTAATGTGAAACAATCAGTTCGGTAACAATTCAGATGCAGATCTGTGAATACAAGTGTCCAATGAAAAGACTGTGCCTGCATAGAATGTCTATTTACCACAAGAAAAAAAATGCAGCTTTTTAGCATGATATTGGAATCTTAGATTACAAAGTAGCCATTTTATACACCAAGTGAATATGATGGTCTTTTCTTCATAGCTATAAGTGATACTGCTCACCCCACCTTAAAACGCTTAAAGAGCAGCATGCAATCCCAGTTGGTTGTGCTGGATTTGCTGATAGGGTATTTAGAACCATATGCTATACACCTTGCCTAGGGCAAACCTGTACCATAGTGTAGTAATCAAATTCTTGGGCATGGCTGTCCCCTCAGAGTATCTTTCAAACCCTGACTTTTCTGTTGCTCAGATAAGGCAACAGATGTGGCTGTGGCTCTTAAAGAAATACTTGTGGAGGGCTGCTTTGTAGCCTCCTGCTGTACCCTCCATTCTGCAGGACAGCAGGAGGGACAGAGAGTCTCTGGAGAACAGGCTTAGTAGACTTACAACAATAGACAGCAGTTCCCAAAGGCAAAACAATGCATTTCCATGAGTTATAGTTGGTATCTGAGCAATCCTGACCACCATTTGCAATACTTGCTCTAGAGTGCAAGAGAAGGTAATATTCATACAAGTAATGAATGCAGAGTGAATGAAGCTGTGTTGTTTAGACAGAAAGCTGTTCCCATGTAAACCCAGATGAATTCAAGGATGAATTCAAGGAGTCAGAGCAACAGTCTTACACAACTGTTTTCTTATCTTTTTCACTAGATAGGCATTTATAAATATATGGTTTTTTTAGGATTGCATTGTTGGGTCTTTCATTTACGTAATACTTCTGTGAGTTGAGGTTTATCTAGAGCTGTAAGCCATTAAAATCTTGCTTTCCTCATCTTTCATCCCTACACGAGGATGTGAAATCTCAAATTGGGCAACGTTTAAAAATTGTCTACAGAAAAGTTTCCAAACCTCTTTTTTTTTCTGGCTCAAAAGTGCACTTCAATTTTATTTTGACTCTTCTGCAGTAAAAAGAAAGTACAGAAATTACATCAATTATTTTTCTTGCCCAATTATCTCCTGATCCCTTAAGCTCTTCTGAGTAATTTTATAGACTGAGGTAACTCTGCAGCATGCTGGAAAAATGCATGGATCAATAGCAGGCATGGACTGTATATTAAAAAGGGTAAGAGAAAGAGCTACTGATGGAAGACTGAAAATAGAACATCTTGTACAATCAAGGCTGTAAGGTGACTTGCAAGAGGTCTTTGATTCCTTGGTGTTTAACAGTACTGTGGGGCTTTTGTCTCCTGAAGTAAATTACTGTAATTCTGCAAGAAACTTTACCTTCCTTCTTTTAAGAACATTTGTGCTGAGATCTGTATGTTCTAGAAGGGTTGTGCTGGTCTCACTATGATGGAGACTGAAAAAGATACCAGGGTATGAAAGAGGCACCAAGAACAAAGCTATTTATTCTCTTGTCATCTGCTCTCTGTGTGTGGGGATCTGAGCGATGCAGGAAGAGTGCTGCTGAATCAGGATTTTATATGATTCAGGGTTATGCAGCCTGGCTACATTATATGCGACAGGGTTATGTGGCCTGGTCTTGAGGGAAGGCCCACAGAAGTTGATGGCAGGCTGGGCAGCCATTGTGGCCTTTCATCCTGATGGCGTTGCCTTGAGATAGTTCAGTGAGTCCTTTGATGTTCTGCCTCACAGGAGAGAAATCCTGCCTTGTTCTTGCTTTCAGATGAGGTAACTGTTTAGATTAAATTATAAATGGAGGTTCTTTTGAATATATGTCACCCTGACATCCTCAGAACAGCCTACAATATAAACTTCAGTAGTGTCAGATAGCTGGAACGACCTTAGATTTGTCAGCAAATGATAAAACCTACCTTAGAAGCTGTCTCATAAATCTGTTTCTGTCAATATAAAAAGAAAGAACAGCCTTTGTTTTGAGGGTGTTGCCCATTCAGATCTGCAGGACCCAGAATCAACAATGTTGGGGTGAAAGAGAAGTCCTACCTCCAGGGTAGGAACATGTGCAACAGAAGCGCTACATTTGTTGGTTTGGAGTAGAAGATATTTCTTGTTCTTTCCAGATATTTGAAGAAAATGGACTTACCTTGGGAAGTTCTTAGTCCTGAGAGATGGTGTTCTGGATGTCGGAGTAGATCTACTGCTCAAAGTCTATGAGGAAAAAATGGCAAAGTTTTTTTATTGAGGTGATCAAAGGCCTGAGTTGCAGACTGTGGGGTGAGGTTCTTGAAAAGCTTTTGCAGAGAGTGAAAAAAGTGTAAAGTCACCTTGGTAGAAGGGAAGATAGTGATGTGGAGTTCAGAGTTGTGTTAATCAGCATGAAAGGCTAAACCATAGTGTGGTGTATCAGAAAAAAGACAATAGCCAGGCCAAATGCAGAAGCTGTGTTTACTGATTAAGGAGGCATAGGGATCCAGATTCTGATACTCTCTGGATACATGCTTGTGAAGGCAACTTCTTCAGGTCTGTCTTCTATGGATACAGACTTCAAAGGATTTGCAGATCAAACGTTTCATACTGAATCTGATTCTTGCCAGGACAAAGATTTTAAGGTTTCTAGGAGAGATATAATCATCACAGAATAACCCAACAATAACAGTTTTGAAAATAACGTCACACATCTTACCTAATTATCAGTCTTGAAGCATGAACAATAGTTCAGGAAACTTTTCCTTTAAGTTAGACAGTAAGACAATTATTTCTCTTGTTTTATTTTTTTATTCTCTAGCTTTTTGAAATGCATTTTTAGCCTTCCATTTGCACTTCCAGTCTCTTAGAATATGAAACAATGTAATATGGTAATGTCTGCCCTGTCATTGTGATTTTTTTATTACTTTTTTACAGATAAAGCTGTATGTCTCAGGCTGAAAGAGACTTCAGTTCTTTGTTTCTCATCACAGAGTTTTGGCATCTCAGATCTCTTTGAAAGCTTTGAACTCAGCAAGGTCCAACTGCTCCAGCACTGCTTCCTCTCCACCTTTTGGGGATATTTGTCATTTTCGCAGCTTTCTGAAAATAGTCCATTTAGTGACCTGCATGGAATCCTTTAAAAGGCCAGGCAACTGTCTTGCTAAGTTCCATAATAGCAACCAGACCCAAGGCCACTGGACAGGCAACAGTGTTTAGAAAACACTGGGCAGAATGTGCTAGTTCTTTCATGAACTGATTCTGTCTACAGTTGCTAATAGCTCTAAATTATGGAGACAGGTGGTCAGAAAAGCAAGTTTATCCATTGCTTGTCTGTTTCAGCAGATTGGGATACTCTGCTGCATTCTAAGCTTGCCTTCAGGTAGCAGCACATGGTCAGCTCATTTCAGGAAATCCTTGTCCTAAAGTTTCACTGTTGACCCAGTGAAAAGGCTGCAAGGTGTGTGTGTATGGGGGAGGAGACAGGAGACTGTTCATGCTGTGTAACTTTTGTGTGAATCAAAGACAGTGGGAAGCAGGAGGTGAGAATGGGCTGGGAGCATCTGCAGGACTTCTTTGCCAGGACAGCATAGCTTACTTGTAGTATGGAGGTGGCTCCCTGTCATGGTTTAAGCCCAGCGGCAACAAAGCACCATGAGGCCGCTTGCTCACTCCTCCCCCCATCGTGGGTTGGGGAGGAGAAAATATAATGAAAATCTTGTGAGTCAAGACGAGGACAGGGAGGTATCACTCACCAGTTATGGTCACAGGCAAAACAGACTCGACTTGGGGAAAAAAAAAAAAAAAAAAATTTGTTACCAATCAAATCAAAACAAGGATAATGGGAAGTAAAACCAAATCTTAAAACACCCCCCTCACCTCTCCCTTCTTGCCTGGCTCAGCTCCACTCCCAATTTTCTCTACCTCCTCCCAGCAGTGACGCAGGTGATGAGGAATGGGGATTGGGGTCAATTCATCACACGTTGTCTCTGCCGCTCCTTCCTCCTCAGCGGGAGGACTCCTCACTCTTGCCCTGCTCCAGTGTGGGGTCCCCCCCACGGGAGACAGTTCTCCCTGAACTTCTCCAGCACCAGTCCTTCCCATGGGCTGCAGTCCTTCATGAACCGCTCCAGCGTGGGTCCTTTCCACAGGCTGCAGTCCTTCAGGCACAGGTAGCTCCAGCGTGGGCTTTCCCATGGACTCACGGCCATCTTTGGAGCCATCCCCCTGCTCCAGCCTGGGGTCCTCCCTGGGCTGCAGGTGGGCATCTACTCCCCCGCTCACCTCCATGGGCTGCAGGGGCATCCCCTCCTCCAGAGCACCTCCTCCCCCTCCTTCTTCACTGACCTTGCTGTCTGCAGGGGGGTTCCTCTCACATCCCACTCCCCTCTCTGCTGCAGGTTCCCCTTCTTAAATCTGTTATCCCAGAAGTGCTGCCACCGCTGCTGATGGGGTCAGCCTTGGCCAGAGATGGGTCTGGCAGCTTCTGGCAGCTTCGCACAGGGGCCACCCGTGCAGCCCCTGCCCCACTACCAGAACCCTGCTACACAAACCTAATACAGTCTCTCAAGCCACAGTGATCGGCAAGCCCATGGATGAGTGGCTGGGAAGGGTCAGACTGGGCATGGCTGCTGGAGGGTTGCAGGCAGGACTGCCTCTGAAGTGACCCCAGAGGAGGGAATGGCCTAAGGATCTGCAGCAGGTGACATAGAATCCTGGGTGAGAAGTCACTCAGTGCAGGTGCAGTGCTTTGTAGCACCTCTCATGTGAAGCCAAACCCACACTCCTCTGCCTCCGTTTCAGCAAGGAAGCCCTTGCAGCCTGGGACTTCTAATTGGCATCTCCATGCAAAAGACATACACTGTTCTTGTTCTGCAGAGATATGTGTGTGTACCCCTTCACTGAGTCTGGGCCAGCTTTGGCAGTGTTCTACAAGGATAGGGATTGTGAAAGGTGCCATAGAACTCTCTTTGTCAAGGACACTTTTCAGGGATTGACAAGAAAACTTTTCAGGCATTGACACGTTGCGTCAAGGAAACTTTCCAGGCATTGACAAAGAATCCTGTCACCTCAAATGATGTCAAATCTCTTAATAAGCCTGTTGGTGTTACGACATGGATGATTTCAGAAGAAGTCACCTCTCTAAAGTAATTTTTTTCTTTTTTTTCCTTTTCTTTTCTTTTTTTTTTTTTTTAATTGAGAGAAGGTAACAGCTTTTGATAGCTTCTGTTCTGAAAGTCTTGGAGGCACACTTTGCCTTTTACTGTCTGAATTTTTCCTTCCAGATATATATGTCTGCTTGGGGTTTTATTTATGTTCCATCAGTGCTTCATCCTAGATGAACCTCCCACATAGAACTGAAATAGCCCAAGCTGCAGAGTGAAGCGAGAACTAGTCTGGCTAGCAGATACCATGTTTGTGTGTGAGTTAGTGTGTATATTACGTTTCTGTCTGTAGGTGTATGAAGAAACTGCTGAGAGCAAATCAAATTTAAAGAGCTTCTTTCTGGGCATGGTGTGTCTGCAATCATTGTTGTTTCTTGACTAAGGAGGTTCCACAGCTTCTCATGAAAACTCTGTCTCCTCTACTCACAGCCTGTCTACTGACCCTCAGGCTAGAGAAAACATGAGGAGTCACTGACAGAAAATATGTTAACATTTCTTCAAGTAAAACTTGATTGTATGCAATAACCTGAGGTTTACAAGCACCTAATCTGAGTAACAGCCCATACCAAAGAACATTTTTCTCTGCCTGGTATAGTACCAGCCCTGATACCCACCACTATCACTGTAGCTGCCAAGAAGCATCACAGCACTAGTGTATTGCTATGCTGCTGTTACCAAGCATCCACATTTCTTGAAGTATATTAAGAAAATAAGTGAAGGTGCATTAATTATTTTTAAAGAGTTCCTACCTTTTCTGACAGGGAGAATTTCACCAGTTAGTGTATATTACAGCTATCTTGCTGCTATGAAGAGATTCACAATGATATCTCATCAGAAGATTTCAACTGCATGGAAAAGGCTCATAATGATTGTTGAAGATTTGATTGCAGTCCCTTTAAAACTTTGCTGTGGGAGGATGCTGTGTTTCAGTGACGGTTTAGCTCATGGCCAGTCACAGTGCCCTTATGCTGTATCATTTCTTCCTGCCAATAGGCTCCTACAGGGGTTTCCTTCAAGGAGACATACCTTCCTGGGAAGTCTGCTGGGAAAGGGGGAACAGTCTGCAATCTCCCACCCAGTCACTGAGGAAGCAATTTAGGCAGCCATAACATCTTTCTAAAATGTCTGATCTTCTGGTTTTGTTTTGTGTTGGTTTTTAAATAAATTTGTTTTGTTTTGTTTTATTTTCTTGCTCAATACAATTAAACAAATTCATCTGGCTTCGGTGCTAGCATGATATTTTGAAGCTAACTGGTATAATCTGAGTACCTTGGAACACAGAAGTCCACACAGGGAGCAGCATTTAGTGCCCCTCCATGGCAGCAGAGATAGTTGACTTCCCTCCCACCAGAGGGAGAAGTCATGTTCTGACTTCTTCGATCTCACTGCTCTCTTTAGATGGGTTTGAGCCTGCTGCCAATTGTGAAACACTGTATGTATGTGTATTAAACATGCCACCAAAGTTACTGTTGTATGGTGTTGCTCCAGTCTCTGTTAGCTTTTCTTTAGAACAACAGGGAGATTCCAGTCAGGATTGTCTGACAGGCTGATCTTGTCTGGGCTTCCTGAATAGGCTCATCATCCTCATCAGTCAGAAGCCATAGGGTAGACTGTCATTTTCCAAGGCAACAGAGAAGGTCTAGAATCTGTACCAGCATGAATTTAGGAAATCTATTAGAGCACCAGAGATTTGTACACTTAGCAATGTTTTTTTTATTCAGCTGTTCTTTCTGTGCCAAAGTGAATAATTTCTGTGAAGCAGGGAAACGGGACTGACACAATCATAAATCCCAGGAAAACAAATATTATGGCAAGCAGACATGCTTTCAAGTTCTTCTTTCTGTTGGAACTACAAGCTGCATATGACTAATGCCAGGATGCTACAGTGCAGGTGGGCTCATGCAAACAAGATGTCTAGAGTCAATTCTCCATCAGTAGATATCCAGCCAAGTCCGGAGGAGAATTCCCCTCCTAAAGTAGATGCTTCCACTTGGCCAGAAGAATCTCATCCCAAGCTCTGTGACTACCTGGAGTAGATCTCCATGGACTGGGAAGGGAACCTGGGCAGCTGGCTTGTGGCATCTGGTTAGCAGAGGTTACTTATAGCTGCACCTTAGCTGGGTCATAGGGGTCAGGAGGACAAGACAAGCCTTTGCCAGGGTTTATTGATCAGAACAGGAACAGAAGCCACTACATTTATGGTATAAAGGAAGTTGTCCATGCTTTTTATTGTGGGGTTGCATGGAGTGTCCCTCTGAGAATGGGACTGCACCCCTCCAGGTGTAATTACAGAGATGTGGCTCAAAAATGCCTGCCTCCAGAGAGTTTACAATGCAGATTGTGAAGATGAACAAAATTCCTGAGAAGGAGAAATGGGGGTACCTCCCAAGTTGCATACAGCAGCTCTGGAACAGAGGAGGCAGCAGAACCTCCTGTTATCATAATCTCTGTTAATTCTGTTAATCTTAACCTGTCTCTTAATCCCTTATCCAGTCATAAAAGGCACCATCATTTCTTTTAGGGCCAAGAGTTCTATAATAGTTTAAAAGAACAGTTCACACAGTGAATGACTTGTTATTTTGGTGTAATGCAGCTGAAACCATTACTAATACAATGTGTCTGAAGGCAAGCAAAGTGTTTTTAACTAGGATTGCATACACTTTGCAGCATAAGTAAAGGTCTGTGGCCTTCTAGGTATCATGGTGTAATAATGTCTCTCCAAAAGAGCAGTCAGGTTTGCAGTCTTCAGCTGGCAGCTCTATCTGGTACACCAGGATCACTTCCCATCATGTCTGCATTATTTTCATTTCTGTTCCTGTGGAAGCTGCCTGTACCCAGCAGGGACACAGTGGTTGAATATCCTCTTAGTGGTGGGTGCTGAAAGCTGATGATTGCTTTTGTTTCCAGTTTTTTTGCTTTTTCATCCTGCTGCCTTGTAGCAGGATGTAACTGGAAGGAGTTAGGCAAAAGGAGGCTCAGGAACCTGCCTGCTGTGTGTGTTGGTCTCAGGGACAAAGATACCTCCTGCTGGCCCCTCCTTGTAGAGCTGCAGGACCTTGAAGGTTCATGATCTGGTGCTCTTCAGCAGTGGTTACAGGCATCAGTGTGGGATGGGGAAGGGAGAATCCTCCTTCAAGATATCTGTTTGTAAAAGAGACTGCGTAAAGTATGTGGGAGTGAAAGCCTAACTTTTACCTGTGGAGGGATCTGGGCCAGTAAGGTGATAAGCTCAGTTTGTCTGATGGTGTGTCCCCAACCCAAGGCATCTTTTTGCGGTAGGCTGACCCAGACACGTTGGCCCTGCTCACGCTGGGCTTTGTGTGTGCATCACCGGATGTTCCCTTGTATGACAAGGTTCGAGTTGCAGGTGTGCTACTTAAACATATATGCACACTGAAGTAAAGCCTTTTGTAACAACACTAGAATATAAATTATGTCTGAAATATTGCAGAAAAACCATTCTTTGAGCCAGTGTTCTGGTTCTCATCTTCAATAGGACCTGCTTAGGTGAGGTCATCACTTTTCCAGACAGTCTATTTTCAATCAACAGGAGTATTACTTTTACCAGTGACTGAAGTAATCAGCCTTTCCTAAGGGCCTCTGTGTCTAAAAAGACAATGGTAGAAGTGCTTCATTGTGGTTTGAGTGTTGCAGAATGATGCACTCAGATGAAAAGGAAACCAATCATCTCCTGAAGAATGTGAGGTGTGTATGTGTGGAACTGAGATTTCTTTCTGCTGCAAAACCTTACCCCCAGGTCAGAGGTAGATGATTACCTTCCCACAGCTTCTGTCTTCCCACATTTGTGTTGTGCATTCATCTCAATCATCTCATCATGTACCACTAACTTGTAGTTCCCAACATGACATGGTGTCATCTTATGATATTAATAGCTGTTTGGCATACAATACACATATATATCAGAAAATAATTGTTCATACTGCCTTGTAGGCTTCATGAGATATCACAGAGCAGAAAGAGAATGAATGAAAGTCCATCAAGGAATATAAACTATTTCAAATAGGAATTGCACTTATTTTTTACAGCAGAGGAGGTTTGCAAGCTAATGAATCAACTGCAGTGAACATTTCACTGCTCAGAGATGTTAAGTATACTAAATCAAATGTGCACAGCACAATAAGAGGTAAGAAGAACACTGAGTCTGATGCATACAAATGAGATGCCACTGACAGGCCATCAATAGTGTTTGACATCTTTCACAAATTGATTATAAAATGTAGTACCTGCTTCAACATGGAAAAAGCCCTATTGGATCATTCTGAATAACAGGTACATGGTAGCCCAGTGGCTGTTTCTAGTTTGTCATGAAATGGAAATTGTGATTGGCTATTAAAAAAAACCCAAACAAAACTAATAACAAACAACAAGGCTAAGTGCGAGGTCCTCCACTTTGATCACAACAACCCCAGATAATGCTACAGGCTTGGGAAAGAGTGGTGGAAAAGGACCTGGTGGTGTTGGTCCACAGCCAACTGAATATGAGCCAGCAGTGTGCCCGGGTGGTCAAGAAGGCCAATAGCATCCTTGTATCAGAAATAGCGTGGCCAGCAGGACTAGGGAATTGTCCCTTTGTAC
>JAOBAS010000072.1:29325760-29344546 GCA_025311575.1 Elanoides forficatus
CCCCCCCCCCCCCCCCCCCCCCACAGAACAAAACAAAAAAACCCAAATCCATACCTTCCTGTGCAGCTTTTTCTCAATAGTGTTCATTTATAAAAAAAGTAAACTGAAGCTTAGAGTGTTCCTTTTCTATTCCTTCCTCATGCCCATTTGTGATCTGCCACTACATAACTTGCACAGTACCCATGATCCATGGCTCCCAATTTGATATGTTCAGATGGACCTCACTAGGATCCTTCCAATATTATTTTTCTGTGATATCTCAGAAAACTTAATGCTGAAATGGATAGGCATCTCACTGACCTGGAAATAAGCCTAAAACCATAGATTGGCCCAGGGAGCAGAAATGTATATGAACATGCCCCTTCTCAGTTGTGTAAGACACTTGTGCTGAGTGGATCTGGAAAAGTAAACAGAGAAAGAATTCCATGTCTACTCTGAGCTTTGAATTTCATCAAGAATTTCTTTGTTTAATACAATGTTAATGATCCTTATCAGAGATCCCCACTGTACCAAAAAGACCAGAAAATGGCATTTTCAGAGATACTATGATTCCTCAAGTGAGCTCCTCAGCTAAAGTTGGTATCAGTTCTTTGTTTATGAAAGAAGAATCACTAATGCTTTTCAGTAGGTGTATTAGTTATAGTTACTTAATAAATTGTGATGATTCCTTTGGAACTCTTCAGTACTGATGTATAAACACAGTATTTCATTCATGCAAGTACCACTTTGGAATATCATGTGATGCCCTCCTGAAGAGCTCTTACATTTTTACTGAAATTTCAACAGGAGGAAGTCAGTGGTTTTTTCAGCTGAAAGGATTGGTGTGGCATTTACTTTTCTGATGGAAAATAGTAACCTGGTGGCTAATAAAACTGCAGAAGGAACAGACCCTTCACCTTTATCTCCCAGTTGAAGGAGTAGGAGGCAGATAGTAGAGGCATCTTTGTTCTTATCACTGAAGAACTGTGCAAACAGATGCAGGAAGCAGCTTTCTACAGCAAGCATGGAGCTGTACTCTTTTGTTTCCAAAACGTTCCTGAAAGCATTGTTTTGTTCTGCTCCTAAATGGATGAAGAGCAGAGGCAGGACTACTTTTTGTACTTGCAAAGAGCAGCAGGTTAATGTGGACACAGGCAACAAAATCTTTCCTGCCTATTGTCTTATTGTACTGATATGAGGAAGATTTTTGCTTCCAAAACAGGTGTGATGGCCTGGACCTGGATGCCTATGTGCCAAGCCTCTCTCTGCCCTTCTGCTTTTAATCAATGGGACAGAAAGACCAGGCAGACAACCTGGCTGCCCCAATGGTGTGGAAAAGTCAAAGGCTTTATTCTGACCAGCTGACAGTATGTACTGGTTCTTTGTGGATGAGTTCTTTTGATGTCATCCTTGACAAGAAAAAATCTGTCCATGCAATTAAGGGTTCTTGAACTGGCCCTAGTCTGAATACAGTGATTTTGGATTACATAGTTTGTAACCTCTTTTGCTCATGCCAACTCCAATAACTCTCCATTGGGTTCCTTCTGCATGGAAACAGGCATCACCTGGTGGAAGCTGACTCAAAAAAAGTGAGAAATCAGGAGCTGCCTTACACTGTGCATCTCTGCAGAACACAAAGTCTTGGAGTGACATTGGCATCTAGGTTCATTTCTGCTTTACTAATGGGAAGACTGAAGAAAGGAGATGCAGCAACATATGTCCGGAAAGCTCACAATATACAGACCATGAGTCTTGGAAGAGAACCCAAAAGTGAGCACAGGAGATCTTACTGGGCAGAGATCCTGAAGAGCTCAATTCACACATTCTTTCCCAGTCTCATTTTCAAAGAAGAGTGAGACAAAAAACTGCGGGAAAGTGCAAGACAGCAAAACCATCTTGTAGTGTCAAGAACTCTCAGAGTGAAAGAAAAAAATGAGGTTGTGCAGCTCATCTATCATTTACTGCTCTTTATTCCTTCCTGCTTGGCCCATCTGGTTACCAGGAGTCCCAAGGCCATTGTTTTGTTTTCACCCAGTCCTAAGAGGGAAAATTTACATTCCTGTTGGGTTTAAACAAAATTGCAGAAGTTATTTGTGTACAAGATAATGAACTATGAGTAGTAAGTTTGGTGCTGTTTCATTTTGGGGAGCCAGAATTACTCACAGATGATTCAGCTGATTTTGCAAGGCATTGTGGAATGAAAGTGTGTTACAGTAGCAATGAAAAAATCCAGACAACCTCTAGAGATTAATGGGTTAGGTCTGGCTGTAGAATGCATACTTCTTACTTTCCATTTTATTTGAGACTGAACTAGCTTCTTCATAAAATGCTGTGTAGTGATCATTCACCTATCACTTTGTCTTAGATGCAGGGGAGCTTGGTGATATGCTGGAGACGCCTCCTTCTTCTTTGAGGGTGAAAGGAAGTGCCTTAAAATGGGATTGCTGTCCAAACAAAACATGCTTGGGAGCCTGCTGTTTCTTGTCTACATTTTATGCTAGAGGGAAGTTACATTCACACACGTCCCCTTGCATTCTGCTCCTGTATGCTGTAGTTTTGGGTTTTTAACTCTGTCTCCGACTAAGATATGTAGAGAAATCTGGATCACAGCATGATGCTTAGCTGACTGTTCACTAGATCAGAATAGGTGGAGATGCATCCTGCTGTGTAAGATACATAGGCCAAGGAGACTGCATGAGGTATTGACATGGCAAATAGGTACCTAAACTCACCAAAGGTGGGAGTGTGGTTTACTTGAAGCTTGATGCAGCTTTTGACTCCATTTCCTGGGCTGTGATTCAGGCACTGTAGGAAACCTCACTTTTAAGTGGTAGACAGAGGCAACTGAAGGTCACAGTGGGCTTCCATTTACTCTAACAGGAAGCAGATATCCAGCACACATGGACACATCTCTGATGCAGAAACTTGAATCTAGCCACCCTTGTTGGGAACTGGATTTTACCCTGGTGGTGACAACTGCTCTCTCAGCCAGTCTTGTTCATTCAGGTGTAATCAGCAGGTGTAATGACTTTGCTGGAGGAAGGTAGACAGGTTGGAAATATAGTGCCATATTTTGAGGGCAGAGGGAACAGAGGTGCAGTTTGTATTTTGTCTAAAAGAATCTTACCTACTGGTGTGTATTTTGGCTGCAACAGGCAATGAAGCTTATGTCGCAGCAGCCAAGGGGAATAATTTGAAAACATCCCTGTAACATCTAAGGGATTTGAAGAAAAACACTTGGACAAGATCTGATTCTTTTAGATATGTTTCATATTGGGGAAAAATCTGCATATGAAATTTTTCTGTTCAGCGATGTCTTCATACAAATGCCAGCCTAGCCTTTCCTGACAAATTAGTGATTAAGTATCTTGACTTCTGGACAGAGTAAGGAGTCCCATAATGATTGCTATAAGGCTTTTTTCTTAACGGCAAATTCATCTTTTTCCTGAGCCTTAAAATGGAGAAAGGTCTTCTTGTATACCAGATACAAGCTTTGTGTTATGGCCTTGATAAAAAAAGTCTCTCTTCAGTGATATCAACAGAACATTCTTAGTTCTGGTTCTGAAGTGATGCTGCAAAAATGAGTGACCCATTCCTGCTCCAGGACAGTACTATGTAATTAGCTCCAGTTGTTTGGATGATGTGATAAAAATCATGCTGTGATTTAGAAACTTGGAGACAGCAGTTGTCCTGTCTGTTTGATGTAAATATGGCTCAGCCACAAATAGTACTACCAAAAAAACATCTGCAAAATTTCCTCAGGGCATACCTATTTCATCGCTGCTTCCAATGACACCTGTTACTGAGAAGGGGAACTTCTGCAAAATCCTCTGAGATCTAAAACCACACATATGCAGCCCTCTTGAAAGACAGGTATGGTGTGTTATTTGTCTGCAATATGAAATTAGATTTGTGCAAAAGAAATTCTTCTGATTTCACTTAATTACCTTACCTGAAGCAATGGTGTGTGCAAATTCCCATCATCCTTTGCTTAATTAAGAATGCCCAAGATGTTCCTATTAATCTCTTTCTCTGTAAATCATCCTTTAAAATCCTAATCCTGTTCCATATAGCTTTTACAGCAAATAACTTTGCATGTCAATATTTAGGAGAATTTTTTTCTTTTCTTTTCTTTTCTTTTTTTTTTTTTAACAATTAACAAATTGAGCACTGCTCCTGCAAGTTGGTTCTGTGAGTTTATGTTTTCTGTGTGAAAGCTGGATTGGTGTTGGTCAGCTGTTGAAAGGTTAGCTCATAGGATTTGGTGCTCCTGTGGCAGGGGTCAGGCAGTTTAAGAATTTACTTTCCATCAGTTCAGATGCAGGATCTGTTTGGGTATGTGCTCTTCACCCTTTTTCTTGCAATATTTATTTCAACCACTTTCAGTTGCCATTCAAACCACTTACTTATGCGGTCTCACAGACTCACAGAATATCTGAAGTTGGCAGGTATCCACAAGGGTTGTCTAGTCCAATCCCATTCTCAAACAGGGTGACCTACAGCAGGTTGCTCAGGGCTGTGACCTCTGAAGTTTTGAAGAGCTCCACAGACGGAGACTCCACAGCCTTTTTCTGCAACCCAATTTTTTTTCTTTTCTTATGTTTAAATGGGATTCCCTGTATTTTGGTTTGTATACATTATTTCTTCTCCTGTCACTGGACACCAGTAAGAAGAGTCTGGCTCCCTCTTATTCATTCCCTTTCATCAGGTATTTACACACACTACTGAGATGCCCCTGAACCTTCTCTTCTCCAGGCTAAACTGTCCCAGCTCTCTTAGCCTCTCCTTGTATAAGAATCTTTGAGTTCCCTAATCATCTTCATGGCCCTTTGCTGGCTCACTACAGTAGCTCCATATCTCTCTTGTGTGTAGGAGCCCAGAATTGGGCACATCACTCCAAATTGGTCTTACCAAGGCTGAGTAGAAGGGAAGGATCCCTCAACCTGCTGGCAACACTCCTCCTAATGCAGCCTAGGAGGCTGTTGACCTTCTTTGCTGCAAGGACACATTGCCGGCTCATGGTCAGCTTGCTGTCCACCAGAACCCCAAGGCCTTTACTGCAAAACTGCTTTCCAGACAGCTCACCTGCTTTCCAGCTGTTTCACTGGGGAATGTTTCCCACACGTGCCTGAACTGAATTACTGTTTTTCAGACAGCTGATGATAACTTAAACCAGCAAATCTCACATGAAAGTGTATCTGAGTGCACTCATAGTATTTGGCTTAATACCTGATTGCCTAGTTCTTTAGCCCATATAGATCAAGGGAATGACTATTAGTTTGGAATGCCTGCCATGCCACTTGTCTTCTAAACAAATGACCTCTGAGATGCTTTCCCTCATGGAAGTTTTTTATCCTTCAGGGGCAGGGCTGTTTATTATAGCCAGAAAGGTGACAGTTTGCACATGTCCTGGAGCTTTAGCCATTTCTGTGTTTTTCCTGTGGTCTTGTCTAGAGATGTTGGAAATAATGTTGATTGAAGCTCCTTACTGATTAGTAATTACTTTGACATTTTTTGTCTTCTTTTTATGTGAAGGTAGATGTTATGATTGGCATGTGAAAGAAGCCAAAAAGACCCAGGCTTATCACATGAACAGATTCAGTAAGTGTATCCTTCCCCTCTGTTTTCTTGAAAGCTTCAAAAGCAGGCTTGAGGACAGAACTTCTGCTCTTTCCTTTTGCTTGTGCCCGTAACTGCAGCATCCCAGTTGCATGTGAATGAATTCTTTGCAGCCTCCACTGCTGAGCTGCTCAAACCAGAAGCTATTATCCAAGGAATGTTAACAACAAAGACTGAAGTTTAGGATGAAGAACAAATGAGACAGAAAAAAAGCTTTTCTATACAAAAAGTAACACAAGAGATTGGAGTTAAAATGTAGTGTAAAATTTTTCTTCTCCTAATACATTTCCTTCCAATTAGTTAACTGTGATAGCACAGTCTGACATTCCGCACATTTAGAAGGTGACTTTGAAATCAGAGGTGAATTAGGAGAGTCTATGAGGATCCTGAAACTACATTCTTGTTCTTGTAGACGTCCTGTGTGCTGAATAGCTGCAAAATCAAATGCCTAAAGTATTCAAAATATTGGTCTTGTCTAAGAGGTAAAGAAAGTCTACGTAATTTTATTTCTTACATGATGAGCTGAGCTGACACTATAACTTAATGATAGCCTAGAAGTAGTGCTTACAGGGAAAAAAAAATAATCTCTTACTGCTGCTGAATTGTCTTTCATAAGTAAGTAGTGGATTACGCTGTCCGGGTAGCTCTAAGTGGAGAGAAGCTAAAAAGAGATAAACTTGATAGATTATTGAACCAAAATCAGTTTGATCATGAGCAGAATTATTTGTTGAGGGGAATCCAGAAATTAAAGGTGTTACTGGCATTGGTCGTCAATGATTTATGCACAGTAAGGCTGCTTGGGGAGGTCTGTGCAATAGGGATTTGTGACCCAACTAATCTGCATCACTGTTCCACTTGCTGTGAAATTCTATCATCTTGCTTGCAATTTCAGTTAGCCTTCCTTGCATCCCAGGAAAGAAATCACCAGATGGTCTGAGTCAATTTGTCCTCAAAATGCAAGAGTTCCTCTATTACTCTGACTCTGCAGAGGAGGATGCAAAATGAGAGTAGAGGAAGGCTGACAGTAGCTAGGGACCATGAATAATCCAGCTGGGGTTTGTTCGCAGTCCCTGGATGTCTTCCTCCTTTTATCCCCAGGTTTCCCAACAGGATGGAAGTGTTGTTAGGAGGCTTGCGGTTACCTAGCTGCATGGAGACAGCCATGTTTACAGTTATTATTTCTCACCTGGAAAAACAAAGTCTGTAACAACTAGATCTTATCAAGCTTAAAATTATCAGTTTCCCCATGCTTCTCTATTGGAGATGTAAAGGGGCCATTTCTCTGTCACACTTTGGGGGATAGGAGGGTTGCTTTTGTTTCAGAGCTGCTTTTAATTTAGGGCTCTGGGAAAACACAACCTAGAAAAGAAATGTAGAGGGGAAAAGCCACAGGATCTTCTCACCTCTCAACAAATTCCTTGGTAGTTGTTAGAGGCAGTAGTTAATCTGATAACTATCATCTCTGGGACAATTCAGGATGAATCATCCTGACAGGTTGCAGATGTTTCTCCCTGTAAGAACCAAGGTTCCACCATCACCATCCCAAAAGTGGATCCCAAAAAGAGGACCCACAGTCCTCTAGCACTGTTGACACACTGAAGAGGTAATTTTTAAGGGAGGAATAAGGGGTTGTGAAAACCTCTTCCTGTCACTTAGCTTCTAATAATGCCAACAAACAATTATTTGGAAGGACTTTGACAGTGTCTCCTTCCAGCCTAAGCCTCTGAAAAGGCCAGATAACTTTTATGCACAGCAAGAGATATTAAGTATGTATACACACATATGCATGTGAGTGTGTGTTACAACAAGGCTGTCTCAGATTAACTCTGTTAAGTCTCAGCCAGCAAGCAGCCAATCTGGACCTGTCCTGACCCAGGAACAGAGCACAGTAACCAGCCACTTACAGTGTTCTTCCAGAGTGAAGGTACCTTTTTTAGTAAATGATGCCAGGTGTTTTCCTGCTCCAGGCAAAGTCCAGCACAACTCCCAAAGGATACGTGTCTTCACTTCATCCATGTAACCAGGCTTGATCCTGCCGCAGCCCTCCAGTGCCCTGATGATGAAGTATCACAGTAAATGCCCTCCCTCTTTCCCCGGCACGTGCCCCCTCCCCAGCTGGATGATTGCCAGTTATTTGCCAATAAAAATGCCTCTAAAATACAGTGTAAATGGCTTTATGCAGCCCTGTGAGGGCAGAGGGGTATGCAAGAAGCCTCCCCATTTGGATGGTTGTTCAAGGGCTTTGCACAATAACAAAGAGCTGGCTCAGAAGCACACAGGAGCCGAATTTGGGAGCAATGTGCATGCAGGGGTAGAAAGAGGACCAGGCAGAGCCAGGATCCCACCTACATACTAAGCATTAGAGGCAGTGGTGTCCAAGGGTAGCTAAGAGACATGCAGAGATGCTGCTTCTTTCTGATCCATGGTAGAAGCCTAGAAATCATCAACAACTCCAAATGTTTACTAATGCTGTGTGCTCCTACCTGTCACGGGATGTGTAATTTCTGGCAACAATTAAGACTCTGATTACTCATCCCTGCAATCGAGATTTCAAATTCCTTTCCTAGACCTGGCGTCATTTATTTCTGGAGGTATCACATGCCTGTTACATTAAAGACCTTCCAAAATCAATCTTCAGTCACTGACTGAGCTGATGGAGTGAAAAAATCATGTAGATGGCAGCTTGCCCCCTTCAGGACTGCAAACCAATTGTCTTGACATCATGCAAGTCTGCAGATGTACTCTCTTCCTCTTAATGCCATGCTTCTCCCACCAGGTAATGCAGCTGATCAGGCTGGGTGCTTTGCCCACGTCCTGCCTCTGTGGGGAGTGTGCCTCCTCCTCAGTGGAAGGAGAAACCTTTCCAGATGCAGAGGGAGTAGAAGGAGGTCCTGAGTGTGGGGAAGGAGGGAGCTGGTGTCATGGTGGTTTTCCCACATTCTTACAGGACTGACTTTCTCTTGTGCTTTCTCTAGGGGCTACCAAAGACATGGGGAAGATGCTGGGCGGGGATGAGGAGAAAGACCCAGATGCTGCCAAGAAAGAAGAGGAACGACAGGAAGCCCTCAGGCAAGAAGAAGAAGAGAGGAAAGCCAAATATGCCAAGATGGAGGCTGAAAGAGAAGTTATGAGACAAGGGATCCGAGACAAGGTAAGGACCTAGCTTTCAGCGCACAATGGGCAACTCATAATGCTCAGTGGAGAACTACTGTTTTCAGCTGATTTGTGACCAGTTCCCTGAGCACCTGGATAGAGCCAGGTAATTACTTTGCCACACTGAACTTTCTAAACTTGTGCACTGTCCCTTGAGCTCTGTCCCTATTTAAATACACCTCCCACACAGAAAAGCCCTGTAAAGTTGAAATAGAGAGTGAAAATGAGGAGAGAAAAATGTGTATTTTTCTCATCACCTGTTAAATGCTCACATTATTTTAAATGTTAGAGGCTTCTCTGTCCCTATGGGGGTGCTTTCCAAGCTTGCATTTGTTGTTTGTGAGAAGGATCATACTTCAGTGTGTTTTCGAGAGATACAGTCCAAGTATCTTCTGTGTTGCTTCCAAGGCTTTCTTTGTGTTGACAGGTGAAATGGGACAAATGTACTTTACTTTTGATATTTAGGGTTCCACTACTAACAGTGGATTAATCTGAAAGAAAGAGATTTTCATTTATCTGAGGGACTTAACCATTGGGGATCACTCTCTTCTACTTAAGTTGGTTCTTGTAATGATACAATTTGGTGTGAGAAGAAAACAAATAATTGTGAGGATTCAGAGTGAGATTGAAAAGAAATGTACAAACCAAACATTTACTAGAAAATAAACTTAATTTAAGGTAGCTGAACCCATTGTACCATATATTAGCTTTTAGAGATTGATGTGTGGAGGGAGAAGGCAGTTTTGCTGCCTCACCCTCAAGACTGGGTCAAAATTGTCTCTTTAGAATAACTTAGCTTTATAGGAAGAAGTCCCGGAGCTTAGATAACTTGGAAAGAAGTGTGGGTAAAGTTTGGAGGAGGCGTTTCTGATGATGAAGGCCTGTGTGTTGACTTACATCACATGCCAAAAACCAATAGAAAATACCTGTAGACAGAATGAGGAGGTGCTGCTTAGTATAAGAGATGATCCCTGTGCACTGTGTAGCTCTGTGCAGGTTACAGTGCCCTAAGAACATGTCTGGGAGAAAGCTTCAAAGTCTCATGACAGAGCTGAGCATGCTGTCCATAAACAAAGCTATGTCTGCACTGGGCCAAATGTCTGACTCAATCCTTATGATTCAGGAAGGAAGCACAGATAAGGATGAATTGTTCTGGTGGCATAGTACATCTTGTAAAGAGGTATCAAGAATTGTTCTGCAAATAAAGAAATTGGGATTATGTTGCAAAGAAAAGAAAGTACTTACACGGAACTGTCTACCTGTGACACTGCCAGAGAAAGGTATTTCTACGATCATTTAAAAGAGGGTATTAGTTACCAGATAGATTCAGAACCCCTACCTGGTCAAAATGTATTGTTTTTATAATGCATTTAATGAATATATATCTAGATAGTGTAATATATTAATATAAACATATAAATGTGTGCAGTATATGTTTAATGTATGTTTATAGGTGGAACTGTTTCTAAGCAATGACATAGGTCTGCATTAGGCATGAGGAAAAAGAAAGAATAATGAATTTCTGAGTTGCAGGCAGATTGGACTAATGCCCTATTTTCACTGGTCTCTGCCTTTTCTGATAGACCATTGAAGTGCTCCCAGAAGTAGATGGGAATTGCATTTTTCTTGCTGTTGGGCAAACTGCTGTAAAGCATTTAAGAAATCTGAGATGCCCTCTGTTACAAATCCAAGGTGATGTAGACTAGTATTCACACATCCATGAGTAGGATGCGTACAGCCTGAGCTTGGATGAAACATGCAGCCAGCAGGGATTTCCCTGGGGTACTGTCAGCTATCCAGACTTTGCTGAGTACTGGGTGGTGAAGTCTCTTGGAAATGCATTGACTCCTGAGCAATATGGCAAACAGCTGGCTCTGCAGAGAGAGTAAATGAGGATTCTTGGAGGAATGTTATTTGACCTGAGTCAAAGCTCTGGATTGCAGCTTTTCTAGTGATGTGGTGGGTTACCTTTGAGATTAGCAACAGGAAATTGTGCTTTGGGGAGTGCACCCGGCTTGTGAAAACACAGAAGCTCAGTTCCCTGTGGTTTTCTTTCTCCTCGGGATAATCCCAGGTAACATGCATTCGAAAGATGAAGCTGTTTTCTGCAGAATCTGAAAAGATGGATAAAACTGTAGAAAGGAGCTATTGGTTTGGGGGTTGTTTTTTGAAGTTTGACAGTTCTGTGAAAGAGAGAGATTACTTTGTCCTGACAAAAAGAGATGGATTTGATGATATACAAGACTGTCTCCAACTATTGTGAATTGGTGGCTGGAAATGTGAAACATATGTTGAAAGAACAGAAAAAAGGGCTGGATTATTTCCTGTATTACTTATTTAGAAATTACCTTAATTTCTTCTCCAACTACAGTAAAAGCAGAAATAAAGAGAAAACTGAAACAGAGATTCTGTCTGGTATGTATACATACACAAGTTGTTGTTAGCAGGTATGAATTAAATCCAGGAAGTTTTAGAGGTCTCCCCCATGATATTTGCTCATTTCTCACATCAAAGAGTAAGGAATGAGCATGTGAGTTGAGTGAGTGAGTAGGAACAGGCTATTCATGCAGAATACAAGTTTGAAAGTGTGTGTCCTAGGTCATGAACTCACAGTCACAAAGTTGCTCCCTTGCTGCAGCTGCAGGATGTCAGGGAAACAAGCCAGGGAATCAGAACTTGATCAGTTATTTAATATGGCTCTAGGTGAGGCCTACAGAAAGGACAGGCTCATCATGGTTGTTGTTTTGGCTTTTTGCCTTGGCTCTTCAACGAATGTGATGAATGCATTCTCTTGTTTTGGGCTTCAGGAAATGTGGGTGCTATAGCAGAGCTTGAAAGGAATGATGACAGATACCACAGATATGTTCCAACGTGTGCTAACTTCAGGTTTTAAATCCGATCGGTTAAGTTGAGATACATACGCCCTCATCCCAGCATGGCAGCTGGGCACAGAAATTACTTAGGGAAAGGGTAGAATGAATTATGCAGCAATCAAATATTTTTCTCATTAAAAAATATGTAGCATTTTCATTTGGAAATTAATTTTTAAAGATGACATTTGGACATGACATTTTGAAATAACTGGACCACCGGTTGTCTACCAGCTCCTACCCAACATTAAAGTCCAGCATCTGATACTGAAAATGGATGGAAAGAATCTAAAGAACATAACAGGTATACTCCAGCTTCCTTCTATCCCAAGGTGTGTGTATGCAGCTTGCTTTCTGATCTGATCTGTGCTTGATCTCAACACTAATGCCTCACAGATTGTCCGGGCCCTACCACAGCTGTCTCTGGGGAGAGGTGCCACATCTGTCCAAGACAGGCGAGACTTCCGAGAGGCCTTCAGTGCCCTTGAGCCTGGTAATTCAAGGCTGTTGCCAGTGCCCCAGTGGTGAGACTGTGGATAGCTAATATCCCTGTTACCTTGATAATACCAAGTACTATCATCTTGCTGTGGTAGAGAAGCCATCTTGTTTCCAGTGCTCGTGGGTGGAATATTGCTTTCTATAAAGAGATGACCTTGTTTGTATTATATACCTGCACACCTCAGCAGTGAAAGCTAATGACTTTCTTCATGTAATGATCCATAACTACCTATTTACGTATTTAATTATTTCCACCACTCTGGTAGAACCCAGGCCTGAGAGTGCCGTAGTCCATGCTCTGTAATTAACACTCTACCTGTCTTGGCTGCTAGTGAGACAATGCCTATAGTTTGGCTTCCTGAAAATCTTACACATGCTTTAGAGAGTCAGTATTGCTGACCCCATACTGAAAAGTAGCAAGACCTCAAGGCTATCCTCACAATGGTGGGTTCCAACCAAGAAGTATGTAAGCATAGTCCTCTGTCCAAATGGCTTTGTATCAAGACAGAATTTAGCTTTGAATTTAGACCATGCTTGAGACGGACCATGAACTGCTTCAGTAGCTATTCTATACTCACTTCTTGGTGTGAAAGGGGGAAGTGTCTCTGGCCCAGCTTGTCTTTGACTAGCCTTGTGTGCTGTGGGGAATAAAACAGAACTTCAGTTATATTAATAAGGATTCCTGCCCTCTAAATTGAGCATGAAATCTGCATGAGAAGTATGGAAATTCAAATGCTGGAAGAATTAAGGTTGTCTCTACGATTATAATTGACCCTTTTGGATGCTGTGTAAAGATTGTGGCACAGTGCTTAATCACATGGCCATACATTTATGTTTCTGGGAACCTCAGCTCTCCTGTTGCACAAGACGAGGTCAACTGTTTTCTTATTAAGCACATATTCAGTATTCTATCTCTGCCATGCCTTACAATGTGTATTCTCAAGCTCATTTTCTATGCAGTATCCAGATTCTGACAGCAACATATAGAATTTCCTCATTTGAGGGTTTAATTCTTTGTTGCTATTATTATTATGCTTTCACTAACATAGTTGGTGAGTTCAACTCAAGCATGGTTTCTTCTGAGATTTATCTGGGTGAGGGACAAAGAGTTTTGTTGTGTTTTTTCTGTTTGCAAAGTACAAAAGCAGAAGGGTCATTATGTCATTGAAGCCTTGGTGGCAGAAGAATGTTATCATCTTGTTGCATCAGTGAGCCTCTATGGCACAGTCAGAAATGCTCAGGACTTCCTTATCCCTTTGCTGGCAATAGGGAAATGGTGAAGTCTGGTGTTTGAAGTTTGTTCCTGCAGCATATCACACAGCAAGAAAATGTGCAGTCCTTGTTCTGTTTAAGTGTGAGTCCTTCTGTCTCTGGATGTGTGCCATTAATTCTTCCCATTTTTCTTACTGGGCCTTTAAATGCTCTCAGTTAGGTTAGGCAGTAAGATTCTTTGCAGTATTTGGTATTGTCCATGTCCCAGGAAAACCATGAAAACTACTCAGTTCTTTGTAGGTATTTAAGATGTTATTTCGAGATCTTCCATAATTTAAGGTAGGTGGTATTGGAGTTTACTTCTAGAAAAGTGAGAATATTTGGGTTGCTGGCAATGGGAGAAGTCCTAGGTTAGGGCCTTTGTCCTCTCCAGTGGGAAAGTGTTCTCATAATGCTGCTTTCTTTTCTTTTTTAAAATCTGATTGCTGAAGTCACTTTTGGCACTAAAACACTCAGACAAAAAGGCAATCAGGATTTATAGCTGCAGTCTGAGATTATTATGTGAGATAATCAACATGCAACATCATATAATTACTTACTTCTAATATTTCATTTGTGTATTTTCATATGTAATTGGTGCATAGCTGTAAAAATTCTGTCTCAGGGCAGGAAAAGTACTAGAATGTAGATTGACTCTGCTATCCAGCAATATCAGACCTTTGAAACTAAACTACAAGCTCAAAGTTAACTTTGGTAAAACTTTGTTGCTATAAAACAGCTTCACAATGTTAGCTAAATGCTTCAGTGTCGATACATCTATGGGACGTTTCATTCTTGTCTAACATCAGATGCAGATATTGCCAAGGGCTTTAAAAATTCCTGTACAAAGGAATGAAATTTCACTACCTGAAAATGCAATTTTGAAGGTGCAATCTTCCTTGTGAGGAAGAAATATATAGGACATTTTTCACTGGAGAGTATCAACAACTGAAAAAAATGCAGGAATTGATTTCTTTGCATGTCAAAAGGTGAAGGGTCTTAAACAAAGAAAAGGTTTTCCTCAGCAATGAATCATGTTCTGTAATTCAAATGATAACATTCATATCTCAATGAACAGAAACAGTCTGCCTGATCTCTTCCCTTTTAAATTATTGATATTAAACTAGTGATGTGATTTTATATCTAGCCCTTGTGATCTAATGAAGCTGTGGCTACTGTTCAGTGTGTGGGCCTTAAAATATATTTTCAGAGATGTATATGTATTGCACAGATGGAGAGGTATCATTAACTTGACTCTTCTCCTGCTTCCACAGTGACTTTTGATAATTCAGGACAAAAAACAAACAGAAAAAAGTTCTTTGCTCAATTTAGTTCAGTGCAGATACTCTTTGTGCCAAATAGTGTTTACAACTGGGTCACAGGCCCTGTGGCTGTGAGAAAGCAATAGACCTGGCTATGACACTCCCAGTGTGATACTTTGCAAGACAGGGATTACATTGTGCCTTCCAAGAAGTGTGCTCTGGGATGGGTGGGAACAGTCGTAATGCCAGTAACAATGACTGCTGAGAAGAACTGCATTCTCTGCAGCACTTAAATCATGGGCTGTTCTGGGTGAAGAAGGCTGCAAGGGCAATGTCCTGTGGTGTTTACTGTGTTCTGGACACATCGGATTCATTGGTTTTTGAGGACAGTGGAAGCTGGAGTAAGCCCAAGCAGAGTCGGAAGAAGGAAAGGACATTTGCAGGGTGATTGAAGAGCACCATAACCCCTCAGATAGTTTTCATATGGGCATTTGGAGGCATCTGAAGGGATAAAGTGATTTGACCTGGACTAGACTTCTGACCTCCTGCCAGAACTTGTCCCCCAACCAGTCGTTGGATGCAGTCGTTGGATGTCAGTGCAGGATGCACTGACAGGCCTGTGTTGCCTCTGAGCCAGATTCCTGAGTTTCTCTATCAGTTTTCTCCATAGCTTAGAGTACAGATCTTTAGCATTAAACTTATTTCTGGACTACAACCCTTTGCAATTTTACTGAATCACCTACTTCTCTTCTCTAACACATTTAACCTTTGGAAATTCCAGCCAGATTTAATTTTCTGCTTTGTATATCCAAAAAAGTCCCCTTGTCTGTGAGGCAGTGACTGCCTTTTGTGAAAAGGTGAACAAACTGGTCTCCTCCAGTAATACGAAGCACAACTAGAAAGCCAAACGTTAACAAGGTTCTCTTGGTATACCTAAGTTCAGCAATCTCTCTTGAAAGTTGAGAGAGACAATAGTGCCTTCCCAGATGTGCTTTTCAGCACAGAACAGGGACTGATATACCTGATAAGGACCTCCAAGGCCATTATCAAACATAGTCATCTTCACAGTGATTTTAGGGAATCTGTTCCTACCTAACCCCTGTGGTTTCATCTTTATATTCACTTGGAAGTACCAGGATATACAACATGTCTTGGCCTTTGGGAATCCAGCTACCTACATGTAAAGAATTCTCTAGGTGGTCTGAATGAGGGTCTGTGAGCCAGGTCTTATCTCTTGGCATTAAAACTAACAGAGCTTCCCTGATGGGAAAAGCTACATGGATTCTTTCCTGCACTGTAGCTTTAGGCCATTTTTAAAATTCAGAAAAGGGAGGCACCATTAGCAAACCATTGGAGCTTGGAAGAAAACTGACATCTTTTTCATCTGCTTCGGTAATAGAGGTTCAGTTACTTAACAGAACTCAGCAGGTTCAGCTTCCAGCTGCTGATTCCCCCACTAATACCTTTTGGGGCTCATTAGTCAGCTGCTTTGTGCAGCTCTGCCTTGCTCTAACTTTGTTTCTACATCTCACACTAATCCAAATCTACACCAGTAGATGTCACTTTGGATACTTGCTAACGAGATCCCACTGGGTGATGCTTCTGGAGTTACTGAAATGACTCTTGAAATGCACCCTTTTTTACTGTTATGCACTGACTAGAGTGTCTTGTAGAGTCATTCAGCTGAAATCCTCCCTTAAACAACTTTTGTCTCACTGAGCTGGCTGGCAAAACCTATGCACATTGCTGACATGGGGCGGAGCAGAGTCACCCACTCAGGACTGGGTGCAAAATAAGCCCAAGCAGATGACATACGGTGATTAGTGCTGGAATGTAACTAGAAAGGACATCTGAATGGTGTTTTAGGCCTTCTTGGCTTTGACTTATTGAACCTCTAAGCATTTGGCTCACCTCCTTGGAGAGACAAGAAATATGGACCCAAACAAATGGCCTTTTCCAAGTTCTTTTTTAGTACCATTGCAACTGAGCATCTGTGTTTGAACAGCCACACGTTACTTCTCAGCCAGAGGTGCTGTTCTACCACCTCACAGTCCAATCTACAATTCTGGCCCTCATACCAGGGTGCCCCATTAGCAGAAGATCTGTTTGGAAACTAACATCCAACAATTTTAACTGACAAATTATTTTGCATTCATAATAAGGAACTCTTCAGTACAGCCCTCCCTCGCCCCATCAGTTATTTATTTATGTTACCACCCAGAGGACAAGAAAGGTGGGAAGCAGTAACTATTTGTAATTAATTGTCTGATCTCACAGTACACCATCCTTCCTCTCTTTCCCTTGTGCCTTTCTTTTCCTGGTTGAACTGCTGTTTTAGGAGCTTTCCTTTTTTTCAGAGCCAGGACAGACCGACTACATTGCAGAGCAAGAATGTTTTATCTATGAAGCACTGCTTTACTTCTACAGAACATCATTACTATAGGGAAACAATATACACAGCCATTGTATATTACCAAGTTTGTGTGCATGTACACACAGAGAAATGTATAGAGGGAGAGTTTGAACAGATCTTTTTTAATCAGAAATATTTTTTTTTTCTTTGCGTATAGAAGATGAACGCAAAGGGAATGTCTGCATCATGGACAAAGCCATGGAACTTCATTCCAGTTTCAGTGGCAGTCTGCATTCACTCTTCACAATGTCTAGTCCACAGCTTGAGGAATTCTGTGAGGGACCTGCCCTTCTTCAGGGGGAGTAGCAATGGTTAACACCTGCATAAAGAGGCTATTGAGTTACAGCTTATTAAGTAGTAGCATTCACAGTCATCCCTACACCAACAAGCCAAATCCACTACATGAAGAAGGAAGGAAAACTACCTACATGGATGCTGCATCCAGAGTTCTTTTTGCAAAGGCTGTAGACTTGTCTTAGCCTACATCCCCAGCAGAGCAGGTACAGCTCACTGCCTACCTGAATTTTGACTGGAGTCATTCACACTGGCTCTCCAGAACAGGAACTGCCCAAGTCTGTACAACTGGAACTAGGAACCTGTATGAAGAAAACAATGGCAGGTCTTTTCAGTGGATTTCTGCCTGGACTCCCTACGAGAAACATAAAGGTAACAGTATGCATTCACCTCTGAAATACCAGTTAGCTCTGTTTCTGCCTTTTTGATGTTTCTTTGTGATTGTAAGTGTGGCCAAATGATGTGTCTTGTTCACATCAGCCAGCAAGACCAAGCTGCACAGAAGAAAGGCTTTTTCCCAAGACATCTCCAAAATCTAATTTTTTAATTATTATTAATTTATTTAATTATATATATGTGTGTGTGTGTGTCATATATTAATTATATAACTTAAATAACATATAATATGCATTATATAACATATTCTATATTGATTATATAGTTTAATTAAGAATTTTATTATCATTCATTTTTACTTAGCATTGCTGCTTGTGATTTACAGGTGGAGAAATTGAGCTACTTGCACAGAATCATGCAGTAGTTGAGTAGGAAATTGATATCCTGAGCTGGAGGCCTAGGGATAGTCTGACCCTTGTGTAAATGAGGTTTCTTCTCCCGAAAACCTGGGCACCTCCACAGGCAGCAGTCCATGACAGAAGTTTGCGACTTGGAAGTGAAGACCATCCCAGAGCCTGTATGACCGGTGTTCCCATTGCTACTGGTCTGTAGAAGTGACTGCCATGCCTACACCCTTCCACTTGGAATTTCTTTAGCCAGCAGAGCCAAGACCACATGGAATCATTTCTTGGCTAAATCCCAACAAGGGCATGAATGCATCCCTTTGCATCAAGAGGCAGAACAGCTTAATTGCTGCTCTGCTGCTCTGGGGAATAAAATATTCTTTCCTCAATGGAAAAACCCCTTAGTCAGGATGGTATAAAATTTGGCTCAGTGGCTGGAGGAGCTCTGAGTTTTTTCCAACACACCCTCTCCAACTCTTTAGATTCATCTCATCTCTAAAGGTAGACAGTTCTGTTCTGGATCATGCTGCTTGTGTCAGCCTGAAAATGCAGACGATGGAATGAGAGTGATTTGATCAGTACCATTGCCTGTAGTAAGTACAGCTACACCATTTTTTTTTAATGTAACTTCTCCCCCCCCACCCCTCCCCGCTTACAAATAAGATGCCAGGGGAAGGGGTTGTACAGTTGTTGGTTGTTTTTTATTT
>JAOBAS010000072.1:29345042-29362817 GCA_025311575.1 Elanoides forficatus
CCCCCCTCCCCTCCCAGCTTACAAATCAGATGCAAGGGGAAGGGCTTGTACAGTTGTTGGTTCTTTTTTATGTCAGCTAAGTGAAGGACTGTGAAGATTACCAAACAGGATTTAAAGGTCTGTTCTGTTTTTGCTGCAGCCAAAGAGCTCCTGTTACTGCTTAAACCCAGGCATCAGCCACATTATGTCTTATACTGCCAGTTTGTTATCTGAGTCTTGAACTATCAGATAACTCACCAGGACTTTATGAGACCAGTGGAATTATGCCTTCTTGAGGATGCAGCCTGATGCCTTCATGGCTCAGCTAACTGATGCATCATTCTTTTTTGTTAAAAGTCATCAGAGCTGGACCCAGCCTCTGAAATGCTGCTGGTTCCTTAGAGCAAGATGTGACTTCGTGCTGGCCTCACCACAAAGCTCTGCATCTGTTCTGACATTGCTTTCAATTTCATCAGGCTGGGATTTAAGACTGTCAGGGAGAATTAGTCACCCCACATGCCTGAAGAAGAAAGGCTGACACAAGGCTGTATCTGAGTTCATGCATGGGTCAGGGTGATAAAGTTTGGGGCGTGCTTTACTTGTGGTAGTTGTGTAGCCTTTGCCTGCTGTGTGTCTTCATTCCCGATGGATGCTTGTTGTTTTTTCGTTAAGCTGGGAAAAGAAGGGAGGGTTTGCATGCCCCATGCCTAGTGAGTGCCAATTTATATGGCCTTCCTGAGGGTCTGAGACAGGCCTCAGGAGTTGTCTTCCTTTCCTCACTGGCCAGCTTTGAGGCAGTCATGAGTAGAGCTGATTTAATCTGACCAGACTCCAGTGCAAGACACCCTGTCTGGGGATCCAGACCAAGGTAGCCCTCTTGCTGATGCAGGAGGAGGGCTGTGGCCTTCTTTTTTTGACCATGTCAGAGTTTGAGGAAGTAAGACTGGCTGCTGCTGGGGGAGAAGTAGGGTATCTGGGGAAACATTTGTCCTTTCATCATTTCTATTGGATGTGGTTTTCCAGGGCTCCCTTCTTTTCCCTTCAGTACAACCTTGAGTCCTGTCTCTGCTGTAGGCCTCCTCCGTTGCCAAAACAGCACATAAGTATGCCTACTCTTGCTGGGAAGCACAGACTCAGGTTATTCAACATCTGCTGAGAGGGAGACTTCATGGAGGAATTGTTTTTCCTCAGTTAGGAAGAAGGGAGAAAGAATGCAGCCTGTCAGCTCCACGCTACCACATTCAAATTCCCCAACATTTCCTGGAACTGTTGGCATGGTCTTCACAAGACCATCAACCTAAAACAAGTACTATAGAGCAGGTACAGTGCTTTTATGCTCTTGGTCCCAGCCAGACTTCCAAGCAGCCCATTAGAAATTTAGGGTCATAACAGGGCTGAGATGGCTTTTAAAACTGGCACTATATAGGTCTGCAGGGTCTCACTAGTCATTTTACAGCTGCTGGATTATTTCTGTCATGCTCAGTAATAGGAATGTAAATTCTGTCTCCTTATTAAACAGGCTGACCCTAAATTGGAGGAAGGATTCTTCAGCCAGAGGTTGAAATAGATAGATAGTCCAAGCAAAGGCCTGATGTGGGAAAGGCAGCTGACAAATTGCCCCTTGAATAGAACTCTTCATCCATTCAAATGCAGAAAGCACAATGGTGCTTGTAGGTGGTTTTTATTCAGGACTTGCATGACTGATTTCCTTTTTTTGGAAGTTTGTTTCGGCTGCTACCAATGAGTTTTGGGGATAGAGACATCCCAGTGTAGCTCTCTTGAAAATCCCTAGAATGTTTTGTCACATCCTGATGTTTCTGATGAATCCCTGGTTGTTGACTAGTGGGTGGTTCCTATCTGTAATGAGTGGCTTCTACCACTCAAGATGCTGTAGGCAGAACCTACCAATTTAAACTGTAAACCTGGCCAGCAAAGGCAAAAGTGGCAAAACAATATTGCAGAGAAGCAGAGGATCAGCTTCATCACGTCTGTGTGCTTGGGCCAGCTGCATATCTGGCTAGAAAATTCTTGCTTGTTATCTTCACATTTCCTGCTCTGGTGTGCTCAATTCCTCCTCCACCCTCTGCTCTGGTGATTTCCTGTGCTCACAGATTTCCATGCACTGTAATTTGCAGTGGGTATTAGGTTTGGTTAGAAGAGAAGGAGCTAGTAAACTGCCTTCAATGAGGTGCAAGACAGCACCTCCACTTTCTGCAGTCAATCTCTAGTTGAAGGACAAGGAGGACTTTTCTGCCCCTGCCCACTTCAAGTTAGTTTCATATAACATGACTTCTTAGCTCAAGGTGGGAATTCAAATCTGTAGGTTGAATTTAGCTGAATTTTTATCTGGAGTTGAGGCTGGGAGTTTTAGAAGAGTAAGGCTTCTGGGATATTCTCTATTCATACCTCATTGCTACTACTAAAACTCTACAGTGTTTTTGCTCCTGGCCAGCTCTGATAGTAGAGATGAATGAGAAGATTTAAAGCAGAAACAGAGAAAGATGTTTTTGAGGCATGCTCAGATCTCCACAAAGCTTTGGACATGATGCAGAGCCTTCTGGAAATCTGAGAGAACAATTCCCTGACTTCACACAGGGCCCTGTCAGTTTGATGCTATTTAACAGAAGTACGCTTACTTTAGTTAACTCCTAAAAGTTTGACAGTGCTTTATAAATCAGGAAGTACAACACCATTGCCTTCTATCCATGTACCAGCTAGTCTTCCAGCCTTTGCAGATCTGTCCTTTCTAACTTAGAGACCCAGCTCTCATTCCTAACTATGCTGTCTCCTTCAATAAAAGAGGCAATAACCTGCATGTGCTCTTGAAACAGTCTCTCAGTCTTGATTGTGCTTTTGCTCTTCATATGCCTCTCTCCCATATCTTGAGAAAGGAGGCAGATTCCCAGGGGAGGAACTGAGGACCACAGATCAAGCTGAGAGCTGCAAGGGTGGCTTTATTTTGAATTCTTGCTGGGAAAGTCTGACTCAGACAGTGAGAGGGCTGTGGACTGATGTCTCTACAGGCATTTGAAAAGTGGTTGTCCCATCCCCAAAACAATAGTTTTCAATGTAGGGATAGGGTGAGGGTATATGTTCTATTTCTTACAGGTTGTTGCGAAGGAAAATAATGTACTGTTGTTAAATTCCGATGCATGGTGAAAGAGTGCCTTCCTCTTCCAAGAGATTTGCTAGGAAAGGGTAATCTACAAACAGAAAGAAATGGAAAAGCACTAGTCTGGCAGTGCTTTTGGGTGAATGGCCACTCTTCTGTCATTCAGACTGGGTGTTTAGCAAGTGGTTTAAGTTGATTCTGTGCTGCTGCACGCTTTAGGTGTGGATTTGGAGGTGGAGGGAGGTAGGGGATGTTTCAAGGCTTCACTTTTGACAGGTAGTGGGTGAATCTCAAATGAGAAACTGCCAAGCGGTGCCCAGAGATAGGGATATCCTTGCTCCTGCAGGGCATCTGACACTGTAAGGGAAGGAGCAGGAACCTAACTGGCTCAGAACTGCTCTGGAGGCTCTTTCCCTTGACAGGTGTGAGTGGTCCCTTGTTTAAGCTTCCATTTTCCCAGAGATTTAGCACTCAGCCTTGTTTGACAGGCTCAGTGAGTGTCAAGGAGAAAGGCCTGTCACTTACACTAGTCATAATCTGTCTCTCACTCTGATATGTCATATTAGAGCCTGTGTAAAAAGCACTCTGCACCCTCCAGGCCCTTTAGAAGCTGGAGTCACAGGTCTGTTCACTGACATTTTTGGCAAGAATCTCTGAGTGAATTTGGTTGGCAAAGCAATCACAGTGATGGGTCAAATGCAATCACAGATTATGGGAGAACTCAACACACCAACATTTGTATTGATTTTTCTCTTCTGCCTTCTGGCTGTTCACATAAAATGGTCAATTCGTGTTCCCAGCACTGCTTTTTGTCTCTGTTTGCCTCGCAAATGCAAAATCAGATTTTAAAACAAACAAACAAGGCTATGTTCTTTTCCTTCCACTGACTGGTCCCAAGTTTCCAAAAGGCAGCTTCTCCCTGAAAAATACAGTTACTTCTCAAGAGCAAACCTGGGATTTTTGAATACTGAGAGCACTCAGAGAAGCATCAGGCAAAGGAGAGAAGGCAGGATCCTTTGCCTTAGGTTCAGCACTTCCACACTGTGCCAGAACTGGGAACAGACCTACCTAAAATCTTTCTGTCTCTTCAATTTAATGATCCACTTAAACACATGAATATTAGAGGTACCACATGACAGGCAACAATGAGCGAATATCCAACAGTAGCATAGAGTTTGAACCCATTAAAACAATTTAAATCCGCTTAACACAATTATGAAACTATACTCTTGATAAAACTCCTTTGGTGACGGGTTTTAGGCTCAGTGACATTACATTTTTTAAGAAGTCTCACCACTTGGACAGTTTTGAGACATCTTTGTTTCCAGTCCCAGTGATTTGGGCACCCCTTGTGTTTTTCCTGTATTGTTTGTATATATTATTGAGGCAGGCAGAGACAATATTTGAAATCCTGGCAGGAGGTGGTAATTTAAACCTCCTCCCTGCCTATTTCTATAACATATATCTTGGCAAGTATCTTAAACACAGAGCAGTGTGAATAAGAGCACCAGCATAACACAGTAGCTGTATGAAAGATTGTCTGTGATTTGTTGTCTGCTTTTAGTAAGGATGCCCAGAAATGAAAAAAGTATATTTCAGGCTTAGTGAAGTGATTTATTTGACTGACATGGATTCTTTTCCTGTAGTGGCCTGAAGTAGTTTAGAAAGAAATTTGAAATTTTGGTTCAAAAACTAAATGTAAAAATTCATCAATCTCTCCCAAGTCTGATGTGAAATAGAGTTGAGAAACCAGCTATGGATTTACTGAAGGGTGGGGGTAATTCAGGTGCAGAAAGATGACGCAAAGTGCTTTCTCTGTCCTGATAGCACCAAACATCATGAAATCCATTCCCATATCTCACACATACACCCTGCAAGCTTTTAACACAAAATATAACTCTGCTTTTTTAGGAGAATTTCTTGGCATTTGCTCTGCAATGACTCAGAAACAATGTGGTAAGAAGCCCTGC
The DNA here is from genome assembly GCA_025311575.1 of Elanoides forficatus. NCBI lineage: Eukaryota > Metazoa > Chordata > Aves > Accipitriformes > Accipitridae > Elanoides > Elanoides forficatus. The sequence continues at coordinate 29,350,104 of JAOBAS010000072.1, forward strand.
ACTGTTGTGCACATATAAGTTCGTACAAAATTCTGACAAAGTAGCCTGAAATAAAAAGTTCAAAGCTTCAACGCTAGGTAAGCACAGCTTTGAAGGAATTTGTTAAGAACCCCATAGGACAAAACTATGGGTCTTCCTAGTGCAGCTGTCTTGCAACAGCACTACACAGTTCCTGTTCCCCCAGTCTTTTGTAGTCAGAACATCATGACTGTGAAGTAAGGTGGTTGCTCAAAAGATACTAAAAATGTCACAGCTCCTCATATTACAATCAAACCTGAAAGCTCTGAAGTGTTGGCTAAGTGGAGTAACAGTTATTAAAGCACCTGGGTCTTGCTAGGAGATGCCAGGTCTCTCTGGCTTTCCTGTACTCAAGGGCACACTGAACAACTTGACAATGTGAATGAAAAATCAAAATGGAAGGTGCACAACGGGGTGCATGTGGAAACAGACTAATTTTTAAGTTGGTACAGAGCTAACAATAGGCTACATTGGATCAATTTATCATGATTTTTGTTAGTAAGACAATATTTTCTTCACAAGTCCGATTAAATCAGGTAATCTATGCACTTTCTAGTGATCATGCTCTTAAATGCAGCTCCCCTAGTGTAAAAACCTCAAGTCTTGTATGCAATATAGTCCTGATCACAGTGGCTAAAACTTCTCATGGTTCCTGGTTTAGAAAAGTAGAACTCAAAGGCAAGAACCTCCTTTGTAGTTATGGGTAGTGCTTGGGAAAATTCAAGAGTTGCAATGGCTTTAGAATCTACAAAATACAGTAAGTACCACCCCAATAAGCAGCCTCATGCTTTCTAAAACAGAAATTATAGTGGTGCTTTTGTGACAGGGTGAAAGGTGAAGCAACGCATAAGAACAGGGTTAAATTCACCTCCAGTGCAGCCTGGGGAAGAGGATCTCAGTCTCAAGAAGCAGCCTGACTTCTGTTTCCAACAATTGTCTGAATTCGGGCTATAAGATGGTTCGTTTGGTCGTCACAGTCCTGCATAGGAAGGGCAGCATGCACTTGGTGTCAGGGTTATCCCTGACCTGAGGACACTGCTAGACAGATGTGCCAAAGTGAAAGGAAAAGCAGATGCAGAGAGGGGGTGTGGTGTGGACTAGGTATGACAGGGCCTGGGTCACAGCTTGGTAGGTGGTTTCCTCTATCCTGCTTGAAAAATTGGTTTATGATACTACAAGTCCTTGTCTGGCTACTTTACTCAGCCAGTTGCCTTCACCTGGGAAGCCGAACATTTTAGGAAGATGATACCACAGCTAAGAGAAAAATACCCCGTGGTAGAGAAGTGTTGTTAATGATTCTGCTATCCTAATGATGACAGTAGAATTTAAATTTGTCGTGCTTCCTATCACTTCTGCTACACTGTTCATTTAAGGAGCCATCCTACTGTGAAGACCACCACAGGGCATAGCAAGAAGAGGTACAAGCTTCTTTTGAGTTGATATCCCTTATCAAATTTGGATTCCACACCACCCTCGGCCTCCCACCCCCAGAGAAGGAAAAAAGAAACCGAATTAATTCAAAGTCACAGTAGGTTGCTGATTATAAGCTTAAACAAGATAATAGATGCGTGGATTTTTTTTTTTTTTCCACTTAAAAAACCACCCCAAATATTAGATACAAATTAAAGTAACTGACAGTTTTATTTAGGACTCTTAAACTGCAGAAAGATGTCCTACATTATTTAACTTGTTTAAATGCAAATTTACAGATTAATACAGGAACAATGATATTGTTATGCTAATCACAACATTTTTCATCTTTTCCACTAAAGGCTGATTTTCACTTTCTTTTGCTTCTCTAAGAGCTGATGTGCTCTGATTCTTTGTTCTGAATCTATGAAAGTATTCTTTGGGAAAAACGTGGGTTGTTTTGCCATGGATATTGCACATACTGTAAAGGAGGAAGCTTTGCAATGCTTTCTGTGTAGATAGTTAAATTTGTTTTGTTTGGGTATGTGTGCATGGGATGGTTGTTTATGGTTTAGCTGACCCAAGATACCAGCCTTTTTGCTCAATGACTGCTTTTCACACAGCCTGTAGGTGGTTTTTCTTTCTTGAAACAATATCACTAAATGTCAACTGATAAGAAAATGTCGGAACCTGATATTGAATGTAATATCTTCTTACATGATTAGAAACATTCACTATATATGAAATGGAATTGACAGTATTTTCTCTGTCCTTTGACTCTTTAAGTCATAACTTAAGATCTCTGCCACCTGTCCCCAAGACCAGTTGTGCAGCTGCTGGTCACTCCTAGTCCTCAGCACCTTTCTGGACAGCAGGCTTGTGACTGACATGAACTGCTGGATTCTGTCAGGTGCAGGAGTGGAGTGCTATTGGCAGAGCTTAAACACAACAGAGGCTCTGGTGATAGGGCTCAGCCTTACAGTCCTGAGATGTAAAGTATCCTATATCTGTATTTCAGACCATGGGCATAATACCATGGTCTTCTGTACTCCATGTAAAGTTAGGAGCATGAGCTACTTCTATGTCTCTGCAGTCTCCTGGCTGCTAGCGAGCAGTTCCTGGCTCTCCTTTGTGCTCTGTACAGAAACAGTGCTTGTAAACTAATGTAAAAATAACACTCTGCCAAACAGCTTTGTCCCTGACTAGTCAGAGTATTTCCACCTTGCTTGGCCCCTGCCCAAGGCTCTGTACATACCAGCGTCCACACTGCTCTGGTGCAAGGAAGCAGCTTGGACAATATGCTACCAACTTGCTGTGCCTGTGATCTAGACCATCTAGGAACAGAAATGTTCTTTACTAGTGGGTGGAGAGTCTGTAAAGTTAAACCTTGGTCAGCCCTTCCCTGGCACCCTGTGCTGATTTCCCCACTCATCCTCTGACATGGTGAGTTGCTTATGCTTTCTGAGGCAGCTCTGAGGCAAAAGATCCCAAATATTTCTGAACTGATACTCTCATGCTTCACATACAAGATGGGCTGTAAATTGGTGTCTGCTATGGCTAACTGTGTTGCAACACAGAACTACACAGCCAGCTCTTCCAAGGGTCTAAAATACCTAGAAAGTATAGAGAAAATCTTTATCATGGGAGACTTCAACTGAAATGAAGTATGCTGCATAGCTGCTACTGTCAGTACTAAAAGCATCCTTGGAAATATTTTTCCTAGCTCAAGAGGTTTTGTTTTCACAGGGGAATGCTATATTAGACCTCATCTTGACAGATAGGTAGGACTCAATCTCAATACTTAAGGGTGGATGATTCTCATATGCAACTGATCATGGCCTGAACATATTTGCTAAGCTAAATTTAAATAAGCAGATAACAACTATTTGGTACTTTTGATGGGTGGCTTAGGAAAGTTCAAATCAATAATGCCCTAAACAAGCTAGAAGATCATATTTAACCAGGAAAACATAATTAATAATTTGAAACAGTTGAAGAAATTTTATCAGATGCATGCCCACCTTACAGAAAAAGTCCTGATAGTCTTGGAGGGAACAAAAGTCATAATTAAAAATAGAAAACACACTGGAATGAAGACATTGTGGAACAATAATAAAATCAAGATGGTAAAAAGTACCAAAACTTATAAAGGAAAAAAAAAGAGCAGAAGCAAAACTTTAGAAGTGGCAGAATTAAAGGCAATAAAATTATTTAAAAAAAAAAAATGCACCAAGAAAGAATGCTTCCAATAATATTGATCTGCTATTAAATGAACTCTGCACAACTGTTAATAATGCTGAAACTTTTTTTCAGTTATAGGAGACACAAACAATGCATACGAGATGAAAAATTTTAAAAGTTGTTCACAGCCAAAGATGATGCTAGATAACAGCTCTGAAGTGAAAAGACCAAACTTAGATGACTTATACTGTAGATACTAGAGACTAGGCCAGTTAGGTGGATACATCAGAACAAGAAATAGAGATAAGATAATACCAGTGAGCCTGCATTTGACAATCTGAGGTCAGAAGACAGAATTGATTCTTGCATGCAGTTAGAAGTTCGGTTCATAATATAACAGGACATTCTTAGGCTTACCACATTATCACTTCTGAATTGTTAGCCTTAAATACATATTAAATGGGTAAAGGTTTTGCAAACAGAATCCTTGTCAAATAGGTAGCTTCTAAGTCTCGAGAATGATTACTCCTTGGACTTAGACCTAGCGAATGTTATTATTAAGGTGATAAAGACAGTTGTGTACAGAAAGAACAGAAAATCTATTTCCTTTTCTGCAGGCCAGAGTAAGAGCAAAAAAATAACATCCTGTGAAAAACTCATGTGAATCATCATGTGACAATAACAATGCTGTGGGAAGAGTTCATTTCAGTCATCAAGCCTGTGGTTTGGTGATGGAAATAAAGGCAGATCCAACTCTTTGAAAAATTGCAGCTTTACTCAGAACCATTTTTGAAACTTATTAAAATAATAAATTATTTAAAGAAGAAAGAAAAGGGAAAAAAAGGCATTTGATGATAAAAATGTCTCCTACAGTTGGAAATTGCTTTGCATTATCTCAGACAATTAAAAGCAGGAATGGAACACTTAATTGTACTTTGGATGATGTTAGGGTAGGAGCACAGCTCTGCTTGCTAATGACTCAACCTAAGCCATTGATGCTACCAGAATTGAATCACCAAGTTATCTGAAATCTGAATGGATTTCAAGTTGCTTTCTTTCCCCTTTCTTGGCAGGAGAGGGAGGGGAGTAAAAGTTTGCAACCCACCTGGACCAAATTCTTCCTTCTCCCAGAGGAAGTGACAGCTGCAGGATGAATTTTAGACAAATTTATGTTGACTGCCTAAAGTGTATCTATGTTTTGGACAATGGAGCATTATAGACGTGAAGCACACTGTTAAACAAGCAGAATGTGTGCTGTGGGTAGCTCTGAAAGTCTTGTCAACCAACTGTCAGAGAAGAAAATGTTGCTGAAAACACTGATGTTGAAAACCTTTGAAGAAAATACACCAATTTGAAAGAGATTTCATCTAGTAAGAAAAGAACTGAATATTTCTGGCCTGATGGAACAGCTCTATCTCAGGAAATATTTTTCTTTAACATTGAAATAGCTCTTCAAATGAGGACTCATTGTTGAGAGCGAGTGAAAAGAACAGTGTAAGTGGAATGTCTTAATTTTAGTAAAACAGATCAATTCAGAATTCAGCCTCTGTTTGGAACTTATTTTCATGTAGTATAGCTTTTTTTTTTTTTTTTTTAATAAAGAACAATTTCAATGAGGGAGAAAAAGTAAAACATGGCAAGTTTCTTCCAAAACAGCAAAAGTATTGTGCCCTATGAATTTTTGTTAAAGCCAATAGCAAAACTACCATTGACTTCTGTGGCGCGAGTTAAGGTCTAAATAGCTGGTCATAAAGAGCTCAGGACAGCAAAGACAAAGAACAAGGAGGCAAAATGGGTTAAGTGACATCAGTAGGATGACACAGCACTTTAGTGGCAAAGCTGAAAAAAATGCATGTTTCTTGAATTCCTCTAACTGGTTAACTCTATGGCTTTTCAGCATGAGAAGGTAATCCCACTGATTTCCAATATTGTAAGAAGAAAAGAACTCTGACTGAGATACTATTCATATGGTGTGGAGAAAAGCAAAGCACTCATGTACTTTAGACCCTGGCAGACTAAGCAAAACAGACTCCCTTGTGCAAATGTTCTGAAGTGATTAGCAGAGTAATATTTGTAAAATTTATTCAGTGTAATAGGGATGATGAGGAGAAATAAGACAGTCCCAAGCCTGATCCCCTGCTCAGAGAATCGAGAGACTTCCACTACTGTTAATTGGAATGGATTGATCTTTTTATGAGCATTAAGTTAGCTTGAAATCACAGTTGAAAATGCAATCTTACATTAAGAAATATAAGTTTGTATTATGATCAGAGCACAGAAAGTAATAAATATGGCTTCAGTGCCTTTAAGATTTATAAAATGTAAATTGGTAAGGGGCATGGATGTGGTTAACTCAGAAAAGGGTAAGCATAGCAATTATAAATAAGTACATCTGGTACTTTCATGGAGTGGAAAATTAGAAAGTCAGCTCTGACCTGTACCTTCAGACCAGTGTAAGTACCAGCTAAGTAAGCTCCGTGAAGTCTCATTATGACAACAACATTTAACTCAATCATAAAGACCAGCATGGTAAAATATAGCATATATTTTATGTTTATCTGGTATGTGTTCACAAAGTGTCAAGATCTTTTTTTTTGTTCTCTAATTATATACTTCCAAAACATAGCGAAGAGCTGACATATTTCTGAGCTTTTTGTTTGCCAGTAGTAAATTACAAGAGTGAAAGCATTCATAGCACATTTCAGTTTTGCCTAGAAAAGAGACACAGAAGCCAAACAAGGGATTGTAAAGAACTGATTTCACTAAACATTGAAGAGTCACTTGATTTTTTAAAAAAGCCTTGAGAATTGAAAATACATGGAATGGGAAGATCATGCACAAAAGTGTTCCTCTAAGTGTATGCTGTCCCAACTCTGCACTACAGCTTTGAACAAGAGAAGCCAGTTAGCAAGCATGTCCTCCAGGACTAAAATTTTTTTTCTGAGTCCAAATAAAGATAGACGTCTCATTTCCATGTGGCTGTAGAGTTAGCTGTATGCATAAGTCTTTAAATATATATAATGAACAATTAGCAGAATATCTAACTGCTACATTTTGTTAAATAATAACTTTTTTAGTGAACAAGTGTTCCTTCAGACTGAAGAATGGCCACATCCACCCACAACACTCAGTCTTCCATGCTGTTGTGATTTGAGCCCAGCTGGTAACAAAGCACCATGAAGTTGCTTGCTCACTCCCCTGCCCCGGCCCTGGTGGGATGAGGAGAAAATATAAAGAAAAGATCGTGGGTTGAGATGAGGGCAGGGAGGGATCACTTACCACTTATGGTCACGGGCAAAAAATAGGCTCAACTTGGGAAGAAACAAAATCAATTTAATTTACTACCAATCAAATAAAAATAAGGATAATGAGAAGTAAAACCAAACCTTAAAGCACCTTTCTCCCACCTCTCCCTTGTTACTGGCTCAAAGCCACTCCTGATTTTCTCTACCTCCTCCCCACAGCAGTGCAGGGGTACGGGGAATGTGGATTGTGGTCAGTTTGTCACACATTGTCTCTGCTGCTCCTTCCTCCTCAGGGGGAGGATTCCTCACTCGTTCCCTGCTCCAGCGTGGGGTCCCTCCCACAGGAGACAGGCCTCCATGAACTGTTCCAGCGCGGGTCCTTTCCATGGGCTGCAGTCCTTCAGGCACAGGCTGCTCCAGCGTGGGCTTTCCCATGGAGTCACGGCCATCTTCAGGGTCATCCCCCTGCTCTGTGCTGGGGTCCTCCTCAGGCTGCAGGTGGGCATCTGCTCTCCTGCTCCCCTCCATGGGCTGGGGGGGGACAGCCTGCCGTCTCACCACGGGCTGCAGGGGCATCCCCTCCTCCAGCGCACCTCCTTCCCCTCCTTCTTCACTGCCCTTGCTGTCTGCAGAGCGTTTTCTCTCACATACCACTCCCCTCTCCTTTGCAGGTTTCCCCTTCTTAAATCTGTTATTCCAGAGGTGCTGCCACTGTCACTGATTGGGTCGGCCTTGGCCAGAGGTGGGTCTGACTTGGACCCAGGGAAGCTTCTGGCAGCTTCTCAAAGGAGCCACCCATGCAGCCCCTGCCCCACTACCAAAACCCCGCCACACAAAACCAAAACACATGCTCTCTGGAATTCAATCTTAATGCAGTAGTTCAGTCTCTAGCTGTGATTGAGAGAGCACCTGAGGTGTGATGCTGCAACATGGGCACTCAGAAGAATGTACAACACTCGCACCCATCTCAGCAAATTCTCACAGAGATGCACAGTGAGGGTGGGATTTGGCAAGTCACCCTAGCAACTCATCAAAGAAAGAGGAGGGATGTAAGGTTTTGCAGGCATTATGAAATCCTTGTCCCAGATTCAGGTGTGTTGCAGTGCTCTGTGTGCAGGTTGCATCCGTTTTCAAGCATCATGTCTGAAGTCTTTCACCAGAATTGGAAATGCAAAAATATGACAAGATTAAAAAAGAAGAAACTTTACAACCATTCATGGAGAAGAGCTAAATATGACAGCCCAAATGCAAGCTTGGTTTCATAATGTCCCTAAACTGCTGATGGTTGAAAGTAGTTGATGCCAGAGACAGGATCGCTTAATATTACCCTAATTCTTACAATCCTCCTTAAAGCAGCAACTTCTGGCCAGATAACTGGACCCTGTACCATTGCATTCCTGCTACTCATTTTGCTCTGTGGTTTTTTGTTTGGTTTTTTTTTTTTCCCTTTCTTTTCCTTATAAGCCCAGACTGTGACTCATCTCTGCTACGTATAAAGAAGAGAGCATGTCCGGGCTGTTAGTACTGGTGACTGTGTCTTTCTCCTATCCTCTCCTCTGCTTTCCTCTCTGTCCTGGCTTATATTAAGCATGGCACATCTTAGTCTGGGATGTGGACTTCTAACATTTTTCATCATCCTCGTTGGAAGTTTTGCCCAAAATCTGTTTGAGCTTGTTTAGGATAAAACTCAAAGACAAAAGCAGTTCAGCTTTTGGTGGGCACAGAAACAACTCTACCAAAACCCCACATTTTCTGCTTCAAAAGTCATCCTGATTCATCCTGTCACTAAGTGATATGTCTGGGTCTTGTGTCATCCTGGAAGGCAGAAAGAAAAGAGCCTGAATAGGGTCCATTGTTCAAACCACAGCACAACTATTCTGCCTAAAGCTCAGCAGAAGACTATGTTATTATTTTAATCTTCTGCAGTGAAGGAGGCTGTTGCTAGAGGAGTGACAAGGCTGGGAAGAACTTGGGACACTGGGATAGGGCTGTGGAAACTTGAAGGTATTAGCTGGAGGACAAAGTCACTGTAGTTTTCTAGATACTACATACCAGAAAAATACTATGGGGGTGGAATATTTACACAGCATTGTGCTCTATCCTTTTGCACCTGACTCCACCAACTATGGACCTCCACGCTCTGCCCAAGGCTCCTTTCTCTTCCAGTCTTGTCCCCTTACCTGCTGTTTCCCCATCTCTGCTGCAAGAAACATGTGGTGTTCAGTTTCACACACTGTCCCAACACACAACTACTGGTATCGTTTCTCTGGACTGTCATAAAGTGATATCTGATGAAACCTCATTCTTGTAGCAAAATCTTAATTCTCCCCAGACATTGAAAATGTTCTCCAGAACTCTGGCCAATGAGATTTAAGTACTCTGCAGCCATTGAAACTTAAGACCCCCTAGCTCTTTTCAAGGAGTCAGTCTGGGACAGCCTCAGATTGCAGGACAGTAGTGGTGGCAGACCGGTACCCAAAGAAAAGGCTGCTGGGAGATGAACAGACTACACTGTGGCTCAAAATGTGCAGAGAAAAACAGCCAAAGCTTGTTCCCTGAAATTTTTCCTGCAGGAACTCTCCAGTTTAGCAGCATCACTGAAAAAGGTTGACAGGTCACTGAGGGAAACAGGGATAGTTAGTGAGGTGGGGCATCAGCCTTGACATCTCAAGAGCTCATCTATTCCTGCTGCACGTTCCCCAGCTGAAATGATAATTTCGCTCATGATCTCTCAGTTGAGGGGCAAGTAACGAGTATTATCGTCCTGACTGGGAAGCCGTTAACTCTGTGGAAAGTCTTTCATATTAGACAGGGGAGACATATCTTCCTTTTCTCAGAGAGGGCAAGAACAGGACCTAGTGAAGCTGATCTTTGGTTCCTCAAAGGGATAGGTCCCACATTTAAAAGAGCTAAGATCTGGCATGCAACAAAAAGTCTTGTTGTAAGGAAATGAGAATGGCAGGAAGGCATCTAAATTGAATCCATGTATGAATAAGCCAAAAAGTGTATTCAAATAAGCCAAGAAGTATATTCAATCAGCACTTACATGAAGGTAGTTTGGCCTTCATTTGAAAAGACTCTTTCTTTTTCTTTGTGCTAGCTGTTAGCTGTGAAATGATAGTGTGTGACATAATATACATTGGAACTAGTTGGGACATGCTATGGTGAACCTCACAGCTACTGCCAGATTTCATTAGCAGAAGCCAAGTGTATTCCCAGGCTGTTTCCATTTCTGCAGAAGGAATGATTACATCTAAGGGAAGGGAGATTGAGAGAGAGGAGAAAAAGGAGGAAGAACCTTGCTGCTTTCTAATTTTAGTGAATCAGTCAGAATGAGAACAGGTAATTATCTATTTAAAAAAAAATAAAGAACTTCACAATGGACAGAGTTCAGAGTGAGAGGGTAATAAATTCAGCTGAGGAGGGAGCCCTGGGAATATTTGCTATCATTTTAGGCATAACCAAGTTCATGAAGTGGATTTGCCCTATCAAGCTTTAACTATCAAACTGTTCATTGTCTCCACCTGAGCTGCTGATCAATTCTTCCTCAGTACTCAGCAGGGAGAAATGCATACCTCTAAGGATGGTGTCCTAGGTGCCTGCCTTAGGACATAATGTATTGCTATCCACAGTGTATGTCTCTCCCCACTGTCTAGGAAAGCACAGAACAGATGCTTAACTTCTAGGTGTCAAACTGAGCAACGTGCTCATGGGCAGCCTCTTCTTCTGTTACCAGATTCATTGCAAAGCCTCTGTGGGGAGGTGTGCCCGAAGTGGGAGAACACCTTGCTAAATAATTGGCTTAGTTCATCTTGATCATGGCCTTAAACCAACTACCAGCTTGCAGTCCATGTCTCTCTCTCTGGAGCTGGAACTGGCTGTGTCTGGCACAGAGCAGCCCCTGGCCTCTTCTCCCAGAGGCCGCCCCTGTAGACCCCTGCTGCCAGCACCTGAACACATAAACCCAATGGAGTGTGGCTTCCCAGGCTTTGTCCTTCGTGCTGTAGAAGTGCCCTGCATTTTTAAAGCATGGTGCAGAGGGGAATTGCTCTAGTGTCTAGCGTTTTTACTTTTTGTTTTTAATATACTTTCCAGGTGATATCCCAGCAGGAAAAGCCACAGGGCAAAGTGGGAAAAATATTGTTAATGTATTCTGATTAAATTCATTGAAACAAAGCAGCTTCCTGCTTCCTATGTTCATTGTCTGCAGTGTTGCTGTCCCTCCTCCAGCATGAGCTGGCACCTTCTTTTGGGAGCCCCACGCCTGCTCTGATAAAGGCTGATGAAGTTAGCGCCCCAGAAAAGTAATTTTCCAAACACAAACCTGAACAGCCAGGCAAATAACATTTTCACACAGCATTACTGAATAATAATTGTGTCCTCAGGATTGCTGTGCTGTGCTGGGAAGCAGGTGTGTGATGGAATATTGATGGGTAATCTAGAGAGCAAGTGGGTGCTTTTAGAGCCAGCTACAATCATGCTGTCAGTGAGTTGTTCTGTCTTCAGATAATCAGAGACTGTGTGTCTCTAAGGCTCCCGTTTTTTTTTCTCCTGACACAACTGTGGGAGGGGCTGGTTTCTTTCTGGGGAGAGAACCAAGTCACAAAAGAACTGGAACTGGGGCTGAGGAACCTGCCACATTGGGAAAGTGACAGGCAAGCTGTTACCAGTAAGGATGCCCAGAATGTATGAATATATAAATAAGAGGGAAATTTTCTATCAGCAAGAAAATGCACATCTTGTTTCCCACTCTCCTTAAAAGAGCTCCAGAATTAGAAGCTTGTGCCCAGCTTAAAAATCTGCACAAAAGTTTTTTGCCAATGTGCAAACTTCCTATCCTCCCACATTCAAGCCCCTTTGGGAGAAATCCTGCAGATGGGGGATTTCCACCCTCAGAGCACATCAGGTCAAGCGCAACAAGTGCCAGAACTCAAACACAAACCTCAGCATCTGCTAAGCAAGATCTGAAAGGTAGTCACAGGGTAATACACCTGCCTGACCTGTTGGGATGGTGCAAGGAGCTGCTCATCACTAGGCATGTCACAACATCTTTCAGTCCTGCAACCCAGCCAGCTCAGACACAGAACGTTGTTTCTACTTGTCCTTTTTGCTTGCCCTGCACTGGCTCTCAGTTTGACTGAGGTGGTTACTGGCTTTTCTGTTTTGCACACAGAGAGACCTTTCTTTCTAGCACTTCTCAGAGGCAATAATATTCCTTCTGCCAGTATCTTGAGTTTCTGTTTTCCTCACTGCATTTGTGCTAGCTTCTTCTGCGGGCACTTGCATGGTAGTCATTTTTTAAGTACTCTACTATTAGTAAAAGAGACCCACGAACACAAGACCTCTTTTGTGGCAGCAGACACTGAGATTTGAAAGTGCTCTCCCTGCTTCTCAGCAAAAGCTATTACATGAAAAGATTCCAGGTTTTAGCAGCAATTTGGATAACTAGGGCCTTTACCGAAATGTGCTGAGGTTTTGGCCAAAAAACCCACCCCACTTGATCCAAAAAAGCTCATGTGTGTTTCAATGAAGTGTGTTCTTAGCTGTTCTTTTTAATTACTCTTTTTACATTTGAAGTATAACTGTTCACTAATAGCCTGAAGAGATGGAAAGTTCTGAAGTGATAGCATTCCGCTTGTTCATGGCTCTGTTAGGGATGCACAGATACTTTATGAAGGGAAAATTATGGCAAAGTCAGTGTGGTCAGGGGCATGGAACAGCATGATCAGCTGAGCACCTTTTTGGTGTGCATAGTCACAGGTGTGTGCAGGCTCAGTTACTGATGTGTTTCTTTCCAAACCTCCCTGCCACTTAATGTCACCCAAGGCTCAATTTCAGTGTGATTTTAAGGTCTCTCATT
>JAOBAS010000072.1:29362917-29383271 GCA_025311575.1 Elanoides forficatus
TTCTAAAAGCTGAATACTAAACTTAAAGATGATGTTCAAACAAGGATCTTGCCAATGTCTTATATACCAAGAAATCACCCCAAGAGAACTGGAACTCTCATTAATGATGACGAAGCGTTCAGACAATATAAAAAAGAGAGCCAGCCTTCATTTGCCTAGCTTGAGGAGGATAACATGAGCATGGCTGGGTATCACTTATCCCATAAGTGAGTATTTAGAGCTGCTGCTTTTTTAAGTGGACGCAACAAAAAGACAGCATGCCACTGCAAAAGATCCCATTCATTGCTGAGTCAGAAAAAAGCACCCAATCAGATTGAGAGAGAGAAAGATAATGAGCCTGTGACTTCGTCCTGACTGACTGTCTGGAGGATGAATGCCTCCACCCAGCAAGAGGTTAACATTTCAGCTCTTCCATTCCCTCTGGTCTGAATTGCTGTGAGTTCCTGCATACATGGAGAGGGCAAGAAAAACTGCAGGTAACAACCAAGAGCTCAAGAACCTTTGAAAATGGTTATAGTAACTGTTATCCCTTGAAAAGGCTCTTTTCCTTACTTTAGTAAATAGAAGCTAGTAGGAGTGAGATGAAACTCCTTTGTCTTGTTGCCATAAAACAAAGGCATGCCTATGGGAAATGTAGAGTAGAGTCAGCAAGCTCTTCTATACAAGGTTTGCCTCTCCCTTTAGCTGTACAGCTCTTAGCTTGATGTAGGTTGTGAGCTTCATGGGATCTGCCCCTGCTTACGTGTCATTGACAATGCTAAACATCTGTTCTCTGACCACAGCCTGTCAATAAAAAGGATGAGAAAAGTTCAACAGCTGATTCCACCTGGAAGAAATGCGAAACATGCGCCTCATCTTTACTATGGGTTTTTAGCTATTAGCCCAAGCTAGTTGCAGGCTGTTGGAATGGTGGTAGCTTTATTATGCAGTGGCTGTTCACAGGTGACAGCAGTTCTCCAAATTTGTAACAGCAACCCAACCTTACAGTACTACAGACCCTGAGTGGGTCCCTCGAGCACTGTAACACTGTTAATGCTATTCAGTCAGATTGTTAAGATGCACCAGACATCCTCCCTTACCAACTTTCATTTGCTACAAACATGGCTTCCACAGCCTCTTGGGGAGCAACAAAACTACCTTGAATTACAAAAAGGAGAGGCTGGTGTGCCAGATCAAAAAGGGCTAAAGAAAGGTAAGTGTCTTGCCCTTCATTTTTTCATGTCCCTGTGGAAGGCTGCAGTATGTGAATAAACACTCATACTTTCTTACTTTATCTTTTTGGATGTCAAAATTGTTCTTCCCATTTTTAAAGCATTTTGATGTCAGAGTTCTCCTCTTTGTTGCCAGCTAATGGGATTGAGAAGTACTTGTACTTCAGAAGGAAATGTATGTCAAAGGTTTGAAACTAATTGATTAACTACCTTTGATTTTACTGAGTTTTGGCTCTGAGCTTATGGCAATGCCTTGGTCTCCACAGATGTACTGTCAGGGTGGGTGTGCTAATTAGATCCTAGCCACAATGGAGTATGGCAGGATTTATTCCGCACAGAAGGATCCCCAAGGAGTTGATGACAAAAATTAAATAGTCTCACAGCAAGGACTAAAGATAATCACCTAACTAATCTTTCCTGAGCTCTTACTATTGCAGAATTACATTGTCTTGTGCTGTCAGTAAAGTCAGCATTGAAAACATTGGTGTAGGTTACTGAAGGGAAAAAAAAAAATTCTTAGTGAAAAGTTTGATGGAGCTTAATGTCCTGTCAAACTCATCCTGTCAATCCAGGGAAGTTACTGAGGACAAAATAACCTTATGAGAATGATGTGGAAGCAACTTGTATTTCAGTGTGGAGTCATAAGCAATGACTGTGTTTCAGAGCAGACTCACTGCAGCACCTTTGGAAGGGTAGATCTTACTTAAGTTCTCTGTCCACCAAGAAGAAATTAATTCTCTCCCATACAGGTCACACAGAAAGCTGGGAAAAAAAATGCAGAAGCATACCTAAATGTCAGTCCAGGAGACTATTTTCCTTCCAAGTTAGTCCCCAGGATTCTCAGCAGTGGTGATGCGTGCTCCTTTTATATCTGGCACTGTTATCTCTTCTAGTATTTTGGAATATATTTCTATTTTGCTTGTGTAACTATTAAACTGTTTATGATCTGTTGTCTTTGTTTAGATTGATTTTAGTCTTCCTCATTTCCCTCAAATCTGCTAATAGAAGAGTACAACTGAATGCAACTGTCCCCCACAGTGCTGACCTACAGTAGGGGACTGTTGTGGTTTCAGCCCAGCCGGTAACAAAGGACCACGCAGACGTTCGTTCACTCCTCCCGCCTCCCTCCGGTGGGATGGGGAGGAGAATCAGAGGGGAGAAAAGGAAAAAAACCCAACAAAACCGGAGCCTCCAGGGTTGAGATAAGGACAGTTTACTGGGACAACACAAAAAGAGAAGTTACAACAACAACGGTACTAATAAAAGAATACACAGAACGAGTGATGCACAGTGCAACTGCTCACCACCCGACGCTCCGCCACTTCCCACACAGTGAGCACACCCCCCCAGCCCGCTCCCCGTTTATATACTGAGCATGATGTCACATGGTATGGAACAGGTCCTTGGCTCGTTCGAGTCAGCTGTCTCGGCTGTGCCCCCTCCCAGGTTCCTGTAAAAATAAACTCTATCCCAGCTGAACCCAGGACAGGGACATAAATTTAGTAGTAGCATACTTTCAATCATGTACAATGATATAACTTCCAGAATGCTTTCTAAGTTCCTTCTTGGTCTGCTGTGATGAGTTCTGTTACCTACCACTTTTCTTTGCTGGTATTGCACTCCTATATGCTCTACAAAATGCAAAGGACAAACTAAAGTTCATAATAGCAAGAGCTTAACATATGCACAGAGAAATGAATGCAACATCTAGAAATAAAACTGGCACTGAGAATCCTAGAGATTTGCAAAGAGATCAGATGCAGAGAGCTCACGTAGTTTATCTACTAAGAACTGAACTTGAAATGAATCAGCCATTTAGAGTTCAGCCTCTGAATTTCAGCTGGATTCAGCCTCCGGTCTGCCAAAGTGCTTGTGATCAATAAGCTGATGAACCCTAGCAACCACAAACCTAGCAATGCAGGATGATAATAATTTCTAAGCCTCATGAGCAGTCAGTGAGTTCCCAGTCCCTCTGGACAGGACAAACAATATTTCTTTTGGCAGTTATCTACATCTTTACCATGCTTTGCACCATAAGACAAAGCTGACTCCTCATCCTGCAGTGAACAACTTCTTATCCACTGGAGCACTTGTATTAGGTTCTTGTAGAAACACAAGCTCAGATGTACACTGACTGAACCAGAGCTTTCAAAATAAGATTAAATAATACAAAAATAAAAATTAAAAGAAAAAAAAAGAAAAAAGAGCTTTTCACATACTGTAAACAGAGGCTATAGAAAATAAATAGTTATATCTAATCTAAATTACTGCAGCATCTTGGGGAACTAATTTTACCAGCCTTGTAGTAAAAGGAAGGCTTTCACTGGGCAAAGCAAAAAATAGCAGAAGGCAGGAAGGAGGAGGAGCAGCTTACACTCCATGTTCTGACCTTGCAAAGTGCACACATAAACACAGTTATATCCTATGCATTTATTTATGCTGTCAGATGCATAGCCATAACATAAATTATTCTAAACTTACACAAGTGACTGCATTTGTGCTTTTGCAGGGTCCCTGCTGTTGGCTTCTGGGAAGTTTTTCTTGTAAAAAACTAAATGCAGTCATTGGAAACACAAGAAATCACACCACACTTTGGCTAGGAGCACACCTGCTCTCTGCATCACTGGAAAATGCCTCTGTTCTCATGGGAACTTTCTGCAGTTTGACCCCATCCTGGTGATCACACAGCAAAATTAAATTTTCACTGTAACCTATAAGCAGTTAAACTGTAATGGTTAGTGTGGAATATGTAACTTTTCTTCTTATCCTGTCTCAGCTGCTTCGAAGAATAGAATTGACCAAGATTTTCCTAATTGAAGCTGCAAGTTGGATTCTGGGGGAGAGACTTACCAAAAGACCTAACAGGTTTAGGAGTACTGTATGTACAGTTCTTATCTTGGGCCCTGTGGTCATGAATCACTGTGCTGATTTCACTCGACCCTCCAGGTACCTAAAATCAGTATTTTAGAGCCTCTGATCCTATGCTCTTCTTCATGAGTCAGATATTCTCTGCTTACTCTGGAGATTTCTTCTCTGATTACAAGATGGAAGTCTTTGCTATTCAGCAGCAATTTAATTACCTCCACTCCTGAAACTTTCTAAACCTCATTCCCTCTCACAGAGGCTGACCATTATGCAGTAAGGCATTGTTTTAGTATGGATGCTGTGTATACAAGAGGAAGTAAGTTAACATATTTGCAAACACAGAGGAAAGGAAGACATGTTTTCTGCTGAGTATTCTGAAAAATTCATGATGTGTGATATTTATGCCTGTTCTTTTTCATAGATTCTTGCTTCCCAGAGAGGAGTAAATTTGTTCACAAATTGTAGTTCACACCACCTGAATGTAGTAATGGGAAAGAAGCATTTTGACTGGGACAAACTAGCATAATCCAGGCATTTGAGCAGTAAGCAGAAGGGCCACTTTGCTTCGGCATAGAGTCAGCATAGTGGATCAAGCCAAAACATGTTTCCCATGTCTGTCTTATGTCTCTCATGTACATCTGGTCTCACCTCCATTGAGGCCAATGGAAACATTCCCCTTGATCTGAGTTTGCAGCAAATTCACTGTGTCCTCTGCAATCAGGATCCAGATACATCTCTGTTTTTCACTTACAGTTATGTAAACAGCAAGCATTGGACAGATGTGATGTTGCTTCCAATTAAGGTGAAGTAGCAAGGCTTGTTGAGTACAGATCAGACCTGCTCAGGAGAGCAGTGCTTTATCTTCCACTGTCTCCATTATGGGGCAGTAGAAAAGCAACTTTTATATCTATTGATTTGGGCAGCACTACTCTTGGATGCTGGGGGCAATGGATATTCCCATAGGAATGTGTTGTAATCCCACAGCTAATTAGAGCAGAAAACAGGTGTGAGGTTCTCAGGCAGCAGTGTTGCCATGGGGGAGAAGGAAGTGACTGTCAGTTTTCCTCAGTGCCACCAGAGGAAGATACTGATGGGAGGCAGAGGAAAATCAGATGAGACCTTTGTAATCCACATTTGCGTCTGATCCGTGCTTGTGGTGCAAGTGGAAAACTGCAGGCCTCTGTGTACCTGCCATGGGAGCCCCCTAAGGGAAACAGGTGATAAGACTGAAATGCACACTGGAAGACCTGAACCAAGATAGGTGATGAATGAAGAGCTGCTGTGATTTTGACGGAGCTGAAAGCCTGAGCTAGCAGAGAGGAGTGAGGCACATGCAGCCACAAGGAACTTGTGGGAAGATGGAGCCTTGGATGAGGTAAAGAACTTGAAGGACAGAAGCCGTGTGTACAAATAACCTCTGCTAGAAAGCTGGCTGAAGAACTCTGATGGGCCCCAGGAAGATGGCTTGGGGAAGGTCTGTTCCAGGAGAGATGAGGCATGAAGCAGAAACTGCTCATATACCCACAGCTCTGCCTTTGCATCTTAAGTGCCCTCTTCCCGAAGTTTTATTGTCCTCCTTTCTCTCTGTCTACCACCTCTCTCCTGAGTTGTGCTCCTGTTTGATTCACACGCAATTGAACAATGTAATTTAGGACTGCGGTTTCCAGACTTTGCCTTGTTCTTTTCCGTTATTAACCAGCCCTCTTCCACTAACACAGGGTCATGGTCAGCAGAGCTATGCAAGCAGCATGTGGTGACAAGAAGACTCAAGACACACACACATACATCCTCGCAGGGAGCTGCAGGGACTGAGACACCCAGCACTCTCTCCCATACCTTTCATTCTTTACCACAGCTGGAATTCTCACTGTAGGAAGATCTGTAAGCAATACTGTAGCATTAATAAAAAGACAAACCAGACCATAGCCCATCACAATGGCAGATATTTTCCTCAGCCTCTGACTGAAAACTGCCTCATCTTCAGCTGAAACTTGAAACCAAAGATAAGCTTATCAGCCTGTTCACTCACAGAGAGACCAAAGAAATATTGTAGAAAGAATTCAGGCTTATATAATTGAAATACACATGGAGTCTTTTTCTGTACCCGTGACTCTCACAGTTGTGGAGTTAAAGGTCAGTACTAAACCCTACCTATTGCTCTCAATTTGTTTCAGTCCTACATATAGTCCTGGCAGAAGATTCCATGAGGTAATGATGGGAAGATCTTAATTGGGCTGATGCTCTCTTTAGTAATGGAAGTGAAAAAAATAACTTAGCACACAATAAATGAAGCCCAAAAGGACAGATGAAATATAAATTATTTTGCAGTAGCTGTGTATTTTCGGTTTTCCATTTTTTTTTTTTTTTTTTTTTTTTTTTTTTCTTTTAAAAAGGCATTTCAGAAAGAATCAGGTTAGACATGAGGAGAAATATTTTAATTGTAAAGGGTAGTTAAGTTCCAGAGCATGTGAGAGTTCTTCACCAGCTGAGGTCTCTAAGAAAAAGATGGGTTCAGGTCAAGTTAAACATTGAGGTGGAAAGGTGAGCAAGTTGCCCTCTCAGTATCTTCTCTAACCATATGCTTTCAAGT
Organism: Elanoides forficatus; assembly: GCA_025311575.1. Classification (NCBI taxonomy): domain Eukaryota; kingdom Metazoa; phylum Chordata; class Aves; order Accipitriformes; family Accipitridae; genus Elanoides; species Elanoides forficatus. The sequence continues at coordinate 29,369,584 of JAOBAS010000072.1, forward strand.
CTGGCTGGTAATTTTGTTCTTTTTTCTTGTGTTGTGGGTTGGAATGTGAATGAAATTTAAGAGAGCTGTGTAAGAAGATGCAAGGTCTCCCCTAATTTGTATATGAAGCAAGAAAAGGAACAAGCATTGAAATCTCTTGGTAGCTTTTAAAAGCTCATCTGGTAAATAAAGTAATTCCAGAGATGGCTGTATGCCACATCTGTTCAGTCATAGATTCAGCACCACCTGCAGCTACACAAAAACACTGAGGAGAAAAACTCCCTGAAGAGAAATGTAACCAGTATCATTCATATGCCAAACTTTTCCCAGAAACTAAAACTCAGTGTTATCTAATATGCAGTATTATTTCTTGGGATGCAGAGTGAAGACAAATTTCAGGCTCTCAGAGCACCTTGGGAGGAAGAGGTGTTTCCTGAGTGAAAGAAGAGCGATGTTGCCAGTTCTCCGTAGTGAAGACAACCAGCCATGAACAATTCCTCACACTATGTGCACAGCTGCATTACGGGGTTCCTGTATGCACACCTCCAGATTTCAATCACCCAGATACAGCCACAGTGGAGGAGATTTGGATGACAGCTGCTACCAGTCATGAAAAGTGCTGGCCAGAAATGTCCACCTAGGACATGATGTTCAATTACAAAATTCCTGCTATCCAGACCTGCATGGGTTTATCTTATCAAGGCATTACAACATGTACTTGCATCCCACTGCCTGCTGTAGGCTTCACACGCACACCTTGAGTCAGCTGAACCTTGTGTTAGTTGGACTTGTGAACATGGCAAGCTAGCCAAGGGAACATGGTTCCTTTCTGTGCTCCAAAGACTGAAATATGCCTTTGTTTATCTTCTTTACATGCCCAGCAGCTGATGCTACAAGTCTGGGCTGCAGGACAGGTGTGTAGTACCAAGAGCACCAGTCCTCATTCCCTGTTTATCCAGGTAGCAGGAGGGAAGAACCATGTGTAGTGAAAATACACGGGGATGAAAGAAGCTGTGACTATGCAAAGTACATACATAGTGATATTTAGTAGTTTATAGAGACTGTAAAACTTGATAGTTCAACCATGGCAATAGCAGATACGGTTATGTGAGTAACTATGATAATATTAGCGAGTAACTATAATAATCTCAGCAGCATACAATCATGGTAAATATTAGTAGCATAATGTTATGGTTATTGTGTTATGGTTAACCCAACCTGCTAATGTCCGCAAGACCACTCTGTTGGTCTTTTGGATCCCCATCCAGGGCATCCTGCCTGGCGCGTAAATGGGAAAGATGTTCATCTTGGCAGCAGTTTATTCTCAGACTCCAGGATCCTCTGCGCTGATAAACTTCTGCTGGTCCTACCATGCAGTTTTGAGTTGTCTTTATATCCCCCACAAAAGTCCATCTCTATTTCCTTAGCATCTCCAGATAAATCACTTGCTGTTCCTAAGGAGTCAGTTCCAAATCTGATCCAAAGATAACCACTCACTTGCACCTTGATTGTCTTACTGGAGGGTCAGTTCCATAATTGACCCAGAGATAAGCAGTTACTTCTGCAAGTGTCTTGACTGTGATGTTACTGCTTTATTCATTCTGTGGCCTAGATATTTGCTAGATAGATATGTTCCTTTTTAGAAAGCAATGGTTAGCTTGTCATAAGAGATGGTAACTATATTTGTGGTTGGTTGACATTTTAGCTGCTGGTCCACCTTGGCTCAGCAGGCCCCCTGTTCATTGACACCCTTTCTGCAATTAGAGTTAGATCAAATTTTCAACATATTTCTAGTGCATGCACTTACTTTGATTTCCTGTGGAAAGCAGAAGGAACACGGAAGGAAAGAGATGGAGAGGAAGTTGATGGCAGCATTGTTAGTCTGGTCATTCCCTGACGTGCAGTCAGTAAGTGCAAGAGCCGCGGTATTGTTTCCCTACTCTTTCCACCTGATGACTCTGGACCCCAGCCTGCCAGTATTTCACCAACATATGACCCAGTAAAAACAATCCTTATGTGACAGAATAATAATGACTTTAGAAGCAGTATGGTGGTTCACATACTAAAAATGTTTCAGTATCTTGCAGGTTAGGTCCATAATTCTACACTATTAACTAGATGGTGGCATGAGTGAAAGCCAAGCAGATAATGATACACATACAGCCTCTGATATTAAATTGTGTGGGGTTGGACCTTGAAAAAAAGTGAAATTATTCTCACCCTTCACATTTTTTTGAGATAATGCAATATTTCCCACCCTCAGGAAAGCCAGAGCACCAAAAAGATTCATTATTTTTAGTTATATATTTTTTGAATTGTTTACTGACTTCACCTAAAAGATTTCATGTGAAGACACTAAGATGTTTTTTAAAAATTTTGCTCATATTATTGCTTTCTATAATTTGATTTCCTTTGAAACAATTTCAAACCTGAAAAATGCCATTTTATTCACCTATGAATCATCACAGCATTACATTTTGATTAATGTAAAGCATTACAAAATACCACGAAGTTTAAATGATAACACTGAATTCTCAGAACTGATCCTTTCCTATAGAAATTGTTTTTGATGCAATGTCATCTTTCTCCAAGAGAAGTATACTTTTGTCCAAAATAAATTTGTATTTGGGTATTACATAGGTACTATGAGGAAATGGCTTGTTTCTACATGTTGTAGCATCAGTATGGGTAGGAACCAAGAAAAAATTAATTTCTGTACTTGGCATTTATGTCAGTAAGGTGGAATAATAGAATCTGGTTTTCCTTAATGTCTTTCTATGGTGAAAAACCTCTTTCCAGGCCATATATTGCCCCATTCTGCAGCTGCCCCATAAGACTGGCCATAACTTGTAAGAGCTAAGGTCTGTCTATCACTGTGCAATTCTCTGAGGTCAATCAGTAGAGGCTTCCTAAGGAAACGTGTCAGCACAGGCTGCCAGGTACAGTGCTAATTCCTTCATATAATCTTTGAGCTTCCCTCTGTCTTAGCACACAGTAGCACTTGAGTGGTTGTTTTTGTTCCAAGTTTCCTGTGGCCTGGACATTTGTTCAACAAGTTCATGAGCTAGAGGATCAACCCACCATGAGCTGATACTTGTTTTGAGATGGATGATTTGAGAGCATGAGGCGACCTATGTGCTGCTATGATTTGTGTTGTCTCTGCTGCTGCTCTTCCCCGCTAGCTGGCGAAGGAAGGTAAAGTCAATAGATAAATTATGCTGGGAATCACCTAGAGACATCTACCTGTGACTTGAGAGGGAGAGTGAGTATCAGCCAGAGATACATATTGTCCACAGCCTAGCAGTGTATGACCTTCCCCCTGCAGTGGTTGCTGGTCCTGAGTTGGATCTTATTTGTGGTGTTCAGCCCTGTAACTACAAGTTGATCAAATGCTTTGTTTAACTCAGATGTGAATGGAGACATCATTTGTCTTAAACATCTCTCCCATAAAATCTGGTGTGACCTGCATCCACTAGATATGAAAATCATAAGACAAATGTCCTTAATGAACATTTTGGCTTGAAAGAATTGATTTAGAGAACTAGAGGTTTTTGAAGTTACTGGTTTTCACCTTGCAGGCTGTCATCCTAAATTTTAATGATGATGGAGAAAGGAAGCAAAAATATTGCCTTTACTCAGAAATGTTTAGGAGTTTCTTGTCAAGCCCAAGAGCCCTTTGAAATCAGAAAGTTGTGACAGCAGCAATGCATTTTTTGCTTTACTGGTAAACAATTTGGTCTAGTCTTAATGAAAAAAATGAAAAGAGAAAATAATGAAAAGAGCATCTACTTAATGTCTGCTCAGCAGTACCATACTATTGATACTAGAAAATACTGAGTATTTTGTACCAACATAATTCTTTGATGTTTTTGAAATAATATCTAATTTTCTTTTCAAAGTTCTTTTCCAGCTTATACATGCAAAATGTTTTACTGGCCTTTGGGTGGATTTAAGTTACTTTGTGGTTCTGATGTACTGAAAGCAATCTTAATTTCATTTGGTACTTTAATTAAAATTTAAGCATAAGTAAAGGAATGGCTTTTACAGAGCAATAATTTTGAAGCTGATAGCTGCTACAGCAAACCTGAATGCTTTTCCTCTTCCTCACAAAGGTCAAATGCTTCCCTAATGTAGCTGGAGTGAAATGATTGTAAGTAATTGTACAGGTGCTTGTGAGGTCACTGATGGCTGAGGAGCTGATGGGGCAGGAGCAGGCAAGTGTGAGCAGCCATAAAGGTGGCTGGTTAGAAGGGGAAATGACTGAGCAGCAGAATGTTCCTGCCAGCCTGGGAGCTGTGAGCCTGGGGACCAGAAGCATCCTTGAAACGTGCAGCTAGCCTCTTTGAAGCACAGCTGGGCACCAAGAAATGGGACAGCTCCCGAGATTGCATCGATGATCACAAAACCGAGTTTAACCTCCATTTATCATCAGAAAATGTGGAAACAATCTGGGAAATTTAAATTCATCTGAATAAACAGAGCAGGTCTCTGAGCAACCTGATCTAGTTGAAGATGTCCCTGCTCATTGCAGGGCAGTTGGACTAGAAAACCTTTAAAGGTCCCTTCCAACCCAAACAATTCTATGATTCTATAATAAAGAGGGTAGCTTGCAGGTATCCCTGTTGCTGTAGATTTGCATGTGACAGTTTGAGCTGATTTTTTTTTGTTCACATGTCATCATAATCACAAAAATTTTTGTGCAAATACTTGTGGAAATAGCAGAAGAACCTAAGAATTACTGAAATGTATGAAGGCTGAGGAGTGATGGGGGTTGGTGGTGCAGAAATTGTTTTCCTTGGACATGTCTTCAAACTGGAAGGAAAAAAAGAAAGAAAAGAAAGAAAAGAAAGAAAGTCCTAGTCACTATGGAAGCTGAGATACTACAGCACTTCTCTCCCTAGTCTGATTCACTCATGCATATCTTTAGTACTCTATTAAATCTAGCATTTTGAATATAAAATCATAAAATGAGAGTCTGGTCACTCATGCAAGTTCATAGTGGTGTGCCTTTAATTCATAATGGGAGTAGCAAATTGCAGGTATCCATTCTACTTGCAGGTTTAAGGATGTTTCTCTTCAGACAGTATGAGTCAGCTTTTCCCCTAGAAGTGCAGAGTTGAGTGTGCAAATACAGAGAGAGTTTCTCACGAAGGTTTATTTTCACTAAGAGATCTTTCTGTCCTGTTTATACCAAAAGAACAGTAATGAGACTTTGTAGGATATCTCCCACATGAGAATATCTGAAACTGACATTTTCAGTGCAGTCTGCCTGTCTGTCCTGTCCTGTTTGCTTTCTTTTGTTGATAATTAACTTTTTCCTGAATTTTTGCCACATCTATAAACCTTTATTATAAAATGCTGCGGATGGAATTTAAAAATTATTGTGGATGATGGACTTGAGCATCATATTTGTTAACAGTAAAGAAGAGGATCAACACCAGTAGAATACTAACCCAAAACTTTACTAACACAAAGCTTGTATTGTCTTTGCTAGGCCTACAGCTGTATAGTCCCAAATTCTCTCCAGTGCTTGTTTCTCAGTGATCTGAGCACCCGATCATCTTGTCTTGTGAGAGCTGTCTATCCCCTGGGCTGTACTTAGGGGGTAGTTGTTAGGATGGGTAATTTGGGTGTCTGTGTAAAAGAGCAAAAGCAGAATATTAACACTGATGTTCATGCTGCAGAATATGAGGTACCATGTGTGATGGCTGGCTTCATCAGCCATCCTGTTCAGTGGGTGATTGACAATGTGTTTTCTCTCCTCTGCAGTATGGGATAAAGAAGAAGGAAGAAAAGGAAGCAGAGGCCCAGGCTGCACTGGAAGCTAATGCTGAAGGGAGCCTGACACGCCCAAAGAAGGCAATCCCTCCTGGCTGTGGGGATGAGGAGGAGGAGGAAGAAGAGAGCATTCTAGACACAGTCATCAAATACCTACCAGGGCCCCTGCAGGACATGTTCAAGAAGTAATAGCTGCAGACTGTTAGATGGGCATAAACAGTACTGCAAAGGATTTCTCTTTTGCCCAATGGGGATTTACAATCTTGCCATCCGTCACGCAGCCTTCCCCGCCTCTGCCCTCTACAGCTCACTAGGAGTCCCTTTGCTTCCCATTCCCTTCTGACTGCCTCTTTCCCTTCCTTCCACCCCAAGGCTCATCCATTCATTTTTTGTACATAGTCATATCCAGTAGATGCCTCTGAATGGATGTAAAGATTAAAAAGCTGCAGACTACACAACTTTTATTATAAGCCATAGTACTATGTATGTTCAATAAGGCAACTGTACATTAAGCATAGAAAAGGAACAACCTCACATGCATTTCCATCCAAAGCAGGAAGGAGTGTTCACTAAGTGTGAACAATGACCTCTTTAATTTTCTTTAATTATCTTTTTATTATTATTTATAATAATTATTAGTCATTATTAGTAATGTTCTTGTTGATTGGCTCACGCTAGCCATTTGTTGTTGAGCACATCTGCCCTTGGAAGGGGTATCTCAGTTCTCCTGTGGAAGCAGAGCTTTTCCATTTTAATTCCATCATTGGCATAAATAAGAGATCATTTGAAAGGTAAATCACACCTGACTTACACAGCCAACATCACTCAGAACTGTGGAAGATGTGAGTCGTCTTCCCTCAGATGCTGGTAGAAGTTAAATGCCTCAGAATCTAAGCAAGAGTCATGTTACTTTGGGAATTAGCCATATACTTAACTGGAAAGAGAGGATTTGGTCAGACAGTTGCCATACAGAGAGCTGAAACCACAGGAGAGTGCATGGTGCTTCTGGTAGAGGACCTCCCCAACCACTTCGAAGCCAATGACCAAGTACATAGGCCTCTCTGATTTACTAACCTTCCTCTTTCTGCCCAGTGCCATATTCAACTGTCCCATTCCCAGCAGTGCTTGCAGGATGGACATTTGGTTTCCAGTATATTTTTGCAGCTGTGTCCTGCCCACCCCTTCCTACAATGTGTGGGAGAGTGTGGTGGCCTGAATGTTAGCTGTGGCCCTGGAGATCCAGAGATCCTGAGTATGCCTGCTATGTATCGTGCTAAATTACTGTGTTGCCTTGGTGAGGTCACTTATTTTTCTGCCCCATCCAGCTTCTCCAGCTGTAAAATGTAGGTTTCAGTCTCTACCTACTATAAAGGCATAAAGTGAGGATGCTTCTGTAGTGCTGTGCAGGAGGTAATTAATATTATAACAGTGTGTGGCATCCCTTGATTCTAATGGGGTGGGAGTAAATCTCTCTTTCACCATTATCTTCTTTGCCTTTCCCAGATGCAGATACAGAGGGCTTCTCAATACAGCACTGTAGGTTTTGAGTAACTGCATAGGATAAGCCAAATTCTGCTGGAGTTGTTGACTTGCTAGCACATACACACACTCACATACCTAGACAGACTTATTTTGAACACAGACCCTCATGACCAGATATGTGGCTTGTCATCTGAAGAGCTGATCCTGGAGTTTTTGCATTTGGCTAGGTCTCTGTAGTTGCTGTTGTGAGAGTGTCATGCCATCTCAGTCTCACAATCTTGTAAGAGAATCGGGGTTTGTCTGGCAGAACTATATTGCTTGTCCCTGTCATGGGAACAACAAAAGTCTCCTAAGTACATGGAAGAGATTTGGAAGCAAATATGTGCTTTCTACTGATAACAAAAAGGAAAGCCATCTCAGACACTTCATTATGTAGCTAAATTAAGCATTTTACTTCAGTGGAACTTTGATGCACTTGTTCAGTGGAACTGAGTTTAGGCAAACATCTCAGTACTTTCCTGAATAATAAATTTGAAAAGATATTTATAATCTTTTCAGGTAAGCAGAAGATATCTGCACCATGGTTAAGGCAGTGAGCTTGTGAACTCTATGCCTTTTAGCAGCATCTCTCATAATAGGAAAAAAATACTATGAAAGAGAAGAAATATATTTATTTTGCTCCCATCACCCAATTCTTATTCAGGTATGATAGTCCTTGCTTCTTCACAAATAACTTCAACAGTAACTTTCTACCGAATCCCAGAGGAAAGAGAAGACAGGTTTTACTCTTTCGGATAATGTCAGTGTTTTTTTGCCCTAACTTTCATTTAAAGCAAGATGAGTGTCTCCGCCCTAAACTTTAATGACCCAGAGCATTCCTTTTCTCTGAATCAATGCTTGGGTATAGCATAGCAGTGTTGAACAATTTACCATTTTTTAGTGAGAGTGTCCTACTCACCCCATGAAATTCAACAACCAGTAATTTGAGCCTATTTAAGTAAACCTCAAAGAACTGAAAACTCTCCTGTCACAAAGGCAGCAGCTGGTTTTGATGCTCTGCCACAGAGGGAACTAAATCCAACACCCCTGAAAGCTAAAAGGCAGAGGTTGGCTCTTTGCTTCAGCCACTCATTGGTAGTGAAATCTTCTAGCCCAGATCACAATGACACAGACATCAACACAAGCTCTGTGGCCTGCGTCCTCTAATGTGTAAGCAGAACCAGCAGAAATGTGCCCCTGCTAAAAGGAACACATCCATTCATATTTTCCCCTGGCTTTGTGCTGGAGAGCTCTGCAAACAAACAAAGAGGATGAGCTCATTCCACTTTGCTTTGGCCTTTCTTTACCACTTGCTTGTTGACCTTTCCCTAGCCCCCACCATGGACTCAATTCCTCATCCGGCCAAGTACTACTCCTGACACAGAATCAGAATTTTAAGCCTGGTGTCCTACTTGCAGAATGGTACTGCCAATTGTTTGTTTTCACAGTCTCACTGGCAGCTTGATGTGTATGTGTGTGCACATATGTGTGGAAGATGAGGAAAAAGGAGAATGGGAGAAGAGATAGAAGGGAAGAGTGGTATTATTTTTTCTAACTGTGCCTCAGCAGCTGTACCATTGAATGACTGGTTTAAGTCAGGATCTTGCGTGGCCTGTGCTCAAATTTCATAAGCAGGTAGTACTATCCCTGGTCTCAGAGCATTAAAAAAACTCCTTTTGTGAGCTGAGCTCCTGAGATGTGTCAACATCTGGATCCAAACCCTGAAAAAGGCCATAAGAACTCTGTGCTGAGTTTGTTAGGCCTCATGCCAGGCTCACAAAGCAGAAGGAAAATGGAAGGTGGTTTATTAAATAATCTTTACTGAGTCTTTTTTATTGCGGGAGCTTCCCAGCCCAGCCATACTATCACTTCTGTACCTCAGGTCTACACACCCTCAGCAGCCCTTCTTCCATGGACAGCAGAGAGTTCAGACAGGTGTGAGCTGGTAGTTCCCATTTTAATTTTCCTTTTCTTTCAGTAAAGAAACATGACAGAAGATCTACCACAGGTACTGGACAGGTTTTGCCTCACATAACTTTTGGCACCTTGCATGAGTTCTGGACCTCTCCTCAAGTCATTCCACTGTCCCCAAAGTGCCTAAGCCATGCTGAACAGACTTGAGAGCAGGCACTCTCCCCTCCTTTCTGCCCACCCCTTTCCCTTCCCACTCTGAACTGGCAACATGGGACACAGACATCTTTGGCTCATGTATGGATGTAAGAAGCATTGTCTCAGATACTTTCCCCCTCAGCAGTCAAGCAGGTGTTGAAGCACTTACACAAGACCAAAGAGAAGCATGGTTCATTGTTTGGATTCTGAATATCTCTTTGTCTTTCCATGCCATTGTTTTATTTGCATCACCGGTCTGTTCAATCTCAGGTAAATGAGGTCTTTTGTTTTTTTAACTAGTTTTTATTTACACAGAAAGGTTGGTGGCTAGACACAGCAGCCATTTTCCTTCACAGCTCCAAGACCTTACTTGTTAGTAAAAAAAAAGTCAAAGGGCCTCCACATTTGGAGGGTAAATGATTTAGTTTGCCATTGACCTTGTAAACTCACATTTATATTTAGAGAAAGCCATATGAAATCAGACTGCAATATTAATTATGAATGCTACTCTTGTGTTTAAAATAAATAAAACAAAATATAAGATCATGTGCTAAATCACTTTGGAGTTCCTCTGTCTATGTTTCTAGTACCGTACGTTGGCTTAGGTCCCTCCCAGGCCCTCTCCTTCGTCAAGAAATATCATACCAATGCTGCTGAATACATCTTTTTGGCAAGCTTACTGTGCTAGAATAAGCATTGTTAGAAATTAGCTGTTGTGACCTCAACGTAATGTCTTGTGTATCTGAAAGTTGTCTGTATCTGTTCTGAATATCAAATTAACTGTTTCTTCATGCACAGTTAGTAAAATGTTTCAGTACTGTCATTAAAAAATTGCTTGTTTTCTGTCTTTCTCTCTTACACACAGAGCAAAATTGAACTTAGCCATGCATTTTCTAGTAGAAATGTTCCCCAGCTTTCTTTCAGATGCATGCAGTACTCTCCAAGCAACTAGAAGATGATTTAGAGACTTTGTGAATGTGAATTTCATTTGTTATTTGCCTGCTACTTTTTCCTGCATGATGTGGGTAAATGGTATGATGCTCTTTTAAAATGGAATCACAGCCAATAAAAAACCCCAGTGATTTCATACATTTTTTTGCAATGCTTTCCTGTGAAATTCTTACCAGGCTACACTTGGAATGGAAGTATGGATGCTGATATACAAATAGAATGGTAACAGAATCAAGAAGAAACATGGATATTATTTGAATGGATATGTTTATTTTTTCATTTGTCAAAAACTCTGATGAGGTTTGACATCTACAAGTGATTATCAAATTTTAAATAACTTTTGCTATTAGGAATTAGTTTTCCTTAGGAACAGCAAAACAACATTCCTTTGAAAGAAACACAGGCATCTAACTATGGTTTAGTGACAATATGTTTGGCCCTTAAAAGAAAAAAGGTAAAAAGCTGGTTTACAATGACATCAAATATATCTCTGGATCCAGAATTTGTGATATATATAAAACTCTTTGGGTGGCAAGTTGCACACAGCTAAGCCTCGTTTTACTTGCTCAGGGACAAATCAGTAGTTGTTATGTTCAGCATAAAAGCATTGCATCATGCTAGAAAAAGAAGGAGAAATAATGATACATCTCATAGGAAATGCTGATACCCTTTCCCTTAGGAAAGCTCTTCCTTAGGACCATTGCATGGTGATATGTTGGTTTTTTTCATGAACAGAAGCAGCCACAAGACTGTCACAGGAAGTCAACCCATATTATTTACATCCCATAATACCTACTCAGACTACTGCAGCCTGTGAGTTCAAGGGCAGGCTCTTCATTTACTCCGAGTTCCAGGCAAGATCTGTGTTTGAGGAAGGTAACAGGACAAGAAAGCATTTTTCACTGGTTCCCCTAAGAAACAGCCAGCTCAAGGGAACCAGAATAATCGTATCAGACCAGTGTGGTCAGGGGAGAGGGTTCAGATACCAAAGAAAGCAAGCAGGTGACTTTGACAGGCTTCATTTTGCAATGGAGGTAAATTATTCTTTGGAACCAGTTTCCACCTTCTTATCAAAAAGATACAGAGGGATAATTCCAGTGGCTAGGCTGGTGCAATCTACATTTTCCCACTTTAAAAGTACACTTTGTCAGGTAAAACATTCTCCAGAGGAGAATAAGACCAAAAGAAGTTAGCAGGCTCATCATGAGTGGTTCTGGTGAAAAATCACTCCAGTTACGGATGTGCATTAGTGATCTAATTCTTAGACACTGGTCCTGGGATGCAATGATTACTCCTACTGCAAGCTCTCAACCTTCACTCACAGCAATGGAGGCACAGACTACGTGCTTGGGGCAGATATTAAACTTCTAAATGAAAAGCTAGTTTCAATGATACTCACCATTGGTTGTCCTGAGTAAGTCCATTTTGATGGCTTCATTTCATTTTCTTCCCGAAGTTTCGTGGATGATATAGGCCTTGTAAAGCTCTCTTTGAAAATGGGACTTGAATGAAGGCTACTGGACAATGCTGGCACAATGCCATCCCACGTATTGGCATCCCAGGAGGTTTGTGGCAAGCATCAATAGCCCCAGTTAAAAAATCTCAACCAAGTTTTTTAATTTTCCCTCTCCAACTGTCCCTCCTCTCTTCAGGAAAAACAAGGTTACAACTGCATTGGGATATTCCTTGTTGAAGATACCTCTACTACACCCTGTCTCTGGTGATTTTACAGATGGTTTGACATAGGTGCTGAAAGCACAACTGAGAAAGACAAATGGCTGGAGCATGTGATGTCAAACACCTGTGCTTTCTTGAGCCTTCAGTATTTAGAGGGAAGCAGAATTCTGCTAGGGCTGTGGAATGGAAACAATTTTTTCATCTGAGATTTGCTTTCCTCCTAAACCCTATTTTTATACTAGAGGGTCAAATATAATAGTGTATTTGGCAAGCTCAAGCTGCAGCAGCTGAGGGTGTTTTGAGTCAGAAAAGGACGTCTTTAAAACTTGTGTGGTGAACATTGCAGCTGGGCTGAGAGAGGTTTAGACCATGGCAAGCAACAACAGCCTCACTAAAATGTAATTCAGTTCCTTTTCATTTTTAATAAAAAAAATTTTTAAATTTACACAAAATGGAACATCATCTTTCCAATTTGTCAGCTACTGGTCAAAGAAGAAGTCAAACCCCAGCAAAGGCCAGTCTGCATAAGACAGGAAAATGTGTACTGAAATGGAATTAAGATATTAAGACTTTATATTTTGTTTCTATTTTCACCTTATTGGTGCTGAAAATAGACAAAGTATGTGTACAGTCTCTTCAAATTTGGTTAAGTAAGCCAACATCCTGAAGCCCACGCATGGTTGATACAGGACTCTTTACCATTCCAGCCTGATCAGCTGTGAATTTGCTGCATACATGAACCCAATATATAGCAGCTGGCTTTTAAACCGTTGAAAATGAGACACCTTTCCAGGTTTCCATATCTTATCAACAGCTGAACAAATGCTCATCAGATATTCACCCCTCAGCCACAAAGAATCCTCTTTTTTGGGAAGACTGAGCATGTCAAGTCTCAGCCTAAATGTGAACATTTTAAGGTGAATACATTTACAAATAAATAGATCAACAGAGTTTGACTCTGAAAAAAATATCTTGGTACTGAAACTCATCTGGGAGACTTGGGGACAAAACCCGCAACTATTATTTCTTTCTAAGTAATATTTGAAGAAATTCCAGCACATCTATTGCCAACTGTTAGCAGACAATCAGGTTACAGATTGAAAGCCCTTCTTATTTAGATGATTAAACAAAGAATTGGGTTTCATAGTACTAAATGGGGACAAGGTGCAAGGCATTTAGAGGTTTTTCACATTGTGTTACAGCATAGCATTAAGAAGATCCTAATGATCTCTTTGTTTTACCTTAAAAAAAAATAGATCCTTCATCCTCTGTGAGATTGCAGCCACTTTTAGTGTGGTGATGAGCCAGATTAGTTTAATAGGCTATGACAAAGAGAAGAAAAATGAAATAGCCACTACATGGGCTGGCAGATGGCGATTGCTCATGGGGTTTTTAGGTCAGCTCAACACAGGTCTGCACTACATTCGGGGGAAAAAAATTAGAATAGAACTTTTTAGTGCAATTTTCCTAGGCAGTCTACAAAAGTTCTCTTATTCACTGAGGTTGTGAGGGATAGCTCAGCAGAAAAACTGCAGTCATGCACTAGAGTAGGCTGTGGAGAGCCATCCCTATGCAAAGCACAAGGGAGAACAGTGTGCAGTTATTAGAATCTAGTTCACTTGCCTGAGAAGAAGCTAGAGCTACAGAGCCCCTCATTTTCCCCCACTGGTGAA
>JAOBAS010000072.1:29383371-29400475 GCA_025311575.1 Elanoides forficatus
ATTTTCCCCCACTGGTGAAGTGAGGATAATGATACTGACCCCTCTTTGAGATGTCCCAGTGAGATGCACTGCCCTTTATATAAGCAGTCTTCTCCAAGGACTCTTGCAACTCAGATGTCAACAATATCCAAGGAATGTATGTCAGAAAGACTCTTGGGAATGATGACATGAAACAAATGAAAAAGATGTGACTTACCAAATGTTACTGTAGGCTATGACACCAACTAAAATTAGTTAGAGTAGCCTAGGTGATAGTCAGATATTTAAATATATTTATTTTTCAGATGGAAATTTATTTACCTTCTGTAAAGTCCACTATAAGTGGAGCACATGAAGTGTCCTCTTAAAGAGCTGACTATGCTTCATAAGCAGCTTAGCAAATGGGAGAGACATAGTCAGTTCACTACAATTAAATGCTTCTTGAGGATAAAACTTACCTGCTGTTGATTTTTTTCCCCTGCATTAACTGATCTAAACCTCTTTAAAGCTCACCATAAAGTGGCCATTATTCACTTAATGTTATTTTTCGTTTCTCAGAGACTGCAAGAGTTTTCCACTCAAAAAATGCCTTTCTGCCCTCACTTCCTTTCTCAAATGCTGAGATGAGACAGTCCTGCCTCACTCAAGGCATTCAGTAGCTGTTGCATGGGTGTTAAATTAACTCTTAGCAGAAGCGGAATGTCAAGCATCTCACTATGAGCTTTTGTTCCAAGTTAGGAAGTTCTCTGAACTAAAAGTATTTACTCTAGTATTTTACTCACTTGTGATCGTCACAGTCACCCCAGACCAAGGATCCTCCAGGAAAAGCAATGAAGACAAAATTCTTGTTTAACAAAACAGTTAAAGCATAAAATTTCTCAAGACTTTACATATTAATAAGTAATGTAAGAGATTAATGAAGAGCAAAAATTTTGCAAGTCCTCTTCCTGCCTCTCTCCCATGAGTATCTCTGAATGAGGGCTCAGGAGAGGTTGTAGTCAACATGGAAGGCAATGCTTGGGGCTGAACAAATGCAGAGTTCATTGTGAGTGATGTCCCATAGTCCCATGCCTGGTAGTAGTCACTGTCTGTCAGGTGACTGGAAGTCTCCAATGAAGACCGGATTCTCCGTGGAAGCAGGCTGAGCTACACCCAAGGTCTCAGATATGGAAAAACACAGGCCTGTCAGTAGGGGCATACTTCCCAGCAGATCTCCTGTGCCAGAACACTACTGTCTGGTCAAGAGACCGGAAAAGAGAGAGAGAGCATTGCACTGAGAAAGTGAGTTACTGTGCTAAAACACATTTCTCCACTGATGACTGTAAAAGGCTTCTTAAACCCTGTCTGTCCTGGCTTGTAAATTCCTAGCTTGGTTCTATCTAAAGAGAGTACCCAGATTTTATGACTAAAATAAAACCAAAAGATCTGAGAAAGGGTACAAACACACATTCATAGTGGTGTGGCACATGATGGGACAGGGAATGGCTGCTCAGCAAGCCTGAGGGACCCTTGAGGTGCTCTGGAGACATAAGCCTGGAGTAAATATTCATCTGTCTTTCCAGTTTGTGAGTGTCTACACAACTTGACAGTGCTCCATTTTGCTGAGCAGTGAAGGACTTGCCATAATGAAGGGAAGTGTTTCATAAGCCTGGGAAGCTCAGGGCTTGACTGTAGGCATATCAGAAGTGCTGACCAGAGCTAAATCATTATGTGTTCATTTCTTGTGCCAAACAAATTTTGCCAGAAAATCCATTTGCCTTCCTTGCCCAGCATAGAAGGCCCATTCTCAGCTCCACCTAGTGACTGCAAAGCAACACATGGCCGTCTCTAAAGCACAGCCTCTAGACTCCACATATTTGCCTTTTCAAACCTCTCTCCTTTTTACATGGAAAGTGAAAGGATGAGGCATTTCCAGGTGAAAACATTTTGGACTAGCTCCATCCTTGCACTAAATGGCTCTTATATCTCTATTGCCATATTGTTTGCAGGGTTCATTCCTTCTGTGCTTCTCTGCTGATGTAGAGCTGACACCCCTACACCCACAGTGGCCAGTTTATAAGATTAGTAGCTTCTTTGTCATCTTGTCCTTTATGTCAGCCATCTCAGACATGTTGAGAAGCTTTTCCCAGGCAGAGAAGAAGCTGGTGAAGAATGAGTTTCAGGCAGTGGAGCAGACAGCTCTGCTTGGCCTTCACTGGCAGCTTTGCAAGCTGATGTCCAAATCTGTTCTGAAAGACCACCCCAGAAACTGCACACTGCACCAGCAGGTTCTCCAAATGTCACTGGACCGCAGAAGGTCAGTGACAGCATACAGGACCTTCATACTTTTCTTCCTGCTTCCATACCTCCTTCCCTACTAGCCTTCCACGTCTCCTTCAATGGTCTGCCTAGTGGCAGCCTGACTGGTTACCAACATGTTTGGCGAGAACCTGTGGCCTTCTCCAACTTCTGGGGATCAGAGGGCCAGGAAGGGAGATTTTAATTTCTTGATCACAGATATGACACCTGAGCTCTTACTGAGCTTCCATGTTGTTGGACATAAATGTGACTAGGGGCCTAGCACTTGCTTCTCTTGAGTGGTAGGCTTAAGAAACATACTTGCAGCCAGGCTGGCTCCAGTTCTTTCCCAAGAGTTAGTACCTCACCCAGGCTTATACAACATTTTAACGTGCAGTCACCACAGAGTATTCAAATAAGAAAAATATAAGCAACATCTGTAAGCTTGCATTTGTAGATAATGCACAACAACTTTTCCTCACTGTGTCGCTATTTGGCAGAGAACATCTGGCTCTGGTCCACCCTAAGTCTCTGCAGGCATTTAACACCACTCTGGTTCATTAATTGGTGGAGACTTAAGCTTACATCTTTCACAGATTGTCTTGCTACTGCCAATAGACATTGGCCGGTGACAGTGAAGAAACTCTATTCATGCTTCTTCAAGAAGGACCTCTGTGATCAAGGGATGGAAAAAACCCAACAACTCTCTTCTGCAAGGGAATTAATTATACCTATGCTGTCCATGCTATTGGGATGCTGTTATAAAAATGTGATGAAACATGACAGACCAACAAGAAATTTACCCATATTAATGAGCCTGAAGTTGTGTTGGCTGTTGGGAAATTAATTTTAATTGATTCATCAAAGATTGGTCTCTCCTTACCATTTCTCAGTGGGTTCGAAGAGATACTGATCTGACAAAACCCTCCAATGCCTAGAACTTTGATTTGTCTAAACAAAAACTGCACTACATCCAAAGCCAGGTCTTTAAGTTCAAAGCACCTCTGAGCAGCACTGGGGTCATGTGAGCAGGCATCATCTCAACATGACTATGTTACTCTCTCACCCTGTCACATAAGCCCTCCTTCAGAAGGATTTAATTAAAATGTGTCACACATTCCTTTAAGGCCCTCCCTGCTACTGTCTCAGTGGAGGTCAGAGTGATAAGGTCCTTATTGCTGATCATGGAAGAAAACTCTTGCTCTCATCATGCCTTGCAATGGCAACTCTGAGACTACCCTGCCCAATTTTTGCTGGAGCACCTTTTGTTACTGTTGGAGCAGCTGGCATGCCATCTCAGGGACACTATTAAGACCTAGCAGTACTGTTAAATGTTAATGTAATGTAAGTTGTCATACCTTTGGCTGACAAATAGTTTGGTGTAAGATAGTTCTGGAAAATCTCCCTTTATCTTCTCTGGGACTGAGAGTCTCTGCTGGGTGCTTAACATAACTCCAAACTGCACGCACAACAGTTCCCCTGCAAGTGGTAGCCATCATGCCAGATGCTTACATGAGGAGAACAGAAGCACTTGTGTCAGGATCAGCCTGATTCTCAAAGCTTCCCATCTACACTGTCTCCCTGTGTTTATGGAGAAAGTAATTCCTGCAGGACCATGGGTGCCATATGACTGTAGCATACTCTTGTGCCAAATAGAAGCTGTAATCCAACCAAGACCTGTGGCTGAACACCTGCCATCCTATGGCAGCAGGTGTTTGGGGAAGAATGTGGTACAAATTTCAGTGTGACTAGGCAAAAAAAGGGGGGACTAGACAGCACTGGGAGACTACTAGCTTTTGCAGGCTGACTGGTAAGGACAAATTGACTTCCAAGGACACATTGCCAGTGAATGTACTTGAGCTGTGCCATGTCAACATGCAGCAGGATGAGCTTGTGTGAAAGGTTAAGGCAGAAGTTGAATGGCTATGGTACACCGCTGAGACTTGACTCCACACAGTAGGGGTTCCCTCCATAGCTCCCTGCTCTTAATCTCCCCTTGTGGTTAGGCTTGCTCTGGAAATGTCTTTATAGGAAAAAGAATGCACTATTATATGTCTCTGTGAGTCATCAGATGCATCCTGGGTCTTTTTTGACACAAAGAGCCTGAGGAAGCAGAGAAACTAAACCTCCTCATTTGGAGTAGCAGACGTCTTCCAAGGGAGTATGAGATGGGATAGAGCAGAGGACGAGGACATTCAAGAGAACAAGATTACTTCTATCGTTAAAGTCCTGCACATTTTCTGTGAACACATCCTCTAAAGCTAAGAAGTGACAAACTCAAGCCCCAGTTAGCAATGCTTCCCCTGCCATCTCCCCAAAGACTAATTCTATCAATCTACTTCACAACTATCAGCTTTCTCTTAAATTCAGACTTAACTAAAAGCACAGGCTGCTTTCTAATAACATTACATGCAAAACTGTAAAAATTGAACTAATAGGCAGTTTGTTTAACTTCTGCCTTAGATCTCACCAACATACAAACCCCACAGTAAAAAAACAATGTTTGCTCACAGGGAGAGTGTTTGGTAATACACAATAACCAAACCATGCCCACTCTAAAATAACTCACAAATGCAATAACCACTACCAAGCACTTGTATTTTAATAGTAATTACCACAGAAAAGAGTCCGATTGGGCCACAACATTCAAAGTAGACATTACTTTGAAATGCGGCATTACAGCTCATCAGGACTTAAAAATACGCAACAGTTACTTCTGAGGCTTGGCAAAAGTTAAGCTGTTCAAGAAAAAAAAAAAAAGCAGCACAGATCAACAAACAAGGTCTGGTTTTAATCATAATCACAGCTTTGTAGATGAAAATCTGTAGGCCAACGTGGTTCTGTCACTGTCAAATGACTGCATGAAACTAACAATTATAGCTGATGGGAGCAGTGGAGGAACTAATCCCACAGCAATAAACATAGCCTTCAAAACCTCCCTCCCTTACAAGGACAAGACTGCCTGAATGCTGAAGAGCTAATAGGAAGCTGAAAGCAATTGTCAGAGCTATGAGTGAGTTTGACCTATTAAAATTGCCCAGCACATCCACAAGGCATAGAAAAGCCTGCTATAGGATGTGCAATCAGTTAAACACACACACACGCACACACGCCAGACACAACATCCCAGCCCACAAAACCCCCATAAAGTTATGTCACAAACACTGTGTTCTTGGCTTGCAAAAGTCTCCTTTCACAGTAGCAAACTTGAGATGAGTGCTTATTTTTCCACTAATATTTTCTTAGCTTTGAGACCTGGCTGGCAAAAGGTATGATTAGAGTAAGGCAAAGATTCAGCATTTGCTCTGTCATCCAGCTCTCAGAATACTACATGGCTGAGACTAAACCAAACTGAGTGAGCACAAGAGTGAAAGAAGAACAATGCTCTCTTCTTCATGCCCTTGGGAAGAACTGGCTTGTTCCAGTGGTGGTGAACTGGATCCTGGAGGAAGGACGCTGGAGTGTCACTGGCTTGGAGAGAAACAGGTGAACTGGGAGCTAGGTCGCCAGATTAGGATTTAGGGTGGCTTTTCTCTGCCTCTTCTTTTTGTTACCTTCCACCTGGAAGCAACAAATTTCACACCAATGTTTTGTTCAAGTGCTGGGTGCCACTATGGCTTCAGATGCCTGAGACCATGAGATGCTCCCTGAATATAAAACATGATATAGATGTATATTTACATTGAAGAAGCAAACTGCCAAGACAGAGCTGAACTTGATTTAAAAATATAACAAGTTAAAATCCACACAAATCAGGTGTTTAAATCCTATGGCATGGATTAATTATTAGATTATTCTTGCAAGAAAACCCAGCCATCTGAGACTCCAAGGAGTTTTCCTTCTGCAGGAGCTATCAGGAAGAGGCTGTTTATAGATTTCAGACTTAAATATGAAATTTGCATGAATTATAAATGCAAAATAAATGAGGGTTTCAAACTTTCAGAGCTAGCAAAATGTTCAAGGGGATGCTTCCAATTCTAGAGAAATGTCATTCTCTCATCTTTATGTTACATGTTGGAAGACAGGATTTGTACAAAAGAATAAGCATGAAATTTAGATCTTTAGTCAACAACACTAAGACTACTTTAAAAAGAGAGATTTGCAGTCGGTAAAAAACTTCACTGCTAAAACTTAGGCAATACTGAGTTTTAACCACATGCTTACTGTGCATTACAATGTGACTCATATTGAGAAATGACAGTGCTATTTTAAATTGGTGACAATACCAGAATAAAGAAAGAGTTACACAGCTGAAGTGCAACAAAGCAAAGACAAGATCATGAGCTAACAGCCTGTAGAATATGGGGTGGAAAAACAGAAATACAAAAACTTTTGCATATCTCATGTTGCAGATAGACAGTAGCTTACTGAAGTTTTCCTCTTACTAATCAATTTCTATTTAATTTTTGTGTTAAATACTAATTTCAGGGATGTGAAATAATTTACAAAGTTATGCATATGGCACAAAGGTAAAATTATATAAAACTGAAACCATCTCCAAACTTTGTAATCCTTGGGTAAGTTCACTTCTACAGTATTTCTAAACTTGAAGTATGGTATTAACAGATTTCTTGGAGGAGTTTAGTAGAAGAGTATTTTTTCATGTCTCTCTAAGCATTAACTGAATTAAAAATATGAACAAGTTTACAGGGGTTAAGAATACTATTACTGTCTGCTGCTAGTGAGTGCTTGCTGTAAGCTTCTAATGAATTAAATAATTATAATTGTTCATTGCTTTTGAGAGCTTTCTTTCTGCAATAAAATTTGGTGGAGGTTCATGTGATACCAATCTTACATGCCTTATCTTGGCTTCACTGCTCTGAACTGTCAATCACGGCACTTCCAGCAGATAACTGGGCATCACATCTCCTGCCTCAACAGCTCTCACCCTGCTGCCTTCAGGTCCACTGTGTGTTCTTTCTGAAACCCTTTTCAGCCCTGCTTCCTCGTGGGACAAAGCCTGACGGTTTACTGAAAGTCCAGTTTCTGTCATTTGCTAGTCTTCCCCTCCTTCAACCCTAGTTTGCTGGGGATTTGTTGTTGCTTTGGGATCATGTTGGGCTAAGTAGTGGAGACTAAGCCAATTCTGTGTCAGATGTTAGCTGTGCTCAGTTCTCATCCCACAATAGAAGGAAGAAGAGGAAGCTCTTGTAAAGCAAACCAATACAGCATGCTGCCAAGGTCACACAAGCATCCTGCCCAAGCTAATCTCACGTATCTGAGACAACTTTCTGAGGATACAATGAATCACTACACTCTAAGCATGTGAAAAGTAGTTCAAGCTGTGTCATTTACCTCTTAGAAAGCTGAATGTGTTTATGCAGTGGCAGTCCCACAAAGAGGCAGCATCAGTCCTCTGGTACTCTAAAAACTAAAGCTTTAAATTGGAGTTTAAAGGCTTTTGTTTCAGCACAGATGAGAACATTTTCTGCAGGTTCTGAGCTATCTTTGGAGGTGCCTTTTTCCTAATTTTACTTCTTCTGAAGATAATGGCTAGCAAAAGCTGACCTCATTTAATTGTATAATGACTGAAAGTAACTTCATATAATTTAGGAAAGACATTGGTTTAATCTGTCTTTTTTGCTTTTTTAATTAAATTTGTCACATTGGTGTATTTGCATTATTAAATCATCTTGAATTTGCAAGAAAATATTAAACCCAATATATTTTTAGAATGACTCATTTTCAATCAATCATCTGAATGGGACTGCCAGGAGAAAGCAGGCTGCAGAAGGCACAGCAGGGACAGCATTCTCCCAGGAGCAGGATGCAGACCTATATGGTCTTCTATAGTATGCACTGCATTAATCCTCCACCTGAGCTATAGTAAGGGCAAAAGTTAAAGGTAAAAAGCAACTTAAAGTGTCTTAACACCATCAAAGGGAAGGATATTTTCATTGTCTGATAAAGGTAATTATTTTTTATTTTAGAAAAGCATAGTGAAGGCTTTGATTAGCACTGACAAGGAGCCTATGCCCAGAAGAAGTGAACATGATCTGTTCTAGCTTAAGTTTATAACCTGCACCCAGCTATGGACAAACCCTATGCTTGGTAAAATCAGAGCTGAAACCATGTTCTGTGCTTTGGAACTGAGACAAACAGGATTGAGTTTAGAAGATCCTTACTTTGTTCACTGCTTGACAAAGTCCCCATTCTTGGCTTATCTATCCTGCCTCTCCCACTCCTCTCCTGAGAGTTTTACAGAAACCAAAACAATGCTTAAGAAGAGCTGGCTTCATAGTTGTGCTCCGAAACCCACTGAATCTACATAACTGTCAGAACAATGGATGGACCACTTTGCTTTTCAGGGTCTTGGTCTCAGACTCCTGCAGCCAGAAAATGAAAAGTGATCCAGGACGAGTTTTGGAAGGAGTTAGTAGCCATTATGGAATGGCTTGCCCAAGAACTCTGAAAAACTGTTCCCCGTGGTTAGTCACTTGTCTTCTGAAAAGTGGGGACTACTGCATACTGTATAACTGTTAAGTTGTCCTCCGTGGACTGCATGTAAAAAACACTGGTCTAGCTACTACATTCCGAAAAAGATTTTTCTTGCTTTGGATTTCCTTGTTCTACATTCTTTCTTTCCATAATGAGAAGAAACTTGTATTCCTCCTCTCACACTTTCATATGACACTCTGCTTCCTAATTACAGATGTGGAGAGTGACAATCCACCTCTATCTTACAGTGGTGTTCAGGTTCATTCTCACCTTGTTTCATATCTTTTCTCTGAGCACTGAGATTTTGATCGAAGCTTAACAGGTTTTTCAGGCCAAATAATCAGGAAAAAAGCTTCAGAAATTCTCAGATAGCTTTGAAAATTACAGCCTTGCAATGCCATTCTGAATGGACTTTACTGCTTTCAGGTATTTTTATAGATAGTAACATGAAGTTACCATTTCACCTTAGTGTTTTCTTTAGAATGTGTAGGTATCTGTGGCCTTTGTAGGTAAGGTGAAACAATGAGTAAAGTATTTCTAACAGAATGAGTTCGTTGTTCTTGAAGACATGAAGTAAGTAGTCAAAGGACCAGTGAGTTTTGCAGGAGAGAAGAAAACTCAGCTATGACAAAATCACCTAGTAGAATAAACCTGCTGTCCATCACAGTCCTCTTTTGACTTTGTGTTGTACTCTGCTGAATTAAAGCCTTGATTGTAGAATTCTTTGATTCTTTCCCTTGTGGAGTCCTTTTCAGTACCTCCAGGCAACAGACAACCTTGCAAAGGATCTGAAAGGATAGCTGAATCTGGTGATTTTTCACAGAGGATTTTGCAATAACAGAAACACCTATGCCACCTATATCAAATACTCCTCTGCTCATCAAATATTACTATCATTTGCACTGTTTCACAGCACTCTAAATGATAGGTAAAGTTTCCAGAAGACACAGTAAATTAACTGAGCCAATGCTGGAATTTAGTCCTAGATTTAATGTACCCTAACCTCAGTAAATTTCAAATTCAGAAAGTAACAAGACCAGCATCAGGAAAATGTTTTCTACTCTCTGTGGTCTACTACTAGCAATGATGCTACTATTGTGCTGTCATGGTTAAAGATACATTCACTTCCATGCTTCAGGAAGGGAATTTCTGGGGGTTTTATTGTAAGGAGGAAAAAAAAATCTCACAGTATTTTCAGCCCATTGTCTGTGAATAAAACTTGGATTGCCCAAGAAGTTTCAAGAAAAATCAGTTAATTGCTTTCCATGGGTTAACTAATTAAAATCTGTCACCAAGAAATGTTCCTATGCTGAGCTTTTGTTTTACTAATCCTGAGTTACTGAAGAACATCCACTGCAAAAAATCATAGCCTGTGAGAAGCTGGCTGAAGTATTAGGGTGTAAATGACTTCACTCACTGAGAAAAAAAACAAAGTAGGAATTTTCTTTACTTGGCTTATGTCATAGTCTGCCAACACAGTCACAGTGAATTAAGAGTCTGAAGATTAATTATCCCTGAGATCTACAATAAAATGCTAGCTGATCCTCTGTTATATTTCAGCTGTATGATACAAGGCAGTGAGTTTAGGAGTGTTCCTCACCCAGCTGGCTCCAAACAAAGCAAGTTCTGCCTTCAGAAAGCCCAGGAATTATTTGAGATGGATCAGCTGGCTTAAGGGTTATCAGCCATATTTCTGAACCAGACAGGTTATCCCCTTCCCACCTTTCTCTTGTCTTCCACCCCAGCCATTTCTCCACCCTCTGCTGCTTCTTTTGGGACAGCTTAGGTATGGTCCTGATGTGGGTGCTCATTAGTGCTCTATCTGTGAGTCAGTGCAAATCAGTGGAGCTGACCCCTGCCACATTCAAGCTACTGTGATAATAATTTTGCTTGGTATTCCCACAGCTGGCACTCTTTCCAGTACCTTAGAGCACCAGTTGTATTAGTGGGAACTGCATTCCCTCAACACAAGGAACTCTTGGCACTCAAAGGACAAGTGCATTCAAGAGGAGGTTGTAAACAACTGTTAGCTTTAAGGATTCAGGACCGCTGTGTGCTGTTTCCCATTTCTTTGGCCTGTTCACAAGTCTTTGGCTTTTTCCTGATCTCTGCTGCCCCTCACAAGGCTTAGGCATACAAGATACTTGTTCCTTGTGGATTAAAGGTACGGTTTGCCTCATTGCATGCTGCCTAATTTTTTGAGCACCTTCCTTTTTCTTCCTCAGGGAAGTCTCCAATCATCTTTCAGAAAGGTTGTAGTGAACAGATTCAGCTAGTTCTGAACGCCACTCCAGGCATGGCTGAGCAGCATAACAGAGAATCAAGTCAGGAACTCTTACCTACTACATAAGATCAACAAAGGTGGTTTAACCCTGGTGGGCAGATAAGCATCACACAACCTCTCACTCCTTGCCCAGTGGGATGGGGGAGAGAATTCAGAAAAAGAAGTTCACAAGCGAGGATAGACAACCCTGCGTGCAAATGATTTGGATGTGGAACATGGCTAATGGGCCTTGCTGCTGTCCAAGAACTGCAGCATCTCTAGACACCAGGGAGCCCAAAATTATATGGTGGTCACATTTCAGTCACAACAGGCTCTTCAGTAGTCTTGAACTTTTAGGCTTTGTAACTTGCCATGATCAAATAAAAAATCAAATAGTAAGGTCTGGCCTGAACCCATGTCCCCTCAAGCACAGACACTGACAAACTTCTTAGCGCTGAAATCTCTTTCAAGCAGACCATGAAAAGCTTCTGAGGAGAAAATTCTGCTGAAGGAAACCATTCTGTAGTGGCAGATGTCAAGCCACAGACAGTGTGATCTTCCCAAGATGGGCAGAAGCTCTGACAATCTTCAGATGAGGGACAAACCCTCTGTGAGTACTGGATGTGGCAGGCCCTCTTTTTGGGACAGCCAAAGTGAATGCCAATGGTGCATTTCTGTGTTGGCTGTGAATTGTCTTTCTTCCTGTTAATGTGGATGCTTGTATTCCTGTGAGACTGGGAGCTTCTTAGGAGAGACAGATGCTTTGACTCATCAGCATCTTAACAAGTAAAACCACAGACAGACAGGCTGCAAGAAGGTTGTGACCAAAAGCTGACTGTATTGCCCAGCGACTGAAGGTGAACTCTTTTCACAGGTAAGTGCAGCCACAGACTAGAGTTAAAAAAGACATTCACATAATCCCTAGGCCAGCATGCCGGGTGGAATATTATCTATGGGGATGGTAAAATCATAAAACTCTTGTCCATGTGATGCAGATACAGACAAAGACAAAGGTCCTTGTGATGTGGCCTGAAAATCAAGGCATTCCTTCTGATTTATCTGAGCTTTGCCAAATTCCTCCTAACACCATTTTGAAAGCACATATTCTCATAGTACAGCTGCTAATCAAGGGATGTCTTAGATCTTCCCTACGCCCACTCATCCACTCCCTCCTCCCAACGCCCTGTCTTCTTTGTAATATGAACAATACACCTAGCTATGGAAGAGATAGTCATACCATGCTGTCCACAGTGACAAGGTCACTCCAGATTTGAGCAGGAAATCAGAAGAAATTGTGACTGGTGACAGATCCCGTATCCACAAACTGGGAGTGAGGACCCTAGTCTGCACACAGGCAGAGCACAGCTCAGTGCAAGATTGCTGCTGTTTGAGATGAAGCACAGTATCTTCTTTGATACCAGGGCAAAGCCTGTTGGATATTTTGAAACTGCAGCTGTCAAGTGAACCAGTTAGTTTTGCCATTTTCATGCAAAACAGGAGCTTTCACAAACAATTTCCCTGATGAACTCCACTCAGGGATGTTGGTATTGATTGTTCTAGATGTGTGCAGGGCTCTCCTGAGTCACTATACCATACTCAGAAGCAAAACTAGAATGAGAACAAAGGGTTTGTATTCTTCTGTAAGATAAAGATACTGGGATCAGACATCCCCCTGGTGAAAAACAAGATAATTTGGACCAGCAGTCTTGGAAACCCTGAACAGGAACATGCATATCCAATATACCACGACCTGTTTATATAACCTGTGTTTGGGGAAGTTTGGGAGATTCAGAAAACTTTCATATCAAGTCACTGGAATGATGAATCATTGTTGCACCACGAGGACAGAGAAAGCTACTTTATTTTGCATAAACCTACTGCAATGAAGGAAGGAAGGGAGGGAGGAAGGAAAGAAGGAAGGAAGGAGGGGAGGGAAGGAGGGAGGGAGGGAAGAGAAAAGTAACAAATAGTTGCTGTTGGAAAAAAGGTTGTGAATGATGCACCAGAATGTTGGGAAGAAAACAGGAGAAAAGGAAAGAGCATGAAGGATTAGCAGTGGATGAGTGAGCAAGAATGACTGGTAAAGGTAGAAGAAGATCATAAGGAATTTTCTTGGGAGACAGGGAGGCAAGGGTGGGTGCTACAGATGTAATTGAGAACTCTGTGGTGTGGTCAGAGCTTGCAGAGAGGCTGAGGGTACACGGCACAGGGGAGAAGAAATCATAGATGAAAGCAAAATCTCAGGAATAAAAACCAGACAGGGAAAAAAATGACATGTGCACAGATTACATGCTGGAGCCCGGGGGGTCACAGAGCATGGAGAGGGACACCTTAGCTTATCCACATCTCCTCAGTCTGCCTTTTACTCTTCAAGGCAGGGTTACTCTGTTGCTGTAACCGCTACCAGGGCTGTAAGGAATGGGTGAGACACCAGAGTTGGGCCAACTGTGTTTTCAACACAGAGGTTGCCACAAATCCCTCTTTTGCTTCAACTCATATGTTTTCCTCAGTTAATTTTCACCAGTATAGGGATTCAGCCCACACTGAATAATGCTGTTGGCAGGATTATAGAGCATGGAACTTCACAGCTGACAGCTAGGCCAAACAATTTCCTCAGTCTTAGTTTAACACTGGCTACTAACCAGGCCAGTTTCATCAGGCAGCTGAAGTTTCTTCCTTTTCATGCAGAGGTCTCTGGTCCTCCTGCTGCCATTCTTTATTCCCTTTCATTAATTTGGTCTCTTTTTGATTAATAAGGATGAACAACATCACAACCAAAGCCTGATGCAAGAGCGCAGTTTTTGCGTATGGTTTTAGTAGTGATACAGAGCAGGCAGATTAATCACTGCACAGGAATTAAAATTGCAAAAATAATTTTAAAATACCATTTATACCTTTTATAATAATTGGTACTTAGAAAACACTCATGGGAAATCCATTGCTTAGTTCATCTTGTACAGTATATAATTAATCCTTAGACCCTTACAGCATTTCACGTATCAGACACAGACCCAGCAGAGGCACTGAAGTGTAAGTCTATACTCAGTAGTGAGCGAGAATACTTGCTGACAGCATTTTTTCACATCAATATCATTGTGGCTTGCCCTTGTCTTTCAGTACAGGATAGCAGAGTTGTAGCTGAAGGCAGATCCCTTCCTTGAGCAAACGTTAATTGCTTTGTTCTCTGGAAACATTAAGATGGAGTCCGTGATAAATTAAGGAAAACAGACTGTTTTGATGAAATTGCAAACAAAACAAAACAGTTGGCATAAGGCATTGTTGAGTTTATCTGCTCAAAGGGGGAGCTTGTCCAGATATTGTTTGTTTGTGGAGACCAGTTAGCTCAGCCTGTCAAGCTAACTGGAAATTCTTGCTGACACAAAAAAATCATTGACCTTATTCTGCAATTGGTTTAGGTCTATGTGAACTGAGCTGGGGACTACAACTACGGCTTTTTTGGGAGCACAGTCCCACAGCAGAAATAGTAGGAAAATGTTTTGAGTACAGACAGTCCCCCAGCTCCTTTCCACAGTGCCTGCTGAAACACAGACCTCCCGGAGCTGTATAGGAGGGACACTCAGTGCAAACAGCTCCTAGTCAACCTCTCATCAGTATTTCAGGAGCAGAGAACACATCTGGTCATGTTGCCACTGACACCCATGCTGGCTTGCCCCCAGCACTGAGCTGACAGCAGAATGTGAGTACAGTGCCAGACATTTCAGGTTCTGGAGTCAGCGCTCTGACATGCTTTAGGGCTTCAATCATTTCCATGTCAGCTTGGGAAGTCTGACACCTTCCTGTTGCAATACTGTTGTTTCCAAGGGTATGGACAGGTGTCAGTCTGTCACCATCAACCAAGGTTGTGACAATAATCTAAATGAGTACTTTTTCCTTCAAACCCAAATATTTTCTTCAATTTCAATTTCTGAGCTGGATCTGCTCATGTATGAAGCTTCTGAAAGCACTCACCAGGTTAAGCTTGCCTAATATTTCTTAAAATTAATAGACAACCCCCCTCAACCTGCTACATCAAAGCAATGTTAAACAAAAATATTCTGGAAGCACAACTGAAGGTAAGAAACTGCTGTCCCCACCTATTCCTGCTAGGTTCCCAAGTGATTCAACATCACATAATTTCCCAGGAAAGAGCTCTCTAAGACATTCACCTCAGAGGGCCTGTGCGAGGCTTAATATGGAACCAAATGAATTAATCACATTAGCTCACACAAAAAGACTCCATCAGATATTCCTTCTTGTAAATCTCAGCTGCAATGGATAATAAGCCATCTCAGGGATGCTGCAATGCTCAACAGGGGTACTCCAGGCCAAGTGGGATGTCTGCTCCCCAGTCCAAAGTTACTCCCACTGCTTTAGTTCAGGCTTCCTGCTTTCAGAGGCTTCTGCTTAAAGCAGATCTGTGAGCAAGGAGAGGTGGCTTGGAAAAAAATTCTTTCAATCCTGGGTAACCTGTTTTCATTTTCCAATTCCAGAGTGGAAGAAGATGGATTTGGTGAGCTCATGTTGAATGACATCACTCTAGGCATTAATTTTCATGCAGGCAAGAAGACGCAGTAGGTAATTATCCCCTGATTCCTGCACAGCATACTTCTGGACTTTATAAACCTGAAACATCAAAGACATCTGAATAGACCATCTCCCAGACTCCAGTATAAGGGCATGTGCTATGTGCAATACCAAGCACAAGAAACAAGGCCTTGGAGGGTTCTCTCCAGATCTGGAAGCACTCTACAACCACATACACTTTCCTAAGTGAAGCTTGAACCTGGGGACAAGAGAAGTCACCTTGTGGCAAAGGCATATTGATCTAAATACTTTCAGGTCTCCTTCAACTGGCCTCTGTGAAGTTGGGACAAGTCAGAGAACTACATGACAAGCTGCAGGTGCCCAGAGATTATTTCCTGAACTCTCCTGTGGTGTCTACAGGTCGAGTCATCTTTTCAAATGATGGATATTCTCCTCAGACCTCATTCTACTGAAATAAACTGGGGCCTGCACTCTTTCAAAAAATCAGAGGCAAGACTGTTGAGTACATGCATTATTGGTTTAACACCACAGGTAGTTTGGTTTAGCTCAACAAAGTAAACCCCAGTGGAGGTCCTTTCACTTTGGCAGATTTATCCCAGAAATAACAATACCTTTGCAATGCTCTGAACTTGTTAAAAATGCTGACTTCAGAGTGAAAGAATCTTCTGGATTTTAAAGTAGAAAGAAGCTTATCAGAGACAGTGAGAATTCTTTCATAATACTTCTCATTCCCTTCTGAGTTTTCTGACAAGATGAAAAAATATGAAAAGGAAACATACTTGTTGCACTATTTCAGTAACTTCATCAAAAGTGTTCTTGTTCTTTTGGTAAATATTTCAGCTTTATTTTGGTAAATATTTCATGCCATTTGAGGGTGTTTTGTGTCCTCTTTAATGAGGAAATTTGCTAGTCAGAAGTTTTTTTTTCTATAAGCTGGAGCATAACAAAATTCCTCTCTGGAAACTGACAGGGAGAAAAAAGCCAACTAATTTCATCAAGACATTATTAAAATCCAACCCAGTATTTAATTCTTTACTGTTGAGAAGAAAATACTTTTCCTCCAGGAAGCTCCGTTAACAGGCAAAGTTAACAGCAAACACCAAAACAGAAATGGCCCTCACAATGTCTCATAAGGCAAATGATCCAAAGGCCAGAGCCTGCCATCTCCCATGTGGGAAAAAAAGGAAAACAATTTGTCATTTTTTGCAAAGCTATCTAGCTGTTCTGTTACACAATACATCAACTGGTACAGTGTTTCACAGCACATCTTACAGAGGGGTCAGCCTGCTCCAAGTTCATTTTCATACCTTTTGTTTCACTCACTTCCAGAAAATAAGATACTGGGTACAGGGCTACCTTAAAATTGGTTATTATGGCTGTTTAATTGACACAATTGTTATTCATTATTATTGCAACCAGATAGGAAGACTCAACTGTATATCTAGTATATCCCAACCTCTTTATAGAACCTTGTCACATCCCAAAGTCGGAGCAACTCAGGTTCATGGATTTCCTTTGTCAGAATTAAGGTGAAACGACATCAGGGCAGTTCAAACAACAATCAACATTTATTCAACCAAGCTAACCTTGCCCAAGTACAAG
>JAOBAS010000072.1:29414609-29464988 GCA_025311575.1 Elanoides forficatus
ATTGCACTGCGCATCATTTGTACATTCCAATCCTTTTATTATTACTGTTGTCATTTTATTAGTGTTATCATTATCATCATTAGTTTCTTCTTTTCTGTTCCATTAAACTGTTCTTATCTCAACCCATGAGTTTTACTTCTTTTCCCGATTTTCTCCCCCATCCCACTAGAGTGGGGGGAAGTGAGTGAGTGGCTGCATGGTGCTTAGTTGCTGGCTGGGGTTAAACCATGACAGTGTCCATGGAAGTCAGCATATATTCACCAAGGAGAAGTCATGCTTGACCAACTTGATAAGCTTCTATGATGAAATGGCTGGCTTGGTAGATGAGGGGAGAGCTGTGGATATTGTCTGCCTTGACTTTTGACCTTAAGGCTTTTGACACTGTCTCCCACAAGATCTTTATAGAGAAGCTGATGAAGCATAGGCTGGAGGAGCAAACAATGAGGTGGACTGAAAACTGGCTGAATGGCCAGGCCTGGAAGGTGGTGATCAGTGGAACAAGGTCAAGTTGGAGGCTAGCCACTAGCAGTGTACCCCGGCTGTCGATATGGGATCCAATCCAATTTGAAATCTTCATTAATGATTGGGATGATGGGGTAAAATATACCTTCAGCAAGCCTACTAATGACACAAAACTGTGAGGAGTGACTGATACATCAGTGGGTTGTGCTAGCATCCAGAGGGACATCAACAGGATGGAGAAGTGGGCTGACAGGAACCTCATGCAGTTCAAAAAGTAGTGCAAAGTCCTGCAGCAAGGGGACAAACAATCCTATATACTAGTATAAGCTGGGGGCTGCCCAGCTGGAAAGCAGTTTGGCAGGAAAGGAACTGGTGGTCCTGGTGGACACCAAGTTGGACATGAGACAGCAATGTGCCCTTGCTACAAAGAAGGCTAATGGTGTCCTGGGCTTCATTAGGGGGACTGTTGCCTGCACATCGAGGGAAGGGATCCTTCCCCTCTCCTTAGCACTGGTGAGGTCACATCAGAATGCTGGATGCAGTTCTGGGCTCCCCAGTTGTTGTGGTTTAAGCCCAGCCGGTAATAAAGCACCACAAAGCCGCTTGCTCAATCCTTCCCGCTGCTAGTGGGATGAGGAGGAGAAAATATAAAGAAAAGCTCATGGGTCAAGACAAAGACAGGGAGGGATCATTCACCAATTATGGTCATGGGCAAAAAACAGACTCAACTTGGGGAAAAACCAAAATCAATTTAATTTACTACCAATCAAATCAAAACAAGGATAATGAGAAGTAAAACTAAACCTTAAAGCACCTTCCCCCCACTCCTCCCTCCTACCTGGCTCAACTCCACTTTCGATTTTCTCTACCTCCTCACCCCGCAGTGGTGCAAGGGGACTGGGAATGGGGGTTGGGTTCAGCTCACCACACATTGTCTCTGCTGCTCCTTCCTCCTCAGGTGTAGGACTCCTCAGTTGTCCCCTGCTTCACCATGGGGTCCCTCCTGTGAGAGACAGTCCTCCATGAACTGCTCCAGCATGGGTGCTTCCCATGGGCTGCAGTCATACAGGCACAGGCTGCTTCAGCGCAGGCTTTCCCATGGAGTCACAGCCATCTTTGGAGGTATCCTCCTGCTCCAGCATGGGGTCCTCCACAGGTTGGAGGTGGGCATCTGCTCCCCCACTCACCTCCATGGGCTGCAGGGGACAGCCTGCCATCTCACCACGGGCTTCAGGGGCATCCCCTCTTCCAGAGCCCCTACTCCCCCTCCTTCTTCACTGACCTTGCTGTCTGCAGAGGGTTTTCTCTCACATGCTACTCCCCTCTCCTTCGCAGGTTTGCCCTTCTTAAATATGTTACCCCAGAGGTACTACCACTGCCACTGATTGGGTCAGCCTTTGCCAGAAGAAGGTCTGACTTGGGGCCAGGGAAGCTTCTGGCAACTTCTCACAGGAGCCACCCCTGTAACCTCTTCCCCGCTACCAAAACCCCACAATACTAGTACAAGGGAGCTATGCACATACTGGCAAAAGTCCAGCAAAGAGCCACGAAGATGATTAAAGGACTAAAGAATCTTGCATATGAGGAAAGACTGAGAGATCTTGGACTGTTCAGCCTGGAGAATAGAAGGCTCAGGAGAGATCTCATCAATGCACATAGAAACCTGAAGGGAGACTGCAAAGACATCAGAGCCAGGCTCTTTTCAGTGGTGCCCAGCAACAGGGCAAGAGGCAACAAAGAGTCTCCCTCCAACCATCAGGAAACACTTTTTTACTGTGAGGGTGACTGAGCACTGGCACAGGTTGACCAGAGATGTGGTAGAGTCTCCTTCTTTGGAGATATTCAGCAGCTGCCTGGACATGGTCTTGGGCAACTGACTCTAGGTGGCCCTGCTTGAGCAGGGGGTTTGGACAAGATGACCTCCAGAGGTCCTATCCAACCTCAGCCAGTCTATGATTCTGTGATTTTTAACAGAAAAATCAGCATTTTCCAAGGAGACTAAGTGGACTCTGTTACTGTAGTTACGAGAGCCAAGGCTGGGCAGAAGATCACCAGGAGTTTAAAAAGCATCTTCACGTGTCTTTTATGAAGGCCTGGCATTGCCATCAGAGTTCCTTTAATAAGGGTTAATCATACACAAATTAGAAATGCTGTTCCTGCCAGAGACTGTCCAATGGATGTTCCTATAAAAGCTGCAGGAAGACTGCAGTTACATAGTAAAGAGAAGGATGTTGAAGTGGGAGAGGGAAAAACATGAATTGAGTGGCCGCTAATTAATCAAATTCCATGCAAGTTATTGGATGCCCACAGCAAAGAAATAGTTTTTGTCCCAGAGCTGTTAAAGTATTACTTAAGTCATTCAGAGATTTCCACAAACAGAAAGACTAATATGCGTACTAGAAACCCCCTGACAACTTCTTCTGCTAAAACAATCATTCCCACTTTTCACAATGAGTTTCTGATCATTACTCTGACAGGTAACAGAAGAATATAGAACGGATCATTATTTTTCCTGTGCTTAATATTTTACTGCATTAGAAGTGTCATGATATTTAACAATTAAGCATTTTTCATATAATTCAGGTCAATTTATTAAGGTTCTTACTTAGAATCCTAATTCCTCCTTCAGCCATCAGTCTGTCCGGTGTGACAATACACAGCTAGTTTTCCTCTCCTTGATTGCTATTTTCCTGCATAATTTTAATCTGCATATTTTCAGTGAGGTTACACAGAAAAGTCTTGAGTTTTCTGATAGTTGTGAGAGTTTGTCTGTGACAAAAATGCATACAATTTTTGTAAGAACTACTGTGTTTTGACATGCAGTTCAAAGACAAATCCCCAAACAACCCTCCTTTGCACAGCTTCTATTGATATTTTGCTGTCAGTCACTTCTTATTTTCAGTGAAATACCTCCTCAAATTGAGGAATGACTTTATGGAAAATGAAAAATTTAAGTCCTTGCTCATTCCAAGGTGTGGTTTAATCTAATCTTTTCCAGGTCACATTGTATGTTATACTCAAAAGATTTTTACAAGTTCCTGTCTGATGTATTCTGTTTTCTTGCTACATTGTTTTAAACAATTTTAAGGAGAAACTACTGGATATTTCTTCATAAAATGAAGTGACAGAAAGACTTAATGAATGAGGGCTCATCTGCCCAGTTCTGGGGCAAATGTTTTTGCTGGGTTACTCAGCAAAACCCTCTCCTCATTCTATACAAATGTATTATTTTCTACAACTGTATTACTTATTAACTTAAATCAGAGACTTAGAAGCTTTATGAAGCACTGTGGTGCACCCCAAAAAAGCCAGAGCTTTCAAAATGAATTAAAAAAAAAAAAAGTAAGTAATTCCTTAGTATGTGGCTCTGAATAGTGCAGTTATTGCTTTTCCAAGTGTCTATGAAGCAGATCAACACAAAGAGAAGGCTAATAAATGGACTTTTCACCCACTTGAAAAATACCAAGTGTTCAAATATCAATTTATTCCATCCTGAATTAGAATGAAAATATAGATAAGCAACATTTGCAGTGGGATTGCATTTGTTTAATAATTTCATTTGTGGGAAAAAAACCCAAAACTATATAGGTATTTTTGAAAAACAAAACCAAAAACAAACCTGAAACTTTCTATTACTATTTCTGTCAATACAGCTCGAGCTAGATGGGAAGTCAGGTAGTTGGGAAGACTGGAAATCTGGGAGCTGGGCAAGCTAAGCAGCAATTTAACCTACCTGGCAGGCTGGAGTATCTACTTTTGAATTTTTCCATTCACCTGAGAACTCTGTTGGAGACAACTGCTACACAACACTGAAAGAACATATGAAGTGTGAGAATGTTTATTCCTTGAAGTAAGATTGTCTGACAAGAGGCTTTGCAAAATTGGGTTGTCAGGAGAGGGAAGAGAACAAACAGTTACGGACAGAAATCCTGATCAATTGGTGTTACCAAAGACAGTGACCTGAAAGAAACCTGTTCAGTTGCACTAATTAATTGATGAGGAAAGAAGTGGAGCTCAGAAAGTTTATACCGGCAAGGCATCTGACTGAAGACTTCTAATTGGGATGATAAGGAAAAGGGAGACAATTAGCAAACATGCTGGGGCATACATCTGAAGAACTCAAACAGTAAGTCAAGAAACAAACCTTGTCAGTTTCACTAATTGATGGGCCATCTAGGAGTTATTGGCACCATGCATAGGATGAAAATCTTGGCCTTTGCAACTGATAGGCTTGTGAATCAGCTGGCAGACACCGAATTGGTGGGGTGTGGGAATCCATAGAGTTGTACACACATAAGGGACGTGCAGGGGCAAGTGGCAGAAGAGGAGGTTAGACAGAAAAGCTTGTAAACGAGACAGTCATGTGTGGATATGTGGAGTGTGAGAATGTTTATTTTCTCAGCTGTGACAATAAGGAAAGGGAGGGAGACAATCGGAGTCACAAAATCTCAGCAATTGCCATTACTAAAGACAATAACCAGAAACAAACCTGGTCAGTCACACCAAGTGATGGGCTATCAAGAAATGGCAGACAAATAGATAAGAATGCAAACCTGAGGGTCCAGGATGTTGGAGGGGTCACTGGGACTATGCCAGCTGAGGAGGCAATGTGCAGGGGAAGAGGGAGCAGGGAGGAACAAAGAGGCTGGGTAGACAGACAAGGGTACATAAGGGGCCAGTCACCTGTAAACTGTGGCTGGTCAGTACGCTTGTCTGGCTGAGCCCTGCACCTGATCACCAGGGTCTGTCCTGTCTGTTCCTAACTACTGTTACCTGATCGAAAGTAACTCCCAAAACACAAAAACTATGTTTAGAGAGGAAACATTGTTTTATTCTGTGCAAAGTGCAAGATGGAAGATTTCTACAAATTGAGCACACCTACTGAGGTTTTCAGTCCATACTTATACACTACAATTAAAACATCACACCTGTCTAATACATATATTCCGCCTACCTATTGCATATTCATTATGTTGAGCAAGCATGACATGTTGTTCTTTTGAGTAATCATCCTAGAGTCTTCTACGCCTGCACGGGGGTCTTTGGTGGTCGTCTGGGGAAGAATACCTCTACTCCTTTTGCGGTCATGCGTCATCTGAAGACACCAGGGTCTTTGTTCCTCTTGCCAACCCTTCATGTTCCTCAATGCCAAAGGAGGATGTATGTCCTTAATTAGCAAGTCTGTGACTCTGAAATGTCTGTTATCTGGTGTCTTGACTATTATCCAAACACTCTTTAGGCATCCTTTATTCTAAGCAGAATCTTAAGCTAGATAAATTTTACCTTGAGTACACATAATCTAAACAGTCTTTGAATAGTAAGCGTACCACACTTCTCATGTTTTAGTTCTTTTCTTTAAGCTATCACTGCATCTTATTTGTTAATTAGTCTTTTGAAGGCCTGAGGCAACACCTTGTCTGTGGCAGTGCGTGTGACCAGCCATGTCAGTGTCCTCTGTGTGTGTGTGTGTATGTCTGTATAAGTCTGGGTTATATGCTCAGCTGTTTAAGTGTGCAAATGGGAAAGCAGCAGCCACATGCCTCATCCTGGGCAGAGACTCTGGGTCCCTGGGCACCGGCCTGGACTCCAGCAGCCAGGCAGCAGGGACTCTTGGGCTGCAGGAGGACATGGTCATACTCCAAACATCACTTATCAAACTCAGTCCCCTGACTACATGGTAAAGCTTGCAGAGAGGAAACATGCTCTGGTAGTCTTTGTGCACTGGGTTTGCGTCCTTGCTTCACCACAGATGTGACTTGCATTGCTGGCACCTGGCATCAGAGTTTGATGTCGCTGTGCATGAGGCAAAGTGGCTTCTCACCAAAGGCTGTCCTCTCCCAACACACCAGGATGTATACCAAGACCCCTCTACCCCAGATCACAATATGACCCGCAGTACTACCACCCAACGATCCTGACACCTATATATTTTATCAGTTGTCTCAGTGATTTAGTCTGG
The DNA here is from genome assembly GCA_025311575.1 of Elanoides forficatus. NCBI lineage: Eukaryota > Metazoa > Chordata > Aves > Accipitriformes > Accipitridae > Elanoides > Elanoides forficatus. The sequence continues at coordinate 29,421,031 of JAOBAS010000072.1, forward strand.
GTGACCAAATCTCCTCTGGAAGCCATGAAAAATCTTGCCTCCTCCCAGCCCTATCTGAGGCTATCAGAAATCCTCAGATAGTATGGGAATCTTGCTGTTATCTAATCCACCCAGTTGACATTGCAGGAGTTGTTCCTGCCTCTCCCCCAAATTGTGTTTGTATGTACTTAGCTTGATTACACCAGGCTTCAGCTACCTGTGTGGGCAAAGGGATCTTGGGCCAAACGGTCAGAGAGAGAAGCAGAACCATTATTGCTAGAAGTTATGTCTGTTACAACCCTCAGGCAGCATGCAAGGGAGACTCAGATCTCCTCATTTCTACAGCCATCTTCTTCAGGAAGCCAATGTGCTAGCAAATCAAACAAGACACTAGGGAGAACTAAGTGAAAACAGTGAACAGCCATCAACTTACCTCTTGTCTCTTCTTACAGTAGACCACAGACCGTATTAAGTAGTTTCCAGCCTGTGGATCCTTTCCCATCAGTTTTTTTCCTCTCATGAAAGGGTGCTTTCCTTAGCACCTGTAACTTATGCTGCCCTGAATGGCAAGTCAGGACACTCTCCAAAGAGGAAGAGCCCACTGATTTGGCTAGTTTAATATTTCTGGCCATAACCCAGAACACTGGGCAACAGTGTCTTATCCCAAAAGCTTTGGGAGAAGAGGAGGTTTCTGTGTGCTGCCCAGAAAAGCCCAGCTCTACAGCATGAGGAGAAGATATGCAGTGAAGTATTAGTTCTCTTACCTCTCACGTACCCATTTTTTTAACCTGTGAGGCTCTTAGTGGTAGGAAAACAGCTTCAGAGGCTGTTCTCATCAAGCTCAAATTTTCAGGGGAAAAGAACAGCAATCTTGAGATTGTGGCCTCTATGCTCTCTTTGTGCTCAGGGAGCAGACTGTGCTTTCCCAGAAAGGCTATTAAAAGTATCAACACATCTGCTCACATTGTCTGTAGCAGAAGAAAAAGTATTGAGTGCTCTTGGTTCTCTCCTTTGTCTGTCTTTTGACCCCAGCACGCATATACTACCATGTTTCATGTCCAGCTATGAAGTTACTTTGATACAGATCCTCATCTAGTAACCTACACGCCCTTCCTACAGATATGGTTCCTCCCTCAGCATCCCAGCAAAGCCAGCTAAGTCATTGGCAAGGTTAAAGACCCTTAGTCTGAGGTAGTCATGAGCTTAGGATTAGAGCTCTCTCCCAGCAAGCTGTACTAGCCAACAGACTGCTTGCTGTTGTGGGTGTTTAATAAGTCTCTAGAAGTGGGAGGCAATCTTTCTGCAACAGGTTTGACTTCAGATTTGTGAGTTTTTAATTACAGCAAGTCCTGTTATATTGTGTTGTATCATGCTGAAGAATCCTTCAGGAGCTATGGAAAATTGAATTCTACAAGGAGAGACAAACACAGCAAAACCCACATATGAATGCAAATATTGAATACTGCTAGTAAACATCTCCTAACTATGCTCATCCTGCTTGCCACAGATTATTTGACTTTAATTTAGAGGAGTTAGCAAGTTAATTCTGCAAAGAAACATCAGGATAGTTGAAAAATTTGGGGATAGAGTATAACAAAATAGCACAGACAGGAAATGGACATCAAAATCAGAATTAATAGACATGAAGACTCCACTCCAATAAACAAAAAATCACAGGAAGTCCCATGATCTGTAGTCTCTGCAAAACTTTGTTGCCATGAATCTTTCTTTAAATAAACTCATCCTTGGTAGAATTTTTAACTATGCTGACCTTAGCCAGCTTGAAGCTGGAATGATTGTGTGTGATCAGTATGATGGGGAAAAGTCAGCCCTTCATTCATATGTGACATTTAAGATATTCATGAGCCTGCATGCATATATAGAGAGCTAAAATAGGCTTAAGGTTGATGACAAAAATAAAAGATTGTTACAGAGAATCGTGTGCTTAAGGAAAAAGAAAAACATGCAAGACCTGCTAAAAAGCCCACCACATTCGAAGTATGAGTTTTGCTCTGAGAATGCATTTAAGTCTACAGCTTTTGAGAGCCATTCCCTGACTACCTGAATAAGCCTCCAGCAGCATAACAGTGATCTAACCAAACCCTTTCCCGAGTAAACTGGAAATGGAACGGGAAGAGTGAATGGATACACAGCCAGAGTCTCTCCTCTCACAAGCTATCACACAACAAGGTGGCTCCTTTGAGAAAGAGTTGTTGCAGATCTCTTCCTGGTTCTACCCCAGGCTCACTGTCCACCAGGAGAGCTCCCTCCTGACAGGCATTTTATGATCACCCGTAATAAATCCTCTGCCTCATTAGCAGGTCTGACATGAGTGAAACAGCCCACTAATCCAATCCTTACGGAAGGTCAACTAGGGATCGCTATTTTATAAGATATATACCAGTAAAGCTGAAAGGACCTCACAGAGGAACCTGACAGTTTATTCTGTTTATAGAGCAGGAAACTGGGGCCCTGGCAGAGAAAGTGACTTGAGATCAGTAGCAGGCTGAGGAACACCTCCTATATGATTATTGCTGTCTGACTTCAAAAATAATTTCTTCCAGTATTCTTGCATGCAGCAGAGAATGCTGTTTTGAGTTGTCTGACTCCTAGAACAGTCACAGAGAAAGCTTTTTCATGGATATACCCATCTGCAGAAGAAAGCTGTTCCCTGAGGGTCTTTTCTCCCTGAACATGCTATGCAGCACTTCGACTTTTACTAGGTCCTGCTACCTCCCTGGGACTGCCAGAGACCAAACCTCTCAGTGACCACTTCCAGAATCTCAGATGTGGCAGCTCTTTCCATCTGCCACAACGCTGCTGTGCTAGACAGGCTGGTAACCTCTAACAGAGTGACAAATGCTTTTGTTTCTCAGTTGCAATCAGAGGAAGGTAGTTTGCATTCAAATGCAAAATAAAGTTGCATACAGCAAGCCATTTTCCATCCTTGACCCATTGTATGGCCCACCATTAGGCAGGCTGCTGCATATTCATGAGCACACTTCATTTCCTTCCTAAATCATAATATAAGTTTACACAGAAGAAACCCACTCCTACCTCCTCTGTGAAACAAACAAATAATATTAAGGATTGCAAAGATGAGTGGTGCAGAAATTTAAGTTGCTCTCAAAAGCTTCATTTGGCCTCTACTGTGAAAAGACCTGCCTGATTACATTTTCCATAGCAACAAATATCCAGCTCAGCCTGTTCTATAAAATTCTTTATGAGGATTAACAAAAGCTAGAGGCAGGATGGCTGGGCCAAAGCTGGAGCTGCTTAAAGGAATGGCACTACGAAGGGTTCTTGTGGATGCTACTATAAAGGCATGAATTGGAATGTTAACTGAGCAGAACAGCTGGGAGGAGAAGCTGATGTGAGAATATGGTGGGTTTGGGGCTCACAAATGCATGAAGGCTACTTAGCCCAGCCTGTGAGGCAAATAGACAACCTAAAGGAGGCTGTGAAAGAGTCTCCCCCTGATCTTTGGGAGCCCAGAATCTAGTAAGATGTCCATAAGCCCTAGCTCCAGCTCAGCAGTGCTCAGAGATTTCAGCAGACACAAAGTGGTCTTACACATACTTTCAAAGTCATGACCAGCTGACAAAATAAAACCTTCACATATGTATAAATGGGAAATGCTTCTGCAAGCAGCTTGTCCCTGCTTCCACTCTTCCCTTCCTACACCTCCAGGCCACCAGCAAAAAGAAATCAGATGATGTTTCCCATTCCTAAACGTGGTTATGTGAAGGATCCTTAGATTTCCAGTGCTGTCACCTGCTGTTTATGGGACATTTTCACCTGTTGCCTCTGATCCTTAAAGGTTTGGTTTAGCCATGGTAATCTTACCTTATCCATCCCTGCTTTAAGGCTGTGATCTAAAGGCAAGTTAAAAGCAATGTTTCAGGAGAAGGCAATGCAGTCTGATCTCTTGCTTAGCGGAGTGGCTGGTGACATGGAATGGCTCTGCACCTCCAGCAGTGAGGCTGCAAATTAAAGTGAGCACCACAGGAAGATCCCCAGTTATCTTTGCTGTCTTTCTACACTTTTGTGTGCATGCCTGAAGGAAAACAGATAACCGACTGACAACAGCAGCTCCAGACATCTGAACAAATCTTTTCTTCTTGCATTCCATCCTCTCTCTTTAATACAGTCTATAGGATTGCCAGACATGGCTTTTCCATATAAAAGGCTTTCAGCAGCTACATAGAAAGGAACAAGGGATAATGTTGAATGAAAGCCACATGCTATAATGTGCAAGCACTTTATCTTGGTTCACGTCTTTTTCTGTCTTTGACAAAAGGTTAAAAGGTTTAATGCTGGGATTCCCCCCCACACTCCCTCTGACAGAGACTAGCAAAAATAATAGCACAGAACAGACTGGGCTGACATCTCAACTCCATATCTAACGTTGGATCAGTAACCACGCCTTCCACTATCACTCACATCCCCAGTCTATATAATGCAACCTTTGACAGCTGCTTTTCTTCCATAGCTTTTCTATCTGCCTGTACATAGTCTCCTGGTCCATGTTCACAGAACTCCCTCACCACTTGACAGATTCTCCTTTCTCCATTCCTACCACCCCTATAGAGAGGCAAATCTTTATCATCCCTTCACTCCCATCCAAGTATTTAGGCACCGTGAGCCAAACTCAAGGGACCCTCTCCACTATAGGCTGGGTTTTGGCCTGTTTTGCACCAGGGAGAGGCTGAGGGCAAGCGGCAAGGAGGTGAGGTGAGTGAGAGATGGTGCAGGGCTCTTTCTGGGTCTCAGTAAGAAAGGTCTGACAAAAAATGGCTTAATAAAGTAGCTTTTTTAATAAGAGAGAACAAAAAGAGGAATATAGATAACAAGTAAATCTTATGTCACTTCAGATGCTGGGAACCCCATGGTTGTGCAGCATGGAGCAGACCCTGGATGGATTTTCCCATGGCATGCTGTGCTGATCTCATCTGTGGAGAAAGGTTCCTCCGTTTTGGTCACAGGAAAACAGCTCTATTCACCATTTATGTCAAACAGAAAGGAGGTTCTCATGAGAACTTCTTGCTGCTCTGTTAGATAAGGCAACGCTATGCAGGTACAATAATTACTGGTGCCAAGTGGAAGCTGCCTGCAGTTACGATGAATTGGCTGAGTTTATCCTGCAGCCAAGGGATCGTGCAGCACAACACAAGCATGAAAGCCAAGCTGTATGTGCAGCATAGTGCAGCAGAGCACGGCATAGGCCTGGGTGTGCTCAGGTTAACTGTACTGTGGATCACTAACTCCTCAATGTACAATGGTCTCCTGATCACAATTAGGGCAGGGTCCCTCCAGAAGCAGACTTTCTTACCACTGTGCTGATAAGTACTATCAGTACTTACCCTTCTTCTTCCACCTTTTCCACCCTATGCTTTGTATCTTATATTTGGTTCACAAGCTTCTGCAGCAAGCAATATCTTGTTCGCAAGCTGATTATGTGCCAGAATAGAATCATTGCCTTTGACATGGGGTCCTTTACCCCTGCTATAAGATTTCTACTAGGCACCAGCAGTGTGAAAACCTAATTTCACAACTACCTATCACTAATTTGATGCCATTAGTTCAGTCCTGAATCTTACCTAGCCACTAGAGCAGGCCTGATTTTGTTGTGTGCGTTTTAAATGCTTTTGACTAGTAGGAACTGCACTTGAGGTAGCTAGCAAAGCAAGAGCTGGTTGTCATGACCCAGACTTGACAGAGAGGGAGACGTGTTTAATTCGAAATTCCCTCGGGCTAAATTAAGGTGAAACAACATGAAACAATCAGTTAAAGATTTTATTCCTGACAGAAGCAAACTGAACTGAGGAGGCGTGGTAGTAGGTGGCAGGGTTTCTCACAACAAGAGTTGGCATAAGACTACTTCTGTAAACTTTGTAACCGTATATATCAATTCAGGGAATAAGGAGATACCACCCATTGAGTCACGAGGTTCAGAGCAGACCCCCTTGCTTTCTAGACTCCTCCTCAGAGAAGGGCCCAGGGGCACCTGGATCCACTCAGTCTCAGACTTGATCAATGGTTTATATCTTGAAACGGATGAGGTATAGGGATTGTGGAAAAGGAAAAGGAAAGAGAGAGGAAGACAGAGAGAGAGAGAGAGAGAAAGGAAGAGAGTAAGATTTCACCGGTCCTGGGTCCAGCATTGGTTCGGTCAGCTGAGGGGTCCAATCAGCCGAGGAGTCCAGTTCCAGAGGGCTTGTACACCCAGGGCTTCAATTTGTGTCCTTTTATCATCCTTGCCCCTCCTTCGGGTGGGCACCCAAACTCATCAGGTTAATGAGCAGTTTGTGAGCCTTTGGGCTTGGGGGTCGTTTGTGGAGTAACTTCCCCTTCCCTGCAGACGTGGCCGTTGTTTGATGTTTGTATCAGAGCAGCTTATCAGAACAGGGAGCTGGGCACCCTCCAGCACACCGTCCCCCTCCTGTTGCTGATGTCTGAGCTGATGGGCTTTTCACCTGGGTTCCTTGCCGTGCAGGGTTTGTCTTTAAGCAGAACTTGCCCCACCACAATGTTTGAGACATTAACTCTTTCAGTCTCTCACACTGCTGCACGTAAAAAGAGCCCGCTGTAAGTGCTTCCTGCCCTGGGAGGGACATCCCATTTTTCTGAAGGTGTTTTATGCAATCACTGTGGTAAGTTTGGCTGTGATGAGCTGGTATCCTAGTTTCACTCATGTTTACTTTGTTCTCTGGAAATTACCTCTAGCACACAAACAAACTGCTTGGATTTTGTTTGGTAAAAACCAAGTCATTGCTTTATGAAGCATCTTGTAAATATGCCTTTGGGGTGTTTAAATAAAACATCATTAGCAGTTTTGTTTTTATCATAATTTTCAGCAGAAGGTTATTTCTTGCTATGCAGGGAGGCTTTTGCTCTCAAAAGGGTTATTCTTGCACTGGGAATCATATTGACCATAATAAATTAAAAAAAAAAAAAAATACCCCACAGATCAAAAATGAGTATGAAGCAAAGTAGAATTTTTAACTCTGCTTTCTGCTGACTGCACAACACATGTATGTTAGACTTGCATAGCTCTTCTGCAACTTCCCCACTATGGCCTTGCACACCCTGGGTACCTGAGCTGTGTACAGAGGGATCAGTGCTGAGGATCTCACAGAAAGACACTAAAAGATACTGGGTCTTGTTTCTCTGATGAGCTGCTGGATGAAGCTGTTGGTGTGGAGTCACTTTAGTCATTCAGGAAAGTAAAGATTGCCACAAAAATTCTTCTGCTTTTGGAATATGAAATCAGAAGTACTGCAGAAAGCTCAGGAGCCAAGCTTGAGAGAGAGGCCTGAGAAAAGTAATGGCCTAACCATCAAACCAGGTCCTGCTTGTTTTCTAGCATGTATTTGCATAAAAAAAGGGAGTGAATCCACAGAGCATAACTGAGATTTCACGGAAGCAGGCTAAAAAAGTACAGGCAGGCTGCCTGATCTATTTTCTTTCCCCAGACAAATATTAGCATGGAAATAAAATATTTTTCAGAGAGAAATTGTAAATATCCTGAGATAACTAATGACTGAGGGAGAATGCAGAGAACAATCAATCCTATACAATGCAACAATGAGTGTCTACCCACAACAGAGCAACAGAAAATAGAAGAGTCCACAGTTAGAGACAGGTTCCATAAAAATGGCGAAATCTAGATTTCCAGTCTGGTCAGGACCAGTGCCAGAGGACACAGCATTTTTAGATGGAATTAACATAATTAGAAGGAATAAACAATTAACAGAACCAGAAGCCAGAGGTGGCCATTACCCAGTAGGATAAATTAAGGAGCGATTTTTGTTACATATTTTGAGATAGGTGATACCTCTCTGGACATTGCAAATGCCAAGTGCCTGTGAGTGCGTATGGAAGAACAAGAACTTCTCTTGCATATTACAGGCATGTCTTGACTGAAAAGGAATGACTAGAACAGATTATAGGTGTATCAAAACAGCACTGTATACACAACAGTTTCTCAAGTCCATCACAAACCAGGAAGGCAGGAACATTGCCATCTACACTGCCCATTTCACAACCCTTAGGAGCTCTCTTCATCCACTACATGCAGGTGGACAAAAACATATCAGGTATGAATAGATCAGAGTTGGCTGCTGCCAACACTCTAATTAGAAGTCAGTGCATCAACACATTGGTCTTTTGTTTTAGATATGCCAAAAATTACAATACTGTAGAGGCTAAAATTCAAGGACAGAGAGGAAGTGAGATCTGACGGCAGTACAGTCCAGCTCCCAGAAACTATGAGATAAAAGTCAAATGGCTCTATTCTTCACAGTGAATCAGAACAAATGTGATTCAGTTTCATGCAAATAAATTAGGACTGGAAATTAAGTAGTTAAAAGCATATGTAAAAGAAGGACATGATCACACAGCCCACTAGTTTTGCCCTGGCAGCTAATACTGACATCCAGTTGTTCCTATGTGAACTGGAAAAAGTATGTGGTCACTGGGGTAATAAATTGGACAGTATCTCTTAAAACACAAGTGGCATTGTAATCCTCCAAACAGTACCAAAATCCTATAAGGAAAGAAATGCCACAGGACACACTTCATCAGAAACATTTACAGCAGCACTGGAGATCACAACTGTACATTTACAATTGTGATTGAAGTTAATTAAATTGTGAATTTGCAGTTGTGCATTTACAGCAACACTGGCAAAGAAATTCAGGACACTGAGGCCTAAACACAAAAACACTTGGATGGAAAAGGAATATCTTTCATTTTGTTAATAAACATTCAGCAATTCACCTGTTTGCTATTTTGAAGGATCACCAAATCATTTTAAGTCCAGCATCTGCCCTGTAGTGTTCTATACTTCCACTCTGCTCCTTTCTCATCCACATTTCTCAATAAAGAGAGGACATGAGTGAGCTATAGGGAGATACCGAGGTGATGTGTGGAAAGGACACTGAAGGAGAGATGAGGAGCAGGCAGACAAGAAGGGAGGGGAGCTGCAGGCATTGCCAAGGGGAGAGAAGATGAGATTTGAAGAAGCCAGATGTTACCACTGGTCACTGTGTTACAACAGTAGAGACCAAATTCATGCCTCCACAGCATTATAATCTTTGTACCTCCCTCTCACAAGACCAAAAAGTAAAAGCAGTCAAGACACATGTAGTGGGAATAGGTGGCAAAGCACACTGTTTTGGTTGAAAACTGGTTCCAAAGAGAGCTGGGGAAACACCCGTTGCCTGCCACCCTCTCCTGAGTTCTCTAACCAGGACAGAGATTATTGCTACAGGTGTAACAAGAAGCCTGGGTACTGCTAAACAAAGATTTAGACTAGAAAGATAAAGAAGTAAAGGTAAATGATACAGAGAAATACTTTATGTCTCATTTGCTGCGTGGGATGAGACCCTGCAATGAACAGACTTGCTACCTCTTTTGGGTGCCTTTTTGGATGGAAACCCACTAGCATTTCTTGTTCTCAGGTAGTAGAACCCTGCCCTGTCTCTAGTCGTGAAGCTTTACTCTTGCCCAGCAGCCCTGCACAAAGAAGAGCATACAACACAGAACTTTCTCACAAACTCTGCATGAGCTATGGATTTCCATGCTCTGTGTTTCTCAGGGTGTTTTGAAAATCCCACCAACTATGTATGTTGTGACTCAGATACCATGGATGATGCGGGCAAATTTACCATATATTTCGCATGTGCAATTGTTTGGAGATTACAAATAAGCGTGTTTCCCAGGTGAACAGTCACCATTCATCTTGTTTCTGAGCTGTATGAGGAGAAGTGGAACAGGGTCTAATTTTGACAGTGCAGGTATCCAGCCACATACAGCAGGCTCTGATCTGCATGCCACCTGCAGTTCCAAGACGCCATATTTTACGTAAGGGCCAGATTGGGAGATTAATTTTACAGTTGTTTTATCCATATAGTCAGAGGAGAGGAATAATGTGATGCTTGTGTAGCATTTGGTCCAGGCCAGGTACCTGGCTGGGGTAAATTACAGTCCTTTCACAGCAGGTTGGAACACAAGGTCCCAGTCCTGCTGCTCCTAGGAAAGCACTTCATGTAGACCCTTAATGTGGATCTACATCAGTTCTTTTCCAACGTGACATAGTTGCTCCCAGACTAGCTTGAAGGGACTCTTATTAATTTTTTTTCCAGAGGATGTTTTCTATCATCTCCATCACACTTCTCCAGCAGCAAGGCAGAAGCCCTCTGGTTAACTGGATTCCTCCACACACATACATTAAACAGCATTAATTCACTGGCAGTGGTTGTTTCCTGCTGCAATTAACTCAGAGAGATCGCATCACTGTCAAAGCAGCCATAGATGTGCTGCATGGATCACAGCAGAGCTGGAACAGACTGCTAGGTCCTTAGTGAAGAGACCAGGAAAAGAAAAGCAGCCAAAAATTGTCATCTGGGCTTGGGATCTAGGAGTCAAGACAACTTGACCCTGTCCAGAAGCAAGAATGTGAAATCCCAGTAAGACTGCACGAAACTGTAGGCAAAAGAAGGCACCTGACCGCCAGCTGCTTACCAGGCTTGATCCCTCCTCTGTAGGCACATAGTGGAGCAGGAAAAAATGCTGATATACCATCTACTAATCCTGAAATGCCATGAGCTGGCTGCATGATCCTGCCTTTTCCTTGGCCTCTAGACTTTCTGAAAGTGCCTCCACAAGCCCTGCTTCCATAGTCCTTGGCTTCCCACAGCATATAGAGTATGTTACACCACATTCTGACAAACACCTAATGTCCATCAGCACATCATGGGACCTGCCAGAGGGCTACCTCTACACCCCCATGGTACAGCACACAGGAAACACACCCCACTGAGTTCTGCAGGGCATATTACAGCTTAATGTCCTGATATTTTCACATGTTGAATAGACAATTTAAGGACTGTCTTAGGTACGTTTTCACCCGGGCAACTTACTGTCCAGAGCAAGAAGTTTCCCTGATGAACTTTTGAAGGAAACTTATCCCACTTCAAGTATTTTATTTCAATGAGGACTTTTATTGTCCTCCAGAAATCCTGCAACCAGACAACATTTTGGTGGTGGACTTTGAGATTCAACTGTTTATAATGTAAATATACAGAATAACTATCTCCTGTAATATAGCTGGAAAGTCTCCTAAGCAACAGTATTTTGAGAACCATCCGATTACAGAAAAGGCAATTTACTATGAAATGGAGGAGAAGGAAGGCACATGCACTGCAATATAATGCTAAGATTTTGGCTGGCTCTTTGCCATAAGTGATGGAATCTGTCCTTTAGTTCAAAATTGCAAGAAGCCACTTGCTAAAGATCTCTGATAAGGCAGGCCATGTGAAAAATAAGTGCAACCTGTTTCCTAATGAATTATAAATTTCAAGAAAGGACTGTGGTCATTTAAAGAGCTAGTTAAGGAATTCTACAGCACAGTGTCATCATTTGCAGAATTCAGCAAGGCTGGGCAGACAGTGGAAGCTGTGCAGTGGGGGGCGGTACAAAATAGTAAAAAACTTCCTACCAGTATTTTTACATTCTCTTAACACAAGTTGTACAATCACTAAGATTTTAATAGCAGTTAAGCACATTTGTCTAGTATGTTTTTGTTTATTAAAATGTAAGAAACTTTTAAAAGGTACAAATCAAATAAAAATAAAGTAACCCAGTTGATTTTTTCCAGTGAAGTGACTTTTGTCCCTTTACGGTATGGATATTGTCTTAGGGGATGTGTAGTTTGACAACTGTTTTAATGCTATAGGCAAAAAGTGATCTGTAATGTTTTTTGGGTATACCAGATGTTTTTTCTGGATTGCCAGCCACACAGTTGTACTGTGAGTTTTAGAAAGGGAGGTTTATATTAACCCATCTGAAATCCTGCAGACTTTCAACACATTAGGTTTATTTACATGAACATAAATAAGCCAAGATGAACTGCTGTGCTCCTGGCGGTTTTTGGAAAACCCCAAGTTGAGATTCACTCCACAAAAAAATCCCATAACATGTTTTTAGACTTTCTATAGCAGTTGCTTGTAAGCAACTATAACTTATGTTCCCAAATTTCATGTTATTTAAAGAGAAATTCCTCTGTTGTATTTTTAATAATACCGATAATATAAAAGAGTAAGAATGCTTCTTTGTTATACAAAGATACAGTCAAAACACTTACAAATTAAGAAATGTTCAACATAAGAAACATTCAGCCAGAAATAGCCTATTTTTTAGGGTTACAAGTGACTTCTTCACTTGATGAATGTCAGATATGTAACCAAACACTGTGCTGCTGCGTCCTTGGTTTCAATCCCTCCTTCAACATGCCACCTTTGAACTTGACCAAGCAGGGGGCACACCTGCCCTAGCAGGAAAGTTTATCCCAGTGATGAACAGCTCCTGTGCCTGGACCCCATGCCACATCTGTCAGTTCCCCAGCACTAATGCTCCCATACTTTCCTGGTCTGCTCCTGTCCCCCTGTGAGGGAACATCCATCCTTGGATGCATTCACAATGGAGTGCACAGCCAGCACTGTTTCCTTTGATTCACACATCTAATTTCCATGTCTCCCCTGCCAGATTTCTGTAGCCTGTAATTTCCTTGGAGCAGGGACTGTCTCTACAAGACACTTCTCAAAGGGAGACACACAGGGCTGGCTCCTTGACAATGGCTCCTGGTTGCCATGGGAACACAAATAATAAACATAGCAATAAGAATAAAGCACCCTGGCAGTGATGAAGCATAAAACAGCAAAAGGGACATGTTAAATCACCGAAGAACCAAGAGTTTTGTTTTTTATCTTTACTGCACATGTGCTCTCCTTTCATATAAAAAATACATAAATTTATATATCTATATGCAAGCTTCAAACAAGAACGGGAAGACTCTTTTCATGTTTCAGTGCAGCTTTTCTATGTGATGATTGATGTGTCATGGAAAGTTTACTGCAAGTTTTCAAAGGAATTTGACTTTTGTATGACTAGGAAAAAACTTTCAGAATAAACAAAACTGACTATTCTCACAACCAGTTTGAAAGGTCAGGATCTTAACAAAGCCTCTAATGACATTCAGTCTCTTTCAGAACAGTAAAAAAGATCTTCTCTCACCCTGTACCCTGAAGAACCAGCGGTAGCTCCAGCTAAAGACAGCATGCTAGGCTTCTTGCTTTTATCTTGTGGCATTTGGCCACTCCTGTGCTCTTTATCACCAAGAAGGGTTAGTCCTTCCAATTGCAATGGTACTTTTCCAAAAACTTATCAGCTATTTTACTTTTTCACAGTTATTTAACAGCACCAAGATATTTTAACATGCTTCTCACTTAAAAAACCTTCATTAGAAGAAGTCCTTTTTCTGGAAGTTTACTACCAGCATAACTGTCAAATCAGGCTTTAAAAGAAGAAAATGCTGGTATTTTGTCAGTCTCTAGTCAGCTCACCAAGGGGTAGGACATTTGGAGGGACATGGGCCAGGTGTCTGGGTCACCTTTCCACTGGCTACTCCTGCATGGAGGTCAGCTTCTTGTGGCCTTATATGATGTAGATCTTTAGCATGCAGCATATGTGAACTTTTCTAAATCTGAATTACTGTAGCTAACTTGAACCTCCATGGCTGATTCAAAGCTTTTGTGATTCTTCTTGGCTTCAGGTGGTTCCTGAACCCAAATAAAGCTAGTATGTCACAGACCAACAAAGATGGGCTCAGTGATGTACAGATCACCAGATTGCTTGATATCCAAGTGTCAGCCAGATTTTCTCATTCTATTAATGACCAAATAGGGGTTAAAGAAGCAACTCCAGGTGAAGGTCCTTCCTCCAAGAGGGCACTATGCGTGGTGCTTGGCTAGAGCTGGGCCGTGGTCTCTTCTCCCACAGCTTTCTGTTTTCACTTGGGATATGATACTGGAGATCAGTTTTGTTGTTTCTGCCCATAGCCACAGATCAGGAGCAGTATCCCAGTGGTCTTTGGATGTCCATGCTCTGGAGTGTCCCACAGCAGTCTTGCTCCAGAGCCAACCTGATAAACATGGATGGTCACCAGCCTAGCACTTCATATGCAGTCCTCTGTTTCTCTCAGCAAGGCAGAAAGTGCCTGTGATACGTCAGCAGAGGCTTCAGAGCCTGGAAAGAGACAGACGCTGATTTTACAAAGTGCCCATGTGCCAGCCTTAACTGTGTGACAGTAACTGCAGTGTTAACTGACAGCAGCCATTATGTTTGTACAGCAGCTGGCTGAGGACCAGTGCTCTGTCATGCCTGGTGCTGCTGAAATGCTTAGTAAGACAAAAGTACTGTGCTCCCAAACAACTGTGGAAAGCAATATGAGAGAAGTATTAACCCCGACTACCCTTTAAAACAAACTCTGACTTTTAGGTAGGCCTCTAGAGTAGAAATTAAGAGCTGTAGTATGAAGGTTATCAGAAGGACACTATATACAAGTCAACCCAGCAGACAAGGTCTCTAAACAATTGTAATGTAATTTAAGCTATTTTAGTTCAGTGTAGCAAATCAATAATCATCTGTGAAGACCCCTACTGAAAGAGGAAGGACCTGAACTGTGAGAGCTGATCCATGCAGAGCCTGTAATGGCAGATACTTGATTATTCAAAAAAGAAAAGGTTGACAATTCCTACTGTGGTTTCAGTATTATATGCAAGTTTATCTTCAGTGGAAATGCAACATTAATGCAAGTAAAATGTCGTGAGGCTAAAAGAGGAAAGAGCTCCAGGTCTTGCAACAGAATTTGTTTGGTGAATGAGATGGTGTCAAGGAAAATGTAGAGAAAGAAGATGCTCACATAAAAGTTCTCTTTGTCAAAATAAAGGCTCCATGAGGGAAACCTTCCCCATGAAAAACAACAGCACAAGACAAGTTCAAAGCCAGTTTGAAGTGGGACTTACTGAATACCTATACTTTGTGATGGTATCTACAATTGGAAATATTGCAGAAATGTCAAGATTTGGCACCATCAGAAGAAAAGCTAAAGCATGAGTAGTCATCATGAGTTTTCCGCAGTTCCAGTGGATGAAATGCATTTGGTGTATTTCCATTTCAATGAACTACTAAGCAGAAGCTATTTCAGTCATAAGATAGAAGAGCTATGCATCTTTGACTTTAATCCTAAAACTACATCTGCAGTAGTAATTATCTAAGATACCACCCTTTCATAACAAATGACTACGGGATTTTATTTATTTATTAGCTATATCCTTCTATGCAAAATAAGAAGGAGAACATTTGTATAAGAGGAGACCTGGATTTGCAAAGAAAGCTATTTTTATAGCAGTGGATTCTAACAGTCAGTCTAGCTCTCACGAAATGTCCTCACTTTCCCTTCTGACCCATCCTCTCTGTCATTTTTGTGTCTAGCTTCACTTACTGTGAGAAATATCTGTGGAAGCCAGCTGTCAAAGAGGGTGCTGACTGAGGAGGGAGTTTCCTCTGGTAGAGCTAGGACTTATGCCTTCCACCCTTCCCAGGACTGATGTGAGAACTCTCAGGTGAGGCTTTCTCCGGTGTAACACAAAAAGTCCAGTTAGGAAATCATAGAGGATCCTTCCTGCTGTATGCTCTGTGAATTTAATCACAGAGCTCTGAAAATCAGAGTTGTGTCCCAGAACTGGCTAAATTGAGTGCCAGCACAGAAAGCAGAATTATGTGGTCTGAGACTGCTTTTTCAAAAAAGTTGGGTAGCAACAGTGTGACAAAACCAGAGGCACCTAATAAAATGGGATCTGTAGTACAACCAGTGGGACCACCTACCACCACAAATCCAGCTGTGAAAAGAACCTATCGATCTTGCAAGAAGGAAGAACAAAACAGTTCATACTTAGACTTTTCTCCTTTCTGTTTGTTTTTGAAGAAACAAGCAAATAATGTCCTGGTGACAGAATGACATATCAGTTCTACCCTTTGAAAAACATTCTAGTTGCATCTTGGCAATTAATCCAGACTGTGATCTGCTTTCTGCTAAGTTTAATGCACATCTTTGATTTGTTTTCTGCAGAGCCTGGACCAAGGCATATGTTTAAAGAAATAGGGATGGGCACAAAAATGAAACATAAAACATACTATATCTACTGTATATGGCCATTGAGATAAAAAACATTGTTTGGAACCTTAGAAATATGGGATCAGAAAAACATTTCTCTTCAGTGCTTTAACAGCACATAAGTAAACTTAAATTGAAGAGGCTATAACCCACCACATACACATTACTGCAATGAGTGAGGAAGTATCTTCTGGAAAGTATATATTGGCTCACAGCACATCTGAAAGATCTCAGAGCTAATTCATCAGAAACTATGTGCAAATGCTTAAAGCATGCTAATGTATGTGGCTGAGTCAGAACCTTGGTGAAGAAACAGCTCTTTGGTTGACAGCAACCTTTTTTTGTGTGCTCCTTTTTTGAGTGGTTGCTCTTGTATGTAATTTACCTCTAAAGCTCTGTGACCTTAATAGAAAGGGATTATCTTCTCATCCCTCTGAAAAATTCAATCGTGCCTTCTCAATTCCAGGACCAGCCTTGGCACAGCCTGTCTCCAACTACAGGGAGATAGTGCCTTTCGTTACTGCAAACAGATGATCGTCCTTCTAAATGCTACCTTGGAGAATTCAAAACGCATACAAATGGAGGACAACTAAATACACCTTATGTAGCAGGCTTGCTACACAGATCCTGGGTATGACTGAATATACTCAAGCTCCCTACATTGTGCCTACACAGGTGCATAAATATACAACACTGACTCCACATTGTGAATGCTATTGCATTTTGGCCCATACAGAGAAGTCAAAAAAGAAAGTCACACATGGAGGGAGCAGGAGCAGGGGAGGCCCTTATTTACTTTGAATGCAGTACAAGTTTTTCCAGCACCCACGAATCAGAACCTAACAGAGGCAAACTACACAGCCTGGGTGCTAGAAACATAAAACAGAGGGAACTTGATGTCAGACACTTCCCAAAAGTTGCATCAGTCCCCCGCGCTATGTAAATTGTTTAAGCTGTCAGTGGCACTGCATCTCTCCTGCTCCCTTTTTGCAGCTGCTAAGCCTGACTGTGATCTGTAGGGATCAGAGAATAGAGGAGTGCTCCTGTGCAGCATCTGTTGTAAGTCCTATTTCTCACTAGGTCCTTTCTCACTAGGTCCTGAGGCTCTGCTGGCAGGTAAAGCTTCTCCTCTCCACTGCTGGTTAGTGTTGCAGGCTCCCCCTCAACACCTGATACCATTCAGACATGCATGCTTGCTGCACTGGCTGGCTGGCTGGGGTCTTGTATGCTGGGGAGGACGGGGAAGATGGGGAAGGGTAGCCTACTGCAACATCTGCGAAAGCCTGCAAGCAAGGAAGAGGTAAGCCCATAAAACCACAGCACAGGCAATTTCATTAGACTATACATCCCTGTTGCAATGCTTTTCTCAGTCATTCTGATGTTGGCTCATGTTCATCTTCAGTTGGTCTTTACCTTATTCAAGGTATTCTGAGATTCTCTAGCTTAATTTCTAAGGAATGAACCAGGAAAGCACATAAAACCTAAGAGAGAAAACTGTCAGCTTTAGGCTGGTGACAAGAGCTTTAGACTACAGGAGATAACAGTTCTGGGGCAAGGTCTGTGGCTTTACCCTCTGTTTGTACCACACCTGGTACAGTAAGGCATTGGATCTATTACAGAGGCACTAATGCAATATCCATTTATGAAACTGCAGGCCTGTCTTCCAATCCAAGAAAGAAGTCCCTGAGGGTGGGTTTGTGTTAGGGCCTGTGAGAGTTCAATGCACACCTGCCCCTGAATAAAAGTACCTACCAGATACTTACTTCCAGGCAGTTGAGAATACACAAATTGGTGGAGACAGCAGGAGCAGTGACCAGGAGTGAGACACACAATCTGAAAATCTCATCTGGTTTAAGTTATGGCATCCAAAACTTAACTGTTGAGTCTGTGAATGATGGTAGATGCACACCTAATTACAAGCTGCATATAGCTCCACAAGTACTTCACATGCTTCATGATACAAACTTCTATGTCATATAACCATGAATAAGTCATGAGCTTGAAGCAAAAGGCGTAATCTGATTTGAGAAGTTATCCTGTTAATCTATGGCAATGTGTTGTCTTTCTATTAAGGGGGGGTAACATCAGAATTTTCTGTTACAGTCATTACAGAGCTCTCTAATTCTTTAAGGAAAAAGTTACTGTGGGACTGAAATGGTTGACACTTCATGAGTTTTGTACATGAGCTGGTAACGGTCATATGTTTCTGCTAGAATATTTAATGTATGGCTAGGTGCCATGAAACATATTTCTCACTAGGACCCACACATTTCTGTTTTGATTGTGGAAGCAATGAAAGGAGATTCATGTGCCCTGAATGAGCTACCTAGAAGTTAGAGGTGTAAGACTAAGTTAGTTACTCAAGACTTTTTTCAGGCATAAAGGGAAAGAATGGGACTACCAGAGGTATTCACCTCATCAGACAAAGGTTCAAGACAGGTCTGGGCATGTTTCTTAACATCCAAAAAGAGAAGCCAGCTCAGATATAGATGTTGAACCCTGACTATTTAAACATAATAGAGAGGAATCTCATTTGCTGCATAGTTTAAAAAAATCCATGTAACTATACATACACCCACATATACCTACCAAAAAAATATACAAAAGTATTAAAATGAAAGGGAATTTTCAAAATCAAGCACCACAAACTGGAAAACATCTGAAATAAAACCACCTTCTAACTCCCATCATATCACAAAGATCAAACAACCACCACGCATCCTCTGAGTTCCCTGGTGCAACTGCAAACACTCCGATGGACACTCCTTATTAATTAACACTCCAGTTTCACTTAGCAAAGCTGGCTGAAGCACCTCCGAGTTTCAATGCTGGTCACCCATCTCTGCTCAGTAACTTTCTTCAATGCAGTAAGAAACACACAGCCCAGTGTCTTACAGAAAATGAACTCATTTAGTAGATTTCTAATTGATTTCCTAGTTTTAAAAAGGGAACCTCACTCAGTGACTTCTCCAGAGTTCAGTTCTAGATGGTCATAAGGTAGAGCATGATCAGACTTATTCCTTCAGCTGAATCTCAAGGCCCCTTTCAGGCACGGGAGAGAAATAAAGATGTTCAGTGTAACAAAACCTTTTTTTTTTTTTTTTGATTGAAGTTATTTTAAACATTTGTCTCAGTTGAAAGGTCACAATACAGTTGTTTCCTTGATCACTGCCTAAGAACACTACAACACTTACCAGGGATTAAAAACAAGAAATAACACGAGAGAAACTGCTCATGGCTGCCCACTAACAATTTGGTCGTGTGGATAAGACAGGACGTGAGAAATCCCAGATTATTGAATTATAAACAGGTAGAAAAAATAAATTATTAATTCTCTCCCAGAAGAAAATTTTTGGGAAAAGAAGGAACTATCTCATGATAAGTCAAATACTATGGCATCATCACAATGTTGCACTCCAATATGAACTGTTTGTGTTTACTATTATAAAAAATTTTGAAACAAACCAAGACCAATGATGCATCACAGAAAATTGAAAGCCTGCTCTGAAAAGGGCTGACCTTATCAAAGCACTGTACTCCATCTTTTCAAGGAAATTTCATCAGAATTGACATTTTTTCATAAGGTTTTTATTCTGATGAAATGGCCTTTTTGGAAGAAAAAGTAGTCAGGTAGTACATTTGCAAACAGCTGCATAAACAACCTATTCATGGAGGCCTGCTACATCATTCTCTGTTTGAAAGACCAATTCATTTTTTAGGTAATAAATGTACCAGCAGAAAAAGCTCCTTCTGTAGTCATATCTTTTCAGGCTGAGATTGCTTTACTAATTAAACAGTAGAGCTATCCTGCTTTTACATAAACCGAACAATTACAAGTTTGTAGCTATAGCAATTACAATAAAGGAACTACATTTTGAAGACAAACTGCATTGTTGAAATTGAAACATCAAACTTATAGCACTTACAGTGCTCATAGCTGTAACCTTAGCTTGCCAGCAATTCCCTTACCTCCCTGCCCACTGTGGAATTGTATTTGATATTGATGATACTGGGCACAGATAACAGGGACACGTTATTTAATTGATGTTCTGAAAACATGAGCTTTTGCTGTGCTCTGACTGCCATTTACAATTTATGCCATATGTCAAGCACTTACCCTTTGCAAAAGCAGAAAGTCCCTCTGAGAAACACAGCCTTCATGCAGCCACCTTTGGGAAGTGGAGGCAAAAGGACCCAGCATTCCCAGAGAGCCAGGAGCACAGGCAACAGAGCAGAAGTGCAGCAAAGCTCCTAGTGAAGGGTAGAACATCATACACGTGGAGAAAAAAGATGTTTGTCATGATTGTTTACTGTCCTCTTAACCAGGAATGAATTCTGCATGTCAGGAATACAGGAGAGGCACCTCCATGAGTATTGCACACAAATCCTCCAATACAGAATTAGGAAATGTTAAACAGATTTTTCTTTAATTTTTTCCTTTCTCACTACCTCTCTTCTCAGGGACAGACCAGGAAGAGGGCTGGCATACAAAAGAGCCCATGGGATGCAATAAATTTCTCGAAATGTTGAGCAAACACCTTCAGGATCCCAGGTCTGAGAAGGCTCACTCATATCCATGATATGTGGAATGAGTCTTTGAAGTCTGTCCTGGGTATCCAATTTGTTTTACTTCCATAAAACCCAAGAAGAGTCCACCCGTCTATCCCCTTTCCCTCTCAGAAACACACCTGATGTACTATAAATTTGCAGATAGAGTAGCCATTTCTTTCCCCACTGTGCTGCCACAGAAACCCATGGAGATGTTCTTCAGGAGAAGGAGACTCACCAGCTTTGGGCAGCAATTAATCCCAATCAGTTTGCAGTTAGAGACACTGTCTCATTGCCTACAAAACAGATGCCTTTTCATCTTGGCTTATAGAGCTGGGGAAGGGAGAGAAATTTACAATGGTTCTTAAAAAAGAGCATTATAAATACTGGATTTTCACTCTTCCAGTCACATTTTACAGAACACTAAGAACATGCCACTTGCTATAGAAATGGGGCGTCCAGGCAGTTCCATCTCTTATCAAAGCAGCACATTTCAGGAACAGTTACAATGAACACATTTTAGTATCTGAGCAACTGGGCACAGCAATGCCTTTTAAAATAACAGACTTTTCTCTCCCTAACTGAAGATTTCAGAATTAATGTGGAAAATTTCAGTCAGGTTTCTCCCATTTGTCAGCTATGAAACTGCTTACTTTTTTTTGTTTGTTTTTTGCAGTTGACATGACTGAGCCATCCTCTGTTGAGCTTGGGATTTTTAGACAGAACCTTTTCCCACAGTAACATACCCTTTCAGGTCCAACAATGGCATTTGAAAACCTTATCTTGAAAAACTTGGTTAAGATAAAACTTACCTTATCCCTGAACCAAAGGACTCCATATTTTTCTTTATATAGATTAATTAGTATCAGTTAGGCAGACTGTTCTCATGAGAGCATTTATTTGGCAAAAGGACATGCCTGTAATTCTTCTGAGTCAAAGCTCTGTTTTCAGCCATAGAAAGCAGGACTGGTAATCATTTACTGCTGTACTGGGTTCTGGCTGAGACAAAAGTTACGAAGTTAACTTTTTCATAGCAGCCTGTATACTGCCATGCTTTGCATTTCTGACTAAAAGAATGTTCATAACACACCAGTGGTTTAGTTATTTCTGAACAGTGCTTGCACATTATGAAGACCTTCTCTGTTTCTCACCTGCCCCCACAGAAAGCAGGCTGGGCACTGGCAAGAAGTTGGGAGGGGACTTAGCTGGGACAGCTGATGCCACTGGACCAAAGGCATACCCCATACTATGTAACCTTGCACTCAGCAATAAAAGCTGGGGGAAAGGAGGAAGGAGACATGTTCATGGTTATGGTGTTTGTCTTCCCCAGGTGGTGGTACATGTGCTGAGGCCCTGCACTCCTGGAAAAGGCTGGACATTGCTAGATGTCAATGTTGCAATGTGGAGAAGGGACAAGGGGTGGACTTTCATCTTGTGTGTAAAACTGTCCATCTTTGTTGGTCTTGTGATGATGTCGCTTTGATTTTCAGGTGAGAAGCTTTTTTTGTTAGTGCAAGTGAAGTTTGTGAAGAGTGTGATGAATGTATAATTTAATGACACTTCAGATTCACAGAGGCAAGGGGTGGACAATATTTGATACAGGTGTCCAGGTTTTGGTAGTAGGGGGTCTGCAGGGGTGACCTCTGTGACAAGAGGCCAGAGTCTACCCTGTGCTGGACACAGATGGTTCCATGCAGCTCCAGCTGCCTCTGACAGACCCAAAACAAGACACAGCTGAGCTCCTCAGCCAAGTTTGTGGCATCTCTGGGAAAATGTATTTAAGAAAGGGCACAGTGCTGTGAAGAGTGAGGCAAAAAAATGCAAGAAATGACCCTGCAAACACCAAGGTCTGAGAAGCAGGAGGAGGAGGAGGTGCTCCACGCAATGGAGCAGAGATTCTCCTGCAGTCCATGGAGGGGACCATGCTGGAGCAGATGTCCACACTGAAGCCCATGGAGGATCTCATGCCAGAGGAGGTGGATATTTTCTGACAAGAACTGTGGCCTGTGGAGAGCTCCTTTTCCCCAGTGATGCAGGTCCTAGCTGGGTTATATCACATTTGGAAAAGCCTCTTTCTCCACCAACTACAGAGGGAGCCTAAACTGTGACTGTAACTACAGTGAAATGCTGTAGTTACAGGACACAAGGGATTGCTTGTGTCCTTTAAATTTGAACCCTGTCTCCTTCTGGAATGACTTTGCCTTGCAGACAGGACATGACAGACTCAATTATGACACTTTTCTTTCTATACCCCTGGTGCTTGACTTCTGTCTCCATCAGAGACTCAGGGCCCACCAAGAGAACAGAACGAAGCTTTAAGGAGAGGAAGGTGTAACATTTTTCGGGATACATAAAAAATACTATACTTGTTTCTTTCTCTTTTGTCTTCTCTTTCTTTTTCTCTGAAGTTTGCTATTATTAGGCTTAGCTTCTGCAACTGCAGTTGATTTAAATGTAATCTTAGAGCCTCAGGGTGAAAGCATAAGGAGGTGGGAGGAAAGTGGCAGATTAGCCACTCTGCAGAAGTCTAAAATCATGGATTTCTTCTTCACCCATTTACTGACTAACTTCTTTGTAAACTTTTTTTTCCCTCACCTAACAAAAAGACAGTAATGAATCCTACAGTTAGAAAGCATGGAAATCACTGGCAGAGGTATGCCTGTATGAATGTGCACAAAAATTAAGGGATATGTTCCTTTCATATTGCTGCATGCAATGCTGCTATTAAATATGCCATTCACTGGGATGGTAAGGTGAACTCTTTTACAGCAAAGGGTATACCTGTAAGACTACACTGCTTTTAAGCACTTCATTGCTATTTAAGAGGAATTCAGCCTTGTCCTGTCAATAAGACAGGTGAAGTGAGGTGAGGGATGTTCCTACCATCATTTTGATTCATGCATTCCATTGTCTCAGCAGAACTAAACCTGTAGCCTTCTCAGTTACAACAGAGAACTAAGTGCAGATGTTTCATGCTATTTTCCTAGCCCAAGAGTCCCTTCTAATTATCAATGCACTGAAGAGCTTTGGGAAATGAATATCACAAAGGGATTTTTTGAAACACAAATTCAAGGTCACCTGAAATACAGCTGAGACAGCAATATGGAACTCATGCTCCACCCATTCAGTTCTGCAACTGTGTTTCAAGTGACCTTGAACTTGTGATTTCCGCCCCTGGCCCTGGACTGAGAAGTGAGGAGTTCACACAGAAATCCCTTTGTGGTAAGTGCTTTATTTCCCACTGTAGAGTTCCTCACTGTAAGAAAATGGGAGGTATAGTATTGAAAGCTAGGTTCTAACTTTCCACCTCTACTTTGTTCTTTCCAGATGGAGCTTTTTTTTAGCAGCAGCCCGTAGACAACAGAGTATCTTTCCACAGAAGGAAAAAAAACCCCCAACACTATTTTCTTCTCCCTTTATTGTAGTCCATTCCTAAAAGAATGTCCTGGAGATAAAAGATCCCTTCTTGCTCTTACCAACAGCTATGGAACTCTCCTGCTGGCCTTCTCTTAGCAGTTCCAGGCTCCTGAACTGGCTACCTTCCTCTATAGATGAAATCCAAGAAGTTGTTTTCTGGCCAACTCATCCCTTCACAGCCCTGTAAAAGCAGAATGACACAGGTGTTTCCTGCTACTGACCCATTATTTAGAGGCTTTCAGATGCTAATGCCACTGAATACACAAAGAGACCTCTCCTTATATCCCTCTGAAACATTTTTCTTGCCTGCACAGTATTGAAGTGAAGGTACAGAGAATTTGCTGGAAGAAGCCAGGGTATCCTTTCAGAAGAATGCTCTGCTGGCATCAGTGCAAGAGAGAAAGATTATGCATTACATGAAGATTGTAGACAAATTTTTCCTCCGAGGAGGAATAACGGGGGTACGAAATCTGTAAGCAGTACTACTTATATAGCAAATCACAACACATATAGTTTACAGTAAGTGAAAGCTCATACTTCATCTGCTTAGAAATAACCATTACAGCAAACAATGGTAAATCACTCTATAGAAAGTGCAGAAAAAAATACCTGGTGCAGAGAACATCTGTTCGTTTCTTTGCTTGATGGTTAACAGGTTATGTTCCCCCTTCCTCAATCTGCAGAGATCCTAACAGCTTTGCGTTGTTTCCTTCAGCAGGTAAGGCTGACACTGTTTGTGCCTTGATGTTTAATAGTGATTACATTGCACCAGCAAAAAGAGGAGAGGACAAGCAGAATGAGTGAGTTGTCTTGTTCTGCCACATGACTCTGAAACATCCTTGTACAATTCATGTGCCACCCTAAACCAAGTCTTTCTGCTGTGTCTCTTGGGAAGCTTCATAAGGAAGGAGACCAGAATCTTAGGTGGCCAGCACAGGCCACAGTAATAAGCTTCACATGAATGTAAGGAAAGCCTCAGTCACAGCACACAGGTAAGGTCTTATGCATCTACTCTTTCATTACAGACTCTACTATTGGTCTTCTGAGTAAGCACTGACCATGCACTTTACAATATGCTATATGTATCTATAAAACTGCAGTTGCAGCATATTAGCAACATGGCATGAAGTGCCAGAGCTACACCATTGCAGCAGCCTGTATCAATAAACGTCTCTATGCGGCTCATCTTTCAGTCAGCATGGCCAACAAACACCATCTCTGAGTGGTAAGAAATGCAAGGAGGAGGGCGCAGCATCACTGCAGGCGGTAAAGCTTCTCAAGCTGTTCTGTCATGTGGTCACTGGAGCAACAGGCAATCAGGGCTAGTCTTAGGAAAAAGAGATCTGCCCTGCCTGTGCTCCATAACCACTACTGGGGACTCATTGATATGGAACTGCGTAGAAACAGAGGCTCAGCGGCATGGATTTCTCCTGAGGATCACTTATCCAAGGGAGCACTAGGAAAGGAGAGGAGAGAAAGAATCCCAAAATCTTAAGGGTTGTTAAGAAAACTAGGTTCTTTCATAGACTGAACTCTAGTTAGAGGAAAGGAAGCTTAATGGTCATTTTGCTGGGTGGAAAATATTCAGTAATGATGTCCCTCAGGTTTTAGTTAGGATCCTCATGAGCGAACTTATGAAGGAGTTATACAGTGAAACCTCCAATCCTGCTGATGATAGTCTTTCAGGTAGTCAAATGCCACAGTTGATGAGGCAGTCCAGAAAGACCTCTCAAAACTGATTTAGTGGGCAAAAGAATGGCTGATGACGTCCAACATAAATAAAAACAAGACAATAAGTTTGAAGAAAAATAAATCTAAGCTATGTCAGTGTGGCACTGAGAGCAGAACTGGCAATTATAGCTCAGGACAGAGCTCTCAGAGTCACTGCAGACAGGTCTCTGCAATCATTGGTTCAGCATGTAATGGCACTGAATTGAACAAAGACCAGAAGAGTACTAAGCACCACCAGGGCAGGATGGAGAGCAAGATGGGGAGAATCATTCTTCTGTACATAAAAACAAGGCACACCTACCTTATAACCATTGTGTGCAATTCTGTTCTCTACCTCTCTAAGCGGGTGGTGGTGAGAATCAGACAGATAAAGGCGATCAGGCTGTGGACTTCTAGAGAATGAGGCTAAAAAGACCAGGACTCTTCAGTTTGGAAAGGAGAAATCTGAGAGGAATACGTGGGCATTTACTAAATCATGAAAGTGGAGGACAAGGTAAATGCAGAGCTGTTCTGCAGTTCTAGAGCAAGGGGACACTCAATGAAATTAGTAGGAAATTGGTTTAAAGCAATAAAAGAATCTAGTGGGGAATAAACTTGTGGAATCTGCTGTCATAGGCAGACCATGTCAAAAGTCATCAACAACAAGCCTGTAAACATGTAGTTTAACTTCAGTGTCCCAGTTCCAGTGACAAGCTGAATAGGACAGCTGCAGAAAGTGGCCAGGTTGCCATGATTTCCCTAAATCCCTAAAAAGATTTTTTCCCTCAAGGTTCACCTCTGCCAGCTCTCACAGCTGTCCTCTCTGACACTCTCCAGCAGGAGAGAGCAAGCAGGGAACAACACTGAAATGAGAGTGGAAAGGCTTTCCATGGTGGATGTGGGATTTTCTGGGGATAAAGAATAAAGCAGGATGATTCCTATTCGTGCCAGTTCTCCTGACACCCTGGGAATGTGCAGTTGGCCTCACCCATCATATGGCAGGAGGCAGAGAAGGTGGAGCAGTCTAGAGGTAAAACTAGCTGCAAACAATGACTGAATCAACCTCCTTGATGGTGGCTACATAAAAGAAAAACAAATTTTTAAAAAGAGCAACTGGAAGACCACAGGTAGATGCAAGCTCAGAGAACAATCTGGTTTGGAAAACAAGCACACAGAACAAGCAGGCAGGAAATGTTCACAAGGAACTGCCAGATCAACAGCAGAAAAAGCCTTCTTAATTTTTTTTGCAGAAATTTTTCTCCCAGAAATTGAGATCTTCTGGCTTAGGAAGCATTTTGGCCCAGGAAAATCCGTTTAGATACTTATCAACAGGCATTTGAATAAGGAAGGGGAGGAGAGCAAGTGTGCCAAACCACTACCAATCCAAAGAGAACAAACAAGTATTTTCCTGGTACTCCAGGAAGCTGCAACTGCTCAGCTTCAAAAGCACAGAGATACTGGTACTGGAGACAGTATTTCCATTTTGCTAAGGACTGCCAATATTTGAGGGGAAAGAGAAGGCAGACCCAAATAAGGATAGCTGCTGCCCGCAGCTGGTGGGGAGAATACACTCTGGCCCAGCTGGTGTGAATGGGCCACTGCAGGCTTTGAGCCAGGCAGTATGCAGGAGTAGGTGGCAGTAGCTAGTAGCAAGTAGTAGCTTGGACATGTTCTGCTTCCTAAGTTCAGCCCCTGAACTCAGACATGCAACAGATCCATGCTTGTCCAAATGCTGGAATCAAAAGGTGGGATGATCATTTAAAGAGATTCAGAGTCTGAAAGGGTATCACTGTTCTTACAAGCTCTGCTCATAGCTTCAAAAATATTTTGACACTGGCTGTAGAGCAGAGTGCTGAGTAGAGAATGGTCCTCCACTCCAGAAGTTCCTCAGCCCTTTTCTGGTATCCACCATTGAGGTAGAAAAATTGCTCAAGGATCCCCTCTCCTTAACTGCCACTTCAATTTATTTGTCTAATTAGAGCCAATTTCCATTATTCAGTGTCTGTTGCTTTTTATCGCTCTGTGTCCAGTTGTATCCCTAGTTGTTAGATGCTGCTTTTTTTATATAGTTCATTGAATCCACAGTGCATGGATTCCCTCCTCTGTTCAGCTTTTAGTGTAGATTCATCTGAGTTCCTATTCCACAGCTTATCTACATGCCATGTGACATCAGTGACAGCTTCCTCCCGATTCCATGTAGGACCACAGTGAAGGTGAAAGCTATGTGCAACCTGGATGAAACTTCTGGTAGAGAAGATAGATGTTATCAGCCATTTATTGGCTGTTCACCCAAATACATGAGCCTGGCAACTCCATACATAGACCAGTATGTATCTAAGTAGCCTCTAAGACAAATGCTAGCTTACTGTGGCATAGTGTGGGTTGTATGTACATTCTAGCTGGCAAGTCCTTTATATGGTTTGCTTGTAGAATTGATCAGTACGGAGTACTGCCCATTTGGATCCAATGTTTATTATTTGCAACTCATTGCCTGCAGACTACATTGCTGGATGGGGAATCTTGCGGCCAGTGAGTACACCAAAATAATATATTTCATCTTTAAAGAGTGTGGAATTTAAAGCAGGCAAACTGACTGCTTGAATGCCAGAAAAATAAAGATGGTTTCAGGCCATTTCAGTCTCATCAAAACATCTGCCTTTTATGAGAATGCTTTCAAGTCCAGAAATCAGACTTTGCTTTTCTTCCCCTTCATCTTTGAATAGAGCCATCCTTTCAAAAGGCATAATGAAGAATGTATCTTGTTGATAAATACTGCATAATGGAACTTTGCAGTTCTGGAAAAGAGGAAAAAATTCTGTCTTTTTCTACTATAATTGTTTTTAAATGAACTTTTCCCTTCACAGAAAACAGAAGCAGAACAGGCAAATGGGCAAATGTTACAACCCTGAAGCTGTCACAGCAGCTCTCCTGAGAATTTTTAGTCTGCCAGACTTGTCACGATCCATCTCACTGATTGCTGTGTCACCTTGCATCTTGAATAAGCTGTTCTTTGCAATAAAAAGCTAAACTTTCCTCCCAGGCTTTGCCATCCCCTTTCCCTGCAACTGGGGCAGAGAGCTGATGCCATTTATCTACTCCTTCAGCAAATTAGGAATGCCTTTTCCTTTCTTTCACACTGGAGACTCAGAAAACACAGTGATTGTTTAGTTAAGCAGCAAAGATATAGACTACAACTGAGGTTTTGTTGTCTCTGCCATATCATAAATTCATTTCTAGGAGCCATTTGTAAAGTGGCACATATTCCTTCATGCCACACTGCTATCTATCTCTTCTTACTCTGGGAGGCAGAGATCTTGCACATGGGGCTGAAGAGCCAGAGAGGAAGCTGGGTGATGGGCTAGATAAGTTTGCTCTGAATGAGACAGAACTGGAGAATAACAGGTGGAGATGAAATGCAATGCATAAGATATTTCATGGTCATGGTGAGGAAGGGAAAACAGTGAGGAAGCCAGGATCAGTGCTATGCTTTTTGGTTAATAATTTGCCTTCACAACTAGCTTGTTTTTCCTTCCTAGTATGTTGACAAGACACACACACACACACACACTGCCCCCATTCTTCTTTAAAGGAGGAAAAATAAATTATCCTTCTTTTGCACGTGTGGAGAAATTAAAGTACCATAGGGAAAACAGTTCTGCAATTGCCCCATATATCAGTCAAATAAAACCTATCAGTATGTAAAGCAAACACAGTACGTGCAAAGAACATATAGATGTATTAGATTATCCTTGTAATTATTTTAAGATTACATGACAAGAAGTCTAGCAGGGAACTGTGCTTTGGAGTTGAACAGCATGGAGCAAATAACTAAAAATTTCAATGTGAATTGCTCATCTAAAGGCAAAAAGGCTAAAGCCTTGTGCCAAGACACAGAGCAGTAGCAGAGTGGTAAAGGATGGAAAATGACTTGCTTTAATTAGTTTAAACAACTAGTTTAATTAGTTTAAAGAACTAGTTTAATTAGTTTAAACAAGATCATGAGGATTTCTGGATGATTCATAAATGCAATGCTTCTTTTAATCTAACCATTACAGAATGGAAAAATGAACTCCATAGGAATTTTCCTTTATGCTCTGAAATTGGTGAATTTTTTATAGCTGTGTCAAAGCCATCTCAGATATACTGACCTGGAAATATCTTCTGCCTTATTCAGAAACAATGTGTGAGACTGGTTGCTGTTGCTAATACAGCTATAAGCAGACAGCAGAAGAGTTGAGGAAAGCAAAGAATCCTGGTAGCTAGAGCCTGTGGGCCCCAGTTACACACATACTTTCCAGCTTATCCAGTGGGTCTGGCCTTCAGATGTACCTCATACACTTACATTTTCTCACCACAAACTCCCTTTTCTTCATGCCAGTTGGCCTATTTCTTTCCAGTATAAGGCAGGGCTATGCCAGTGAAGCTTTTCCAAGTCTCATTTACAACAACAGCTGAGAAGGTTTAGCTGAAACTTTCTAAATAGCATTCAGCCAGTCACACACCTGGCATGGAAAAGTATCAATATGGATGCTGAGTATATAGCAAAATCTAATCATGTCAGGTGGGTTGTCATGGAAATCATCAGCCACAGAGCATACTTAGCTGCTCTCCCAGCAGTACCAGGACCAGTCATAGTGATTTTCCTTCTGTCCAGACTGACTCTAGCTCTCTTTCTTTGAAAAGCATAAATCAGCAAGTGGCATATCTAACGACTAAATAGTCAGTCTTTTTGAAGACTTGTGCCTCTCTGACATCTCCAGAAAAGGGTCTGCAGGGAGAAATGGCTGGGGACCCAGTACCAATCTCCAGATGAGAAGTGCCAGACTAAACAGGCGCAGTCTGAATCTTAGTCAAAACCTCATTATTGCTAAATCTGTGCATATTTGCACCACTGCTGGAAGAGATCCAGTCAGATGGATCAGGCACACTGTGGGGCAAGAGAGTTGTAAATGACATAATGAAGTTTGTCTCTGGTTTTCTGATAAAACTTAGGTGCCTTCTCCAAACTGTGGCACTAGGGAGGAGGGAAGAACTAAGTTGGATGCTGTCAGATTCATCATGCAACCCTAGCAGTGCTAATGCTTTGAAGACATGGAGGACAGTAGTCTGTTTTCCCTCTCTTTCCTTTGTAATTTCTGCTACCTTTCCCTACCTCAGGGCCCTGGGACCAGTTCCAGGTGCTAGCAGAGTATTCCTTTCTCCTATGTATGCAGGAGACAGTGCCCTGTGCATGGTATTGAATTCTGTGCATCAGAGGGGAACTGCACAGCTGATTATCCAGAATCAG
Source organism: Elanoides forficatus (assembly GCA_025311575.1). NCBI lineage: Eukaryota > Metazoa > Chordata > Aves > Accipitriformes > Accipitridae > Elanoides > Elanoides forficatus. The sequence continues at coordinate 29,451,990 of JAOBAS010000072.1, forward strand.
TGGCAAATGAAGGTAAAATAAAAAGCTCTGTGTGCACCTGAAAACCTCGGCAAGTTAGTACATAATCATCTGCCTGTCTGAAGCATATCTGAATGTCCTAGCCTGCTGTGCTGCAGATGTGTTTTGTTGTGTAGTAATTCTCTGCCTAATCAGCTCTAACAGAGCAAGAGAAATAGCCTGGAAAAACGTCTACAAACTGAAACTAAAAGGTAAACAAGCAGGTGGGAACAGCAGTTCAACGTGCTGGTCTCATTCTGACTCCTGAAACACTGAAAAAATGTTTTATTACTGAGATATGCTATTAGGGCCCAAATTACATCTTATAGTAATAAAACCTGATAGCAAGTCTTAGAAAGACGACAATTCACCTTCTTTCCACCAGCTATCTCTGGGACTCAGCAGCCCAGGTTATAAGCAAAGAACAGCTGTTCTGCCTCACTGACTGTTGTTCCTTGCAGCAGCATTGGCCTTTGAAGGGTCTGATCAGTGACATTAGCAAGAACCTTTGCTGATGGCCTTCCTAGCCTGTGGTTTCACCATCAGGGCTTGCCACAGAGCAGAATCTGGCTATTAAACCTAAAGGAATTTGGGTTTTGCCAATGCAGGCAAACTGGACTGTAGTCCCCAGGCCCCAGCCTTTTCCTCCTCTCTCCCCCTGGTGATTTTGTGAGTAATTGAAATACTTTTCCACCCCCAAAAGAATGAACAAATGAATAAAAGAAAGAAGGATACAAATAAGAGGGGAAATCTATCTTAATTAAAGCTAGCAATTCTTTTCAGGTTTTCATTTGCGGTTTTCTGAACATAAAAGACTGCACACGAAACGCACAGTCCAACCTTCCTGGACATCCTCATCTGGGGTCAGCAGAGATATTTATCTACTTTTTCATGAAAAATGCCATCTGTGCTGAAAGGTAGGGAGCTAGGAACTGCTGTAATATCTCATCCAAAGTACTGTTAATAGCAGTTCTTTACCCTGACAAACAAGATAAGAAAGAAAATCATCTGGGTGGGCAAGATAAACCTCTGCAAGCAGCTATACACTCAGGCATCAGCATCTTCAGTCTCCCTCCTACTAGCAATGTGAAGGTACAGACCACAAATTTCTGCTCACTGAATTATTAGGAAAAAGCCATGGCTGGCTCAAACTTTCCACTTTATTCCAGCTAGAATAATAAAAAATTTATAAACAATGAAGAGCAAGCTGTCAACATGTCAAAAACTGTGCATTTGTGAACTGTGTTGAAATTTATTCCTTTTCTTTCCCAGATTTTCACCAGCAACCCTCCAACACATTAAGTCATAGGAATTAAAGGGCTAATCTCAAACTGATGATCCTTCCCAACTTTACAACATTATCAGCTGCTCACATACATAATTGTACATTTCTGTTTGTTTATCAAGCTTAAATTATCCCTGCTGTGATAGTAACACATTAAAGAAGTAAGTTTGTCAGCTGGAAGAAAGCAGCCATGCATTTCTGCAAGAACTGGGTTTAAAACTGACTTACTCCATTCTCAAAAGAATGGTTCACAAACTGACACAGAAAAATGTGCTGCAAAGGAATGCTAAGAGCATAACTTTGGAAATCTCTCATTCGTTAAGTAAAACCAAAACCAACCAACCAACCAACCAAACCCCTAAGCAAACACAAAAGAGAGAGGAAAAAAAAAAGATAAAGGCATTTATTCTTCAGGAAGTAATTTTTCCTTCTGGATTTTACTCTTTTTTTCCCACATGCAAAATTTTCTGCAGTTTTTCAGCAAAATTTTCTGAAAATTTTGCATTAACTGTTCTCAAAGGTGTCTATGTTGCAATAGTGAAGTGACTTCTGGAAGAACTGACCGAGCTTGTATCTGTTCATGTGAGACATCTCTGGAGAGCACAAGAAGGAATAAAAACTTCTATACTTGTCCTGAGAGGTACATGAATGTTTCTTTAACTCCCAGTGTCTTCAAGCCCCACAAACTGTCCACAACACTTTCTAGTGCCAGCTATAAAACTGCCTACACGCATTGGCCAGCTACTGCAGGTTTGGGCTGTGGAGGAGGAATTTGGGCAGCTAGGGTAGGTCTTCATACAGCATTAATAAAAATTGGGAACTAATTCTCATTCCCATGGACATTTATGCAACAGGGGAAAAATAAGGTTGGCATGAAATGTAATCACTCCTCCAAGGCACAAGAAGCTGAAAGCAGTCTCAATACAGAGTGCACACTGGCTTTCTGGCTCTATACACTTACAACAGTAAATGTATCCCTTCAGGGTTCTCACACACTGAGCCAACTAAGTGCAACATAGATTCCTCTACTTTCTTGATTTGAAGCCTTCCAGATTTCACGTTGACCCTTAATCACTGTCTTTTGTCAGGACATCTTAACTGTAGAACATGGCCTGTTTCCCTGGGTTTGTTTTTAAGAGTCTTTGCCTTCTCTGCTTCAAGTCAATAACTTAGCAAGAGAAGTTTTCACATGACTCATTCTGTCTCCTGGATGATCTAACAGATTGTAAATACGAAGAAGATTTATGGGGAAATACATTGGGGAGGTTGTGTCTGGATGTTTTTATCATTAAAAAATATCACTATCTTGTACTGCTTCTGTCCAACAAGGCAGACTTTTATAAGTAAATCTTTCCCTAAGCATGCTAATGAGGTACATAAAACTGCCTCTTTTCTCTGAGCAGAGAGACTCCATGGAGAATTCCCTGTTTCAGCAGGACTGCTGTAAGTTATGAGCACCCTGGAGGGTGCAAAAATTTATCCAAAGCGGCCTTCCACGTTATGGAGTACTCACCTCCCTCCCTTCTTTACTATGTACTAAGCTTACTTTCAAGTCCTTCCAACTACAAGAAAAGGCAGAAAGATTGGAGGCATTTACAGATTTTTGAGTTAAGACTTCTTGCTTAAAAAATGAAATTCATGTCTTTTGCTGACTGAACCTTCTGTCACAGATGCTCCAGTGGTAACATGAGAAATACAAGATTGGCTCATACTAAGGGGCCCACCTTAAGTGCTTTGTGCAAAAGGTGATGAGAGTTGATTACTGGGTGAGGAGGGACATGCAACCTCACAGAAGCTGGGATAAGTCAGCATACATTCCCAGTGCTCTTGGAGCAGCACAAAGGCTTAGTAGGCATCAATGAGTTCCTAATATAGAGACAAGGACAATCTACCATAGGACGGTTTGGAGATCTATACATTTTGGTCTTTGATCTTATTGACATTTTCTGTAGGGCATACCAACTCCTCTTCAAAGAAAGGTTTTCCCAACACAGGCTCTAAGGAGTGCTTACTGGAAGCACAGACATACTCAACCTTGTCAGACGACAGGCTTTTCTTCTGTGAGGGGATGCCCAGGGAGCTAAACATCTGTTCTTAACGCCCATCACCACTACTATATGCCAGTGCTGTTCAGCCAAATGGGATTCGGCCGTGGTGCCCTGTGGAGCACCAGACCACTATAGTGATCCATATAGATCAATTCACGCTGTTTTAAGTCTGTCTGTAAGGGCTGTGGACAGACTCAAGCTCCTCTCATCAGAAGGCCAAACTAACCCAGCAGCAAGGTACTATGGTCTTGTAGGGGCAAAGGCACTGGATGGAGCAGCGAGACTCACTTCTTGGCTCTGATGATATAACCTCACTGTGCCTGTGTCACTCCCCATTAGGACTGTACTGGCATGGCTTGAGGACTATGTAACTATTCAGCTCTGGCTTCTTCCACTCCAGGAGAACTTGCTATCCAAATTACCAACCAGCCTGCTCTCACAGTGGTTAGGAGTGGTTATCCTCTTTGATGGACAGTCAACCAGAGACCAGTTATCTATGGCTTCCCCACCTAACACAAGCCTTCCTCAGGCTGTAAGAGCTTCAGGACATTGGACTGCACTCTGTTATGTGAATACAAAGAGCGCAAGGCTCTCAGCTGGAGTAGCCAAGTAAAGAAGTAAAGGGCATAAGACAACCATCTTGTTCATTATTCGATAATGCCTCCTTAAAGCTCCTTTGACAAGAAGGCTGAGCAGCATGAGTCAGAAAGATCAAGTACTTCATTGGTGTGTCATACATCCAGAAGTGCACTGCATATCCTAGCCACTATCAATTGATTAAGAGAGCTGATAAATGGAGTTCTAAGAGCAAAGGAGATCCTTTCATACTGGAGAATAGAATGGTGGGTGAAAGGATAAAATGCAGTTAAAATACGCAAAGAAAAATCCTGAATTCATTAGAAATTAAGAAGTAAATACAAGTCTTAATTCCTGGAGATAACAGTGGAACAATTGGAAAACTAAAACAGAAACATCAAAAGGCATGACAGGAGCAGAAAAGCTGAGTTTCACAAAGCAGAGACTTAATATAAAGGCACATTAATTAACCAAGAAAAGAAAATATCAACCTGTCCTTCAAAGAAGGTCTATAAACATGGGAGAAGGCTTTAAGTGTCTCTATTATAAGACTCCAGTGTGAGCACTTGCAAGAACAAAAAGCACATTAACCACTAATCTCCTATGCTAGGCAGCTTCTCTAGCCAGCCTTGTCCAAAACAAAGGCAGAACAGAGAAACACTAGAGACTCTGCCTAAACACTACAGAAGCCGCTCTTCTCCCAGCTGTCCTCCGGTCATCAATTATGTCAGTTTGTGCACTCCTGGAAGGTGTTCAGGTAGCAGGATAAGGAGGACATCTCTCCACCTGAGTGTAGTTTGAAGAGGGGATGAAACAACTGTTATGTTTTTTATTAAGCAATCACATAGTCACAATCAGCAGCATGGTAAGAAAAAGCAAAATATTGCACTATATTCCTCTGCCGCAAATAATATCCATCTTCTGGAATTTGAAGATAGCTGCAACACCATGGAAATCTTAGGGATTGGGTTTTCCAACACTGTGCACACAATCTCTTCTTTTAACATAAAAATGGCCATTTTTGGTCTAACCCAAAGGGCCGTTTAGCCCAGCTTGTCTGTAACACTAGACAACAGCAGATGTACTGGACAGAGCAGAACAGGGCAAGCATGCAGCAATACTTTATAAAATACTTTCCTAACCACAAGCAATTTGCAGTTCAGTGATTTTCCCCAGCCAGATAAGTTGGTTTTGTATGTAAGAGACCCCTATGAATGTCTTTTCTATGAATCTGTCAAGTTGCCTTCTGAACCTGTATGAACTTTTAACAGTCACAGTATCCTGTGGCAAGGAATTATACTGATTAATGGTAACTTGTGAAAAAGAACCAATCCTTCTGTTTTGAAACTCCTTCCTTTTAATTTCATGTGTTGCTCCTTAATTTTTTGAAGAGGCAGTGAATAGTCAAATTCCGTTCACCTTCTCCACACCACACAAGAACTTACAGACATCTGTCATATCCCTTCTCAGTTTTCTCTTTTCCATGGTGAAGTTTATTATTTTTCATAGTAGTAGCAGTCTGTTTACTCATTCCCAAAGCCATCACAGATCTCTGATCATTCCCCTTCTCTATACTGTACTTTGTACTAAATAGATACTATGCAAACCAGTTATGAATGGCTATTGTTCTACATGGCCATGCAGAGCTCTTTACAGACACCAGTGAATCATGAGGCTTAGGTAGACAGGAGTGACTGACGATGCATTCGGGAGCTGTGCCCATTCCTCAGGACAGTGAACAGTTATCTGAACCTGGACTAAGTGAAATGTTGCTAATTAGCAAGGAGACATGTCTCCAGAGACCCACAGGCAGGAGAGAGACAGGCCCCTGGAAGGCAAACTAATACTTCAAAGGGACAATATTGTCCCTTTCAGATCTGTAGCAGATATTTGGGTCATCTTGCAGGTTGGTTTCCTATTTATAGAGAAATGGAGTATACAGGATCTGGGTATTTTCTCAGTGTATTTAAGGAAACCCAGTCCTGGAACAGACGTGATCATAAATGACACACAAATTACCCCATTTCTAGAAATACCCATCTGCTGACTCTCACTTCAAACAGTAGAGGTGACAACTTTAAAAATATATTTTAGTACTTTTTTTGAGCTTTTTCTTGTTTGAGCTTTTAGGACCAGGTTTTATTAGGCAAATTCTCAGCTGAGCTTCAGACTCAGTGCCATCTCTGAGAACTCTGGCAGGGGAATTTGAACACTGCTGACAGCTCTGTGAGAGCTGATCTGTTCTCTTAAGGCTGCTGGAGTTCTACTAATACAGAAAAAAAATCAAATTCCACACAAAGTACAATACACTCTAGCCCTCAGGATTATAGCACAGAGCTAGATAACATGACTCAACAATATTGCAAGAGCTCTAAAACCATAAGGCAAATAAAATGAGCTCCACATCTGCTAGAGGTGCAAACCATAGGCCAGTCTTACAGTTTCACGGAGAATGATGCAATTTTTTATATTTCAGCTTAGCCATGCTTCCAGCTGAGTTTCAAAGCCATGGATAAACAGTTTGCAGAATCATAGCTGAGAAGAGCATAGCTGCAGTGACTACTGTATGAGTACGAAAGAAAATGTCAAGAAATGTAAAAAGATTTTCCAGATGACAACTGCCAGAGTCTGCAAATGATAGGGCAACTCCAAACACATCTTTTCTAGGACAAAATAAAGTCTATGAATTACTAATTCTCCCACAGCTGGAACACTCAAAACAAGAAAAATTGAATGAGAAGTACTGTCTTCTCTAAATGGACGAGGAAATGAAAAGCTTTGCAGGAACGTCTGTTTTAAAAGAGCAAGTGCAAGCTTCTGAGAGTCATGAGCAAAGCTCGATCATGCTTTCAGTCTCTCTATGAAACATGAACACCACATGCGATATGGAGAGATCATTTCTTTTCAGATGTAGGAGCTGTTTCTAGAGAACAACCAGATGAACAATATGAAACAATACCAAACAGTGGTATACAGGCCCATGTTGCTTACTTAAGAGGGACGTATTCAGAGGTATTACTGTGCTTTGTCATGATTACTCAGGGCTCCAGTCTCACAGATAGATACATGCGTACCAGTAATTGGACAGCTGGCCACTACTGAAGACAAACCAAAGGAAACTGAATTACTCACTGGGAGAGCCCACCAGCGCCAAGCTGAGAGTTGAAGCACATTGTGCTTCAGGCAAATCATTCAAAACTGAGAGTATTCTGCCAAATGCCTTAATCCTGTCAGGATTTCAGAAGAGTCCAGCTGGAATATCAAATGTTTACTTCAGCACCTGAGGAAGAGATCTGAAGTTTAGATGGTCAAATTCTAAGGCATTCAGTTGTATCCTGGTTTTGTTTTGTTTATGGTCCCTACAGAATTTCAAAGCCTCCAGGATACACAGGGAAGGATATCCTGCAGCACCAGGGGAGGAAGTGTCACTACTTAACCGTTGGCAGTTCTCACTGAGCCTGATGTTCCCTGATGCATGTACTGGCCTTTTACTTTCACCTGCACTGCTATTCTTCCCTCCTATCCCCTTAACCTGTGTTTTTCTTTCCAGAAGAGTATCTGGGTTTTCTCAAATTTTTTGTCTTGTTCTCCTCTTTCCTCTTCCAGCTTTTCTTCCATTAGTTAGTCTACCACAGGTAGACCACTCTTGCCCCCCTCCAGGACTCCTGGGAAAAGGCTCTACTTCTCAGTCTATGCACATCTCCAGAGTGCTACTGATTGAGTCAGAGAGTCATATTTAAGCCAATGAGTCATCCACACCTCTTTCAGGAGTTTTTTCTGAGATGGCAGTTATTGACATAAGCAAGGATGCTGTAGTGTGAATATTAAGAGATATAAATGGTAAGACAGGTGACAGCAGGGGAAAGTCCCTTATCAGTGGGTCAGACTAGCCACATTTCTAACTGAAAAGTTTTTGGTGAGGAAGCATTTATTTTGGAGGGAACAATTTTTGTATAATAAGTGAAATTTTTCCTTTTTTTTCCAAAATTTCATTTTCTTCAATAGCTAAAAATGTCACTCAGCTTTTTAGGGGTTGTTGGCATGAACTTGAAAACGGTGTAATGAGTTAGTTTCATTAAAAGTCACATACAGGACTAAACAGAACTAAATTGCTTAGGTATTCTTAAAAAAAAATTAAAAGCTATGTATAATGCCAATTAAAAAACACCTCTAACATTCACTACACTTAGAAAGATTTTGCTAAATGCTAACCAAAAATGGAGATGATATTGTATTGAAAAATTATCCCATGGAGTTGACAACAGTTTGTTTGCAACTAAGAAATTAAAGGGAGCCAGCCTGTTTCAGAATGCTTTAATAATAAATATTCCTCTGATCATGATGCAAGTGAGCTTTCTTAGAGAAATTTAGTTCAAGGTAAAATGGCCTAAGAAGAATCACAAAACAGAAGAATTAATTACATCAGTGAAACTTTCTGACCTGTGGATGGAAACTGCAGTGATAAAGCTATTTATTAAAAGAAAATTAAAGTGATCAAAAAAACCCATAACTGACAGCAATTCACTGAAAAAATTACCATATCCATTCATCTGCAGTTTCAAATAAATTCTCTGTTAAGCAGGAAGGTGTCATAAATGACAGACAGATCCATCAGGTATTGTTCCCAAGTGCCAGACTTCAGGAGAAGATTGCTCCTTATCATACAGAACAGTCAAAGTCAGTTCTTTGGAAAGTTTTTCAGAGTAAGGCACAGGCAAAATATTAAAGAAGAGAGAGGATTTTACAGGTTTGAAGACTACTGTTTTTAATCCAGCCTAGCACTTAAGGCTTTCAATAGAGCAACAGAAGCAATTTTGACCTTATCTTTGACTGGATCCTTGGAAGACAGGTAAAGAAATGAATGTGAGTCAGCAGAGAGAAATGTATATATTTTCTAAATTCCCAGTCACATAAAAGATAGTGGAGAGCCAATTAAATCAAAGGAAAGGCATCTAGTTATATGAGATGTGAAGTTGTTAAGAGATAAGTCTAAAGTAAACATACATGTGTATCTCTGAAAAACAAGAAAAAGAAAGTCTATGAAATACTGTTTACAACCTGTACAAGCAGCTGTGTGCAGACCTTAGCAAGTGGTTCTGAATAGACCCAGCTCATGAATGTGACTATTCTTCCTAAGCAATGATTGTACATAGTAGAAGCAGCTCTTAAATTTCACCTTTTCTGTACCATCATGGCATAAAGTTCCTGCAAATTCCAAGGTTCAAAACCTAACAATGCTATAGGGAAATCAATCCACTTCAATCTATTGAAGCAAAACCACTCCATGAATATATGACTCATTAAATAGTGAGAGACTGAAATCAAATGGCAGTATCTCTCATTATTATCACTCAGTTTCCAGCAGAAAAATTACATAGAATAGGCCTAATGAGGACCTAGTTGACAGTAAAGTAGAAAAATATGAAGCAACCAAAATTAATGAGGAAGCAGGATCGGAGGTGAAAAGGGTAGAGTTGCTCTTGGTCAGCACAGGTTGATCAGCATCTCTTCCCACTGACTGAACTCATAATCCTCATTACCACGAGGGCAGTGAATCTATTTGCTGCACAGTGTGGCCTTTATGCTGAATAGTGCAACCCTATTTCTGTCAGTTCCAAAGGCTCACCAGAGTCTATATTTGTCTACAATATTGGGTTTTTAGTTTAGAGGTCACTTTTCTCACTCTAAGCATCACAGATCTGCTGGGCCATGGAGCTGCTAGGGTCTGACTCCCCCAAAAATTCACTTCTACATTTCTGGAGGAAATTGAAGCTATCTCAGCAAATTTGTAAGTGGCATATTAATCATTAAGCAAGCAGCTTGCATGACTGTCTTTCCACCTGAGCATACAGTTGTATGCAGCTTTTATCCTTGAAGAATTCTCAGTTCAGTTAGACAAAGGAAATTCTATCCTACAGTTCTTTATCAGATTACTTTCCCCAAGCAGAAGGCATTCCAGAGAGAGGGTGCTAGACCAATGAGCAGACTTCTGAGTCGCACAAGTTCTTTCTTCTCATTGTGGCATGGACCCAAAGCAACAGTTCAAGTTTCTCAGTTATGACTGACTTTTCTCCAGGGAGCCACACATGTTGCTTGTGTCTGCATGTATGTCATCTACAAAGAATTCTTGAGTAGAATTGCTCTGTCTGCCAGAGATTGTTATCACTGTTTTTTTCCATGCTGTCTTCTCTATATTGTCTTTTCCATGAGACACGGACAATTTCTTCTTTCAGACCCAGCATTAGGCTCTGTCAGTACCCTGCCAAACAGGAAGAGAAAAGAATAGACAGCACACCCTAATTCAGCTGCATTTCTCACAACTATGTGGTACTCCCATGGGTCTAAGTGGAAGGGTATTATGTTTGAGATATTTCCCCCAAATATGAATGACAACATTTGCTCTGTCTTGCACAATAGAGTAAATCAGAACTTAAGAACATGTATCTGATCTGTAAGCCTCTGAACCTAGTAAAATCTACAACAGCTGTTTTGCTGGGCTATGAACTTTGCTGGAGGCCTAGCAACCACCATCCAGAAGAATCTGGAGAAAGCTCGTATAAGGGCATTGAACTGTGTAGATGCACTGGTATAGAAAGAACTTCTGTCATCAACCTAGTCTTGCATGGGCAGGGAAAGTCTGGAAGGAAGGAAATGGTCATCTAATAGAAGATCACTATGAATGGTACATGGGCTGGATGATGTCCCACTGAAAAATGCAGAAGGGCATGGCACTTGCCAGGGGTGAGATGCAAGGAGGCATTTAATCATTGCAGCTATAGAAATAGACAGTCACCAGGCAGCTGAAAAGTGAGCAGAACTGTAGCCTGTAGAAAGAGCTGCGAGGCTGACAAAGATCCATGGGTGCCCTCAGTTGGTCACTTATAGCCTGAGGGAGGAAAGCCCTTTGCAGAATGATGGCATGGGGGGGACAAAGGGATAACAAACATTATCCTAAGCTTCATCACGCACTCTATTCCACAGCTGAGGTCAATTCCACCTTATAACAACCATGGGATGACCTGTCATTGTGTGTGGATGTCAGGCACTTAGGAGTCCAACACAGGAGTCCACTTCAGATGTGGATACTCTTTTGCTTGCACATTTTAGCCTGTCTCAAGTCATCACAAGAGGAGGTACAGGTTGCATCTTTCTGAATGCACTCTCTGTCCCAATCTGGCTGATCAACTCTAAACATCTTGGCTTTCTGCTCTGGCTTTGCCTTTGACCTCTCTCAGGTCAAAGAAGAACTTGGTGGAGGAGCAATGGCAGAGTTGCTATCTCAGTAGGTTACAGCATTCATTTCAACAGGGTGCACTGTGATTACAGTGACATGGAAGCAGTGTCACATGCTTTCTGAATCCTGTGCTTTTGTGTCTGAGCCACAGCCAGGTGGACACACAAAGGACATCTTGAACAACCTCTGCTTAGCAACACATACTTCTAATTAAGATGTTCAGTCATCCTGGGATGAAATTATTCCACTGGAACAAAAATAGCAGACCACAGAGGATGTAATGGAGATTTTAAATCAGGGGAAAAAGGGAGAAAGGAGAGAATTACAAAGATTGTGAGGTCTTCTCCAGCCTCATAAGGAAATGAATCAGTTCTAAGACTGGAATAATGTTATGGAAGTCAAACAAAAGAGAAGAAAATTAACATTTTCAGTGCTGACAATGGGGTATGCAAAAATATCGAAGTGTTTAGGAAGCACTAGTCTTGCACAGTCCAACTGGCCAGAAGCTTCTGCAAGATCCCCCACCTCAGAGTGCTGAGAATTCAACTACATTTCATGTCAAACACAAAGTGTCTTTTATTCTCTGGTGTAAGCACAGGCATGCAATTCCCTCCTGCTGAGGATGTTGAGAGGTAAGAAGGCAGCTTGCTCTGACTTCTCAGCACTACACTACCATCTGTATGGTGAGCAGACCATACTTGCAGCCTGGATGTGTGCAGGGAACAAGAGGAGGAATAAAAATAGGAGTGGGCAGAAGGGCCACACAGGTGCTATGGAGGTGATTTTGCACCACATCTGCCCTGGTGCAACTCTCTGTCTCTCTGTGCCACTTACTACAAAGCCACATAGCAGAGAGAGAGGAGACCTGAGCTCTCCTGCTGGGAGAAAAACACCATTAAAGGCTTGGCTGTAGCCAAGGAAGACATGAGTCACAGCCATTTGACACATCTGCATATGGAAGAGAAAGCTAGAAAACAGCCACTGTCCACAAGTGTTCCAGCAGCAAAAAATACAACTAACAGTGTGAGGGCTTTCAGAGGTCAGAGGCCTGGGAGGGCAGGAAGGAACAGGGGAGGCCCCAGCAGTAAAGTTTGCAGAGAGGAGAGGGTTCTGGCCACAGTAGGCTCTTAATGATTACTATTATTGATCTTGAAAGCTGTTTTTCTTTTCTTCAAAGTGAAACAAATCAAGACACAAAACAGATGAACAGGCCAAGGGACACACGTGGCAGGTCAAGGATAAATCTTCTAATTGGCAGGGAAAAACCTGAAAAATGTTCATTTCTTATCTGTTTGAAGTATGGTAGAAACCAAGGTGATGGTCTTCCAAATCCTCTGTGCATGGCTCAAACTTGAACCATTCCAAGGAAGAGGTTTGTCACGGTTTAATCATAGCCAGCAACTAAGCACCATGTGGCTCCTCACTCACTTCCCCCCAGCCAGTGGGATGGGGGAGAAAATCAGGAAAAGAAGTAAAACTCGTGGGCTGAGATAAGAACAGTTTAATAGAACAGAAAAGAAGAAACTAGTCATGATAATGATAACTGTAATAAAATGACAACAGTAATAATAAAAGGATTGGAATATACAAGTGATGCATAATGCAATTGCTCACCACCCACTGACTGACACCCAGTTAGTCCCTGAGCAACAATCCTCCACCCCCACTCCCCTCATTCATATACTAGACGTGACGTCCCATGGTATGGAATACCCCGTTGGCCAGTTTGGGTCAGCTGCCCTGGCTGTGTCCCCCCAATTTCTTGTGTCGCTCCAGCCTTCTTGTTGGCTGGGCATCAGAAGCTGAAAAATCCTTGACTTTAGACTAAACATTACTTAGCAACAACTGAAAACATCAGT
>JAOBAS010000072.1:29485531-29527817 GCA_025311575.1 Elanoides forficatus
AATTTATTGTAAGGATGATCAAACTGTGCTATAGGCTGCCCAGAGAGGTTGTGGAGTCTTCAACTTTGCAGACATTCAAAGTCCAGCTGGACATCATCCTGGGCAACCTATTCCAGCAGAACTTACATGAGGGGGTGAACTAGACAATCTCTAGTTGTGCCAGCCAACCACAGCTGTTCTGTGACTTTGTGAAGCTGTGATTCTATAAGCTGGATCACAGTGTGGAAACTTTTTTCCCCTGATCTCAGGGAAATGCAAACTATTAATTATATATAGATAGATATTGTATAGTGTGATTTTTATGCCAGTTCAAGTTAAGAGTTTAAGCTGGTTTTACATTACCATACAGAGGCCTTGTGTGGGAAAGCTTCTAGCCTCATTTAAGTCAGTAGCAGACTCTGGTATATGTTAATAAGAATGTACACACACCATCCTTTAGGATGTTTAGTTCACATTCCACCGGTGGAAGATATTTATCAAAGCATAGTGTTTAAAAACAAAACAATGTTACAAGTATTCATTAGCTGCTGCTATAGAGATTAATATTACAGAATGTAACCCATAGCAGCCTTTCTCCAAGTATTTAGCCTGTTCTTATTATGTCTGTGTAATGCAGTGATGCTTCTGACCTCCAGAATAGACCATACCCATTTCAGCATTCAACACCTTTATGTCAGCATATAGCAGATTTGTAGAAAAAAAAACCCAACCTCAAAACCCCCCAAAAGGTGACTGAACTGTTTACAAATATGGATCAAATTTAGCAAATGTCTTTGAAAAAAAGAACTGACCCCAAAGACCAAAAAAAAAATGACAACAACAACAACAAAAAAGGAAGAAGTAACAAGAAAATGAAATTAAAATTTTATTTTGAGTCAAAGGAAATACTTCAGTCATCTCTAAATAACTTATTGTTTGCTGTACTAGAAAAAAAAAGGCAGAAAAAAAAAAATCTCAGTTTCATGCTGACCTAGAGTTAGGTCACCTGCATAATTACTAATAAATACTTTAAAATTACTGCCAAATGCTATTGGTTGATATTGGGTCACTTAAATACATGATCATTTACAAACACTAACCCATGGTCTTCACCATTCCTGTAAACTGAATGTGGGTCTTTCTTTCATGATCTGCCTCCAGTTCACACCATCCTGTGTTGTATGGTTTCCCACCTTTCACACTCTACTAATGTCTTGGTGTCATCTCTTTTTATCCCACATTTTAGTACTTGCAAAGTAGTGAATGGTTTTGGTTCCCATTGTTCACGTGCTCCATTCTGTATTATCTTCTAAATAAAAAGAAAAAAGATGGTTATCTAGAACAGTATTTAATAACGATCTTAAAAGAAGGGCCTAAAAAATTCCTATAATAATAATACCTAATTTGGATTCTGTGTAGGCATCTCCACTTATGTAGCCAATTTTTTCTATTTGGTTTTACCAGTCCTTTGTTTGACTAATCTGCTGTTCCCTCTGCTGTCTGGTCACTTATCCAAATATCTCATCTGTTACAACTTTCTCCTGCTAATCATGCTAATCAAGTCAAACCAAGCCTGTAATTGTTTCTTGGCCCTGTAGTTTAACTGTTGAAACCCACTCCTGCTCCACAGCCACTCATGTCAGTCTGCCTAGGAGGTGGAGTTTTCATCCAATATGCAAAAAAACATTCAGACCTCCTGAAATACTTATAAAGTTGAGAAAACTGCAAAAGAGTCCACTTTAAACCAGAGCTGGGAGGAAAGGGAAAAACACTTGAAACACAATACGAACATAAACAATTATCCATAAGCTTCCTTTTTCTGCCTCTATTTGTACTAAAAGCCTGCCCAAACCTCAACCCATTGCAAGTATTCATGTTCGTTTTATTTGAAGAATAGCACTGTGTAAATTGTCCTCTTAAACCAGCTGCTAAAAACATATAACTTTGATGTAGAACAAACATACAAAATAAAAATATTGCATTCTTTTAAAATTGCATCTACCAGCTTTTTTCAAAGAGCCTATAACAACAAGCCTTATCCAAACTGAGATTACGGAAACATACTTCTTTGAAGCACACTGTGGTTACCATTATGTTATACCTTACACTGCTAGCAGAAGCTACAGATAATGTTACATTTCTGTTTCTATTCTAAACTGTTCCCTTTCCATTGCCTTCTGCTCCATTGAGCTTTCATTATTTTCTTTGTTCTCACACCTAGGAAAGCAGAAGGGTGACAGAATCTTACCTGAATTTGAGGGGAAGAACAAAGATTTTTGTATTGGAAGCTCATGACAAATGTTTAAATGTGAGAGTTGACCAGAAGATCAAAGGGCATCACTTAACTCTGAAACTAGATGCATGAAATTGTGAACTTGTTTATGGATGTTGTCTTTTTAAAGCCTACAGTTGCACTTGAAGAGAAGAGCAAAGGCAGTACCATCCATGTTCTGCCTGGTTTGAGGACCTTCCCCACTATCCCTGAAGTTCTTCCCATAACCAGTATAAAGACTTATTCTCTTCAAAATTCTGCTAAATATTTGCCTGAAAAACAATGCATGACAAGGAAACCCTGACAATATACAGGACTGCATTAAGCTGCAGGCCCATCCAGCTATTTTACATCTTGACCCTTTCAGTGGCAAACACAAGATGCTATAGATGATAACTGAAAGGTAGGAGGCAATTGCTCTGTTCTGGTCCATTCATAGGTTATATTAACTGGAGAAGTCAATACTTTTCCAGGGAGATTCCAGGACCCAGGGAAGAGGTACACAAACTGAAGACCCGAGAGGGAGGCTCAGAAAATATGGGCTGTCAGAGAAAGATGGAAAGATCTGAGTTAATTTAACCTCAAAAAAGAGAACATGAGTGTGAGTGGCTTACTAATAGCTTCCTAATGCTCCAGCAGAGGATCACTAAACTTGATTCCTCCCATCTCACAAGGAAATGTCCTTAGCAATCCAATGTAGATGGAAAATGTGGCTGGCACCTCCAATACCAAAATTAGTGGGACCTCGTGTATGCTTCAAAAAACCACAGGTCCTTCTTCTAGGGGTAGAGGATTCTGCCATTAGGATCTGAAGAGGTAGATATTGGGGCCTCACTTAGAGGACACCCACTTTTATCAATTCCTTATAATAATGAGTTTAAAGGCAGGATTTCACCTGAGGTAGGAGATTTTTGGCTTACCATTCAGAAATATCCAGCCCTCCCTAACATGCTGCACTTGGAGTCTTGGTGTTCTGTCCTACTCTCCAAGGTAAAATGCAAATGAACAGGGCAGCATGGATCTAGCTCCCAGTTATTGAGAGCAAAAGTATAAACAAAGTAACACCCTGTGCTGCAGAATCAGCAAACTCCATGCAATGATACTGACTGGAAAACCATTGTACACTGAAGACTTAGTGATCCATATTAACAGCTCATGTGAGTGGGCCCAAGCCAGGGCTGTGCTATGCTCTGCTGTGCTATGTGACATGCACAGCTTGGCCTTCAGGCCTGTCTCATGCTGTGAATACCTATTGGTTGCAGGATAAACTTACCTGGTTGACTGTAGCAGAAGAACCTACAGGCAGCTCCTATTCAGTATTGGTGATTACACCACCTGTATGCCCTTTCCTTTATTGAATAGTGCAGCAACAAGTTACCATGGGAACACCCTTTTGCTGACCAGTGGAAATGATGAATACAATTGTTTTCCTTGTAAGAAAATCGTATGAGAGCTCAGAGGAACAAAATGGGATAAACTTTCCATGGATGGATCTGTGCAGCATGCCACACCCATTCAATATTGCACAATTTGGGATTGCCAGCACCAGAAGTGATGTAAGTTTATCTATACTATACTCTCTTTCTTAATAGTATTATGTCTAATAAATGTCATTTTAAGTGGTACTTTACAGAGTCTGAGTTTCTTTCTTACTGGGATCATAACAAACCATAACAGACCTCCTGATGTTAAACAACACTGTCTTTCCTTTATCTATATTTTCCACTCCAAATTCTGAAATGAACAATCATTTATAGTGTTCCTCAGAGACCCAGTATATGATACTGTAGGATATGTTCATCAGGTTGCCATCCATATTCTGGAAAACACTGGAGCCCATGTTAAGAAAGGGTTGGGATACTAGAACGAAATTGCTTAATCCCACTGTACCATGAGAAATCACCATTGTGCACCTTTCTACTCAAAGAACTTTTGCCTTAAACTTAAAAAGTGGAAAACCTTTTCCATCTGTAGATAAAGAATTGTCCTTCTCAGTTGTTTTTACAATGACAGATGGTGTTTAATTCATTCATTCCAGTAATAAATCTTCTCAAAACTGTAATTTATCCAGTCTAAGTAAAGCCTGCATACCCTTAGAAACCCTCTGATATGTGTCCAGCATCAGTCATGGAGTGAAGACGGATTCTGCTACAGACGTGACCACCTGCCTTTAGGTGCTGTGAGGTTTGGACAACAAGCAGGAGTCTTAAGTAGCAACTTCCTTCATGTGCAGGAAAAATCATAATAAAAAGAAAATTAAGCTGGAAGCCTTATTGTGGAGGCAAAAATGCTTTATGGTTGTGATTAGAAGAGGGATGGGGCACTGCTTCCAATGTTCAGGGAATGGTGTTACTGGAGTAACTGCTAATGTCCCCTCACAGAAGAAACTAAATGAACCAGATGAAGATCTGGCATCTTTGCAGCAGAGCCCAATACCACAGTGACATAATTATTTCTTGGGAAGGTAAATGGAAATTCTGTGCCTAGTCAATGTATGTGACAGACACACAATGGTATGTCTCCCTGGAAGAAGTTTTCAAATGGTCTAATGCTTCCCACAGCTAGTTGATCTATTGTCTCTTTGTAAACTGCTACCTCCTCTTGGAATCCTCATTTCCAGAGGCTCTTTTAGTCTCTTTTCTTGACAGACATCGCTGAAACATTCTGAATTTATGGAGTGAAATTATCAACTGACAGTAAACATATAAAGACACCAGTCCAGAATTTGGTAGGATCAAGAGGGTTCTTCACATTTCCTCCAAAGGTTTTGCATCAACATCTAATCTACAAGAGAAATCTTGTGGAATACACTTAAGGATTAAATTAATGCATTGTGCAAATACATTCAAATTTGGTACAACTTCCATGATTATGTTCCTGCCAGTCAGCATGCATTTTAATGGATACTTCCAGCACCTGTTGCCTGAAGAACAACTAAATTGCATGCTACTAACACAGCTTATTTGCTTTATTGCGTTATAGATGGATGAGTGAAAGAGTGACCCAAAATATTTATGTTTCATATAATTCAGATTTCTGTTTCAAAGGTAACTGTTCTTCCTACTCATACTTTTTACCAGCAAAATAGTCCAAGAACCTGCCAAGCATCCGCAAGGACTCTGACTCCTTTTCCACCATATTACTTGTGTGCATATATGTAAGGCTGCTGTGCCACAGGTTTGGCTGAAGTGGAAAAAAATCCCAAAATAGCAAATCATGTGCTGTACTCCATGCCAACTGAGTAGTCACAAGACAACTATTTCTGTTATCAGACAGGCACCTGCATCTGTACAGGAAGAGCAACAGTGTCCACAGTGGGTTTCTGGTCCTTACAAATTAACTCTGGGAGCCTGGAGATATATTTTCAAACCTGCCCAAGCCTACTATCTCTGTATGCACTATTGTGCTTGTATTATTTCCAGAAATGAACCTAAACCTTAGGAAGGGTCCTGCAGAGGTAGGTAAAAAAGACTCACTTATATCCAGCATCCCCAGATGGCTGAAAGCAATTACAGATTACAGACAGACTGCAGTAAGCAGTGCCTAATGAAGGAAGTCCAGTAAATGGAACTTGGCTTGGCTTTTATTTTATTATGTTTTCTTAAATAAAAAGGGGGGAGGACTCTTCTGGAACAACACTAATGTGGCTTTGTAAGGGAGTATCTTTCCTCACATTATTGGTGAAGAAAGATTTTCTTTTCACAGTAGTCCTTGCTTGACCACCCTATGGCAAAGAGTGAACAAACCCCATTAAACCACAGTGTTTACGCCACTTGGCCCAGCATGGACATAGAGGGAAGGACAAGGATCCTGAAGTGTTATCTGGGAGGAAAACAGGAGTCATTCTAAAGCCCTGTGCATCTGTGTGAAGTGTAACCATTTTTTTGTCTCTGTAAGTACTGCAGCCTGCCTAGGTGTCAGACCAGCATGTTACACACAGCTCTCCAGGGCCTTCATAACTACAGCTGCATCGAAGTCTTAGTCCGAGAAGGAGACAAGAAGATTCTGTTACTGAGCAAATGTTACTAACAAAAGGATCAGCTGTCATAAGGACTTGCAAGAACTGGAATAAGCATTTCCTTACATATTTGGCAAAAGAGAGCCTCATAGAACCACAGGAAAGGAGCAAGAACAGGCATCTTATGCTGTGCTGGACAGAAATGTATCTGCAAGACTGAGCTGATGGATTCTTTTGGCACAAACTGAAACTTTCAAAGTGAATTTGAAGTCCTACATAAAACATTTCACAGAAATCCAAAATTAGGCCAGCACAACAGAGATGGCTAGAGAAAAAGAAAGGAAAAGACTGTTTTGTGTGGTGTGGGTTTTTTTGGTAGTGGGGGAGGGAGCTGCAGGGGTTGTCTCCTGTGAGAAGCTGCTAGAAGCTCCCCTGGCTCCGAGTTGGACCCGCCTCTGGCCCAGGCCGACCCAATCAGTGTCAGTGGTAGCACGTCTGGAAGAACAGATTTAGGAAGGGGAACTGGTAGTGAGTAGGGGGATCGGAGTGTGAGAGGAACACCTGTGCAGATACCGAAGTCAGTGAGGAAGGAGGGGGAGGAGGTGCACCAGAGGAGGGGATGCCCCTGCAGCCCATGGTGAGACAGCAGGCTGTCCCCCAGCCCATGGAGGTGAACGGTGGAGCAGATGCCCCTGAAGATGGCCATGACTCCATTGGAAAGCCTGTGCTGGAGCAGTTTGTGACTGTGGATCAGCCTGCGGAAAGGACCCATGCCAGGGAAGTTTGGGAAGAACTGCAGCCTGCGGAAAGGACTCATTTGGAGAAGTTCGTGAAGGACTGTCTCCCATGGGAGAGACTCCACGCTGGAGCAGGGGATGAGTGAGGAGTCGTCCTCCCCTTGAGGAAGAAGGAGCAACAGAGACCAGGTGTGTCCAGCTGACCCCAACCCCATCCCCTATTCCCCTGCACTGCTGGGGGGAGGAGAGAGAGAGAAGCAGTAGAGGAGTTGAGGCGGGAAGGAGGGAGGGGTGGGGGGAAGGTTTTCTAAGGTTTGATTTTACTTCCTAATGTGCTTGTTTTGTTTTGATTTGTAGTAAATTAAACTGATTTTGTTTCTTCCCCAAGTTGAGCCTGTCTTTTGCCCTTGACCGTAAGTGGGGAGTGATCCCTCCCAGTCCTTATCTCAACCCACGAGCCTGCCTTTATGTTTTCTCCTCATCCCACCATGGCCAGGGGGGTGGAGTGGGGAGTGAGTGAGCTGCTGCGTGGTGCTTTTTTACCGGCTGGGCTTAAACCACAACAAAGACTCAACATGCAAAGGTAGAAGAAAGAGTGAGCCCTTTCTCCTTGGTGTTCTGTAGCTGCACATAGCAGTTGAGGACTGAAGAGAGAATACAAAAGCAGCCAAAATGGACCACAAAGCATGGGAGGACCCTGGCAGCAGAACTAAGAGCTGCTTATGTTAGTAGGAGTTGGTCAAGACAACACCCCACTTCAGCCCACTGGTTTGCATTTACTGATTTTCAAGACACTGTGAACTTCTGCTGAATATTATCCAGGCAGTTTTTCCTATCATGTCTCTTTGGTATAGAATGTCGTTTGATTTGTTAAAATACAAGTAGTTGCTTCTCTGATTTCAAAGTTCTACAAAAGCTTTGTCAATTCCAACCACTCATAGTTCTCATGCTTTTATCCTAAGGTTTGAGATTGTCTTCACGCTCTAGTCACTGGAGTAACATCATGAGTTGAAAAATCAGCTTCCACTAGGAAAGAGAAGGAAAAGAAACAAAAGAAGTCTGTGTTCTTACAGTTACAAATAAAGACCTAAAGCTCTATGGCCTTACATTAAAAGTTATTTAATTTTGGCCACACTTAAAATAATTTTGATACATAAGATTAGCTGAAAGATAAATATTTTTAAATTACTTATGGTTTCCTTTTTTGACTCCATGACTTTTTTCTGGTTTGAGTCATGAAAGCTGAATATGTTTCATTCTCAAGCCTTTCTGTGCACTGGAGACCTCTAAACCCCCATTATCTTAATGAACAAAATTAAATAATCCCATAAGTCCAGAAACTGGTGTTTTAAGACAGGAAATCTGGTGAAATGCCAAGTGCTGGTTGTTCTGTATTGCTTCACATCCCTCCAGTAACAGTTCTCTACCCTTAATACTGTTCTTAGCAGACTTTCACTCACCTGTGTTGGAGAGTTATTAATCCCAGGATGAACCATGGAAGCAGGTTATACAGAATCTGCATAATGTATTACCAGCACAGCTCAGAAGATGCAGTTGGCAATTCACTGCACAAAAGCTGCCTTATTCCTGCTGAGACAATGCTAAGGAGACTGCAACTACCTACTATATCTGAAAAATAACACTTACAACTCAACTGATGTTTTATTCAGAGGATTAGATTTGTTTGACGGTTTCACATCTTCAGGCATTATTTAATTAATATTATGAGGTAAGCTAATAGCTGCTTTTTTTTTTTTCTTTCTAGTGACTAACTACACTTAGGTGATGAAAGGCACTACTATAATCTAATGCTGCAACATCTGGTCTCCTTCATTTTCTATCAGAATCATCACGCGTAATCAACAGATGTGTAATTACAACGAAGACACTACTATTTAGTGCAAATTGAATTTCCAAGCGTATTTCCAGGGTTTTCTGGTTTCTGGCACACAGGTTAATGTCAAGTGATAACAATCACCTCTCAGTGACTGGAAAAAAACCAACACTTTGAAGCAAGCTAAGGCACCACGGCAGTGCATATCTCACGGTTCTAGCAGCACTGCCTCAACGTGCTCTGTTTCACTGTCAAAAGACCAGGCAACAGCTGCAGTTTCATCAGCTGGGTACAGTGCCCACCCATCTCGGGAAAGACAAAGTTCAGCATCTCTACTGAGAAAAGAAATGTAATGAAGAGCAATATGTGGTAACCTATAAGCAGCTTATGGGCTTTTCTAAGATTTTCTGGGATGAATGAGGTAACATCTGAAGATAGAACTAAGCCATAAAATTTGAATCCCTATATAGGTAACCATTAAGTTTGAGGCTATGCATTATTCTTCTGTTGATATTATGGCAGCATGGAGAGGGAAAGTATCTCTGGTGAGGCTCCAAGGAGATACGCAGTAAGAAAGAACCCCTCCCCTGAAGTGTCTGCAGCTCAAACAGAGATGAGACAGGATAAGATTTACTGGTGCCAAGTATGAGTTTAGCAGAAGAAGCAACCTCAGGATTCGTATTACCTTAATGACATACCAGTGTCTAATGTATCATGAGATGCTGTAGTCTTAGTGACTTTGGTCTTGTTTCATGGTAGACTGAACTGAACCAAAAAAAACCCCACAAGGTAATAGAGCAGTAATGTTTCTAGCCTCAAAGCCAAGACTAGAGAGTCTCTGTCTCCTGAGCTTCATAACACAGAAGACTCTAATATACCTCAGGTTTGATGCAGCAAAAAGAAACTTACTTGACAACCTATCCTTTACCCACTGCCAGTGAGACAAACAGTGGATTTCAATAAGCCTTGGAAAAGGAGCAAAAACCTGGAGAATGGAGTGCTCACAGCCTACTAACCTCTCCTGTGCTACTAGCAATAGACAAAAGACCACTATATTCAAACCAAACCTGCATCAGTACATCTCTAAATTACTGTACTGCCTACAACCATTGAGGTACTGCTTCAGAAAGGTCTGAAATATGTAGGAGAACGAGGCAGAAATATACCTTCATCAAAAATTGAATGCAAGCCACACAGTGGGTTAAAGTTAGATACAATTCACTTTAGTTTCTTAGAGATAATAACACTTTTACCTTCTTATAGACTTTCACTACTAAGCCTATTTCTGGGTATACTCCAGGTTGCTGCTATTGTTGTCTTAACATGCACATTGTCTAACAATGACCACTTAGTTTCACTCAAGCTGTCAGTCAGTTTTCAGATTTGGGCTTGTAAAGTGACACATATGAAGCTTTCTTTCCTACATGACAGCAGACAAAAATGATCCTGAGAAAGCAAAGCTGTATTTACCAGGGAAGTACAGTTAATCTCAGCTCAACCTCTCTCACATATTCCCATAAAAACTCTCCTAACCAGATCTCACAACAAGTTTCTCCCTCCCTTGAAAGCCATGCTCTGATTCACTGGCCAGTGATGAAGAAGTCAGCTTTGTCCCCATTGCTGCTGCAGAGCTCTTGTTTGGCTGTGCATGGGTCAGCCAGGCCTGCTAGCTCTACCTGCCATTGAGGCAGTTATCAAGGGCAAGATGGCTCTCTTGCAATGGCCCAGATTTTGCCCACCTCCCCAGGGGAGTGTAGCTGGTTAGATACAGCTTGGAAGACCAGTAGCCTTAGGTCCCTTCAAACAGAAAAAATTTGCCAATTGACAGAAAGAGACAAATTGTCCAGAGGGCAATTCAAGTCGTAGCATGGGATGAATCACAGTGATTCTTCCTACTGTCTGGAGGCCTCTTTTTCTCCATATTGCCTGTCAAACAAGTCCAGGGCAACCAGGTTCAGAGGCTTTGTTGAAATTAGAATCTATCACAGTGGCAAATTTCCTCTTACCTGCAAGGCCAGACATGCTGTCAAAGGAGAAAATTGTATTGGTTTGATATGATTTATTCTTGACAAATCTGTATCACCTGCTTTCTATCAATATGCTCTTGGGAGCTTGTAAATGTATTTCTTAATAATGTGCCTAAGAATCTTTCCCCAAGTTGAAGTTGTTCCCCATGGTCTCATTTTCCCTTTTTACAAAGAAGTAGGACGCCTGACCTTCCCAGGCTCCTGGGAATTTCTTCAGCCTCTGTGACTCATTAAATATTGTATTATAGGCCTCTCATGAGGCCCTAGCAATAAAATCTGGTAGCAAAGCATTAGATCTTAAGAGCTACTTAAAGGATCTTGCCACTCTGTGCGGCCCCTCCCCCAGTTAAATTAGTCATAACTGGCTGTCTTGTGTCCCAGGTCATTTTTAGTTCTCTGTGATTTAAAAAAATACTTGCAGAGCAATCAGATGGGACAGGACACACAGTGCTGATGTGAATGAATACCTTTGAGGCTAGCACAGACCAAACTATTCAGGCAGCCAGAGACTGAGTTCAGTCCTTGTTTCCCAGCTGTCTTCTAGGTGGCTCTTTCTGATGCAGTTCAGTTAGTAGGTATCTATCATTCAACAGCATGTGCTGTAAATCAGTTCCTCTAGATTCACTGAATAACTGAATGTGGAGATCTAGTCCAAGCCCTGGGAGAAACTAGGGGAAGAAAGAGCAGCTTTGGCTTAAAATATTGAAGCAGCATGTGTTTTTAATAAGTATTTCCATGATTTCCTTTTCTTTTCAAGCTGTGACTGAATTTCCTTCTCCATTCTGTCAATATAGCAGACTTCAAAGAACCCTAAGCTTTTCAGAGAGTCTATTTTTGTCTTCAGCCTTTGACTCATCACCCATAGGTTGCCAGGACTGAAAGACCAAATATGTTAGGATAGTGACCACAGCAGTGTGCCATGATTTCTTTATTATCCAAGCCTGATATTTGAAGTTGGGTCTGAATCAGTGCAGCAGGACAAGTCACAAAACTAAAATGATATATGTGTTTTAATTATATTTACACAATATATACAAAATATATAATACATGGATAATAACATGCAGATTTTTTAATGTATGTGAAAATCTGTACATAACTCAGCCCTTCATTGTTCTGCACAAAGTGTCAGATGGCCTTCCTCTTCAATGTGGGGATCTAACAAGTTGTCATTCCCTTAACAACATAGATACAGTTCATTGTGCCACAGGAAATTTTCCTGTGGTTGGATAACCAGACTTCATTAAAGGCATCAAAATACATAGATAAGATACAGATGCTGTCACATCTTTGAACATGTTACTGCAAGGGTTAATTGCATTCCAGCTTAAAAGTGAGAACCTTATTTCTAATCTGAATAAAGTCTAGCTATGGATTCCAGGCACCAGCTTCTCATGGCAGATTTTGCAGCTAAAGAAGCCTTAGTGATCCAAACCTCTGGGTCCCATGTGTTGTTATCAAATTCCTGGTTCTTGACGTTTTCACTGATTTAGCTGGGAGGAAGGAATGGATTTCCTCCTACTTAACTAAACTCTGTCCTCTTTCTCCCAACTGTCACCATTTCCAGAAACTGTTAGAGTAGAGGTACTGCAGTCACAACCATAGCCTGTGACTCAGAGCTGGATACCACTCCTGGCAGAAATAATGGTTTTCCTCCAAAGAATAATGGTGTGACCTCTGACTCAGAATAAGATGAACTCAGGATTGGTAAAGTTCATCTCATAGTTTTGGTTTTGCTTTTTTCCCATTTGTAAGAAAAAGGTGAAGAAGTGTTTTGTTTTCTCTTAATGATATTAAATTTCTGTGAAATTTCCTATATCAGGGATATTTTTAAAATAAGTGTCCCTTGTAGTTCCATCTACAAAATTTAAGTTCTCCCATTTACAAAAAAACCCTTATCTGTAAAAAAATTAGGCTTGGTTTGATGTGTCTGTTATGCCACAATGACAGAGTACAGTGCACTTATATTCAGTGGGCTACAATGTTTAGTCTGAAACTTCATCACCACAGAACAATGTTCTGTTTTTGTAAACAAATAAGCAAAATTAAGTTGCCAAAGCTTTGAAATTAAAATACAATTTCAGAATATATACAAATGAGAAAATATGTTCTGGGATTCTCATCATAGTACATTAAAAATGTTTGCTTGTGCTTTTTGGCAGTATACAAGGACACAGAGAGATATTCACTTACATACAAGTCCAGCTCCAAGAAGTAGTGGATGGATGGATGGATGGATAGATGGATGAATAAACAGATAGACAGATGCATGGAGGAATTATTTCATGAACAACTGACTAAAAGGTTGCGCAGATGGAGGTGGTACCATCAGAACGGCCTTCAAAATTTCTGAAAAAGAAAAAATAATAACTTAAGATTTCTTTTATACTACACAAATAAAAATGGATACAAGTATTTTATTAATATTATGAAAAGGCTGAGATCAGGACATTCTTGGAATTACCTTGAAAACAAAAACTTACATTACGGAACATTAAGAATTGTGTCTTCTCTGTGCCTCATACCCTCTGACAAAAGAAAAGTGTAAACCCCAGGGACTTTAAGACTGTCATTGATAAAACACTTAGAATTCTTATGGAAACATGGCCACTAAAGATTTGAAAAGCGGGTCAGAGGCCATTCTGCAAAATTCAACCTTCTCCTAGCAGATGTAGGGCAGAGCAGTCTGACCTAAAGGAACTAGGACAATAAAACACAAAGTATGGGCTTAATCTGTCATCCATAAAGAGATTAATAGGAGATATAACAACAAGTATAAACAAGAGATAATCTTGGCTCAAGCATCATTGGGGAAATAAGGTTACTTATACTTTTCATTATTTAATCAAATCCAAAGGCTCAAGCACTAGCTACAGTACTCAATAACCTGAGCTAGAAAATTATTCTTCCTGGAATAAGTGAAGCTCACAACATGGATTTTTACTTCCCTTCCTTCCCTCCTAATGCCTGCTTTTGCCACAAAAGAAATTAGGTCAATGTTCTCCAAGCTTTTTTGACTGCACAATCCTACCAGGAAAAATTTTTTGAGCACACAACCCCAATATATGTATATATGTTTATTTATTAGTTATATACATGTACTACTGTAGGAATATATTACGTGCATTATAAAACATGCACCAAAATAGAAATTTAAAAAGATGACATAAACATGAAATAAACAATATTTTAAAATTTTTGTTTATTTCATTTTATTTTATTAATGGTACAAAAAATATTTTATTCTCATGCCCCAGTGGATTGTCCTATGCAGCCCTTGCAGTGTGAGCACCCCACTTTGGAGACCACTTCCCTAGAGGATGTCATTCTAGACAGAGATGGAGAAAATTGACAGAACTGCAGAAAGGTGAGTCCCAAATACCTTTTGGCAGAGAGGACAGATCTGGGATTTATGCCATGGGAATGGGAACACTTGGAAGGATTCCCAGGTACAAGAAGCATTGTCCTATTCCAAGCACGAAAACACTGTAATTCAAATCTTCAACTGGTCAGCTGCCTTTAAAACAGGGAATTTGGGTGATTTTTCTCTTTGCCATCAGTTCCTGCTTGCTGCTTTGTATGGTATACTCAGGTCTACACATTCAAGTCTACTTTCAAATGTTCTCCTCAGCCATGGAAAATAAATTAAAGTTTTCTTAAAAATTAAAAAACAAACAAACAACAAAACCAAAAAACAACACCAGAAAACCAAACCAAACAAAAAAAACCCCAAAAAAACCCCATGCTGCTCTCCCTGTTCCTAGTCCAGTTGTTGGAGCTTTAAGAAAGGCTCCACTCAGCCTGTTCAATTAAATAAAAACTCTTAAATTAAATTCTTAGTTGGACTAAACAATTTATAAGCAACAAAGGCAGGATACCCAGCTCCTGAAGCAGATGGGAAGGAAGGTAACAGTGCATGAGGCTGCAGGTTTTCTTCTCTTGCAATATGTTCTAATTACTCTTGGTACCATACAAAAACAGGAAAAAACTGGCTCACTGAAAAATACCTGAAAAGCTATTGCTTTTCAGGAATACAGGTGGACATATTGACAATGTGTTAATCATTTACAGCATCATTTAAACTAATACTAGACTCCGAGCTAAACAGGGAGTTCTCCTATTGGCAAAAAAGTTTTCATGAATTCAATAATAAAGTTATTATATAATTATTTATATAATAGATAATTATTTATATACTATCTAAAGGGGTTATCAGCTACCCACTACGTTTATTTTGAAGTCAGAGATGTGACTGCATAATGTGCAATAGGCAGAAAAGCAGGATGAACTTTACACAGCAAACCCACCTGAAAAATCCCTAGGAGCCTCCTGCCAGTACAGCCAGTGCTGCAGTCTCTGCTGCCTCAGTTTCCCTATTGTGGTACACATCCTTGCTAGATGAATGTTAGCTCAGGTGCAAGTAATCTTGGAAGTGGTATCTGCTCTGGCTGTCGGCATCACCCTAATATAGGATCCAGGTCATGCCTATGTAACATGCTTTCCTTTCTGCACACAAAGCTGCTGAATGCTGAACAGGGGAAAGATGGCAGCACTTTTACACTTTTCCAAATTCATTCTCCATGAACCTATAGCATAGGCAGTACCTTCAGTACCTTTCCTTGATTTCTATTAAGTGACAGTTAAGAGGGTGCCAATGTCTGTGGCAAATGCAATGTTGGAGAAAAAAATTAAGCTAGTTTCCAGTCCTTAAGCCTGCCTTTTTCTCTTCACAAAGGCAACAACAAAATAATTTTGCTGCTTGACTGTTTAGTCCTCCCTGAGGACCGAAATAATTTCCCAGTCCCAGTCCTCATCTTCATTCTCAGCTAGACAACTCCAGAAATGTATGAATATTAAATGCAAAATTAATTGAAGGCAAATGGAAATGGGGTTGATTGAGTAATCCAACAAAGCAACAGTAGGCCTCTGCTGGAGAACCTACAGAAAATCTAATGAAATAGAACCAATCTTTATTGTTAGTATTTCCCAAGAGGACCTTTTCTTGGTGAATACTGTTATTCCCGCGTATGAAATATTCAGTACAAAATCTGCTTTCACATTCAAAGGAAAATGCTTCTATGACCACAAATCTCTCTTGAGACAGAAAATGCTCTGGCATTAAAAGCTAGGGCATAGAAGGCTTTATCTCATGGTGGGTCTCCCATGAGAAATGTTGTAAAGGGATGAAGTCTCCAGCCTGCATGTGTTTTTTCATTTTCTTGTCTGTCTCACACATATTGTCCTTATCAGGTATAGGAACTTTGCTGTTGTATACCATCTCGTTTTTTCTTTCTACAGCACCAGCTATAGCTCCACGTCTAGCTCTCTCCTAAACAAAAAAGATATTGTTCCAAAATTCCAGATACAACCAGAATGTGTTATTACTGTGTTGTCCAGCATCCAGAGAGGTAGGCTCTGTGGTGTAGTTCTGTGCATGCTCAGACTGAGGGGTCATTCCCTACTGGAAATGGTTTACAATAGAGGAGCACAGGCAAGGCAAAAGGACCAATACCTATTGTCACTGAAGTGGGGAGAAAGGGCGTGAGTTTCTCAGAGCTATACCAGAAGACTGTGATACCACTGAAAAATGAAAAGCCCTTAGATTTATTTCATAGACTCATAGAATCATAGGATAGTTTGGGTTGGAAGGGACCTTTAAAGATCATCTAGTCCAAACACCCTTCCTGTGGGCAGGGACATCTTTCACTAGATCAGATTGCTCAAAGCCCCATCCAACATGACCTTGAACACTTCCAATGATGGGGCATCCAAATTTCTCTGGGCAACATGCTGCAGAGTCTCACCAGTCTCATAATAAAAATTTCATCTTTATATCTAATCTAAACCTACCCTCTTTTAGTATAAAACCATTGCCCCTTGTCCTGTTACTACAGGTCCATGTAACAAGTCTCTCTCTTTCTTATAAGCCCTCTTTATTTATTGAAAGGCCACAATGAGGTCTTCCCAGAGCCTTGTCTTCTCCAGGCTGAACAACCCCAAGTCTCTCAGGATTTCCTCATAGGAGAGGTGTTACAGCCCACTGATGATTTCCATGGCCCTCCTCTGGACCCACTCAAAGAGGTCCATGCCTGTCTTGTACTGAGGACCACAGAGCTGGATGCAAAACTCCAGGTGGAGTTTCACAAGAGCAGAGTAGAGGGAGAGAATCACTTTCCTTGACCTACAGGCCACACTTCTTTTTATACAGCCCAGGATATGGTTGGTTTTCTGGGCTGCAAGCACCCATTGCTGGCTCATGTCCAGTTTTTCATCCACCAGTATCTGCAAGTCCTTCTCTGCAGGGCTGCTCTCAATCTATTAATCACCCAGTCTATATTTATATTGAAATTGCTCCAACCCAGGTGCAGGACCTTGTACTTGGCTTTGTTGAACTTCATGAGTTCAGTGGCATGGCAACTACATCAGCCAATTCCCTCAGGACCCTGGGTTGCTTCTCATTGAGCCTTATGGACTTATCTATGTCCACATTCTTCAATTGGTCTCAAACCTGGTCTTCACTCCCCCAGTCCCTACCTTGAGGTTCAGGGGCTTGAGAGATGTGGGAAGAGAGATTGCCAGTGAAAACTAAGGCAAAAAAGTTGCTGAGCACCTCAACCTTCCCCACATAGGTTGTCACTAGTTCTCCTGTCTTATTTATTGGGGGGCTACATTTTCTTTAATTTTCTGTTTCTATCCAAAATACATGTAGAAGTCCTTATTATTCTTCATATCCCTTGTCAAGTGCAGCTCCAACTGTGCCTTAGCTTTCGTGTTCCCATCTCTACACATCCAGGCAGTGTCCCTACATTCTTCACAGGATACATGTCCCTGGTTCCACTGTCTTTGCATTTCTATCTTACACTTTAGTTTGACCAGAAGGTCCTTACTAAGTCATGCTGGTCTCCTGCCTTCCTTGCATGGTTTCTTAGACATGGGAATCAAGAACTCTTGCACTCTGAGAAGAATGTCCTTAAGAGCTGCCAGCTCTGTTCAGCTCCTTTATCCCTGAGGGCAGTTTCCCACAGGGTCCCAATCTACTAATTCCTTAAACAACTGGAAGTTTGCTCTCCTAAAATCCAGGACTCTATGCTCAAGATTGTGAATTCCATCAGAGCATGATCACTAAAGCCCAAGCTGCCTCCAATCTTAACATCTTTAATTAATTCGTCTGTGTCAGTAAGCAGCAGGTCTGGTAATGCTTCTCCTCTGGTTGGGCTTTCTATCACCTGGATTAAGAAATTATCCTCAACACACTCCAGGAGTCTCCTGGACTGCTTACAGCTTGCTGTGCTGCTTTTCCAGCAGGTGACAGAGTGGTTGAAGTTCCTAGCAGGATCAGAGCCTGCAAGTGTGACGCTTGCCATTGTTAATGTAAGAATGCTTTCTCAACAGGCTCCCCTTGGTTGGGTGGCCTACAGTAAACACCAGCTACAAGGTTTCCTTTGTTGGCTTGGCCCTTAATTTTTACCCAGAAGCTCTCAACCAGTTCATTGCTGTTTTTCAATGACAGCTCTGTGCAGCCTACTCATTTTTTTACACAGAGGGTAACCCACCCACTCACCCTGCCTCTTCCTTGCCTATCCCTTCTGAACAGTTTATAGACATTGATTGCAGTGCTCCAGTCATGCACATTTCAGTGATAGAGATTAGACCATAGCTTTCTAGCTACACAGTGGCTTCCAGCTCTTCCTATTTGTTACCCATGCTGCATGCATTGTTACAGAGGCACTTCACCTGGGCTATCAACCATTTCACCTTTTTAGATGAACACCCTCTAGTTCCTTTCAGGCATTTCACAAGTGTTTCTGTGTTGGTTCCTAATACATCAGCAGCCACCTGGCTCTTCTCTGTTGCTCAAAACCCCATCTCCCTCACCACTAAACCTGTTAAAACTCTCCATGTAAGTCTGGCCAGCTTGTTGGTTGGTGAGAACCCTTCTGTCCCATCTGGTCAGGTGAATCCCATCATCTCACAACAGACCCAGCTTCCCAAAGATACATCCATGATCATAAAAGCTAAAACCTTGAGTGTGGCACCAGCCATGCAGCCAGGCATTCACCTTTCAATTTGTCTCCTCCTTTCTGAACTCCTGCTGGAAGGTTAGAGGAGAACACCACCTGTGCCCAGATCCTTTTAACATTGCTCTGAGGGACATATAGTCTCTTCTGAGTGTTCAAAGCTGCCTTGTCACAGACCCTATGTAGAATAGTAGGAGCAGATGGTTATTTGTAGGGTTCACTAGGCTCAGCAGCCTCTCAGTGACATTATGAATGCAAGCTCCTGGTAGGCAGTAAACTTTTCTAGAGAAATAGTCTGGATGGGAAACAGGTGCTTTGATGCTTCTCAGTAAGGATCTCCAATTACTAATACTTCATGTGCTTTTCTGGTGGCAGTTGCTCTAATGCCAGTGGTCAGATTAACTTTGGTTGGCTTTTCTTGGATCCTGTCCATTACTAATGCACATTTATTTCTCCAGCCCCAGAGGGTTGTATCTGTTGTGTACAGACACTTCAGGGGAAGATTGTCCATGCAGATACAAGGGTCCAACCTCCTTCATCTCATGAGTTACTAGTGTCAGAAAGCTTGAGGCTGGATTCAGGCTTACCTTCCCTTGTGCAGCCTTCAGGCAGGGCTGTTAGTCTGGGACAGCACGCTGTACCACTTACTGATCTCAGTCTCACATTCCTAGATACTGTGTTGCCTGTTGAGCTCCTCATGAAGTAGAGATAATTTTTTGAAGAATTATTCCAGCTGGCCCTGCTTGCAGCTATGACATCCACCATGAGGAGTGGATGCTAGGGGGGCTTCAGGTGCCGGAGCAACAGCACCTGGTCTGGATAGCTATTTCAGTTCTTGGGAGGTCTCTTTGGGTGGAGATGTCAACATAGGTGTAGTGCTTCTTCTTAGGTTTCAACCTCAGCCTTGCAGTTGCAATGAGTGGACACAATTTTCTTTCAGCAGGCAGTCTCCTTTAAAGAAAAAAAGGCCTGCCTATAAAGTGGTAATTCTTTTGAAAGACTTCATCTTCTAATTCAAATTAAAATTCTCTAGAGACCTCAAGCTTCTGGGCAGGCTTGCACAGCCACCAGCTAGCTGGGGTGACTGTCAGGGCTGCAACATAAGCCTGCTAGTGAGCAGAGCAGGCAGGAGGAGCCCAACAACCAGCAGAGTACACTGCCTTTCTTGCACTATTTCTCATGCTAGCACCCCTTTACCACATAGACAGTCTAATATTTCCAAATTCAGGAGGTTACATTTTTGAGCTTTTGTTTCTGTTTTGCATTGCTAGACAAAGACAAATCCCAGTTGTCCACATAAATTAGAATCAGGTCTTCTGTGTGTTCTGTAAATTACACAGAACCAAGTGATTTCAATAGAGACATACAAGAAGAATAAATTCAGAGCTCTCTTAATTCTCTTGGCTTTGTGCATAACCATAGTTGTTCCAAACTTCTAGCAGAATCTAGGGACTGTGCTTTACCCCAGAATCTTCTGCTCTACATTTTTTAGATTTTTATGCATGTATTTAATTTTATAAATATTGTTTTATTTTACAGGGAAATGAGAAGTCATGTGACAAATAAAACTCAGCAGCTGGCAAGCAGTGGCAAAATCCCAGAAGAAGTTTAAAACTTCTTATTAATGTATTTTTAAGACCTTTCTAAAGGAGAGTGGAAAAAAAAAATTACAGCAAACTCTGGAACTCCAACTTTAATTTTCTGGCATTCCTTTCCTGTGGAAAGCTCCCCAGAATGTTACTTTAGAGACCAGGGACAGCAAGAATGTAGAAATATTATAAGACATTAGAACTAAAGCCAGGAAACAAAAAATGAATGGACCACATGGTGAGTTTCAGCAAAGGACTAAAACACTGTCAAAGTCACTGGTGGTCCTCTCCTTCGCACCACTCAGTATGTAGTGTAAAGCAACTTAAGCTTGATTATTTAGTTCTTTTTCATTATTTTCTTTCCCTTTTCTCTTTCCCCAAACGTGTGCTTTGTGACATTTTGCTATAAAAGCAGCTTGTAGTAGTTTCAT
Organism: Elanoides forficatus; assembly: GCA_025311575.1. Taxonomy (NCBI): domain Eukaryota; kingdom Metazoa; phylum Chordata; class Aves; order Accipitriformes; family Accipitridae; genus Elanoides; species Elanoides forficatus. Next base: position 29,506,377 of record JAOBAS010000072.1, read on the forward strand.
GTATAATGTGACAACTGGCATCTTCTGACAACTGTCATCTTTTCATAGAAATATGGTGCAGAGCAGGAAAGCTCCAGCACTCATTGGTGCATTATGGTTTGTTTCTACCAGACACTCAGTAATGCAAGATTCACAGCACAGAGTAATTTGGCTCAGATCAGAAGCAGCAGGACTGGGGAGTATGTAAAAAAAAAATTAAGGGGTTAATAAATATTGAAAGGTAGTGACATCGTACTCTGGGAAAATGCTTAATGCAAAAGCTGTCCCTCTGAACTGCCTTAAAGTGATTCAGCTCCTTGGTTTTTGTTCTTTTGTTTAGAAGAAAATAGAAAGCTCTGCTCTTTGTCACAGCATAACCACAGAGCCTCACAGCTGTCCTTGGTTACAAATAAAGGTAAGACAAGGAGTGACAGACACTTCTGCTACAAGATGAATCAACCCACCTCAGTTCTGCCCTGACCCTTAGATTGGTTAGCCTTGTGGTGAAACAAAAACACTTAGTACCTTTTTTAAGGTATCTCACACACAGAGTACTTAACCCAAGGTAAAATGAAAGTGCCATTTTCGTAAACCATGATGGCAAGTTCCACCTCTGGGCTCTAACTTACCACAGCATGGGCTTAGTGCCTCATAGCCTGACTGATGTCAAACTTGCCAAGAACTACTCTGTTACTCATCCCTCTGTCTCTCCATCTCTGTGTTCCCATTTGAGCAGAAGTTTGTTGTCACAAATCAGAAATCCTTCAGAGGATGGTGTCATGAAGAGAACTATCAAAAGGAAGTGTTCTGAAAAGGGTGCATAAAAGATGAATGTACATGTGTGTTATGCTGTGTGTTAAGCATGAATTTTATTGGTGACATTCAGTTTGGCTAAATATTCCACACTTAGAGAAGAACAGTTAACTTTCATGGAAAATCAGGTATTTTCCAGGTACATTGATAAAAAGAGCATGATATTTAAGATCATGGAAAAAAGATGAGTGGGGTAAGGGTGTAGATGCAGGGAAAGCATTGGATGTCACTGACCTTGACTTTAGCAAGATTTTCAACATGGTTTCCCACAGCATCCTTGTATCCAAGAAGGAACTTAATGGTCTAGACAGGCAGATTACTGCCTGGGTGAAATGTTGAGTGTGTCATTGGGTTCAAAACATAGTGGCTGATGTGTGCTGCACTTGGGCTAAATGACAGGAGGCTTTCCTCAGGGATTTGTCCTGAACCCTATTTGATATTTGATATTGTTATCAATGACCTGCATGAGGACACAATGAATCTCATCACATCTGAGGATGACACCAAATTGGGGGTGCAGTTAATTCATGTGGGGGCAGACCTGCCATTCAGAGACCTAGACAAGCCAGAGAAATGGGCCTGGAGAAACATCATTAAATTTGACAAAGAGAAATGCAAAGTTGTGCACCTGTGAAGAAGGCTTGTTCAGCCTGCTGAAAAACAGAGCTTTGAAGGGACCTAATAGTTGTCTTGCAGTATCTACAATGTCATAAAGAAGACCTAGCAAGACTCTTCACAGTGGTGCACTGAAGGAGAACCAGAGACAGTGGTCAAAAATTAAATCGGTGGAGGTTCAGATGGATATAAAGAAAAAAATGGAAGAGTTTTCCTGCAGAGGCTGTGTAGTCTTCATCCTTGGAGGTTTTCAAGACTTTTTTCAAGACTAAAGCCCTGTGCAACCTGGTCTGAATTCAGCATTAGTCCTGCTTTGAGGATGAAATTAATTATATACCTATGAATCAAATGTAGGATACTATGAATCTTGCAAGGAATGAGTAATAAATTATATCTATCATCTGTCCTCCTGATCTCCCAGACTCTGAAGAGCCTCACCATCCTGTTCAGCCTTAGACAAGCTTGGCAAGGGTGAGAGTGAATCTTCCCTCTCCTGAGGAGCCAACAGAATAGAAGTTGTGCAGTGAAAAGTCACACCACACTATTACACAGAGAAGTAACCCTCTCAAAGGCCACCTGCAAAGAATGTCCTCTGCAGACTCCTGTCATATCCACCCACAGCAGATCCAGGTTGTCAACTATACCAAAGATTATTGTCCATGTACTCTGGAAAATGACAACTGCAAGTTCCACAGATCATCTGACTCAGTTGTAAGCCACATGCCTCATCCTTTGTATGCAGAAAAACAAAGGTTCTCTCCTCATTACATTGAATACCTCAGGAAACAGACTTTTTTATTCTGGACTTGCTAAAAGGGGAGGAGACTTCTGAGTTTCGCTGTGTTCCTCCAATTACCAAAATGTTGGAGAATTCTGTTCTCATTACTCTTCTAGTAGTTGCATCCATCCTCTGCAATGGGATGATCCCACAATACGCAAAGCATCTATCGTCTCAATATCTGTCATCTGCATGTATCTTTCTCAAAGGGTTTTGTATCGAAATTTTACTGAAAAATTGAAACTGAAAAATTTCTCAGCAATTTGGCTGAAAGTGAACATCAGGTATTAAAATCATTAAACAGTAAAATATCCATGCAGATTTATGGAAAATTGAGGGGTAATATACTCTTAATTTCTCTGAGGGAAACAGAGTAGAAATTGAGGTTCAGCAGAGCCTATGCCCTATGCTAGTATCTACTTCTTCATCTCCTATTGGGTCTCTGCAGAGGATGATCTATTAATTCACTAATTGTTTGTTTGTTTGTTTGTTTGTTTTTTCCCCACAACTGATTTTTAGTGTGGAGAGAATGGGGAAAGTAAGTCTACTCCCTGCTGGAATCTCAAGTAAATCCTCTTCCACACTGCATAGAAAGATTTTCCCCCAAGTTAGGCATTTTTAAAATACAGACTTTTGACCCCCATGTCATACAGCTTTTTGTTAAAAACTACAGTTGTGTGAAAATGCTTTCAATTTGTTCCTACAGCTATCGTGGGGAAAATTGCAAGAAAGAATGCTTTTCAACAGGCAACTTTTTCCTGCATTACTAAAACATTTTTATTTTTAAATAATGGAAGCATTCTTAATGGGAGTATTTGGGAAGGCCAGTGGAATGCCCTGTATCTAGCTTGTTCTTTTTATAACACAAACCAGCTTGCACTTGTAACTAGCCATAGTTTTGCTGCTTCCCTGTAACTTCCAGTCACATGATATTGCCCCTTGCTGACAAGGAACTCTGAAAGAGAAAGAAAGCAGGTAAGGGGGGAATGCAACATGTAAAGATGGGCTACAGTCTCACAAATGTACCATGCGAAAGCTGTGTTCTGCATAGCTGGAATCCATCTCTGTATTCAATGGTGCTCTTTGGCAGCCTTTCTAGCTATGATTTCTTCTGAAGCAAAGGCAAAACCGGTGTTTGATGATAGCATGGCTTGATGTTTAGATGCCCTCATAAGTGGCCTTTTTTTCAAAAGCTGGCAGCTCCTACAGGGTTTGGTGACCAAACACAGGCTTGCACCCTCCAAGCATCTTGGTTCCTGTTCCAAAAGAGTGGCCCCCCTGAAAAATGACCACATATCGAAAGAAATGACACAAGATTCCTTTTATTTCCCTCTTCTTTTAAGCCCATATCAGGCAGTAGAAAAAAGAGGCAAAGTCTTATCCGATCTCTGCAGCACAGAAGATTAGAAAAAGACTTGAATTAAGTAAGGAGCATGTCACAGGCCTGAAGGAGTTAAGCTGGTAAAAGCTTCAAGTGTCTGAAGAAAGCTATCCTAGTCAGTGCTTTCATAAATTGGTCACTGCTCAGGTACAGATGTAGAAATTTAGGCACCTCAGTTTGGATTTAGTATGGAGCCAGAGTGAGGGGAGCTGGATGCATCCTCTGGCAGCCACCTGCTCCACTCTTCTGTCCCAAAGGGACCAATTCATTCTGACACAAACTCGAACACACTTGTCTCATCTGGTATACAAACAGATCTAACTCACATGAAAGTAGGCTACCTGAATGACTAAGGATACATTCCCCTGTTTGGCCTTTTCTTTTCCTTTTTTTAAATTTTGGTCTAATAATAAAGCAAACAATACTGCAGCCCATACATCTCAGTACAAGAAAGGCATGGACTTGTTGGAGTGGGTCCAGAGGAGGGCCACAGAAAATTATCAGAGTGATGGAACACCTCTCCTATGAGGAAATGCTTTAATACTTCAAGGGAGCTTGTAAGAAAGATGGGGGACAGACTCTTTAATAGGGCCTGTAGCGATAGGGCAAGGGGTAATGGTTTTAAACTAAAAGAAGGCAGATTCAGACTCAATATAAGGAAGAAATTTTTTATGGTGAGGGTGGTGAAACACTGAACAGGTTGCCCAGAGAGGGGGTAGATGTCCCATCCCTGGAAATATTCAAGGTCAGGTTGGACAGGGCTCTGAGCAACCTGATCTAGTTGAAGATGTCCCTGGTCATTGCAGGGAGGGGTGGACTAGATGACCTTTAGAGGTCCCTTCCAACCCAAACCGTTCTGATTCTATAATTAGAATACTCCAGGCAAACATACATTTAATGATTGCTACCATTAAAACATCACCACAAAGAGAAGATATATTTCCAAGTGTCATTTTCTATGAGAAATAAAACTTCTATGTAGCTTTCCAGCCACAAAAAACTATCAACAACAAGGGTGGGCTTTTTTATAGAGAAGAAAGGAATTAAATAAATGAAAACAAATGGTAATAAATAGAAGAAAATCCTACCTAACAACAGTCACATTAATGAATTTCCTAAAACTGCATAATGGAAAGAATACCTAATAGAAGCTATTCCAATTAAAATATTTTCCCTTTATCAGTTGAGCATTAAACTAATATACTTTCAATCACACATTCAATTTGCTTTGCTCTACCTTTCCTATCACTAGAGCATAGAATCAACATTTCCAGCAAAAACTCCCTCTCTTGAATGTACTAGAAGAACTTCAGGATGTTCCTGGCAATATGAAACAATTTAAAGGCATCCAAATATACTTCTCATGAATGGTAGCCTCTTTTCTCTTTTAGGACATTTGGCCCTCTGTGCATTAGTGATGCCCTGTTGCTTTAAGATATTTCATTTTCATTTCAAGAAGACTAGAACTAATAACCAACTTGTGACAATCACTGTTCACTGTACAAATATGTTCTCTGTTTCCAAGCCATGTAGAAAGCTATCCAGGAGAATGTGAAGATTTTGAAAGGTTAAACCATTTACCTGACTAACTGTTAATAGATATACAAAAACAAGAAGGAAAAAATGCAGATCAAAAGAAAAAAAATCTTGATTTTCTCAGCAGCAACCACCAGTTGAGAGAAGGATTGGCAGCATAACCTTAGTTAGACCAGAATTTCTTTATGTTAGGTTAAAGGCAGCTTCACAGTAAAAAACTCTGTGAACAACTTACATCTGCACCTACTTAAAAGTAATGCTGCTACAGGCTATAGATAAAAGACCCTTTTATTTACTTCAAGCAGCGCTGGTCACCCCTAATGCAGCAATGTTGACATCTCAGCTGCTGCCAAGAAGCAATAAGTGGATGGCTTGATGATTCTTTTCTATTCGTCCCTTCTCTTCTGAGATCTTTGTCTCCTTGGCCCAACTGAGGAGAACTTGCAGGCACTCACTGAAGGAAAAATGTCATCTATGATTATCAGGGAAACAGTGCCAACACAGTGATGAGGTTCCTCTTTGAGCACCATGAAAGAAGAAATAATTTGCTTCAGTGTGGAAGAGTGAAACTTTAATTTCCAAATACTGGAAGAAAGGTGGAGTCTTGTATCTCCCTGCTGATGGTTTCTTTATGAGGAGTTGGACTGATAGCAGAGTGTATATGAATGGAGAAATAACAGGGCAACAGCTAGTTCTTTTTGGAACTATTTACTATGTAGTGATCAGCCAAGCAGCAGCTAACTGAATAAGGGAGAGATTTAGGTGTCTGGGCATTTCTCACAGCACAGAAAATAAAGATCATGTAGCTATTGTTGTTCAGGCACACACTCAGTCTGTTCAGCTAGTGGTGTAGCACGGAGTAAATTCCTATGGCACTTATACAGAGGTGTTTTTTCAAATTCCAGATGTTTTGTATTTTCTGGCTATTAATGACTTGAAATCAGCACTGTCACAGACACTGTATATAGGGAGCGTGACATCTCCCAAATCTACTGCAAGTGTATGAGACGATGAAATAAGACCAGGAAAGCTACAGAATTTGGCCAAGGTCACTACACAGGCCAATGTAAGTAAGAGTCAGAGAAAGATTCCAGGGGACCCCAAGTCATGGGCAGACCTCCTTTTCCTCAGTTATGTCAATGTATTTCTTTGAGTTGAGAACCATGGGCCAGACTTCTCATGGTACCTAATCACCCAGATCTACTCCTTCCCTTTGCTGTCTCAGCTTCTCTTCCTGCTCTCAACAACTCTGTTTTTCCCCTTCCTTGACCCAGCTATTCTCTAGGCTCATTTCCTTTCTGAGGCTTTCCTTTCTTGACATTTCTTGTGCCCCCTTCATTCTCTGTGTCCACTCTCAGCCTCCTTCCCCTGTTCTTCTGGCTGTTCTTCTTTCCTGTCTTTTCACATCCAAAGATGTCTCATAAAATTAGTTGTAACCAGAACCCTGCTAATGTAAGTGTTGCTGCCCTCAAGTATGAAAACCGTGCATACCCACAACAGCAAGGATATCTTTTCCTGAACACTAGTGGAAGGATAAGTAGATGATCTGCTGAGATGCAAATCAGAAACCAGCCATAGTTTAGGCAACAACAGGTTTAATTTAATTTGTTTTACAGGCAGTGCAGTTGTACACACCAGAATGCCTTGTCCATTGTCCACATTGTCTATGTGTCCTCCAAATCAATGGTTCAGCAGTCGTAGGACTCGTATTTGAGCATACCTGAGAGCTTAGCACCCTGCTAGGCCTTCTGGCAGACTGTCCAGTCCTACCTGCAAGCTCTCTGAGCACTCTAAGAGATCTGAAGAAACAACCAGATGCCAAGTGACTTCCTAAACTTACCTGGTGACAAAAAAAGCCTTGAACATAGGTCTCAAAACTCCAGGACGACTTCCAAATTTCTCACACCTTTCCTCACTCCTGTCTCTGATATCTCTTTAGACTGAGCTCATTGTGGAAAGCTAGGGAGTTGCAATGCTCTGCCAGTCCCATATTTTTGGGTTGGTATGGTCCATATCTCCTCTGATCTGATACCTGAGGCAATTTTCTTCAAGTCCTTGTGAGCCACTAGAGCATGGTAAATGCATCTTGCCAGTTCTTCCTTACCACAGTCTTTCTCACAGCAAGTCTTGAGCAACTAAACATGCAATTAAATGAGCAAATAAAACAATTTTCTGTCCAAGCCACCGAAACTATGAGCTGTCCAACCACCTCTTTTCACCCCTTCTTTTATTGCAGTTAGTCATATCTCATATGCACTCTGCCACACTCGAGCCAGTAGTTTGCTTTGTTGTAAATTATTTCCCTTTATTGGGCAAGATTGCCTTAGCAATTTTCTCCTGTGATTCTCCTATCTTTGACTTTCTGGTACATCTTGAGGGAGTCCACACTTCACTGAAATATAGGGTGCCAGGACACACTTTTCTAGCTCCTTTACATGTCACAGGAACAGCACAAACCTGCAAAGACCTTGTCACTGTAGAAACAGTGAATTGTACTAATGAAAATAAAGCATTCTTCATCTACAGTAATAATAGCAAGGCCTCTGTTTCCACTATGCTTAACACAAGCAGCTAAAATAAGTCCATGAAAGACAAGCTGGGGTTGTAAAAAGAAAAAAATACATATATAATTTTGCTGTTACAAAAGAATGGGAATTGTCAGAAGGGCAGTGGCTTGGGTGAATCCCTCTCAGAGTTTTGAGCATGATTACTCTTCCAGCATGCTTCTGTTAAACTTGTTAAACAAGTTCTGCTAAACTTCTGTTAAACTAGGCTTCAGGATAGTTTTCAACAAACAACAATATGAAAAAAGGCATGTAGAGTGCTCGGACACAACTTCAGTTCAGAAATAACTGTGCTTCTTTTTTTTCTTTCAGGCAGACTGAACTAATTCCATCTGAGTGGCTGCAGCACTCCAACACAACGGTTCAAATGCCCTCCATTCTCTTTCAGGGAATTTGCCACTGCATCAAATTATATTTCAAGTGATTCACATAAATACCTAGAAACAACAAAGCAATGTCAATATGGACTTCAGATAACAAGTCTCTTTGCAAAAGAGCCAACACAGAAACTTGCATCAAGACCTTCTGATTATAGCAACCTCAACCTAGTCTTTGCAGCTATGTTGAATATTCCTGAAGTCTGAAAAACAGCACATTGTCAGTGCCAAGGAAGAGATAAAAGTCCTTATATGCTCACATTTGTAACTAGACTCTTGGGCAAACACCATAGCCATTTCAATTTTGCACCTGCAAACTTGCTAAAATAATAATCAGTTACTTTTAAACAGATTTGGTGGGGTTTTGCATTGATATAATGGCTGAAATGTGTCATAATCATGATTCATTCCACCATTAGATCATAATCTGATCTTCTGATTTCTTTTATTTACCTAATTCTCCTATACAAGTTTCCATCTGTATGTTCCAAAACAGGCATATGTAAATATGAAAATGTCAAATGACTCCCTGCTCCCCCTGTTGCCATCCCCACCCCCTTGTTGTGAGGGGAATAATACAATGACTAGCCTTTTAACTTGTTCTACATTTTTTCCGCAGTGCCCCGGGCAATAGTTAAAAAATAACCTCTCTAAAGTAGGGATTGCAGATATGTCCTACTCCATCTGAACACAGCTATGAGAGAAATATTGGGAACTTCATGACTCAACTCAACAGGTTTGAGTGGTTTCAGTTGCTTTCTGGTGAATCAGGATTGTTTTCAGAGGATCTTGATTTTTCTTCTGTCTTTTCTGCAAGTAATGTTTTAGCCTACTCAACCCATTGGTGGATTGTAAAGGAACTGCAAAGCAGCCTTCTTCTGCTCTGAGATGCCTTTGACAAAGGTACATCACACACATGCTCTGTGCAATGCAACTTCTGAATATTCACAACAACTAGAGCTTCTTTTTTTATTAAATTTCCCCAAACTGGTGTTCATAAGAATTAGAAATACCATGTTAGAAATGATACTTCAGTTGTTCTGCTGGAATTCAAGTGTAAATCAGAAGGGTTTTTAATTGTCATCTTATATTTAGTTAATGAAAAGACTTTCCATCCTCCCACATGTCAGTCAGACATGTGTTTCTAATTCTCCTTTCTCTTAAGGAAGATTTGCAGCACAAGATAATAGGAATTAATCTTTGTAATGTTGTACCACTTTCTGCATGGAAAGATAATGTATTGTTATTTAATATGTCTTACTGCCATTTTTTAAAATGTGGCAACCATTGCTAGCTGTTTATTTTTTACAGGCTTTGCTCATTTTTTAACATCTCTTTTTAAGACCACCGTTAAGCTTACATAGGTAATACAAATGCAAGCACACCAACAAGGTAATGGTCTTTTTTTTTTTTCTCTCCTTGGCAACTGATTGATCGCAGATTAAATATTTAGGAACAATTTAACAGCCAAACAGAGGGACAATCCCTTCTAAAGGTGTTATGTGAACAATAATTGAACAAGAAATGTGCTGGACTGAAGCTGTACATACATCTTATTTCAAGCTCTCCATTGTGGTAGAAGTGCTAGACTGGCTCTTACTAGCTTGAAAAGCAGTGGGTGTGTTAAAAATAGATTTTTTGAGAAAGGCTTTTTCTACAGACTTGAGACAAGAAATCATCACTCTGCAGTCAGAGCTTACCTCCCATCCTCTGAAGCCATTGTGCACAGAGCTCATCAAAAGCATCATGGCAGCTTCATCACTCCTTGACACATGGTGTGAACAGATTGGGCAAGGCACTAAAAGATTCTTCTCATTCCCTTCCAGAAGAAGGCAGCCAAGACGCAGGTGGTTATAGTTTATAGTATTTGGAAGGGTTCTGTCTATTTCTTGGATGATTCTGGTCTTACTAACATGTAATGCTTCCTGCTACTGTCTAATTAAAAAAAAAAACAGAACTTGAGAACAGCCTTTCTGTGTCTAACTAAACACCCATCTGCCACTGGACCTGCCCTGTGAACTGGCCACATCAGAGATTTTACAAAAACACGGTATGTGCAACATCATCCTCCCTTCTTACATATACGGTTTCCATCTTCAGCAGTCCCAAACCTCTGGTTCTTAGCAAGACCTTCAGTGTTACAGGGGCTGCTGCAGATCTTTTTATTAGGAGAAACTTATTTCTGCCAAGAAACACAGGCAGCTTCCTTTTTGCTATTCCTTTCATCTATATGGCAGCACTCTTTGTATCACCATTTGAGGAGGGGCTCTGCTTTTTGTAATTTGCATCTGAATATACATATCTGTGTCAGAAATCCTCGTCTGGCCACACCACATTGCTTGTGAGGACTATAACAAGAGGAGGCTGAATGATAAGTTTGCTTGTTGGAGCATAAAATGGAACCACCTCTGCTGCTCTCAGAGAGGCAGAGACCCTGCTGTTTTCAAAGGTGGGTGTCCAAATACATCAAAATATTTCATGTTGTCTTCCATTAGGAGCACACTGACAGATTGTAAATATCTGAGGCCAAACCTAGGCCAGGCAACCTCATCTCATAAAACACTACCTTCCAGTGATTTCTTCTCGGCACAGAACTGGCTTTCAGAGAACAGGACCTTACAAAGATGCTACAAGAGCAATATCCTATGACCTTGCTGACAAGAGCGATTAGCAGGTATTCAAAGAATTTCTTGCAGCGGTAGTCTGCCTCACAGTGCCCTCCTCATATGCCTCCAGTCCAAACATCCTTACAGACCCTTATTGCCACCAAGTAGTTCTGATCAACAATTGGTTTGGAGGTGCCAGTTTTCACCCGTCAGAACCACCAGTAGTGGCCAAGACCATGTGGAAGAAAAGGGCTGAGTTGGCTCACCTCAGAAAGACAGCTATGCTGCTCCTCATTCTGCCAAACCAGCTATTCATCATCACAGTCCCACAGTGCCAGCCCTACCTGGCATTGAGAAAGGCACAGGGAAAACTTGCAGATTCCTGTTGGATTTTCTTGGTGAAAGCCAGGTCATTCCAATAAAAACCCCTCAGTACTCCTATTGAACAGGAATTTCTCACCCTGTATCAGCTCCCTATTCTGTGCTGCTGCTGGTTTCTCCTCCCTTTCACAAACACCATAAGGAACCATAAAATGTAAACCTTAGGGGTTTTTACATTGTTTTTGCAAACAATGAAGCATGCAAACTGCTCTGAGGCAACACTCAGGTGTATATAAGAAGGCTGCCAAACTAGTCCCCTTTTCTCCCACCTCACAAGGAAACAGAGAACAATTGATTTCCTTCAAGTCCTCTAGCTTTTACAGAAATAGTTGCAAAACCCACAAACTGCTTACAGACGGCAAAACACGTTTAATCCTGCAAGTGAACACTTTGCTTGTTCAACCAGATCTAACTGCGGCTTTTCAAAAGCTCAGCAGCTCTGCAGTGTAGCACTGCAGTCTTACACTACAGCCTCCAAAGCCTGCATTGAGAGCTGCTGACCGTGCACTGCAGTGCGACGCTTTCCTACCACAGTACTGCAGTCTGTGCAGACTAAGTAAAGGACACAAACAAAACAAGAGCTTCTGGCAGAGCTCAGTATCCCATTTAATTTCAAGGACATTCCTTTACTTAAGCAGATCTTAAACTGTTTTAATGCAAACCCTCAAAAAGCAGAGTGCTACTGCTTTGATTTCAATTTTGACAAATTGAAATCTGTGTAAAGTATTAACTCTAAGATGACAGTTGGACCATGGGAAGTTCTGTACTGGATTTAGTCCCACATTTTATTTTTTCTCTGATGGAGAGAAATTCTTGGCAAAACTTTTCAGCACTGAATAGCTTTCCATGTGATACTGGAAGCATAGCAAACAGCATGTGGAGTTGCATGACCCATGTCGTATAGCCAGCTGGATTGGGGGGATCATAATGCTTTTAAACTGGTAACACCTCTCCAGACACAAACAATGTCTCACTTGGAAATTTTTTCTACCTCAATTTGACTCTCTTCTTCTCCTTGTTCACTTGCTATTCATCTTCACATTGCAGCATTTCTACGTTAACTAGCAGAGTTGTGCTCTGGGAGGCCAGTCTTATGGCACATAATTCAGACTGCAGAAGCAGGCCTAAGACTGAAACCTGAAGACTGTAGTTGTTCCTTACTCAGCTCTCTGTTAAGAGGGGTTTCACTGACAGGGCAGAACTGTTCCACAGAGAGCAGATAGTGGACAATACAGAAACAAAAATAAATAAATATCCTAAGGCATAAGAGACTTTGCAGGAAATGCAAATATTGTTGAAAGACTTATCTGTTCTTGGTTGAAAAACCTGAATATACAGACATGAGCATGAAGAGACTTAAAAGAGATACTGGCACATACAGTCACATGAACTTGGCTAAACCTTCTTTCTTGCATTACAGAAAAAATACACTCACTGAATTCCTTCACCCTCCATTAAATTCCGTGGGATTGCCACATTTGTTAACTTGTGTGGTTTGACTCTAATGGTATTACAAAAAGAATCAGAAGGTGCAGAACAAAAGGAAACTTGAAGCACACTCTAAACCTTATCTTGCCATGCTATCCACTTACAGTCAAAGAGAAGTACTCTCCCCTCTACCGCTGGGCAGAGACATTTCCTTCGTGGAAAGCTGATGTTCCAAGCTCTGCTATAGTTAAAGAGTTTGCATCCTTGAATAAAAATATTCATGCTTGGAATTCATTCTTAGTTCTTAATGCTGAGTTGGGTGTGGTAACAAGATGCGAGAGAATAGTCAGACGCTTTCAGGAAATACCGCATAACAGATTTATTTCTCTTATAATAACTGTTGGCAGTTCAATACCTCAAACTAGCACTATTTCTGGAGCCATTCAATAGTGCTGCTTCAGTATTCTCAGAACAGAAGAATCTGGCAAGCTGAACACTTGCTCACTGGGGAAAACAAGGATGATCTCAAAGTCACGTGCAGAGATGACCCTGGACAGCAGCTCACTGGGTTTCTTCAAACCACAGGACAGTCTTCTGTGAGCTGCGAGAAATGTTCTTTGTATTTGCCTTGATAAATATTTATTTTAGACAAGGCTGTATTTTCCTACTTCAATTTCACAGCACAAGAAATTCAGATGCGTTTTTGTTTCCTTTCTCATTTTCTGGTATGGGTGTTTTCCTCTACAGGCTTTATGATGCTTATCTTTGACTTCAGAAAGATAGCACAGATTATCCTAGGCCTCTTATTTTGGAGTCTGTTCTGCCTTTCATGACTCAAACTGTGCTTTTCTGGTCTGACCTGACAGCCTGCTGGATGAGAATTTAACCCTTCTAACGGCAGGTCTGCCAAGATGCAGGGACAGCACAGACAGGGGAACCCAGTGTGAAAGAGAAACAAAACTCTGTCTTCAGAAGCTATGCAACTTGTTATGACACTTCTCCTCTACCCCAACCCTCCAATGGTCACAGGAGTGCAAACAATTGCAAAATTTGGTTTGTTTTTCTGCTTATGTCTTCTGAATACAGCACTGGAAGGAAAGAAAATCTCCAGAAGGATGGTTTGCAGTGTCATGCACAAATCCAGATTATCAGCTGCCACAGACTGGAATAATAATACCTGTTACAGAGGTTTTCACCAGCTCATCTCATTGTTCTCTATCATCCTCAGAACCAAGGTGCTTGCCTCTGTTTAAAAGCCTCTTCCATGGTATGACAGGAGTCATGCCTAAGGCCCCAGGCTCCATTACTGCAAAAATGATTTTCTGTAAGGATTCTCAGCCCCTCACATACAAAAGAGTTCCTTACACACATCCTAATATGCCTTGGTTCTTCTACAAATCTCTCCTTTAAAACTTACCACAGGCTACAGAAAAATGAGTCATAATAACTCATTGCTTCCTGTGATGCCACATCCATCTGCATCTACCAGTCCTGTCGTGGCTTCAAATGCAATTATGTCTTTCTCTTCAACACAAGAACCTGTGACAATGACATAAGATTCCCTGTCTGGTAGCACTAGGTGCGACAAGAATACACATAACCAATCAGTTGTGACAATCCATTCTTGCTCTTCTGGCCAAAATTCACACCAGAGTGATGTCAGTAAGGCATAGGTATAAATGTACTGCTGATGCATTGAAGAAAGCAGTACTGTTGCAGCTTGAGGTTTAGCAAAGACAGCAGTGATTCTACAAGACTGGTTCCTAGATATGCAAGCTATTTCAGAAAGAGAACATTAAAAAGCCCTTTTAGAGGTCAGAAAAAGACTTTTCAGAAGCAGCATGAAGACTAAGATTCTGCAAACATTTTCCTTATTAAGAAGATCCATGACAATGGCAGGTAAAAAAATATATATATACGGAGAACCTGGTAAGGCACAAATACTTCTTAGAATGTCCAAGTCTTGCTGTGTGCCCTTGCCACATTGGGAAACACCATCCTGGCTACTTTTCTGTTACACAGAAAAGCAATCACATGGTGACAGGAGCACAAGGCACTGGTTTACAATGCATGTAGTAGCACCCCAAGATCTGAATTGCAGCCCAGGTGGGTGAATAGAGTAGGGATCAGAAACACATCCCAGAAGTACAGCCTGACAATAAAGGGGAAGAATCAGTGTCATCTTTATGGCAGAAGGGGTACCATATCTCCTCATGTCCCCAATAGCATCCCCACTGTCAGCCTATCACTTTCTCTGAGGGTGCCATCCCTTTCCTGTGATAGCACTCACATTTCCCATAGGCACTGCTCACAGGCACTTGCCCACGTAAAATGTGGGAGCCATCTCGGGATCTTCTCTGACACACTGTTTCCAGTTGTTGGCACCTACCGTGAGTGCACGCCATACAGGCACATCAGAGCAACCTCCTTGGTATACACCCAAGGGGACATGGAAAGGCTCTTATCCAAGATCAACATCATGCAGAGCCCTACTGAGTTCTGAAGCCGGACCTTCAGAGCAGTAGGATGACTGAGGAAAAGCTGTCATTCACATGAGGATGCCAGAAGCTAGCTGCCCCCTGTGAAACACTGCCTATTGTATACCACCCACGAGGGCTGACTCATCAATCCTAACTTCCAACATCTCCTGCACCGTAGATTGGGTTTTTTTCCATCAGGTGGAGGCATTCAGATCATGACTATTCTGACCTGTTTTGATTGTCTCTGTTAATATGAGCTGAATCACAACACTCTAGAGAGAGGTGCCGATTTCTACTGCAGACTGTGATAGGAGATTAGAGAGGTGCAGCTACAAGTGCTGGCAGACCTGGGCAGAACAGGCAGCTCCTTTCCAAGCTTGCCCTCTGCAGCACAGGTTCCAGAAAGCTCAACTGGTTCCAGCTTCATGCAGATCCTGTTTTGTGCCAGATCATCCTTATGCTGCGCCGCCCTCATTCCAAGCCTGCAGTCTGTTAGGGAAAAGATTGCCTAGTAATCCTCATGCCCTTGTGCAATCTAGCAGAAGAGACACAGATATTCCTTACTTTCTTTTTCCTTTGCTGCTCAGCTCCAAGACAAGATGCTGTTTAGTTCTAGCCCAGAGGCAAGAGTTCTTAAGAACTTGAGACACACACATTACCAGCTATCATAAGGCTGTTGTGGCTGTGAATAGCTTGTATATACTTGCTGGAAATATTTAGCTGGACCTGAGGAGCACAGTCACAACTAAGACAAAATAGCATGGACAAAGACATGCATCCTCCACGACACAGGTGGTTCTGGGCAGCAGCCTGACAGGAAATCTAAAGACATTTCCTTGCAACAGAAGAACTGTTTAACAGGAAACATATCAAGGCTAATAGGTCTGGATATATGGCATATATCACATATATCACATATAGTGTGTTCACTAAGGGATCAGAAATGGCACTGTTGCCAAACATCTTCCTGCAGATGTAAGAACAGACTGCCTGAACTGGCAATACTGGTACCAGCTTCCAATAAGCCTTGGTAGAGACGTCAAAATGGGGCTGTTCTAACAACAGATTCATATGGATATGGGGGAATGGCAAGGGTTGAACCCTCTTGCTCTTGGGAAGGGTTGTGTAATGTCAAGTCTGAAAATTAGGCTATTACATGTGCTGAATTGGGGAAAAGGATGTGGCTACAACAAATCACTAGAAAGAGCTGATGACAGCTGCACAGAAGGAGTCATTTGATCTCTCTAGCAGTCTTTCCATTGTTCCTAGCCTCTGACATGTGCTAAGAGATGTGTCCATTGATTTGATAATCACTTGTACCCTGTGAAAAAAAGAATATAAGTCTATTTTCCTCTAGAGCTGAGTAATATTAGTCTTTTAAGAACATGAGATTAGAGGTGCTCCATATGACTAGGTTGAGAAATGTATTTAGGAGATCAATCTTCCTTCACAGGCCAGAGGGAAAATGACTAGTTTCTGCCTTACTTCCCTGTCTCTGCAATGGACAAGCAGAAGAAGAAATTAAGTGGAAGCTTTAAAAAATAAATCTTTCTGCATACCTCTTTATTATCACCATACAACTACTTATTTGATAGCAAATTTCACATAGAGTACATCCTGGACAAGCTTTCAACCATCAAGCTGCTACCCAGCAGTAAAGCTAATGAGCCCCACTCTTGTGTTTGTGCAGGCACATCCATCTGATATATGTGGGTACAAAGTGAGAGATTGCACATGCAGGTTGAGCACATATGAAGCCCGCAGGATTCACGTGGTAAATCTGCTTATGCCTTAGCATGTCTAGAAAGGCAAGCTGAGTACTGGTAAGATTTCATTTTCCTGTCCCAGCAGATCACTGGCAACTCAGAGTATCCACCATAGAGAGTGGATCAAAAGATACTAAAAGACAAACAAAGATTATTTTCAGTGCTCCTTAGCAGGAAACAAAAAAAATGGAAGCAGTCCATTTAAGTAATGTAAGATAATGTACAGTGAACAATTGCTCATTGTTTCAGGAAGTTTATTAAGCAGACAAGTATCTCTTCAAAGAAAAGAGAGAGAAAGTTTTGCTCTGATTTCTCTAGTCAGGGTTCAAATTCTACAAACTGGGGACTGGCTCTTACTGTGTGAATGGATGCTTTCAGAGAGGTGGGCTGTGCTCCCATCTAGTGTCTTGGAGCTCCTGTGGTAAACTAAGTCTCACCAATGACATTTTAGACTACATGACTGTGATAAGCTGTGCTGGTACATACCTCTTCTGGTCTTCAAAACTAGGCACAACTTTAAAAAATTAGGAAATCACCCTCTTGTTTTGAAAAATGTAATGGAAGTGACACTATTAACAACTATACCGTCACAGGATTCTTTGAGACAGCAAATAAATTTTCTAATTCAGTGGTGACTGAAATGCATTTTCATGCAGTCTGTCAAGAGGTGGAGTAGCTAACACTGGATAGAGGTGTAAGAAGTCTAGGGTCTAGTCCAAATTCAGCTACTGATCTGTCTCATGGCCTTATGCAAGCCTTTCACTCTCCATTTCTCCTCATGCTTCTTCCTAGCCCTTCTGAATTTACATGTGAAACTTTCCAGGAGCAGGAAAGGGTGCTGAGTGTGTGCATATGACTAGCACAAGGTGGGCATCCAAATCTGAGCTAGGAGCTGCATCTGCTGAAGTAGCATAGTGCTTAATAGATGGATATGGATATGGATATGGATATGGATATGGATATGGATAAGCATGCAAGCAGAAGATGTCTAGGGAGAGAAATTGTGCTTCAGAGTGTAATATCAAAGGCATCTGTTTCAGTTATGCTTTTGTGACCTTCCCTTTTTAATCATTATGCTTCAAAGTCTCAGCTAGCCAAAACAGCAGATTGCTTTTAAAATGTCACCCAATAGTTATTTTAACTAAAAGAATCTGCCAAACACTGAAAATTGTATTACTAGGAAATCAAAATCATTAATCTGACATTAAGGTAACCTTTAAAAAACATTCCTCAGAGACAAACCTAACCTTTTTACACAAGCAATAAGAAACATACTTTGCATGAGCCCATATTACAGCTGAAACATCTCAGCAGCTACAAGGAGTGTACAGTGAGGGTACCAAGTGCCTTTAACCTCCAAAGGCAGCTGGCTCAGACATATCTGGTATGATGGGGTGTTCCAAAGCAGCAAGAATTTATTCTTCTGGAATTTTTATTGAATACATAATCCCAAATGCCAGGTAGAGGCAAGTGTGGGGATCCATTCACCTAACTTCAGCTGGGCTTCCCAAGGGATGGAATTAGATAAAAGGCACTATCTATCACTTCCTTGTTCCCAACCCAGAGCAGAACTAAAGTGCTTAGTCCATCCATACTGTGAAAAACCACACAAGTTCAGCGGATCTGCTTTGCTCTGGGAGTAAACCCAATTTATGGCCTGTCCTGATTCACTTGTAGACCAAGGTTAGCCCTAAACAAGGCATAGAATGAGGATGAACCTGGGTCCTGAATATCCCTAGCACAGAGGACAGTTAAGAGATTTTTCTCGTTTGTTTCACTCTAGTAATGCCTAGGTGGAAACCCAATGAAACAGACTCTACAAGGCACAAACAGAAAAGACTTGCACTAATTAGTCTGATTTAGCAATGTCCAGTTTAGCAAGAAACATGACAAATGGCATTTTTCAGTGTGTGCTGGCATTTTTACAGTTAATTCATGAATTAACATGAAGAAAATTTGCTGCAGCTGGCATTTAATTGAGAAATAAGTGGGTAGAGTGTTAGCCACTAAAATATCTGTTGAGACCTATATTTGCATCGCATGAGCTAACCAAACTGCTTGTTATCTACACATCATTTAGAGGGGTAGCATCCAAGTCATTGTATTATTTACCCAGGAAATTTGGCAAGGGCAACAAAAAGGTATACAATAATATACTTCACACCATTGCTTAATGGATTTCTAACTCTATTCTTCTGTACTTAGAAAACTCCCTTTCCCAGTGGTGATGGTAAAAAGCAGGCTGTTGAATGGCACTATATTCTCATGATTTCCTTTCAAATATGGATAAAGAGCAGATCCACACACCCACACGTTTAATGAATTCTGAATGCTGTCCAAGGGGCCCTTTGGGTCAGAAGCATTTCTTTGTCTTAGCTTAGATCTGTATCTTAAAAGGCTGCAAGCTTGTTTTGGCAGAAATGGTTCCCCAACATGTGTGATCTCTTCTTGCAAGCACTGGTTGTTGTGGTTCAGAGCTGTTCAAGAATCAGGCTCAAGGCCAACAATCACTGTCTCTCAATCACAGAAGTGCTCCAGGAAAAGCAGCACAATGCTCCCTACAAAAATCATAACATACACAAGAGAGATTGCAATCTAACACCACAACTTCTGTTCAAATCCCTGTCCAACGCAGTCATTATCAATACCATTTTACATATGGGTAAATAAGTTTTGAGAGCACTGGCAGAACCTGCCCCCCTTGTTGACTACCATAATTGCAGCTGTGCAGCATGCTGCAGTCTCACTGCACCCCAGTTTGGACAGGCAGTTTCAAGAGCCACAAAACAAATGAAGTCAAACAGTCTAGAACTTTCTGTGTCATCTCCCCTAATCTCTCCTGAGATCTTTCCCATCCTCCACTATTCCTCATCTCCCTCCCATTGCTCCTTTCTCCCTCTTGAGTGGGCTAGAGACAGTGTGTGCCATATGCTGGTGCTGCTCTATGCAAACAGGGTTACTGGCCAGGTGGCTGCTGCCTCCAAGGACAACTGAGTTGCACTTGCCTTTTTCTGAGCCAGGGGCACTGTATTTGGATTTCTTTCCTCTCAGAGATCTCCATATCTCAATCAATTTCAACTTTGTTTGGCAAAAATTTAAGATTTGGAGTGAGAAGGAACAGAAGAAGAGATGTTGAAAAATAGCTGGGGAAAAATAGCAGTTACATTAGGCTAATTTTTTTATTTTTTTAAATGGGATAAAAACATAAGTCTGTATCAAATGGAATAACATAGTAGCAGAAGAAGAGCCAGACTAAATACGTCTATCTCCTTTGGTTTCTAAACTAGAAAGGGTGGGAGAATGTATTTCTAAATGACCCTCCCAGAAATGGCTTAGAACCAGCTGCTGTGTTCTGAAGAGGCTCTGGCTACACCTTTCCATTCATGAAGATGTAGAAAAGGCAGCAAGGCCAGATCTCTGCTGGACTAGTTAGTATTGACCAATCATTGGACAGCGTAAGCTGTCAGGAATCAAATGAATTAAAGAATATCCCCTCTGGAAGCATGGGATGAGAGAAACATGCTGGAGTGGTATCGGACATGCAGAAAGCAAAGGTTTTGTTAAAGTAATACAAGAAGAGGCCAGGTAAGAAAAAACATTTGCAAATGACAGAAGACTGAAGAACCTATCTTTCAAATTGTAGGGCTAAAACCACAATAAGACATTACGGAATAGCAGACAACTTGGACACTTGAGGAATGGAGGTTGTTGGCAGCAGAGAGAGACATCATGGAAGATCCCAAATTAACTTTTCATAAAACAATGATAATTTTATAATCTGAGGAAGCCTTGCATATCAGTGATAGGTCTATGGTGAGGAGCGCAAGGCTTTGCATTTTGAACACTAAGCCCAAAAACTGAGAAGATTTGAGACAGAAGGGTATCCAGAGGTCATAAGACAGGTAGAGTGCAAGAGTTTTGTTTGCTGCAATAGACACTGCAGACTGAGGCTATGCTGGCACAAGATACAGGAACTGGCAGAGTCTTATCTCCCTACAAGTGTCTTTGGACACTCACAAACAGAATAACACAAAAGGCCTGAAAACAAGAGCAGAGAGATTGTTTGCAGGAGCACTAGACAGTGCTGTACCAGAAGACAAATGGACTATCAACCTGGCAGCAAATGGGATATTTATTCATTTTATGTTGAAAACAAGCATACAAACCAATAGACAGAAGTCTGCCAAAAATAATGATGGGGAGAAAAGGAGCATTCAATAAAAGGTAAGCAGGTAATGCCCTAGGGCTCACAGTAATGGTTTTGCTCCAACCAAGTACATGGATTAAGTGGATAAATAAATAGCAATTTGCAAAAGAGACTTGGAAAAGTACCACTATTAGGTTAAAGTGTCCTTTATCTCATCAGGTTGGTACTTTACTTGGAGGGACAGCTGAAGAAAAGTTTTCCAGAGAGAGAGTAACCCTCACCACAATGTAGCTGTTAGACAGAAGGTAGTGTCTGAGAAACAGGTGTCAATCAGATGACCCAGGACTGAGGCATGAGGAGACAGCTGCTACTGAAAACATGCACCAGTGACCGTAAATAGTGTGGTTGGAGCTGGAGACCAGTGATGTGGTAATCATATGGCCCTGTAATACAACATTGCCATTCTCAGTAATGGACCATAAGCTTTGTAAGTAATTTTCAAGACCTGTGGATTAAGGCTTGTCAGGTTTGCCCTCTCTGAACTCTCCTTGAACTGCCTGTAGCTTTGTTTTGCTTCTCTCAGCTGTGAC
>JAOBAS010000072.1:29537852-29568413 GCA_025311575.1 Elanoides forficatus
GTCAATAAAGAAGTGTCTGCTTATCTACACTAAATTGGTGTTGATAAGTTCTTCATTCCGAGTTTTTCGGCAACACTTCTTTGCTGGGCAGCATTTGATTTCCATCCACTGTGTTGTTTCCTGCTTGTTTGTGCCCTTTAAAAACAGTAACTGTGCTGGGCGTCATCAGACAGGGAAGTAGCCCTCCTAGAGGGCTGTCATGGCTGAACTGTCCCTTTGGAGTTCTTTATATATTTCACAAAAACTAACAGCCCATTAACAATATAGATACAGGGTTCAAGGTTTGAGTTTCCCAGAAAGCTCCTGTGCTGCAGAAGGGAAGAACAAGGCTGTCTTTCTTTCTCCACACTGCATAATGACACCCTTCTAAGGTGAGAAACACCAGACAGCACACAGTGAGGTAGCACAGCAACTCCTGCATGGGATAGTTCACTGTGATTCTGTTACACATAGGAATTTTCAGACTCTGGGGGGGGGGGTTGTTTCTTGGTAAAAAAAAAAAAAGTTATGTACAACACTGGCACACCCCAGTGCTTTTGACCTAGCTGTAAGCTGGCTTTAAAGCCTGCCTCTCTTGCTCCCACCTTCCACATGGTGACGTGAGATCCGTTTTGGGATGGACATGATCAAATGCATAAAATAGCAGAAGGAATAAGGTAGCTGCCTCATCTCTCTCCAGGGGAGATAGTGGAAAGCAGTGAGAACAGCTCATCCTCAGAGAGGGCGCACTCTAGACATGCAGTGTTAGCCTAGCAGGACACACTTATATTACACACCTGACTACATTGGAAACTCACAGTGCAGCTGGATTGTTTTCACAAGAGTAACACCAGGGAGAGCAAAATTAACACCCATTCCCGCAGTAGGAGGAGCCCTTGAGCTCCTCATTTTCTTGCTATAATCTCCCTGAATCTTTTGTCTAAAGCCATTTCAAACATAATGTGGAAGGTAGGAGGAGAGCAGTCACTTCACTTTTTTGTCCCACCTGGAGACCTGGTTGTATTGTTTACGCTGATAGTGAGGAGTCACAGCCTGGCCTAGTCAATGTTAACAAGTTTTATACCATGCCTGCTGTCTGTTATACTGGACGAGAGGGAAAACGACCACATTTGGCTGATTGGCTGGCTCAGATCAAAGCAGATTGAATAAGACTGAGGATGAACATCTCACCTTCTTTTTATTCTCCACCCCCAAATGCATTTTACAATTTTGCTTCAAACCATGAATGCAAAATGCTTCTCCCAAAGTACAATTAGGAGAAGCTTCAGAATGAGAAACACAGGCAGCCTGAACACAGAGCAGCTGCAGGCAGACAGCTGAGCTGGCAGAGCAGTTATCATGGGAAAACACACGGTTTGAGTCAGGCTCTGGCAAGTTAGCACACAACAACATACAACTTCAGTAGTGGCAAACCAGCATACAGAAGGAGAACCAAAGAACAGCATTGTGACTCCCTGTTCTAGAAGACAGTGAGGAAAGTAGTGAGATGACATTTAGGTCAGGACACAAGGGCTAGCTAAAAATGCTCCTAAACTAACCACATGACAGAATGGGCCCCTAATTTAAATTTCCCTTGAAAGAGGGACATGGATATAGCAGGGGAAAATCTGAGAAAAAAAATCAATTCATGAAAGTGCTTCCAAGACATTAAGGTTATGCTTAGGTCCCAGGAAGAGGAATATGTACAGTCTAAATCCGGTCTACCTCTTCTCTGAAGGCATTTGCAATACAGAAAGAAGCACACTAATCTATAGGAGAACTCAACAGTGAAATACCTCTTAGAATATGCGTTCAGTGGAAAACGCTGCAATTGGCAAATGACTCCTTAGCAGATTAACTGCTTTTTCCAGTTAGTTTTTCCAGCAGTTTCCAGACTGCTTAATAGTCTCTCCCATCCATTGTGGTCTGGATGACCTATTTCTTACAGAACTACCAGTTTTTCCTTTTACATTGCCTTTTCTTCAAATCTAAAAACAAGGGGCAGTAAAAGAGGAGGAAAGACATGTAACTGAAATACAGCCAGTGGGAATCCCGGCTCATGAACTTTATGCAGATAATGATTCCCCTTTATTTCTCCAACCTGTAGCTCCTCCATCGCACACAAATAAAAACAATGGTCAACTAACAAAAGTGAAACCAGCATGATTTCCCCTTTTCTTCAGGGGTTTTTGACAAGGATTAACATCTTTTTGTGGATGGAATATGAGAATGAGTTCTTATATTTGCAAAAAAAAATGTTATGCTATAGTCACTTTGTTACTTTGTCCAGAACTGTGTCTGGCATGGGGCCAGGCTCACACAGCTGGCCATATATACTGCAAGTACTTCAGATGGGATTCCCATGTCAGCTCAGAGGCTCAAGAGAGACCCCTGCATCATGTTCTTATCTTTTTTAGAAAACAGTTTCTCTAATACAAACTCAGGAGCTGTGTGAAATCAGAATATTCAAGTAAAATAATTTAGTAATAGTAATAAAACAATAATCAGCTGATCGTAAAGCCCAGGTTTCAGTCCTTACACATTAGGTAAACCACTTCATAGTTTGTCCTCCATAATTGATGAAATTTACACTTCATGGTCCCTGTGTGAAAACTTACTAAATCTGAGCATGTAAGGCAGAAATGGATATGACTCCACAGAAGAGGCAGAATAAACAGAGAGCTGATTCTGCAAAGGGAGGAGAGCCTGGTACTGTTCCCTCAGGACCCTGACCAGGCAGACAGCCCTCGCTTCGTCACAGGAAAACAAAAGAGTGGCCTTGCAGAAGAAAAGGCTTTGATGCACTACTGCAGTGATTGGACCTAGTGGAGGCGAACAGAGGAGCACAAGATAACATGCTGACAATACATCCCCATGAGGAGACCTGCCTGTGCCACAGGATGTGCCTGTCTCCAGCACCTGAGCAATCTTGAGGAGACACCTGGTCCTAGGCACACTTTTTGTAGTTACACCATACCAGAGGGAAGGCAGAGGAAATAAACAGCTTAAAAGCTATTAAATTGCAGAGGTTCAGGGTCAGACTTACTGCTGATGTACATCAGCAAGAAGTTTTCATGGGTCTGTTCTTCAGTTTAATTCACCCCTAAAGAAAGAAGCAAATCAAGCTGTTCAAGAGCAGCTTCATACTTTTAAACAACCTCTCCTCACTGCCATTAATGCTGTCCTCTCTCTTCATTTAAGCATTGCATTTCAGTGTGGACACCTTGAATTGGTTGCAATTTACAGGCATGTTATCCTCACAGGCAGATACTGATGGGAGCAGCATGGAGCCCTGGGGCTCTGTGGACAGCCTGCAGGCAATTCTTGGGATCCTGCAGGTTGAAGTACTAATTATTTCTATTTCTACAGGCTGCTGCTCTGAGGCATGATATCCTGTCTGGGCATATAAAACAGCAATTAACAATGCCAAACAGGTCCAGACAACTGTCTACTCTGAGACAGTCACACACATGTTCAGGCTGGATCTGTTAAAACATTCACATTCACCACTGTAGTTGCCATGGGCTCAGCTGCAGTAAACACCAGACAAAGAGAAGAAATAAGTCAGAGATCAGAAATGGCATTTCCAGTGCTTTAGGTCAGATGTCAGACAGCCCCAGGGCACACTGAGCAGTCCCAAGGCTTTCAGCTGGCTTGCTAGGGTAGCAGGAAGAGTCTTCAGGAGCACAGATATTACTGTTCTGGTCCATGGTAGCAGCTGCTACTAAGAGTAACAAAGATTATTGGTTCTTTTATTCCCAGGAAAGATGTCTGTGGTAGTGTGCCACCTGTTCCAGCAGCTAAGGATGAACAGAGGAAGGCATTGAACATGGACGAGGGCCCAAAACAATCTTCAGATAGAAATAACAGGCTGAACAATGTCACAGTGCCATTCCAAACTCTGCAGAATCTGGAGTGGTCTGGGAGCTGTGAAGTTCCGTAAGTAGTGTTGGAGTGTTGGGGAAAAACAAACATTGTACAGGGATGGATCTGCTGGGTGAGAAAAGTTGTAAAGTAAGATGCTTTAGCAACAATACTAAGGCATCAGGATTGTTTGGACTCCTTCAGAAAGGTATGGAGCACTTCTGGTGAAAACCCATAAGGCAGTAATAAGAACACTCCGGACAGGTCAGGAAAACAAGAACTACCACAAAAGAGGATACTAAAGGGAGCAAGCAAATCTTACAAAAAGTCTGGCAAAAAGGAACAGAACACTACTTCCCTGCAGAGAGGGCAACAAGACTTACATCACGGCATAAAAGATTCATGCTACACACTAGGAAAAGCTTTCAAGCAGTAATGATAGTTAGACAGGAGAACCCAGACACATTGTCCTTAAAGGACTTCAGGAATGAGCTAGACACACATCTATCATGGCTGGTTTAAGTACAATTGGTCCTGCGTTGGGGCAGTGGGAGAAAGACTGCTTTTGTAAAGCCATGCACGCATGCCCAGAGCCCATATTGGTGAATGCAGTATAGGAACCAGGTGTAGGGTGTCCTGGGGTTTCTCTAGGCTAACGCACCATTTGTTTAACTACCACCTTGACTTTCCAGACTGCTACTTACTCCTGAACAGTCCCTGGCCTCTACCCTGTACAAACAACACTGTTAGCAGACAAAAGCAGCAAAACTAAGCAGGTTTTAAAAATACATCTTGTACACAGATCTGTTTATTAAACCAAGTCTAAGGCTGAAAGAATACATATTGTTACACAGAGGAGAGTCTGAAGAGTATAAAGACTCATAAAAACAGCCCTCGCTTTTCTGCATCACAAAGCCTCTGAGCTTGCATTTTCTACCAGCCACTTTTTCCTCACAGTAGATTTTTTTCTAATTTTCACACTGCTTCTCAGTATAAATAAGAAGTATCAAGCATCTTCTGGATTCTCATTTACTGGGGCAGAATGCTTGCTTCTTTTCACACAAAGACTTCCCTTTTGGTACAATAACAATCCTTATATTCCCTTTTCCTTCCAGCTAGCAGAAATTTGGTGCTTTGGTAGCTGGTTTATTCTGGAGATTCACATATCCTTTTGTAACCAGTGGGATCTTGCAGAGTGCAGTCTTCCCCCCAAGCCGTTGGTCTGCTGAGTGCAGCCAGTCATGCAAGTGACAAGAGCTGAGCAGACATCATTCTCCATTCAGTTGCTATGTTTGTTCTGAATACGCTGTTAAGGATTTACTTCAGAAAGAAAGATTTACACGAACAGCAAAGGTTGTACTGATGGCAATACAAGATGCTTATTAGCTTTTTCAAGCCAGTCTTGCCTGTCAAAAGAGAAAGGACTGGTCTTTAGAGGTATTCCAATGCCGTTATGAGCAATTAACTCCATTCTGGTTTTCTTACCTGATGGGCATCCAATTACAATTTCCAGTCCTACTTTGATATTCAGTATTTTTACATAAAAAGCATTAACTATTATTAACATTATATTCCCACTGTTGCATATTTTTGTCTTGGTCTGGATTATTTTCCTTACAATGTGCTATGGTTTACCATGCAAAGAAAGCTATCCTGGAATAAGCAACTTGGATGTATTGCACTATCAGACTGTCAAACAAATCCTAGCATGGATGAGACAATATTGGCATCAGTGGTCATTCACATATATTAAAATCACCCTTGAAACAAATGAAACTGACAAGTTCCACTTTCTTCTGCAGTAGTTCCTCTTTGTTCAACTCACCAGGAAGTCAAGCTAGCAGTCTACATCCATCTATGGATTTAGCCCAGCTACAGGCTAGTGTGTTTTAACCTGTCTGCAAATTTGCAAATTATAAAAAAGAGAGAGAGCAATGCAACGTAATTTGAGGAGTTTTCTAGTCAAAATTAAGACACTGATGTAAACCTAATATCTTCCTCTGTGACAAAGGAATCAACATTATACAAGAGCGCAGATATACATGCCATCGGAATAGCATACTCCAGACCTATTTCCTGTTTTGATTAGAGACAAAAGCTTTTAGTCTTCAGCGTACAGAAAAGATCAGAAAAAATTACAATTTTCATTTATAATTTTCTTGAAACAGAAAATTCAATTAATAATAGTAGTTATATTTAATACTTTACATTTTACTGTACTATTTCAATATAAATTTAAATGGTGATTAATGAAAATCGATGTTTTCAAATCATTGCATTTTAAGACTGCTTAAACCAGTACAGCATTTCTGACTTTTCCCTTGTGCTCAGAACACATTTTTATTGTTTGTATTATTCATGAGATTAATTACTAACATAAGGTGTGTTAAGGAACATTTAAGAGAAAACAGATGCCTACATGACAGCAAGTCCAATTTGTATAATGGAAGTTCCTCAAGTAGTATTTTTTAAATTCCTTTTGAAAGTAAAAAATTAATTTTATTTAAAATTAGATTTTGGCTGTAAGTGAAAACATAACATTTCAACCCATAGTCTCTTTTTTCCATCAAAATAAGGAAACTGAAAACCTGAAAAAATTCTCCTTTACACAAATTTTCTTCCATGAGAGGTAAAGAGTAAAAGCAACAGAGACTTAAAAAACAGTCAAACCTAGAAAAATGCTCAAAACACTGAAAAAAACCTAAAAATATCCCAGAAACATTAGAAAGGTGCCTTTGCAAAGCAATAAGCACCTGTTACCTTATTTAGAATTGCACACTTTTTGGCTGGAGAACATATCACAAAACTCCTGAACTATGACACAAGTAGGACAAATGTCTCTGTCCTGCTGAGCTGTTCAAAAGCTCTCCATGATCTAAAGCATGCAGTGGCTGGAGCAGACCAGGAATGTTCAAAGATGACATATGTGAGGTCACATGAAAGCTGCAGAAGAAAGTGAGCTCTCCTTGAGTGACCACTAGATCACCACAAATTCCAGGAAGAAGTACTACACAATAAAGGAGGACCCAGGATCGAAATAAGCATGAGGAGGGGGCTCTTCATACAATGTCCCATTGGTCTGGTAGTACTTCTTGCAAAAATGTGTAAATGCTTGCAGTTTGCCTAGAACCCGAAAAACGCCAGAGAAATGCTAAGGACAGATATTCCTGAACAGAAATTTCTGATGTAGAAAATGCCCTGAGCAGATGAAAGCTGGTATGTTCTTAAGGAAAATGTATAACTTGGCCTGTTTTTACTCTTTTCCAAGCATCCATTCAAAGCCACTGTGTTTTGTTCTTGTTGGGGGTTTTTTAGCTTCAGAAATATTTTGTGTTTGTCAACAGCGCTAGAGTCACAAACTTCATCTGGGTGCAGACAAAGCTTACGAACATTTTAAGAACATGCTGCCTCCCCTACTATTCCCACGAAACACATGTACAAGACTGAAATCTCAGCACCTCTTTACTAAGCAGGGAGATCTCCTATACATACGGTTGGTGGAAAGGTTGAGCTAAAGCTCTATATACTCTTCTGTCCAAACCTTGAATGGACAAGAGGTGTTGAAGTCACACACCATCCACCAAGCGGAGACCTGAGCAGAGGCTTAGTTTTACATAACAACCAAGGAAGATGAAAAAGCAAGGTTAACATTCAGGTGCTCTTATGGAAATAACCAAATAGCAGATGAAATCAAGACAACTCAGCACAAAAACCACAGTTAAGGAGGCTTGGCTTAGCATGTGCTATTGCAGAAAACATTAAAGCCTGGCATGGCTGTGCAGAACTGCTTCACTACAAACTCATTTTTTAAACCTCCACTTGGATCACTTGTGTAGCAGGGCAAGGGAGTATTGTGGTGAGAGAGTCTTGATTGTCCCAGAAGCTTGACATACCTGTCTGACCTGCAGCCAAGAGGGCTTTAAATGAGGTCCTTCTCCCAGACTGGAAAAAAAAAAGTCTGGTGATGCAGGGGATCATCCAGATCTCTCAACCAGCACAGAACAGAACTGAGCTGTCTTTTTGGGGGTATTACTCAGTCTCCTGTTATCCCACTAAGTGACAGCAAAATCTGACAACATTCGTCTCTCTCTCCTTGCGCACCCTGGGAAAAAAAAGCAACAAGCCTGGCCGCCTATAGAAGCACACCCAAATCTAAGAGAGTTACATCACTCTCCGCACCTAGTCACTCCAATGCATTCTTCAAAACAAATAGAGGATATGGCTAAAGTGCTGCTGGAGATCTACCACGCCTTCAGCTATGGCATTAGATAGTTGATGGTTTTGGAACCATAATAAGTGCACATACAGTGACTGTCTCAAAACAGACCAACTAGGCCAGTTCAGGCCAAATAAACCACTAATGCTACTGGCACTGCACAGGTAGGCTGTGTTACTCCATGTTCCCTCAGGACTGGAAACTTTTCCAGCTCAGAACGTTCTGTTTCTTTTCCCAGTCTTTCCTTTCCAGGTAAATGAATACCAAGGGACCAGGGGACCTGTCAATCCTGTACACGTAACACTGATCTCTACGTTTTCTTCTGTGAATGAAACCAGGAAGCTACTGAGTCCAGAAGGTTCCATTGAGTGTTATGGCCTTCAGGATTCCAAGTTATTCATATCCATTTCTTTTGAAACCCAGGTCTTCCACTGTAATGCAGTTTTCTAGAGAGCCCAGCACTGGCTGTTTGCAAGGGATAAAATGAGTCAGGGAAGCAGCAGAAGTCAGCAGAATCTTTGCAGTCAGCAGAAATATGACCCTAGATGAAAATTGCTCAGAAGCAGCTCAAGCATCCAAAAAAGAAAGGTAAAAAAGAAAGGGGAAAAAACCAATCACAATATTTCTGGAGCCAAGGTTTGTCAATGAGCACAGAAACTGCTAGGTGCAAGGGAAAGCTGTTACAGTTCTGCACACTGGAACTAATCTAGCTCGTTTCCCAACTAATCAACCCACAAGAGACAGGGAATAACCCTGATAAGGTTAAAATGCAAGAGTCGAGTGCTAAAGAAGACAGACCAAACTGTCAGAAAATCAGGATATTTAAGGTATCAGAAAAGAACTACCCCAAAACAGTGGTATGCAGAATCACTCATAGTCTCTGCAGAACACTAGCAGCCTCTCTGGCTTACATATTGATTTAAGCCTGCGACTCAGTGGAGAAAAGGCAAAGGGTTTAGGGTGATGTAACTGTGTGGTTCTGTTTTGCATTTCAATAGGCCCCCAAAGCCTCCTGCACAGAGCTTAAGGCTGCATAGGAGAGGAGGAAAAGATGCTCTTGTCCAAATATGCTGACTGCTTAAAGGAACAAAGCAAAACAGGAGCAGGCAGACAGAGGAGCACACTGGAAGAATATGTCATTACTGCACAGAACGGCAGGCTGTGGCTATTATAAATCAAACTTTTTCTGGAGGTAGTACAGCAAAGGAGTATTTTAAAGGCAGAAATTGAGAAATCCTTCTGATCAGGATCAGGTGCTGAAAGTCTTTTTCTTTATAATCCAGTTGGTTTAAAGAAAGAAACAAAGAGGCAAAAATCTACTTCAAAATACATCTTCTTCCGGACATTGCTGCTTCTGTGTAGTATTCTCATGCCAACAAATATAGGACTGCGTGAACAGTCCCAATCAAGCTTTGCAAAGTAGGTTGATAAGAGCTATTGTTTTTCTAGACCAATGTTTGAACAAAACCCACATTTTGCTGTTAAGTTTAGGGGAAAAAAATCAGCCTACAAAGTATGCATTTGTTTTGGGGGTCTTCATTGTAGTTATATCTGATATATTATGATCTTTTAATAGTCTAAATTCTGTGGTTCAGGAGATTCAGCTTCAAATCACAGATCTGCTACAGATATCATTGTGTGACCTTGAGAAAGTCCACTTAATCTCTTTTCTCTTTTTCATCTATAGAACAGAAACAGCACTTCTGCCCTCCTTCTTCAGGGCAAGATGAGAAAAAATATTCCAATTGTGTCTATAAACAACTGCAGTCATGCTGGGGAACTAAAGTAGAAAGGGAAAGAAACAGCATTTAAGATATACAGATATGTATATAGGTATACAGATTAAGTAATGTACATATTTTAATGTGGGTTGTGGTTTGGGTTTTTTTTCATTCTCCAGGGATAGGATTGTGAATGACTCTCCATGGTAAAGGTACTTTCAAAGGGATATTTTTAATACAGGTTTATCAGCAACTGACGTACAATACCATAGTCCCAGTACAAGTTTTACCTTCCAGCATTCCACATGGGCATTTTATTCAACAGCCATACATTATTGCATCATGGCAGAAGTCCTGTAAAAACACCTGAACAACTTTTTAACTCAAGATGCATGATGGCTGCTAACAGTTAAAATACAAGCATATATTTATATGATCTCAGTTGCTAAATAGAGCTCAAAATCTAGCAAAAAAGAGTCACTAAGGGAAAACAAGCAGTAGTTTATCAAGAGAAAAGAAGCAGAATTATCTTCTGCAGAGGTAACAATTCATAGCTGCAGAAACAGGACACGAGTCTCAATATAGCAGAAGATACTGGAATTTTCAAGCAGGAAAGCTACCAGCTTGTGTTTTTTCCTTGTTTCTCATGGAAGCAGGAACTGTATTTTAAAAAACAAAACAAAACAAAACAAAACAAAACAAAACAAAACAAAAGACACATGGATTAGATCCCTAGCTCTCTCTTTTTTATTATTTCTCCACAACTTGCAAGGGTTCTGTCACAATCTACAAGCTTAGGCAAATGCAACAATGACACCCAAACTCATGGCACATGGATAGCCTCTTTCTCCCACAGGCTCACTATGTATCGTAATACAACCTGCCCATTTTCAAAGGCAGACTTCCTGGGGGTGATTTCTCACTCAGTTCTTGGCATAATGCTGCTGTTGGCAGCCAAAAAGACATGTATTTTTGATTGTTTAGGCTATCCAAGGTTTGCTGTTTATGTTTGCAAAATGCTCTGCAGAATTTTGTACTTTTGAATAATACAGGGATTCTCCATGTGACTTTGTTTTTGTTTTATATGAAAAGATGCTGAATGATTGAAAAAATTCCATTAAGCTTTTCATTAATAAAAGACTTAACAACTCCCTATGAACTACAGGCATCCTTCTCTGATTTATCTCTCTTTGTAGACAGCCAATAGGGTGCTTGTAGGCCTTAGGGAAATATACAATTTCTTGTTGACTCTTACTAGTAGTTTGCTTCTGAGATGTCTGCAGTGCCAGTTAACACTACCTCACAGAACTGCAAAAGAGGCATAAGTATCTGGCCCTTCCAATCAGCTGACTATAACCTAAATTTATACTGTTTGCAGTTTGTCATCTAGTTTCCATTCAAACTGGGATGGGAACCAGCAAGTATCAATGGCTGTATCATATTCCATCTGCTGGGACATGCAGCTCTCTACAGAAGCATAGCAGAGGGCACAAACTTCAGGTGTAGTTAAGACATCAGTGGATACTCCTCTGCTTAAGAAGTGAAGCCAAACAAGACCAACAAGAACTTATGTAGTTCTTATGAAACTGTTAGTCAGCAGATCAGTGCTGCAGCTGCTGCATGCCTCTGAAATCCAAATGGGAACCAAGGTAAGCACTAGGAAACTGAGCTGAAAGACAACAAGAAAATGAGGTGAATGGCTGTTAAGATAAAAAACAAAGTAAATGCTAATGCTTTGTAAACTGTTAGAAACAGATTATTCACTTATAGTTCCTACTTGGAAAGTGAATCAAAGGAGGATGGCACGCGAACAGCAACAAACCCATCCAGTAGGCAAAACAAGGGAAAATGAAATGTACTTTTCTACCATTTGTCATGTACTCAGTATTTACAGTGGTAACCATGTTCCCAGCTCAGCTTGTGCTTCATGTTGTGAATGCTGAATTGGTACAGAGAGAGTTTGCCTGTGCTCCTCTTTCTGCTGTTGTCCTGCCCTTTCCAAAACACTGGCAAAAGACAGCCACTTCAGAAACTACTGAAGAAGAATTTCAGAGGTAGCCACTTTCCACTAGCTTGTACGAGGTGCCCAGAGTGGTATATGTAATATAAAGCAGATTCTGTCATGAAAGGATTTCAGCCTAAAATGTCAAAAAGGGTGGGAGAAAGGAAGAGTCACTGTTATCATTTAGCAGGCAAAAAGCTGTTCCTGGAGTCCTATATTCTGAACCCCAGAGGCTGTAGGTTCTGCATCAATACTCCTCACCAGTGCACCTGAAAGGCTGCCAGGAAAGGAGTAAGTATTATGAGTCACATCTGTTACTAATGCTGGAAATAAGGCACATCTTTACACACATCTTACTGATTTTTTCTGCTCACAAGCCTGCTGTGCAACAACATAGACAGCAAACATCTAGCACCACCACTGGGGTAGTGTGCCTTCTTCTAAATTGGTATCCAAAGTGCCATCCAGTACTGATGGTGCCCAGGCTTGTTTTCCCTTCTGCTACAATGAATGCAGAAGCCACTCCAATATTCTTCACTGTGCTCAGACCAGGGCACAAGTATTCTCAAACCAAGTACTAGCACTTTTCATAAATAGCTTTCAAATTCTACTCTCTCATCAGTGCTGCAGGAAGTTCTCCACAGGGATCTGAAAAACCCTTATGTTGCATGAAAACAGAGCACACGCACATGCACGCACACATATGCAAACCAGAAGACCGGGTTTCAGGTAGCGTATTCAGCTGGTGAATATAATCAGAAGATCACAGATGAACAAGTAACTTCATAAACCTATTGAACTGGTATTCTACTAAAGACTCTACAAGTCCTCATGATCCAAAGGGGCTAAGATACTTCAGTGGTATCTGGCAGATTATGTAAACTAGAGAGGTCAGTGTACCTTTATCTCAAAATGGCTAACCTACAAAACCTACAAAACTACCCACACCTAGGGAAATACTCTACACAATTTCACATGCAGGACTTAGATCGTATCAACTCCTACTTTGCGTTCAGACAGCAGCCAGGCCAGCTGGTCAAGGATTGCCTAATAAGCCCCAGGCTTTTTACACTCTTTACATATATTTCCCTTATCTCAAAGTTGGAGGAGATCAAAAAAGTTTCAGTTTTGTTTGTACTTCTCAGAATTACTAATTTCTCCTCAGGACATCACAGAAATGAGAGACCTGGAAAAGAGAATGGAAAATACTGTAAGCCCAGCAATACTAGTAGGCTAAAAACTGTCAGGCAACATCTTCCATCTCAGTTTGGTGGCATAAATGTGTTGGTTAGTACAGCTACCAAATAAGTTCTTACTTCAAATTGCCTGTTTACTGTATCTCCTTATAAAACCTCAATGATTGGCCACTGCTACAAAAAAAAGAGTAATTCATTAAAACAGGGCAGTGGCATGATCCACGTTTGGGAGTCTGTTATTCCAGCATTTGATGGCAGACATAAATAGGACTCCTCTGCTCTCATGGGGAGTTGGGGCCCTTCAGGCCAGGCCTGCGATGTGGTACCAATCTGAACCATAAGGCTGCACAAGCCAGTAACATGGAAGTAGATGGGGACATAGCAGGTTGGAATGCATAACATGCCTAAAAATTAAAGTACATTTCCTTTTCACCACTGTGACAGAGATCAGGAAAAAGCATACCTGCCCTGGTTTAGTCTAGAGACAGGCCACTGTCTCTTTCATAGGCACTTCCATACTGTAGGAGTCAGAGATGAACTCAGAAATCAGGTACCCTGGAGCCATTACAATGAGCAGACTGCAAGAAGTCACAAGCCCCATAGTTACATGGAGCCTTCCACAACCAAAATACCTAATTCCATATTACAAGGTGGTTACACTTAGCAGCAGCAACGGCACTGCTGCAGCTACAGAAATTCATCATGGCATAGATCAGGCTGCCTGATAGATAGTGGCATAGTCTGCACAGCACTCATATAAGCAACCTGCAAAGCCCATCTGATGAATTATCCCCTAAATCACAAACAAAAGGTTTGAGCAAGGCACAGCAGAACACCAGCCCTTATTGTTGAGGAAAAATGCATCTGCAGCAGTTTTGATACTCCCTTCTATGTCTAGCTGAACTAGATATAGACAGTACACATAAGAAGAAGGTTGATTCAGAGACAAAGAAACATTTAAAAGCAACAAAGCTATATAAGAAAACATAAAGAAAAACTTATTTACTCAGAGGGTGATCAAACACTGGAACAGGTTGCCCAGAGATGTTGTGAAGTCTCCATCTCTGAAGATGCTCAAAACCGAACTGGACACAGCCATGAGCAACCTGCTCTAGTTTACCCTTATTTTAGCAGGATGGTTGGACTAGACAATCTCTAAAGGTGCCTTCCAACCTCAACCCCTGTGTGATTCTTTGAAATGAGCATGTTTTATTGTCACAAGCCAAGGTAGAGAGGATGTTAGGCACAAGTTTCAACCTGCAACATTATACAGATTTTAGACAACCTTGAAATCATTAGGGAGCTATGCAGGTGCTAATTTACACAAGGGGACTGTGCCGTTCTCATAGCAACTCAAGATCAAGGAGGCACAAGGGTAGCTTTAAAGCTGCTCAGAAGTTCTCCTCCACGTCCCAAACCCTAGGTGGTGATTCCCTGCCACAAGAATCTCTACTCTATGCACTCTCTTTAAATACTGAACTTAAGCCCAACTTAAAAATGCTTTGAGATAAGATTTTGTGCTATCACAAAGCATGCTTTCAGATCATTCTGACTACCTTGGACATGACCCTCTCCTCAGTAATGTGAATAGCACCCAAGGATACATAATTCCTACTGAGAGGTCATATAGGACATTCCAGCTGAAATTATTCTGCTGTCTAGCAATAACAGCTATGTGTCTCTCCTGTACTCTGTGACTGATCGATAGAGCGTTCAGCACCTGTAATCTGTGTGCCCTTACTGCAGCACTGAAAGGATTTCCCTGGCTTTATTTTCCTTTAATTCTACGCCCAGAGGCAATTCAATTCCTGCCTGGTACTGCACAAGATGACTCACCCTTCTCTTTAAAGAATCCCATTACCAACAAGCAGTGACTCATCATGACCAGATTAGCAATGCTGAGGTTTTGTGACTCTTGCCATTTCTTAGGGTTCATCTTCTGAATATCTGAAATTCTGCATGCTCACGAAGTGTGGGTATTTGGAAAAGAGTGTTTGCGTCTGCTGAACCAGTGGTTTTCACTTTGCAGTAAGCATGCACTTACTTACACTCTCCTACGTGTTACCCAGTTCCTCATAAACACCCTTGAACTAATGGTTCCCCAGGACAGACAAACATTTGGCAGACAGCTGTGTGGAGCTCTTTGGAGATGCCAAAATTAATTTTGGCAAAATTAAAGGTCTTAAAACAGTGTGCTGCTTCACTTGGTCTGGCTGAAAAGCAGTGGGAAGGTAATTCCTTTCTGCAGTATAGCTTTCTGGTAAATTTGGTACACTGATAATCCTGGAAAAAAATATTTGTTATATTGGTAGGTGTTCCACTGGCGATTTTTAAATCTCACATTTCAAGATCAAAGTCATCAACTTCACTGCTTGCTTTCCATGCCCCGAACTTATCAGTGAGACATTTCATGCCACATTACTGCAGCCAATGTAGCATAAGCAATTTGGACTTAACCTCAAGGGGAACAAGTAAAATAATCAGATGTCAGGCCCAAGTGGGGTACCCCTCACTGTTTGCAGAGCTGGGACCACATGTGACAACTGACAGGGTACTGTGCATCCAGCAGCAGCAGTATGGGGGATGGCATGGACCTCACCAGATCTCCCTCCTGCCAGGCATGGCATGAGGGAAGAGACCATGAAGTCTCAGTACACATGGCTTCAGCTACTGCTCCTTCTCAGCAGCTAAGAGCCAGCAAAGCTGAGCCCTGCCCACACCATCTACATATCTGTCAAAAGAAAACTGGGCTCTTCATCTAAGACAACATTCGACTCTTTTCTGCTCCAAATCCTTACTTTGTACCACAGTAATAAATCTGCTGAGCAGACAGCTTTCAGAAGTTAAGAGAGGTCATTTGGTGACTAGCTGCCTGTTGCATGTTCATGTTTTTTCCCCAGAGCAGGTCTGAGTGGCAGGTTTCACCAAAGCAGACCCAGGATTTGACTGGTTGCTGACATAGAACACTGAAGTGATTAATGTGAATTGACCTTTAGCATTATTGTTAGCAACAGAGCACCAAGACATAGAGAGCTAGGAAAGAGATATGGGGTTTTATTTCCACAGGTAATATGGTTACGGACTACTGAATGGTGTTTAACATGATTTTTTGGTTAATTAGCTCATATTGTGCAGAAACCATAATCAGAGACAGCCAGATAACTCTGGAATGGGCTTGCATGAGTTAGGATACAAAATGTGACTTTCTTAATGCCCTCTGGATCCAAGACTTAAGTCTTAGGACCTTAATAGTTTCTCAGCACTGAGGACTCCTGGATTCATGCTGCTAGCAACATTGAATATTTAAACATGTCAGAATGACATAAAGAGTCCATCCACTCTTTTTCAAAGAGAAGCAGATTAAAGAATGATGAAAATAACACAATTTCCCCAGCAAGCATATAAAATGAGAGTTTAGTTCCAGTTTCATTTCTAAGTGGAGGTCCTCAGCAAGACCAAAGAACACATTGAAGCAGACCTTTTACTGCATTCCCCTTCTTTAAATGCAAAAGGGCCCCTATGCTACAATTTCTCATCATATCCCTCTGGTTTTGATAAATTGCATTTGTAGACTGTTTGACCTGCTGTCCAAAATTGCTTTGCTTATTGTATTAAGATGATGAGAAAACCAAATTAAAATCTCTCTCCAATTTCATCCTTTTGCTGAACAGCTTCCTGCCATTATGCAAGCCCACAGGTTAAGCAATGTTTTTGGGGCCATTTGTCTGCGTTACTGATAGTGGTTGAACAGAGCGTAACTAATACATGAACTCCCAGCACTATTTTTTTTCTCCTCCAAAGGAAAGAGAGCAATGATCAGAGATCAAAACACTAGGAACACTTGCACATAAACTCTGGTCTAAGTGCTGTCAGTGGCAGAAGTTCAGAGAGCCGAGTATAAAATAAAAAGTTCTGAAAAGCCTAAACAATAAATTTTCTATCTTCTTTCTCAGAAAAAAAAAACCCCACCAACAAAACAACAAAACAACAACAACAAAAACCCCACAACATCATTGAGGGGCTATGAGTGTTCTCTTATTAATGAAAGTGACTGAATTAAATTAGGGCCATTTTGCACCACATCAGCTGCAGCAGCCTAGAAGAGACACTGAACTATTTGTGTCAGACACAAAGAGCACTCAGCAATGCTGCTTGTTTGGCTGCTGTTATCTTTCACTCCACACAGGCAGGACATCTCTCTAATACTCTGAGGCCCCATCGTAACTCAGAACAATGCTTAGCCAGTACAAATAGGACACTGAAAGCCAACCTGAAACTGGAAAAAAGAAATTTTTTTTTGCATATATTAAAGTGTAAATCATTAAGACTTAAGTCCTTCCTGTCAGAATTAAAGTTGCTTGATAACTTTAAAGTTGCAACCAAACAAGTGCATCTTTGCATTTTCTTAGTCATTGCTGGTACAATTCTTACTGCTCTGGCTTGCAGAAAATTTAATTTTTGAACCAGAATCACACAGAATGAAAGAACATACCCTGTCCCCAAAACCTTAAAATAAGATGATACAAAACAGCTATGCACAGTGGCAGTCAAGTAGTGAAGAAGAAAACAAAGATTTCCATGACAGACGGCTTACAAAACACCTGCAGCTTAATCCAGAAATTGAGTTTTATGTGCAACTTAGCAAAGGTGAACATTCTAGTAGAGCTGTTCAAAGGAAAATTGAGAAAGATTTGAAGGAACTGTCAAGATATACTTTCTCCATCCTAGTGCAAAAGGAGCCAGGAGAAAGCTGGTGGCTAGGTTGAAAAATCTATCTATGCAGGCTGGTGCTGTTGATGAAATGGAGGCCAACATTCACCTTTCAATATTTAATAAATAGGAATATGCCTTGATAGGTCTTGAGGAGTGTGTAAATACTCAATATTTATACTACAGGGAAAGGGCATTCAGCCCAGGCAGCTGAATAGAGGTATAACATAATCAAAGCTTGGGACTGAGGATCTGACATTTGCAGCAGAGTCAAAAATTTGCAGCAGCATCTGGAACATTTCCTCCAAAAAATGTCCAAAATACTACTGTAATACACCAACAATTATCTGCCTTGCATTTCTCCTGCTATGCTCAATACAGAGGGGTCTTTCCCTGTTAAAGAGCTCAGGCAGGGAGCTGAATTTCACAACTTAATTCTCAGTTGCTACTAGCTTAACGCAGGCTGTGTTAGGTGTCATGCAGTAACAGGGCCAGAGCTCATCACTACTTGAGTTTTATCCAGTTTAACTCAGTTTGACAACTGAGATTTTTGATTGCATAAGCCTCATTTCATATCAACATGTAAACCCTGAAAGAACTGAACTCTATTAATAAATTTATAAGCTTAGTAAGAGAAGAAACTGTGTTAAAAATAGCTTGGGAAAGCTGGCTTAGCCCAGGCTGCCAGAGCTTTAAGACAGCAGAGCTGAAGTCCTATCTATGAAGTCTTCAGGGGCAGCAAATGGGATTAAAATCATAGAGCTAATGCTAGTAGTGTCAAGTCACAGTGTGACATGTAATTGAAAAGATCTGTTGGTGAATCTGGTAGTGTTTTTAAGGCCCTTGAGGGCCCTTAAGCTATTTGTATTAATCAAACCTGGTGCGTGTACACCTGTCACAACACAATTGTTCCACCTTGTCTTGCTGGTTCCTAGACTCAGGTGGGTTGGAAAGACTAATGATCACACACAACATCATGCATTACAAACCACTGTTCACCTATACCTCTGAAACACTCACTCATGCCTCACTGAAGTCAGTAAAAATAGGCACTTTTATATTTGCTTGGAATAACTCATTAATCTTCAGTGCATAACAAATGTCAACCACCAGGTGATTAGAGACCTCCTCTTAATTCATGATTCTCCGCCATCCAAAAGACTACAATGGGAGTCTGAGCTTGTTTCTGCCAGGTAAGAGGGTGCAATATCTTGGTGTCTAGACCATAGAAGCTTTACCATGGCCTTTCTTGGGAGAAACAGAACTTGCTCTCAGATATTATGCTTGTTGCCCAGCAGCTCTTGTTCTATTAAAACAAAGTGAGCGGGGTACTACATGTATTCCTTAGTGGTTTTCTGAGCTTTTTTGAATTTAAGACAAAATGATGACATAACTGTAGGTCTACAAATCACTTGTGCTTTTCAAATTGTCAGTCTTAGAGACTAAGACTTGTGCTTTTCAAATTATCAGTCTTACAGAGTAAGACTTTTCCTTCAATGGTAGACGCTTGCTAGTAATTGAAAAATCTGTACTATTGGGTTTTTTTCATTGCCAGTATTCTTTCTGACTTCACTTGCTTTTCCTCTTACAGGTCCTGGGTTTTCTTTCAAGTCTCCTATCTTGCTTCCTTTTCTAATGACACTTCAAAAAAGAAAAGACCTGCCTATGGAATCTAGAGATTATTAATTATGATTTATTCCCTTTTGTCATAGATCACCCAGTGGTGTCATGATAGCACAGAGCTTTCGGTAATTTACAATGTTCCCTCACTCCAGGCCATTTGCACAGTAAAGGAATCATATTTCATTTAAGCCCTAGCAACTGGCATGACAATTTTCATTAAAATATATTTATGTTTCTATCTCTTATTCCAGAAGCATGGTATTCTTATAGATAATAGCTGTGCCATATTAATTAATTTCAGCAATTTTATTGGAGAACAGGAAGCTGAATAGTCAAAGGAAGGAACTAATTTAATTAGTATAACTTGGACTGATTCAGGTGTACATCTTAAATGTTTTCAGCCAAACCAGCTCAAATTTTACAGTGAAATCCACTCTGCTGTCATTGGCTATTTCTTCAAAATGATCAGTAATGGCTGGCAATTTGTTCAGGTTCACTAAAGGATGGTTACTCTCTAATAAATGGTAGCAATTAAAAAAGGCTGAAAAGACCATAATTTTTGCAATTTGCTGATAAAATTATAGCTTGCTACCCGGGCATGGATTTAGATATGTTAGAGAACTATAGAACGTTATAGAAAACTGTCAACAGGACAGTGTGGTTTTGACTCCTCTCGAAAACCACTAAAACATTATGACAGTGCAACATCAAACAACTTGCATAGCTGAATGTTAAAGCATCCAGAACTCATTATATGAGCTGGCCAGTGCTCTTGAAAGGTTATCAGCAGTGCTTACATCTCCTCTACAGATTTTTAGGACCCCTTTTCCATTTTACACTCCTATAATAGAAAATGGACTGACATGGGTCAGGCACATTTACTGAGGGGCTCTGCACTGCAGAGAGGTTCATGACACTCATAAAACAACAACAGAGGCAGCACAGATATCCCTAAAAAAGCTTTTGAGGCCCAGGAAGTGACAGGTATGTATTTCTTCTCCTGGCTAGGTGTGGATGTTTTGTATGGAGCAGGGACCTAGACTGCAGCTCTGCCCCTGGCCCCCACTGAAAAGATGTTCCAGGTGAAAGAAAAAAACCCTGACTGACTTCATTTCAACATCTCTTATTCTTTCAGGCAGATTTACCCAACCATAACTGGAATATGGCAGTCTCCTTAGTACTTTGGGACACCACACTGTAAAGACAACACATTAGCCCAGTGCTAATGAAGCCAGATTTTGTTTTACACCATTCACAAATCTCTTATCTCCTCCAGAATATCCTCGCTCTGTGGTAAAGAAGGATTGAGCAATGTCCCTGGCACTTCTGACATTGCTACTCAACCAGGTAACTCCAAGGTGGAGAGAGTAAGATGAGCAGAAGAGCCTGGACACTGAAGAAGGAAGAATAAATGTCTACACCCTGAAGCAGAACTGAAGATCTATCATCTTTCAGCTTGGTAGATACAATCCTTCCTGTGCTTGGAAAGAGGTAATCATTACATAAGGGTTCCAAGTCTTCTCACCCTACCTGCAAGCTCCCTTCTCAGCAAAACAGTAGTTCTGTCTGCATCCTTACTTCCACCCAAAGTTAACAAACGAAAGGTTAAGCAGAATTGTGTACAGGAGAGGGAAAGGAATGAAAGAAAGATTCTTGGTACATCATGGGTCCTGGTTCAAAACTGGTCATCACAGCATCAGACCTAGCTACAAAACAAAACCAGCTATTCCAGGGCTGCAACCAGGACAGATGAAAATTGCAAAAATGATGTTTCTCTGCACTGAGTCTGGGCAGAACTCACCACAAAGGGAAGCTACACTGCAAGGAATTGCGACTGACCAATAAACCCGTATAATGGGAGAAGGGTCAGAGGAGATCAGCATGGATGATGTGGCTGTGAAGCTCAGAGAATAATGTGGGGTGTGATTGACAATGGCTGTTGCAAAGAAAGTTGACTTTATCTCAACACAAAGGGGACCAGAGGGTGGCCTTTGTTTTAGATAAACAGCTATGTCACCAGGATAAAAACTGAAAAACTAACAAAAGAATTTCAAAAAGAGCAATGGGCTTAAGCTGGCTTCAACCCATGTATGCCTTCCTGATGAGAATGGGGACAGCCAGCATCATGATGGTGAGCATTTTATAGAGACTGGTAATAGGAATCACATTGGTATTGTGATAGAACTGTGTATTGCAATTACTATATTTTGCTAAGTATAACTTACTTTTTTATTGTGTTTTCAGTATATTTTGTATCAGTCTACTAAATAAAAAATCCTGTGTAACATAACTATCTTCAAATAAGTAAATCTGATGTTAAACATTACACCTTCCATGCATGGACTATCTAAACTAACCTGAACAGATTGTACAGGACGCTGACATCAATCTGAGTCATAGCCAGTGTATCCTGAGACCTGAGATACCAGATATAAAGGATATAATAGTGGAAAGACAAAAACTTTCCTCAAGGTG
The DNA here is from genome assembly GCA_025311575.1 of Elanoides forficatus. Taxonomy (NCBI): domain Eukaryota; kingdom Metazoa; phylum Chordata; class Aves; order Accipitriformes; family Accipitridae; genus Elanoides; species Elanoides forficatus. Next base: position 29,559,639 of record JAOBAS010000072.1, read on the forward strand.
TTTAAAAAACATATAAGACACTGAACTAAAAAAATTGTCCTCTTAGTCATCCCCTTGCTGAGAAACAGGCAGAGAGCAAAGACAGATGGAATGATACTGTAGCACCAACAAAACAGACAGAAGTGGTCACTCTGGCAAAACAGGTAGAAAATGAAAGAACGTGTGTTTGTGTCTTTCAGATTTCTGATGTCATTTTTAGAGGCAATAACCATTCTTCCTTGCCACACAAGAGATGAATTAAAACCTAAGACTAGCATGAACTGTTTTCCTAGCACTAGGGAAAGAATTTACAAAGGAAAGATGGAGAAGAAAAGAGGTTTTACAGATTTCACCAGGGTTAAAGTGTTACATAAAGTCAATAAACAGAATTCATTTGAGAGAACCAAATATTGCTCAGAGCTTTACAGCAGGAATTGGAAGAAGGGAATGGTGTCTACATAGGTAATAGAGAACTGCAATCAAAAGAGATGTGGAAGATAGAACGAAAGCTAAGAGAAGAGCAAAGCTGCAAGAAGAACACAAATATCAACCATTTTCTTGCTGCCAGATAGGGGTTATTTAGGCCTGACTTTTCATCCATAGCCTCACAATTAGATGAAGTAGAATGAGGATCCAGGATGCTCAAGGTAGGAAATGGGCAATGTGACTTTTGCAGTTCCTCCCTGCCCTGTTTTTTCATCAGATTAAACTCAGAGGTCAGGAGGGCTCTTCCAGGGAAAAGGCTCCAAAGGCACCCTTAACTGTTGCAGAAACTAGCAGCTGGGATTATGGGAGCCAGTCCATGGCTCTCTTACCCTCTCTGACCTGTAGGAACAAGAAGAGCAGTGCTTTAACACACCTAGAACCTTTTTGCTAATGAATCAGTGACATAGTAATTGTTCCTCATTCCTCCAATCTTCTTGCAGCACCACATATACACCAGATTTGGGGGGGAAAAGTGCTGAACAACATGTTAGGGGATGGACAGACAAGGAGGTTCTGCAGAGGACACAGGAATACAGCCACAAGCAGTCACTGCTGGCAGAAGGACTAAAGGAAAAATGCTTGAAGTGTGTGTGCACAGCCTGTAGCCCCTGCCCTAGGCAGGAGTGGTAGTTTGCCATTACCATAGATGCCCTGGGCCCAGTGTCATGCCTAGTACCCTGACATGACTGCAGTTAGCCATGGAGGCAGGTGGCACTACACTTCCCTCCTGCACAGTAGCAGAGCATAACAGGAACATTTCTGCCCTAGTGAGGAGAAGCTCTCAGGCTGCATCAACAGATGCTATTAGTTGTCTTCTGTTTAGTATACAAGCACGAGACTTGCTATCCCAAAATCCTGCAACATGGTTTCAGCCTGCAGGAATGTCCCTCAGATTTGCTAAACAGGTAGTTGAAACAGACAAACAGCCAAAAAAAAAGCCAACTTGCAGATCCTTTGTATCAGATCCATGGTTTTGACTGGGCTTACTGCCATAATATGACCTTGATTTTGAACACAAAGGATAATTCTCCAACAGGTGCCCAGTCTTGCCAGGGTTATTGCATAATCATCTTCTGGTGCACACACAGAAATGGGGACACTACAACACTTATGAAAGCTGCAGCGACTTTGCTTGTCATGATAGAGCTCTGTAGCCCAGCAAGACTTCAATATGATTACCTACAGACTCGACACTGAGAGATACCCCATGAGTCAGTGTGCTGGGAAAGGGTTTGGAAACACCTGCTACAGATTGCATTATCCCTCATTGAATGAAATGCACCAGGCAGACAAGACTAATAATCCTGCTGGGAAGGGAGTGTTAATGACCACCAAAAAGAGAGGAATCTCATACAGGATCACAGATCTCACTTAAGTGCAAGTCAACTTGGCTTTGCAAACATCAGTTTCCACCAGTGAACTTCCCTGCTTGCAAAACCTGCAACACTCTGGGTCTAGCTTAATCTCAGAAAAGTTGCTTGGGGATGGTTTTTTCATTGTTTTTAAGATATACTAGGAAGAAACAGCTTTTGAATTTCTACCTTTACTGCTTGCCTTTCTTACTGATGATTTATTGTTTAATAAGCCACCTTCAGACTTGAATGGTAAAAACTTCTGAGAGTAATTTCTGGATGTGCTTGGCCTCAGGGCTGGTTTATTGCAAAGCAGGAGGTGTTTGTGCTGGAGCAGTACTGCTGTGTCTGGGAGGGAGTATGCACAGGAATCACCACAGAGTGTCACCTTGAAATCTTTCCTGCTCCTTAACAGTAGCTAAGTGATTGCTGGATGTAATTGAACAAGGAAGCTAATGCAAAGTAAGAGGAGCCAGACAGAGCATGTGTCTGTTTGTGCTGTTAATTATGAATGTGGGTGAGTGCTGCACTTCCTTATGACACTGCAGAAGTAACACTCAGCTCCTCCCCTCCGCTCTGTGTGACAGCAGACAAATCTGACTAACTGCCCTCTGAAATGGCCTGGAAATAAAGCGCCCACCAAGCAATGAGAAAACATTTAAGCCTATTCACACTGACATTAGGAACAGGCAGGCATGAAAAAACATTGGGGTTTTTCTTCCCCTTCTACAGCATAAGGGCCAAGCAGTGTACTAGAAGGATGGCACAATTTTAAAAATACTTCAGTTAAACAGAAGCCCCCATGAAATCCACAATGTAGTATAGTCCAATTTAAAAATGCTGACATTTCTTTTCCCTGCTTTCATTCCTGTTTTGAGAGATAGAAACATTCTGCTTCTATTAATCTGACAGGTTATTTAAGCTATGAGTTGTACTCTATCCAATAAAAATAGAATATAGCTGATACAGAGAAAGGGCTAATCAAGAAGAAAACTGTGGAGGAGAAGCACTTCACAGCAGATGTTTCAGGAAGATGAGACCATTCTCAGATCCAGAAAATTTCTGCATGCTGTCAGACTCTGCTGAACTCTGCCTGGCCCTCAATGGCCTGAAAACTGCTTTCCAGCTTATCTCAGATTTCTGACATTTGTCTTTTTGTACGAATGCCTGTCTGCATGCAGCATAACCCAACAAATAAATAAATAATTTTCATTAGAGTGGCCACATGGTATCATTTTGTTGTACAGAGAAAGGAAAGAGAGAGCAGCAGGCAGGAGTGTCCATGGGTCTTATGCATTCAGGAAGCTGTGCTCATTCTCTCACATCAGCCAGGGGTGTGCAGACAGTCATGTTCTTCTCCTGCAGCAGCTACAGAAAAACAGGTAAGTTCAGGCCACCTGCATCTCTGAGTACACTGTTTTCTGTCCATCACAGCTCTAGACTGACTGAATTAATCCCATCCATGGACAGAGTTGAGGTCCTGATGATAAAAGCATTGGCTAACCTCACCGAAATCCACCCCAGCCACATCAGGAAGAGGTACTGGAACCACCTGCTTTTACTAACAGAGAAATTTTGTTTTAAAACTGCTTTATTTTAGGACTCAGTCTTCTCTGATCCTCTCTCTTTACAGCTTGGGATCTTTTAACTCTCTCAGGGCCCAGCTGATGGAGATCCAATTGCTAAAGAGAACAGCAGCAGAGTGCTGCTAGGTACTGCAGTGCTGCTAATGCTCCAGGTACCGGAGCTGCCAGGCTGTTACTTCTCAGGCAGAAACTTGGAGATACCTTCCCTCAGTAGTTCACACCTAACTACAGCAAGACTACCTTATTTCACCCCAGATACTCCGTGGGCCAAAAAAAGAATAGACTGCATATCTCTAGAAAAAGGCAAACTGCTAAGAGATGCTAGGAGCATCTGCTGCAGCCCACCCCAGTGCCTTGGGGACCTGGGCTTTTGCCCAGGCTGAGGGACATGGCTGCTGCTTTCCCATTTGCAGGCTCAAGCAGTGACCATGTATCCCAGAGACACACACAGGACATTGACACGGCTGGTCACATGCACCCACACACAAGATGCTGCCTTCAACAGCACCCACATACTGGACTCACATAAACGCGAGCACAGACAGTCAAGTATTCTCCTCCTCATGGACTGACTCATCCCACAGGCACCCCACACTCGCAAGTCCTCCCAGATACCAGCACAGATGATCTGTCCTCCTGATAGCGCAGCCTGGACCTGAGCCCCTGCTACTTGCCAGCTGGTCCATCTTTCAGATTGTCAATGAATTACACACACAAACACATATATGTTCATACACAGCAGTTTTGGGGAAGATACAGACACTTGCCCTCTCCAGCAGCTGGCAGCAGGCACACAGGTTGTGACCTGTGATCCTGCTCCAGCCACTGGCACTGAGCCCCTCAGTCACACTGGTCCTGCCAGTGGCCGGTTTTCAGGATACAGGACCTGACCTGGCTGAGAGTAGAGGGCCCTGGCACAGCCTCCTCTGGGTTCTCCCATGGCTCTTCTCGTTCCCTGCAGGTGGGAACAGGGGCAGAGGGGGCTGCCAGGACCCCCATGAGGGTCAGTGGCTGTGCTGATGGGGAACTCATCTCTGCTGGATCCTGCAGGACTACTGGAGAGGGCTGGGCTGGGGGCAGGAAACCCCCCTTGGGAGGCTGTGGAGCTGGGGGCAGCACACAGCGGGCCTCCCCCCTGCACCATCACATGAGAATGTGTATGAGTTGGTGTGTGAACATCGCTGTGCGGCTTCAGAGGGAGACCTGCAGCAGCTGGCTCAGCAGATTTTTGTCCAGCTTAAAGGGGCACAGCATGGATGTGATGGTGTACTCCACCATGATTGCCTCTGAATGCTCAGCCCCAGAGACCTGCCTCAGCTTCCTGCACAGCCAGGGCAGCAGGGTCCAGAGGAGAGCTGGGTATACATGTAAAAGGAATGACCAGACATAGGGATGGAAGCTGCCCACTGGATCCCCTGGCATGAGCCCCACAGCTGATGGCATCTGAGGGTGGTTGGGTGGCCAGATGCTCCCCCTGCTTGGTGGAAGATGGCTGGTGACTCCACAGATGGTTCTGAAGACATGCTCTTCAAAGCCATTGTCCACTTGCACCAAGTGCAGGATGAAGGTCACCCTCTTGCAGGGGGTGCACATGGACTTTCTCTCAGCCCGCCACAAGATGCAGGTGTAGTAGAACTGTTGGAGACATGACATCATGTCGCTGGCCCCCTCCCAGCCATCCAGGCAGACGGGACAGAGGTTGTTAAGTGCCATGGCCATGCTCACCACATGCTGCGGTGAGCTGGGGAAAGCTGGGAATGTTGAACTTCTCCCTCTCACCAGTGCTGCAGCAGTGAGTGTCGTGCTAGAAGAGGCCAGGCTCCACAGTGCTCAAATCAGGAAAAGGGGTCCAGCACGTCCGTAGTGCCAGGTTACATGGCGCTTTAATCAGGGCACCTGGCTACCCAGGCCTTGGCCTCCTGCATCAACACTCTTCCTGTTCTTCTTATGGAGGTTATGGTTATACAGCAAAAGAAAACACCAGCAGGCCCTTGGCTCTCTTCCTTTTTTTGGTTTTGTTTTTGGGGTTTTTTTTGCAAGCTTTTCTGCCCTTTTCTGCATTGCTCTTCCCAGTGCTGGTCACGGATGGTGTATTCCTCAGAGAGGAGGGGAAGCAGACAGCGTCGAACAGCCTGACTCAATCTTTCTCTGCCTGGACAGGGCAGTGCCCTAAGGGGTACTTTCCTGTCCCCCCTCAGAGGCCTATTTCCTGCTGTCTCCTGAGCACAGCGTGGCCCAGCAGGACATTGTGGGGGATGTGACCATGCCATCCTCGGCCAGGCAGAGGTTACCTGGCAAAGCAGCCCACTCTTCACCTTGTGGGGCTGACAGGTGAGCTGTGACACATAGGACCAGTTCAGGGTGCTCTCCCACCACCATGGGCTAAAACACAGACTTCCAAGTCCCCTTCCTCCTCTTTGGCTGATGGGTATATAAGCTCAGTTAGTGAAAGCGCACACGTGTGTGCACACTCACACACTACTTTCTAGATTCACAAGCACATGCATATTCACAGATCCCCCAAGTACTGGCATGGACCTCCTGTTCTCTTGCAACCCATGCCAGGGTCCCGGCTCTCTGCAACCTTCATCACTGTGAGGGTCTTTATAAACATTTGGCAGGGCCCAGCCAAGCATGGTGACAGAGTGTGTTTTTGTTTTAAATCCTTTACAAGGACCCAGTCTCCAGATCTCAGGTCATGGCATGGTGCATCAGTCAGTACAGGAAACAAGTCTTGAACCTGAGAAAACACTAGTTTGACAATACTGGATAGCTCAATACGATAGCCTACTAGATAGAGAAAACAGTGTCCCTGGGGAAGTCTGGTCTGAGTGTACTGCTGCTCTTGGTGGGTGAAGGCAAACAAAAACTGAGTCAAAGTGTATGGGGATAACCCTTAGTCTCCCAGTTCCCTCCATTATTTCTCTCTTAATTATTTTGTATTACTTGGGTTCCTTATGATTAACAGCTTCCTCTAAAGTCTTCAGATTATAATCCTCCAAATCTGGATCTGCTTGTAACCCTGTACCACCTGGAGTATTAGGTGGGTTGTCCAGCATCACCAGAGGATTGGGATACGGGGGTAGGACTGGTGCAGTAGCACTAGTTACTAAGCTTATGTAAAGAGATCTAAATGCTGCAGCTGAAGTTTTAGAAGGATTCTTACTTTCAATTTTGCCTACTTTTTTCAATTTGTTCTTTCATTTTTGCATTATTATCCTCTAAGCTAGCTATAATAGATTTCTGGCAGTGTTGGTTCACCTCCTTGTCCAATTAAAATCAAGCATGCATTTTTTTCAGTTTATTATCATCAAGGTAAGTTAATTTACCTAGGTCAAGGGTTCCCTCATCTGGAAATTGCAGTTCTGGCTTGGCACAATTACAACCATTCCACTGATGGGCAAGTTGGACCGCTTGCTTGTCCCAGTTGTGAGCCACAGTTGTGGCACATGAAACCTAACAGACATTTAGGATCCAGACAGGAGGAATCTTGACCCATTTTCCCAAATAATTTTCAACTTTTCTCACTGAGGAAGAACAAAGCTAAGGCCTATTCATGGCAAGGAGACTGAAAAAGAAGTTCAGGCATCACTGAGAAGACAGACTTTCGACCTAATCACCTCAAAGCAAAAAACTTTCTGAGCCTACTCTCATTTGGCTTTTGGACTCTTACAGTACTGAGCGAGCATGAAGCTAAGGCCAGTACACAGCAAAGGCATAGAAGGAGAGGTTTGGATGTCCTGAGAATACCGAGCTCCAACTTCATCTCCTCAGAACCTAGACCCAAACAAGAGATTAATTGTCATCATCCATGGAGATGAATCCAGAGCTCAATCTGAGCTTTCAGCAGTCTCAAACACAGCCTACATTCATTTGGCTAAAAAAAGGCCTTTTCAAGCATTCATCCCTTTAATTTTCCCCCAGACTTTATTACAAGCACAAACTAAAATAACATAGGATTTACTTACTGTTGATGTGACAGCCAGCCAGGAGACATGGTAGGGAAGAAGACCACACACAAGTGAGATTTTGAAATTAGGACGTCTTACCTCTTGTGGTGGCACAGATTTGGGTCACCCTTCCAGTTCAAGTCTGGCTGCTTCTGCCAGTGTGCAGCAATCCTACTTCTGCCACCAAACTGCTGGGGAATTTTTATTCTACCCCTTGAGGCAAATTAAACACATGTTTGTACTTATATAAAGAAAGATTTAATGAACAATGTGTTGGACAGAGTCCTACCACCATTAAGTGGTTCTGCAAGGAGTCTGCAAAGATGTAACACAAGCTGATTCCTAATACACACTTACACCAGCACCCATTATATGAGCATCGGCAACAGGCTCCCTAGCCTCATGTCTGGTTCATACCCCAGCACAGCAGTGTTTACCAAAAGTGGCCCGTGAGCACTCACATTCCATAACTGTAACAAGACAACACTGCAATATCTTTTACCTAATCAGCCAGTTTAAGCCCTTCTGCAGATAGTCCTTCTTGCTCTCCATGCCAGATCATTCCTTAATAATGAATTACCATTGCTGAGCAGTTACAATGTGAATTTCCCCCTCAGCATGCTCAGTCCAAGACATTTCGGGGAGACCAGCAAGATCATGTTTATTCAGCATAACAGGTGTCTCAATAAAGCCTGCCAAGTTCAGATTCAAGTCTGCACCCTCATCAATGTATCTCACACACAACTCAACATCCCAGTGTAGTCAGGCTGAATCCCAGAGAGTATTCCCAGATACCAATTTAAAGTACCTTTAGGGCTAGATCCAGCCCCCAAAGCCATCAATCAACCTTCCTCTGTTTAAGATCTCAAGGAAGGAAGGGAGAAGATGAAAAAAATTTTGTTGGGAATGCAGCATCTGTGTTTTAAGATACTTCATGGAATCCTCCTACTCTTCCTTCATCTCTTAAGAGTAAGCTATGGGCAACAATTGATGCATCAGCTTTAATTCTAGTGCAGCTAATTTTCAAAGTGTGTCTAACACCTGCAGGCAATTCCCAGGTGCTATATTTAGACAAGTATTTCCAACAATTATTAGAAGGTAGACTGGTATACTTTGAGCAGACACCTCGCCCATACTGCCCAGGATGGGAGAACTACATTGAAATTTAACTATAACTATTCTGCAATGAAGAACCTAAGCTGAGTTGTGTGCTTTCCTAGCTTACCACCCATCCTGAGTTTAATTGAACAGGAGCTATGCCCAGGTGTCCTGGTTTCAACTGAGATAGATAGCTTGTCTTCCTAGTAGCTGGTACAGTGCTGTGTTTTGAGTTCAGTATGAGAACAATGTTGATAACACTGATGTTTTCAGTTGTTGCTAAGTAGTGTTTAGTCTAAAGTCAAGGATTTTTCAGCTTCTCAA
>JAOBAS010000072.1:29587624-29599796 GCA_025311575.1 Elanoides forficatus
GAGATAAAACCCTGGTTGTCTTTCTTCTGCTGAAAGATCAGACTCCTAGGAACAAATTCTGTAACCCTGGAGATTCAGCAGTTTCCCTGATTTAGTCAGTTAACCAGAGGACTTCATTATCCAGGTGAGGAGAAAAGTACTCTACTCAGTTAAAACGTTTCATCAGTTTGGTAAAATATTTTGGTAAGGATGAAACTGCACTGTATCATGGGAATCAAATGGTTCAGGAAGTTCCTGTCTTGCTTTTGAAACAACTGACAACATGCTCTGATACAGACGAAGTAGGCATCTTGTAGGGCTTTCATTTCTTTGTAGGACTTAATTTCTCTTCCTGGTCTACCCTCCTACTCTCTTGGTAGATTATTTTCTCTCACCTCACAATCTCTCTCCTGTCCTGTTCCTTTTCAGAAGAAGAACCAGTTTTTAATCCAGCTCAGTGGAATCCTCTTGTTACTAGGAACTTTTAGGAACTTGCATAAAGCCAAATATTAATAAATAATAATTATGCACACAGCACAGAACCATGGTGGCATGGTTCACATTAGCATTTCCTGTCTTTCAAGTGCCTACCCATGCAACATTTATACCTTTTTAACACAGGTTTTCTGGGGGAGTTTGAAATTGTGAAGCACTTCATGCATGAAAAGCCTCTGTTTAAATGACACATATTTATTATTAATAGTAATAATGCAGGTGCAGCAGCAGACAAGCACAATTACCTTTTTGAAGATCACAGATGCTTCCCACCAATAAGAACAAAAAAGCATTTCAAGCTCTAGCTCCAACAGAAATACACATAACCCCTTTGGTAGCAAATTCTTGGCTTAACACTAAATAAGTATGAGGAAGCCAGAGTGGCATGGGAAACAGTTATGCAGGGAGGAGATGCTGGCTAGTGTCTTGTACATTTCGGACACTCAGTGATCCATGATAAAGAAAGTCTCCTAGCACTTAAATGGGAAGCAGACTTTCTAGGTCCCTGTGCACTGTGAAATAGAAGGGACTCTAGGATGTATGTTATTTCAGCTGGCACAAGTAAAAGCAGCAAAAAAAGCAGCAGCAACAAGCTAACAAGCAGCATGTCAAGTCCTCTGCCTGCTAATCCAGTCAACATCTCCACTTCTTCCCTTCATCCCAGGAAGCAACATGTGAGAGACACCTATACTAGAGACTTGACAACAAGGTCTCCCTCCTCTTATCCTGCTCAACAGGGAAAAATGTATAACGCCCTTCACTTTCATCCTGTCCTTCCCCACAGCCCCAGCCAGCTGCTGAAGACAAGCAGACAGAGCAGAGCCCAGATATCTATACAACTCCTCACCCCGTGCTGGTCCAGTGAAGGACAAAGTTGGCTTCTGCTCCCCTTCCTGGTCCTTGTGTCACATCCAAGCAACCTTAGGAAAAATAACTCAAAAGCAGCAAATGTTATTAGTGCTTGACTGCTAGGCAAGGCAGTGACATAAATCCCTCCCCTGAAGTCTGAAGGGAAACAAGCAGGGACCACCATGTGCTACACAGCCACTGGAGCAGCAGGCCAGCTGAGAGGTTATGGCTCAGGGCTAGGACTGGACCATGGGATCACTCAGCTAGCCATGTTACTGGTCAGCTTGCGCCAGTTAGCCTTCTCCCCTTCCAGAGTGCTAGTGATCAAATCTTTGACTTAACGGCTTCATTTAGCAAGCCACAGCTAGACAAGCTCTGAGGGTAGTTTGTTTCACCAAGTCCCGTTTTAGTTTCAAGCTCTGTTCTGTCCTGGCATACTACCCTCCTTCAGAAATTGCTCCCACAAAAGCTCTCATCCCAGACTCCAGTTACAGAGAGGATGTGGGTAGTTCCTGAAGACAATGGAGTGAATACTAAACAGTCTTCATCCCTGCGTTACTGATTAGTTACCTACACCTGTGCTTGTCTAAATTAGTTGTGAAATTAGAAGCAGATATTCACACTTTCCTGCCCTTCTCTTCAGGGGGTATCTAAATTCAGACTCATGGTCAGATCCCTCTTCCTCTCTGTGTTGGTAAAGAGGCTAATGTGACTGCTGGCTGATTGATGGCAAGTTGCATAGCGCATCCACACCTGCCTCAAGCCAAAAATCACCAGCAGTATTTGCTATGGCTCCAGACTGTTCTGGAACTGCCAAGTTAAAAACTAAGGCTGCCAAGTTAAAAACCGACTGACATCTGTAAAAGAATGTGTGACAAAACTCCTTCCAGGACTTTGGATAACAACTTCTGTTTGTGCCCTGGTAGGAAAAGCTAGCCAACAACCACACTTGAGGAGAATGGCACTCAGAGAAGGAATGTGGACCAAGTTGTGCATCATCTCCCACCTGCTCCCCACTCTGAAGCTCCATGGGGATGCAAGGAAGTGAAAAAACTGCAGGTCCAACACTGTTCCCACAAGCCAGAGTGGTACAGAAAGTGCTGTAACAAGCTGGCAGAAGATACTAGAACACTTACAGGCTTGTATTGATTACTTGCACGGGATCCAGAGCCTCACTGGGGAACAATCATAGATCACTACAACCATTAATGGGAGAAACACAATATTAGAGGTCTGAACCACAAAGACTCCAACCCCAAGCCTACAGAAGTCAGCCAGATTTTTTCTAATAAGTTCCACACACTGTAATTTGAAAGAATAAGCCATTCTGATCACTGTTTTGCTAACAGAGTTAGCTATAGCTAACTATGTAACAGCTATATAGTTAAATACAAATAGCTAACCCAGTAATAGCTATGTAGCTACTACTTATACTCATAAGCTCTGATGTATTCTCTGTACAGGTGGACTTAAGTGATGAAGCTTCTTCCCCATTCTGGAAACAAAACCTGAATTTATCTTACCCAAGAATGCTAACTCAGATCATCTTCGTTGTGAACACTGTTGCATAAATTTCATCAGCTTGAAGAGATTTAGCATACAGAGGGCAGTGTTAAGTAGCAGCAAATTAAGTCAGGTGACATTATTTGTCAAAAGAAGCAGACTGTAGGACAGACATCTAACATTTTATTAATGAGCTAGAAGATGAGGATCAACAGCATGCAAGTTAAGTTCACAGAAACACTAAATTTGGAAGTGTTATTACCATCCCTGGAGACTCAGAATTGGTATGAAACAGACAGCAAAAAGAAATGCATGGTTCATTTGGAAAATACCACACTCTTGCATCTGAGAAAAAGATCCAGCTCTTCTGTGGGGAGAGGATAGTTTGCCTTCTTTAAAAACTGAGCTTTGGTGGGGTTTGAACATATTTAGCATGCTTAATTTGCACCGTGAGAAACATGGGGGGGTTATGTCTCTGGTTTGGGTTTTTTATTTTGCTTTGTTTTGCTTTTAAAGCTGTAACTAACCTTTCTTACAACAGCCAAAATCCAGGAGCTCACATTTGTTGTTAGAGGGGGAACAATCCAGAGCTCAGTGAATTCTGCCTTGCATTGAAAAGAGGAGCAGCACAAAGATGAAAAAGTGATTTTAAACTTTAAATTTTCAATTTTGTGTCACTATAAACACTTGGCCTCCCTGTCATCCCTGCGGTAACTTTTATGACACCTGCTTACTAAACAAGTCAGAAGTATCGTAAGGCCCCTCTTTCACAAAAAATCTGAAAATCAAGATCAGGTGAGCTTTTGCCCTTCTGCTCCACAGGAGATTTCCATCTTCCCTGGACTCACCCTGAGAGATTGTATTTTGGTTTGACAGATACTCTGCCCTAGTGTGACTCCCCACCTGACACTGTCCACTGGCATCTGGAGCCATTAAATCCTGCACTATTGTGGGTCATGCATTCATGTAAGCTGAGTGGCCTGGCAGGGAAAAAGCTAAAGCAATCTTTGCTTGTGTTGTCAATAGTTAGCTGGGCCATTCTTTAAAGTATAAGCAAACTGAAAGGAATCAGGTGACAGTGACCCTTTGTTACCTCTTGGAGTTCCATCCTCCCACTCCATACCAAGATGAAAAATGTAGCAGCAGAATATATAGATGGTGGATGTGATTCTCAAAAGCCTGTCCAGAAAGCAAAGAGTTGTCCTGAACTAGCTGTTAAAATTACCCTAAGCAGAGCTCAGCAAAATGGGCCTGACGGAAAAAAACTGTTGATCCAGGACAGAGACAAAAAGAGATTGTACAGGCATCAGACATCTGAGGCAATGCTCTCTGCAAAAACTTGTGCTTGATTTTCTCCCCTTCCTTCTATCAGTAGAGGATCAACTTGCAGAACTCTCTGCAGACAGAGATCTTGCTTGGTCTCTTTGGAGAAATAAGCTCACCACTTAGAGGGGGTGAGCCAGCTCTCTTTTCTGAGAGCAAAAAAGCTAAATGCAGGTTTTCATTACTCAGTTCAGCCCTGCAGTATCTTCAGGCTCAGAACAGATTTCAGAAAAAAGGGCAGAGTTCATCTTCCCCAGCTCTTGCTTATCTCCTCTTCTCTGTTCAAAACTGCCTCTTTGTTACCCAAAACAGGGCCCTGTCGTGTTCAAGGCTTTAGTACCCCTCATGGTCTAGGTACAGAATTGTCACTTGCCATCAGCATTGTATATTGAGTGACTTGCTCAGTAGCTGTTTGTGCCTATCACCTTCCTGAGAAGACTGAACCCTGCACACCCATCCCAAGTTGTCAACAATCACAACTTACCCCTTTCTCTAAATGTAGGTTGAGGAATAGGTACATTAAGAGAAAGGGCTTGCCCAGGTCAGCACTAAGTCAGAAGAAAGCACTTGAGTCCTGACTCCCAGCCCCTCCCTCAGCTGCTTGTATCCAAAGTGCTCATATTACAGGTCCAAACTGAATACAGAGTTCAATTAGCACGCATTAAATAGTTTAATGCAGATCACCTCCCTTTTGATTCACAGCCTACAGAGCTGTTCTGTGTTCTTTAAAGTTTTGTTTTCCCATCAGTGTCTTAAAAGCATTGAGAAACTTTCACTTGCCCTCACATTTTTCGCTCTGTTCCTTATTTTTCTGTTCATCCAGAGCCTTTATTTTTGCATACCTGTTTGCATTCAGGACCACTTTAGTGTCACATTTCCACTTCAGCACAATATCAATATCATTATTAAAACTACATACAGCTCCCAGAGAAACTGCACCATTTATTCCAGGAAAGGAAACAATCAGTGGAAAAGTATTATTAGTCCCACTGTATTTTCAATCATAGTGGATTTATGATGGCCTCTTTAGAGTTTAGTGTGCTGTTTGTTCCACAGCATGATCAACCTGAAGTTAGCAAAGGGAAATATGAGTATAGATTTAGAAAAGCTGAACTGTTCAATGGAATCCACATTTCAATCAAAATAAACTGTCTTTGCAGAACACTGAATTAAACAAAGGAAGTCTAATCTGATTCTTATCTCATCTCCTCTCCCTCCAATAAGTTTATTTGGTTTGCCTTTTTTCCCTTCTCATTTGTTTCCTAAGAAGTAACATTTATAATGGAGACTAGTGGGTCTGAAAGGGTGTTGGATGCAGATATCAAAATGAATTGAAGCAAGTCAAGCTACTAAAATTCTGATCAGGACTGGTCCCTGTCTAATCAAACTTCTCTGCAATAGGGTCATTAAAATGGGATAATCAAAACACTTTCCATCCATGCATAAGAAATGTCCCGTGTTCTAGGAGAGGTTTCTTGCACAAGCTGTTATACCTGATCAGGGATAATTCCGGTTTAGATGGAAAAACTTTTTATTAAAGTTACCCAAGCCACCCGGGGTGTACTGTCAGGCTTGACATTTCTCCCAACATACCCATGTAACAGGACTGCAGCTGCAAATATAGAAGATGAATACCCAAAGGGGAAGTAAGAATGAGTCTGTAAGCAAGAGCACCCAACCAAACAATGTTGATCTGGGTGTTTGTGTCCAGAAGGTGGTAAAGAAGATCTATTCTCCAGCATCAGTTAATGCATCATCTCTTAGCATTGTAATGTTTTCTGACCTCTCACAAGTGAAATTCATGCAAATCTTGGGAACACAAGTCCTTTGACACCATAACATCTTGCCTAGACTGTGAATGGTCACCCCCAGGGGTCATATTTTAAAACTAATGATGCCTGCCGCCTCTGAAGGCTGGCTGTAGTTTCTTACTGGGATACACTTACCCAATGCAGACAAACCCTGGTCTACCCCAGGCATGCCCTGACCTGAAAGCTACATCCATGATGTCTATTCCAGCTTGGCCCCTTGAAGCTGTGGTCCTCCTTGTCATCCCCTCTCCACCCAGAGTGCCCTGAAGGCAGACAGACAGCACCTAGACCAGAAACAGAAACTTCCTCTCCATGCCTCACAGGCACAAGGCTTGATGAGGGAATGGTGCAAAGTGGGGATGCCAAAGAAACATGCAAACCTACACAAACTTTTCTGGAGGAAGAGGAGGAAGAGGAAAGGAAAATGGAGAAAATAATTAAAAAAAAAGAATCAAAGTCAGCACAGAGACCTTAACCTTCACTGAGCCAAGTGCTCAACAGGTAACTCTGCATGCCCAGGAAACACATCCCCCCTACCACTTCAGGGAAACCATCTCCCAAGGCAAACCACAGTCATGGCATGTTGGTCACACCTTTAAGTCCTCCAGAAATCTTACTGAGTTCAACAATAGCTCTTGGCAACTCCAGACCTTAGAGAGATAAGCTGCTCATGATAAGCACAAGTTGTGACAGTCTGACAAATTATAGTCAATGTCTCAAACATTTGTTAAAGAACTTTGGTGGAAAAAACAGTCTTTGTAAAAATGCTGGAGTTTTGTGAACAGGGCAATGTGGCCAGAGGAGAGGGCCCCATGGAGAGTAGGAATGCACTTCTCCAGAGCCTTATCTTAAGTGACCGGGAGAAGGAACATAATATATGCCTTCCTGAAACATAATATATGTCTTCCTGGAGAAAGAAGGCCCCACAAAAGTTGGGACTGTGCTTCTATCTTAAGTGGTCACATTAGCAGGAAAATAAAGACAACTCCACAATGAACCCCCCCTCCAGAAAGCTCACTGGCCAATTCCAGTGAACCCCAGGAGTGAGAACTGCGCATGTCGAGACCATCAACTAACACACTATAAAAGAAGGAAGAATGAGTTCTCAGTGTGCGCCCTCCGGAACTGGATCTCTGCGCTGACTGGACCAACGCTGGACCCAGGACTGGTGAAATCCTTTTCTTCCTTCTTTCTTTCTTTCTTTCTTTCTTTCTTTCTTTCTTTCTTTCTTTCTTTTTCTTTCTTTCTTTCTTTCTTTCTCTCTCTCTCTCTTTCCCCCTCTTGTCCTTCTCTTTTCCACAGTCCCTACACCTCATCCTTTTAAACATAAACCATTGACCAAGTCTGAGACTAGGAGTGGATCTAGCCACCCCTGGGCTCCTCTTTGAGAAGGAGTCCAGAAAGCAAGGGAGTCTACTCTGAACCTCGTGACTCAATGGGAGGGCTCTCCTTCTGATGCAGTTTCATGTTCCTTTTTCCATTTTGTTTTTCTGCACCTCCCTTCTCTTCTCAAACAGTGGCTTAGCAACATGTTGCAAGGTTCATATTGATAAGTTCACTTGTACTTGGGCAAAGTTAGCTAGGTTGAATAAATGTTGATTATTGTTTGAACTCTCCTGGTGTCATTTCACCTTAATTCTGACAGAGGAAATCCACGAACCTGAGTCACTCCAACTTTGGGACGTGACACAAGTCTTCCCCTGTATGTGAGCTTTGGCACAAGAATAAGCACAACAAGCACTTTATGGCAGTCACATAGCTCAAAGGGGGAATGGGAAAGGAGGTTAAGTCACCG
The DNA here is from genome assembly GCA_025311575.1 of Elanoides forficatus. Classification (NCBI taxonomy): domain Eukaryota; kingdom Metazoa; phylum Chordata; class Aves; order Accipitriformes; family Accipitridae; genus Elanoides; species Elanoides forficatus. Next base: position 29,595,380 of record JAOBAS010000072.1, read on the forward strand.
CTTAATTTAATTTATTTCTGCAGTATGTCAGTGAAATTTCAAGTTCTCTGTTTTGTTACCAACAGTCAGCCTCAGTGAGCAAAATACAGGATTTTTCAATCACTCACTATAAAACACAAAGAACTATTTAAAGGCATTTGAAAATAAATTATTGGGAGAATTAGATCTGCACTGTCACTTTTCAGACTGGCTTCTCAAATCAACAAACTAGGCTAGAGACCTGTGTTTCATCACATTATTATTCAAAGGAGTTCAAATCAAATGAAGCTATCAGAAATTAAAGTGGGTTCCCCATATTAAAATTATCAGTCAAGTGTTAAATTTTAGTGCTTGATTACATTGTGTAATCAGTTCAGGTTGCCTAACTGATGCAATATAAAGTCACAGAACTGGTGAAATGCCAAGAACAACACATTATCTGAGAACAAGTTCCAGGGTCTGAATGCAAAATAGCTGTAACCAAGAGCTGTAGTTGTGGATTTGTCATTTGGAGGAGAGGTTTCCACAGGTCATACAGTAATTTGGAGCAAACCTCCCTTTCAACAACAGATACGTATGCAAATTCCTTCAAATCCTGCCAATTCTTCATCTGATTTAAGCCAAGAGATTTGAGGTCCTGTTTGATTTTCTCTGGTGCACCTTTCCACAGATTTATTTATATACTAATTCTCCTCTGGTCTTCAGATTGGCAGTTCAACAAATCAGGCAGCCCTGCTAATAACAAGGTCACTTGGATATATCAGTCAACCAGGTGGTAAGGTGAAAACAAATACCTACTTTCTTCTTATTCCCAAATATGCAGCTTTTCCAGAGGGTCTTACACACCACATGCTCTCTGAATTTACTGTTAATTTCAAAAATATAAAAGCATTTATTTTATTAACCCAAGAGAGGAGGTATACAGTTGCATCAACACTTGATTAACATTCAAAAATAAAATTGGTCACTGTAGAGGTCTATTTTCCCCTTTCCATCCCAATTTGTTTTTCACAGCTCTGCCAGTGGCATTGCCTCAGCTATAAAGTCAAGGATTATGTATGAAGTAAACTTCCTTATGCAATGCTGTAATGAGACCACAATGATCAAGGCAGACATAATGCGTAGTCTGAAACTAATTAGGACAATGGGATAATTATATTCTGGAGAGACCCAGAGTGATTTTTCAGTTCCAACTACAAAACTATCCAGAGGCAAATGCAAAATATCTTTCTAGAGAAACACCCACAGCATTCAGGAAGACCATGCAGTGACCAACTCTTTTGCAAACAAAAATCATTGCAACTGTAGAGCCATTCAACTGGAACAGTCAGGTGGGCACAGCAGACTGAATTAACTGGGGCATGTCTGAAACCTTCACCACATCCATTCTCGTGAGCTAGCTCTGATTCAGCATAAATGCTACTACCTCTGCTTGTTCAGAGCATTACAGTTCACTGTGTTTCAGGAACACAGGAGAGAGGAACAAGGCTAGATACACAACAGACACTGAATATATTCAGCTTTCCAGAGGCCTGTCCGACTATTCCCAGCAACCCTCCATCTTCACCAAGGTTGAGGTAGACAAGTGTTTCTCCTTTGGTTTGTGACACAAGTTTCTCTCTTCATTAACCCATTCTGCTGTTCAACTGGGAGCTTTGCATGTGCTTTGCAAAAGCCTCTTGTTCCATGGTGACATTTACTCCCTGTCACTTGGGATACACAATGTCAGGATCCACAGAGTATTTCAGCCAAAAATGGACAACTGCCCTGTGAAGAACACTGCTATGGAATACACTTGCTTTTCACATTAGTCATCCTCAAGAGAAAGAGCACTTACACTGTGGGTTAAACTCATGGGAGACTGAATCTCATGCAAAATACTGACCTTAATGCTGTTTGACCCATTACTCAGAATTTCATCATCTTCTTTGACTGCCTGTGAGACAACCTGGTTCTGCCAAGCAGGAGATAGATGGTGGCTTAGGGGAACACCTCTACTGAAATTTAGGAAAGAGAGCAATGCAGCCTTGTATTTGTTAGAGTCCTGCAGTGACCACGCTTACTCCTCCCTTGAAGGCCCTTGCTTGTGCATTCAAACCTCATTACAAACAAAGCATTTCCATGCACCTCTCCCACCACGCTCCTTCAACAGCCAGATTCATTTGTATTCTTCCCTCATAGAACTAATGCAGCTAGTTCAGTTGCAAATCCAAGCTCATCTGCCTCTATATCTCTCTGGAGAATACTGAGAGGGTAGTAAGGTCAGCAGAGAAGAAGAGAATCTGTCAAAGGTAAACCTAGGCAGAAAGCTGAAAGTACAGACCACTGTAGTTAGGCAGAAATATCCCAGGCCATGCTTCAAAGTCTCCTCATGGACTCTCAATTTGGCCCTGAAATTCAGATTGTGAAGAGTGGCAGAGAAAATCCTATGAATAGCAGTGTAGCTAGAATCTTTTGTCTTCCAACTGCACATTCATTCATTTTCACACACCTTATCGTGTACAAGGACCCTCCGGGAAGCAAGACATTTTGTGTGGATATTTGTAACCCTGTGGCAGACTTTCCACACAGTACATGTCTGGTAGTCAGTAATCTCACCTGGAGCACCCTAGCATCCTTGAGAGCTACACTCCACCACTGCTCTTCACATGCTGACACATAGTGCTGTGGTAAACTTATCATAAGCAGAAAATATTCTCCCATTACTTCATGCTGCTGTTCTCTGATGTTCCTAGTCTCACTGGCAAATTACACAGTGTTGGTAAGTGACCCAGCTGACGTGGTCAGTTTCTTTACCCATGAAGCAGGTGCAGTACTTTTCAGCTTTGTGTTATGACTGCAGTGGGCAGAAGACAAGGCCATGGTTTGACCATCTAGTTTCTCAAAGATGCTTTATTCATCTTGGGACATATTAAGTTTTCAAAGCATTAAATATGCACCCACATGTAAGAATCCCCAGAAAAGGAGTGAGGGCTGTGTTTCTGGAGCAAGGCTCCCACAGCACCTTAACCCTGCATTTCAAGATCTCATTCTACCACTTGCGTATCACATTAAGATATTGAATGTCTCTCTCACACTGCCCAGACCTTTTCTGACAGTTCTTGTGTGTCCAGTCATTTCGAATCAATGCATATGGTAGCATTTTTACTCCTGTTATCCCACTCTTTCTCTCCTCTGTGTGTGTACATCTGTCCTCTGTCTATGCACATCTCTAGACCTTAAAGGAGCAAGAGTGTGCTTGCCTCTAACATGGGTACAGCACTTAATAACTCACAGAAATTGGCAGGAATAAATCCACATTAGGAAAAAATTGCAGGAAAAAAACAGCAACGTTAGCTGAAAAGGCAGGATCACACGGTTTGCTGCTGCATGTTTAGAGAGGTAGAACAAATTCCATGTTAAGAATGAAGAAGTACCTGTGCAACCAGTTCCTAGTTAATTTCATAGGCTGGCAAAGTCAAGTAGCTTATTGTAGCTGTTCCTGCTGAACCTTTAGCTTCCTGTTTCATCAATGTTCAGCTTTGTTTGTCCTGGTACCTTCCCTAAATTTCAACAGGCACAAGAGTCTCTGGTGCTGGAACAGAAAAACAAATTGAATTCAGATCATTTTATGTTGTTGGAGAACTGCATTAAAAGAAGCCCTGAAACAGACATTGTTGGGACCTGCTGTCTCACTCTGCCAAAAATCTAGCCAGTTACAGCATAATGTTAAAGTAGTTCATATGAAGTAAAGACCTATGTCCCATTAGCAAACCAAACCTTCACTTTCTTTTTTCTTCTGAACAGGAAACTGGACAAAGCATACTTATGTCTCTTGTAGCTGTGGGACTTTTCATTAATAAAATGAAATTTCACTAACAATCCTAATTAACACAGTTTACTGACCATTCTGGCATTGGGCAATATATAAAAATCTCCTGTTTGAATTTCTAGCATCATATGACTGATTTACATTCTACTAAACATAGAACACACTGGAACAGGAAATACCTGAAATAACCTGGAAATTTTAGTTTCTAAGCTCCTCTCTCTGAGCAGCCCTGGGCTCAAACGTATTCAAGTAGAAAGCTGTGGGCTTCTATACATTAAGCTGGGAAAATGAGTATGCATATCAATTGTATGTTGCCAGACTCCTGGATATATTCAGGGCAAAACTTCAAGAAAACCTCAATTACACCAGAAAATTTTGGTTCTATGTTTTGTTCTGTAGTCAAAACACATCACCAAATTAAAGTACAGACAATTTCAGTTGGAACAGAGATTTTTGAAGAGCATGATTTTAGAGGACTCTGCTCCTCTTTCTTGTAGCAGACCATCAATGGAGTGCATGTGAGAGACTGAAAGAGTTAATGTCTCAAACTTTGTGGTGGAACAAGTTCTGCGTAAAGACAAACCCTGCACAGCAAGGAACCCAGGTGAAAAGCCCATCAGCTCAGAC